>OY720144.1:17730475-18371255 GCA_963082955.1 Cheilosia grossa
AAAAGCAATTGGGGTTCCAGGGTTAATTCTCTTACAATTGCATTTGTCAAAAATTAACCTAGACAAATGATCGACTGGAATGAAACTGCGATCCTATAGGCATACATCGACTAAGCGCGGACTATTTCTTTACATTGATTAAGGTATTCACAACGTATAACTTTAACTCGAAGCTATCAGTATCAATCGATTAGTATACAAGTCAAAAATATATAGAAAAAAAAAAACTTGCAAAGCACCCGAAAAATTCTGCGAAAAAAAATCCACAAAACGTAAAAAAAAATACCCCATCCTCTGTCGGCTCATAATTCATATCAATACAAAAAGGAAAACAACCGGGAGAAAAGGATGTGGCTTACTGCATTTTCATTGGGTAAATTCAATTCCATTTCGTCGGCGCGATCCTATCTTGTTCTAAAGGCCATTTTTAACTAAATTGAGTTGGGTCGCTCTTTCGTTTGGCGCAAACCATTTTGTTCTATCTCTTTTAGTTTTTAAATTACAGAGAACTGTTTTGTTCAATATGAGACTTTTGCCACGTCATTTTGTTCCATATAACATAATCAACTTTATGTTTCCTCTCTTTTTGTGTTTTTTTTTTTTTTCTATGTTGTTCAATATTGAGTTTTTCTGTTCAATATCCACCAAAATTGAACTTTGTTCAATATCCAAAATGACTTCCTCGTTGATTTTAATTTATAACTAATTCAAAATAAAATCAAAACAATTTCTGTGACTTATTTTATAAACAAAAATAATCAAAAATTTTCTGATATAAACAAAAATGTTCAATCTGAACTTTAAAAAATCGATTTCCCAACATTCTTAAAAATGCACATTGAACAAGATAGCATTCAATTCAACCGACGATTTGAAAAGTAAATTGTAAATGATTCATGCGGTAGGTACACCAACATCACTTAGATATAGTAATAAACACATTTGCTCTTATTTATATTTTTTATTGTTTCTTCTAAGCAGAGACAATACTGAGACCCCCAAGCCCTCTTGTCATTGGCCACCTCAATTTTTTTTTTTGCAAATTCGCCATTTTGTTTTCCTAGCGGTGTTATGTCAATTTAGAATCCGTGTGACATGCAAAAACATACAAAAAATGTAAAATTAATGCTGCCAACCGTGGGGGAAAGTGATAGAATTCGGGAATACCATATTTTTGCATTACTGAATGCTATTGGTTAGTTATAATGTATTTTTAAAAGGCGATCAATATAATTTATTTGGTTAATAAAGCTAACTAAATGAGATGTTTTATATACTAGAAACATGTTAGGACAAACAAGGTTGTGTATTTTCCGATTTTCAATATCATTAACATCAATTTCATAAGTAAATTTTTCTTAAATGACTGATGAAAAATTGCTCAAAATGTTTTGTTTTTTTATATTTTCCATCAACCAATCTACTTTGTTGATATTTAATAAATATTTTAAGGAAAGGACACTTATGCCTAAAAAAAAATACTATCCACACGCAACGAATAATTTCAAATTTAACGGATAAAATTCTATGAACGCTGACAGCAACTTTGCCGACAGCGGAAGTGGGTCATATTTTGTGCGAGCTGAGCCGGAATTTTTGAAGTTACATGACATTTGATTTACATGTAACATACTAGCGCACCAAATCTTGAACACGTAAAAATATAGTTTTTAGGCAATTAACGGAAAATCGGCCAAAGTTGGGAGTCTCTGCTGAGTACTAAGGTGACGTTTATTGGGCTGAGGTATGCAAACTGGCATAAGCGACCAATCTAGTTTTTGCGTTCAAGTAGGCCTGTATGGATGAATATTAAGTGGAAGTTTCTGATTGCGTAAGCTGCAAGTGGTTGGAATTATTTTCAGGTGCAAATTCAAGTTTATTGAAATTGCAGTACGGTATTGAGTTTAACTAAAATATACGAGGACAGATCGGGGTTTGAGTATTTAAAAAAAAAAAATACTTTTATCAAAAATAAATTATACGATAATAGAGACAAAAACTGAGTTTGTTATTACGTTAAAAATGACGGTATTTTCTCATAAATGAATTTTTATTTCAATCGTATGAACTCTTTTCTAGATACATATGTCAAAATTTAAAAAGTACCTACCTACCGTTATTCGATTTTTTTTATCGAAATACTGAGTATGCAGTCATGTTAACCTCACCTACTCTTAAGCTCAAATAGCAATTTTGGTTCAAATCGTGTGAGCCGTTTTCGAACAAATTAAAATAGCATAGTACATTTTGACAGCTTGCGCCAAGCACTTCGCAAGAGATCAACCTTTTTCCATTCTTGAGAAGTATTTAATTCGTTAAAAGTCAAAATGTCCGCATTTGAAAAGAAATCCAAGCACAACGTGTCACTCACTGTTTGGTGGGGAGTTTTCTTTGGATGACTATTTTTGTCTGTCATTGGACCATTTTTTTTTCCCCAAAAAATTTGACTGACGGTTACTCGCACTCGATATTTTGACATGATATTCGAGTTCTTCCTGCCTAAATTAAATAATGTTGATGAGTATGACATGTGTTTACAAAAAGCGGTCCAGAATGTCATCCATCCGGTGAAACAATTCAATAACTGCATACAACTTTTCCTGGTCGTGTATACTATCTCGTTTTCTCTCCCAGAATTGGCGACCTCCTAGATCACGCGACTTAATACCTTGGATTTGGCTATGGAGTTAATTGAACTTCAAAATTAAAAAAAATGCGTATGTACCAGCAAAGATATGGAGACCATTTGGCGGATGTGTTATTCTATACATAACTCTATTTAAACTATAAAAAAAATGTAATTGGAATAAAATATGCGTTTTTTAATTGAAATTTTGCATAATTTTAAAACACTCTCTAGTTGCCAAAAAAAAACATAAAAAAAAATCCGCAAAGCAAATCGATTTGTATACAAATATTATTTCGGAATGAAAATTTGGTGGAATTTGAATTTGATGTCCGAATCGTATGTACCACTTTAATTTTTTTCATATTTTCCTTTAATTAGGTTTTATAATAATTTGGAAATTGTTTTTCGGTTCAAAAGGTTGTGAAAAACTAATCCTTTACATTGGTAAAAAAAAAACAAGATTGTTTTTTTTGTTATAGACGTGAAAGACGTGAAGGAAATTGTTTTCCGGTTCAAAAGGTTGTGAAAAACTAATCCTTTACATTGGTAAAAAAAACAAGATTGTTTTTTTTGTTATAGACGTGAAAGACGTGAAATCTTGTTTGCGCCATGACTGGAACCTTACTGCAAAAGTCGCAGCATTTGGTTACATACAATTCTTTGTCATTACTCATCATGGGCTTGACAAGTAAATGGTTTGCTTAACGAACGAAAACGTGTTTTGAATTACAAATTTACTCAACAGCAAAGAAGTCGGTATATATGTTGTTAATTGACGCGGAAATGAGTGTTCCAAATATCATTGTTTTCATTCAGAAGAAAATTTGAGAGTGGGAATTCTTTTTTTTATAAAAAGGGGGCTTTTTTAACAAAGGCAACAGCTCTTGAATATTTTATGTAGGTAACTCTAAACTAATACTGCTGATTATCTAGTAAAATCCAATTTTCCTATATTTCTTTCCTTGCGCCGAAAACCCTTTTTGCTTATAATTACATACGTTTAATTACTGTCTTATATATTATTATGATTTACGAGTATTGAATAGAATTAAAATTCAATTGTTTCTTTGTTTGTTCGCGTCTAATAAAATACAATTTATTGTGTCGGCATTAGAGCAGATTTCAAATCAGGACCGCAACTCTATCTTCTCGAGTTGTGTGTAAGTTTGGTTTTACTAATGGAAGGCAACAGATTTAATCGTCTAATAAATTCCACTGCACTATTGAAGTGGATTTCTGAGACCCTAGTTATAGACATACGTAAAATGCAACCGAAAAAGTTGGAACAGCGTGAAAATGAGTTTTTCTTACGTTCAGACGGTCGTAGCAAATATTCTGTCAGAAAAAAATTTCCCTGTGAAAACAACCACAACAAACCAACCACCACTGATGGAAATGAAACAGTAAAGAAATGAAATATTTCAGTGTAATGATTTGGTTTTATTTTTTGTGAAAATAATATTTTTCTGGAAAATTTAAAGATCATTTGATTATTTTTTTGGATAAACTTACTTTATTCATAAGCAACATTTTAAGACCAAGTTTGAGTTCAACCATAAGTTGAAGCGGTCAAAAACTGGGGCCTTAATCTGTCATAGTCCAAGGAAAATGCAAACGAATTTGTGAAAAAAGTGACAGGAACAATTAATTTTTCAATTTTACTTCTTTAGCTACTTACCGAAGTATAGACGAAGAGTTAGTGAGGTTTGTTGTCGTCTTGTAACTGTGCCTGAATACAGAAATATCACACAGAAAATGACTAAAATTGTAACGATTTATTTATGACAGATTTAATTAAGTTGGCGTAAGCATTTCCCACAAAAGCGCTGTAGAAAGAAGGATGATCTTTGAATACTCAAGAACTGGCTTCGTCTAGAATCAAAAAATTAGAGTGACAGACTTGTAGTTCGGTTATCTAGCAGTAGCCAAGCCAAGCCAAAAATATCAAGATGCTGCAATAAGAATAAGAACTAAAAATTAAAGAACCATTTCATTAAATTACAAAAATGTATTTTAACAAGTAGGTACAAATGCCACTAAAACAAGTTGTGCTTATATCTAAGTTCCAATGAGGGATGGATCTAAAAGTGTCCATAGTGGTCTCCAAGTCCATCGTAGCCACCATGAAGTCCTATATCATCATACAAGTCGAGATCGTGGTGTAATCCTTCGTCAAAGTGACCAACCCCAATATGCCCTTGGTGAAAATGTCCGCCATAGAGAGCTGGTCCATGAAGAATTGGCGCATGGACAACAGACCCATGAAGTGCTTGTCCGTAGATCCCCGCTCCATGAGCAACGCCATGACTGGTACCGACGCCATGCCCAATGCCACCCACGTGATGTCCTGAATAGGAACCTCCATGCAGATCTGAACCATGGACGTCTTCCCCAGCATAAGTGTCTTCATCGTCATCGTAGCTATGGTGGTCTTTATGTCCCTTTCCATAACCACGTTTGCCTTTCTTGTCCTTTTTGAAAAAATCAAAGTCAAATGTGCGACGTTCAGCTTCCTGTTGTTCTTCGGCCAAGGCACATGCGACCACGATCAGCAAGACAGCAAAGATGATCTAGAAAAGCGAACAGTTAAGTAAAACTCTAAGATATTGTTAAATGCAATATCCTTACAAGGAACTTCATTGTACTTGAGTAATGATTTGGATGGAATTAGCTGTGAGTTTATACAAAAGACCTGACTGTGATAGATAAAATCGACGGCAGAGCTCTTTTATACCTTGGTCAAGACACAAATTCCGATCATCTGTGACATCTCGGCTGACATTTAATTACAACTTTTCTATATCAGTTGCATAAGTTAAAACAATTGCATATGCAGTGCTAGAAACTCCAAATACATCTCGACCATCACGCTCGGTCGCATTTCGACATTAGTCACTCTTCAAACGTTTTGGCCGTAAATTGCACAAAAATTCGGAAATATAAGCAAAACAATGACGTGACGTAAATTTGAGGGAAATTCATCACATATTAACTCAACTGTTGAATGGGCTGCTCTGCTGGTGGAGTGGAGGTAGTTTTGTTTTTTCCATTGTGGCAATTTCAGCGGTCAGTGATCTACCTTGAGAAACGTGAGACACTTCCGATAGAAGTTTGTATATTTTGTAAGCAAGCTGGGAAGTTAGACTGATTAAAATGTTGATTGACTATCTCGCGTTTTATGGCAATACATGAGTAGTAAAATGGGCTGCTGGGATCTATGGAAGTGCTTCTCAAAATAATGATCGCCAAGTGTTGGACCTTGTTCTTTTTGCTTATGTTGTTGCCTGGATCAGAAAAAAATTGTAAAAAAGAACAATATAGGTATTTCCTCTTCACTTTTACTGTACTACAAACCAAAGAACACTTTTGTTTAAGGTCAGTATCAGTAGGTCCTGCCTGCCTGTTAAATAAAAGTTATAGGTACCCGTTCAATGTTTATTCAATCCCTTCCACATCCACTTACTTCATTTTGATGTACTCAGTTAGAAACTCTTTACAAGATTTGTTGGCTCCCCCTCCATAGTCTTCAACTGAAAAAAAAAAAAAAATGTTTAAGTGATCGACCAATCAAAACTGAGACACGTCAAGCCAGCTGTCAGAATAACTAAACTAGATACTTGAACGTCCGCACTGACAAGTAGCTTAAAGTATAATATTTGTACGGTATTGGGGCAACTTTAAACTAATTTACAAAATAAAAATGTGAAGGATTAACAGTTTTTGCTGGAAAATTCAACTATAAGTGCCAAAAATTTTGCTAAAATATAAACTCAACTGAAAGCTAAAATTTCAAGAAATTTATATGAATTGAAATGAAGCTCCTTCATTGGCGGGTGCTTTAAAACACCGATGACAGTTAATTTTTGACAGTTCTTCTATATGGCTGACGTAGTGACGTTACCGACCAATTTGGTTTTTGCATTCAGGGTTCATCTAGTCCAATCCAGACCAATAGTCGACTTAAAATAATGTACAAATGTACTCAATCACGTTCCAATTTAAATACTAGTTGCTTTGCCATTGATGTCATATTTGACAAACGAGGAAACTGTACTTGGAAAAGTGGTTAAAAATATAAAAAAAAATCTAGTTAAGGTCAATTTAAAGCTGTACAGGCTAGTAATTGTTAGTTTACCACGAATTAGTTTGAGAAAACAACGAACGTCAGCATTGGATATCCTCCTCGAAAAGCAGTGCTCTGTTGGTAGCATTATCAATGTAAAAATACAACAGTTTTGCATTTGGGACAATACATTTAAATATCATCTGTTAAAAGAAATGACTGAAGAAAAAAAATTTTCAGAAAAAAAGTTAAAAAGGATTTTAAACGAAACGTGCCCTCAACTATTGCAATCAAAGCTAAGTGGCAGCACCTCTTAATTCGTTGCGCACCAAAGTATACGTAACCGAGGACAAGAATCTATCAACAGGCGCGTTTCAGTTCGTTCTTCGTTCGTTAATGCGGTTTGAGTCTTGAGTTGCACGGGGTCATTGTTGGTTAAATCAGAGCATCCAAAAGACTCTTCTTTTTTTTTGAGTATCTCAAACTGTTTGTTAGGGCCCGATTCCGACAAAAATCTGGTAACGCTAAAAAATTATATTTTTTAATAATTATTAATTTATTATTATTAATCATTAATTTAAAATTGGTCTTCGATAAAAATTACAAACAGGTATACAGTAGCCAGCTCTGGTAATAAATACTGTGACTTATTCTGTTATCTGGATATTTATTGGGGATGCCTTTCTTTGGTCGAGTAGTTGACAAGTTCTCTTTTTGCGTATTGCTTTGCCTGATCTAAGGAAAATTGTGTTTTCTTTTTATCCAAATTCCATTTATATATTAAGCTTCCTTTTAGTTTATCTTGAATTAAGATTACAAACAAGGAAGTCTTTTACCATAAGCTGTTTAAGATATTCTTACCAGCTAGCTGGATGTAAAGATGTCAGTCTATAGGTCTACTCCCGTACTTTCGCGAGCCAAATACTAACAATCTGTCAAACATAAAAAAATTGAGCCAAACTTCTCAGGGAGCTGAAAAAATACCCTAAAGCTACTTTGAGCCATTTGTATCTTTGTCTTACAAGTGCATTTGAGTTTGACAACTGTTGGAGTTTGTTTAGGTTCTCGTGAATTTTGTCTACAGCAAAGAAAGGCATTGCATCTTGTGAATCTGTTTTTGCAAATTATTTATGTATTAAATATAAAGAAATCAATCGCGACGGAAATTTCGAATGTTTCAAAATAAAATTTAACCAGTGAATGGAAAGTGTCGAAGACTACATTATATTAAAGTCGCATGAATATCAACACAAAAAAGACCAAGTGACGTTTTTATGTGCGACTAGGCACACGAAATTTGAAATCTGAAAGCAAATCTGAAGAAGCCCAATCGAATACCACATTAGTGCAGACATCATCCGAAACTCGACAGCCAACAAAAAAAAATCTAAGGAAGGTATTCACCAATAAACCCGGATATTTACACAGAATCGAACCCTAAGGACACGAATCGTGAGATGATGCCCCAAATTGAGATAGAAAAGCAAAACGCTTACATAATTTCAGACTGACTCGGAGGAGGTGACATTAGTTGGTGTATTTTATTTACTTTGCCTGAGATAAAATGTTTTTCCTAGGTCGTACAACAAAAACAAACAAAAATGGAGCAATCTTCAGAATTTAATATTTCTGTCGGTTTAGGGGTTGGAATCTTAATTGCATGGACCAAAGTGGAAACAAACAATAAAATTGAAAAAAAAAAACAAAAAAATAAAAACTCCGGATTAACGTAAGTTTTAATAACGTCGTGGATTTCCTGGTGAATCGGCCCCTAAGGTATCCCTCAATTTAAAGCTTGAGAGCAATAGATTGTATACATTACGGCCATATTCACTCTCTTTAATCCGGGTTAAAACTTACACTCGGATTAAAGTGAGATTAACCCAAGTCCATAATATTCACTCGTTAAACTCGACCATAAGCCCACTTTCTTAAACTTGTCGGCGTTTAATCCGATTGAAGTTAAACTGCGCTCCGGCGACCTGTTTAAGTACTTTAACTCGGGTTAAAACTCAATTACATAATATCTATTCACTGTTGTTTAGGTCACATTTTTGACATTTCCTTGCTCGCAGGAGGCAGGAATTAAAAAGTGGAGTTAAAAACAGTACCAAGACGCTGAAAAAAATGGATTTCTTTCTTGATATTGTGGCGTGGAATGAATTGTGGTGAAATGAAAACAAACTAAAATGGTGAAATGAAAACAACCCCCATTAGTCACCAAATAAGTTCCACTTCCAATTGGAAATTGGAATCTGTCAATTCCCCACTAAACTAAATGGGAATTTATCAATTGCTGAAAAGGGGAAAAAGTATGTCAGCCAATTGTAGAACCAATTGGAGTTAGCTAGAAAGTTCTCGAAGAGATGGCAGAGCAGATATAAAAGGAGAGGTTGTAGAACAGGGCGACAGTTGATTTTTATCAGTGATTGGTTAAAGTTCGAGATAGTAATCGGTTTTTGAAGATAAATAAGTGCAGAGTAATAAAGTGAAATAAGTGATTGGTTTGAATCGTTGAGGAATTGTTTAAGTAATATTGTTCTAGTACTTAATTAGTGGATAATCCGTAAAAGTGTAATAAAAGTGATTTTGACTAGAAAAGTTTAACAGAATAGTGTTTTATCTTTTCGAATCCCAGCCCAAATGTAACATTGGTGTCAGAAGTGGGATAAAACTTATTCTGTGTTAAAGCGTGTGTGATAAAGAAACATTTAAAAAAAAAAAAAAAAAAAAAAAAAAATTAAAGTGAATTTGTGAATTTCGAAATTACAAGTGACACAAAAAAAAAAAAAATGGGTCGCGTATTGCTACAACTAAGCATACCCCAATTAAAAAGTGAATTAGAAAAGAGGAATCTCTCCACAGCTGGAGGGAAAAGTGACCTCATACTTCGTCTGCAGGAGGCTGTCGAAAATGAGGGAGAAAATTCAAAGACCATGCTTTTTGACGTGGCAGAAGAACAAGTAAGTACAGGCGTTGATATTAGCGCTATGATGGAATTACTTCTTGCCAAGATGGAAGAACAGAAGAATTCTATGGAATCTAAGTTCGCAGAACAGAAGAATTCTATGGAATCTAAGTTCGCAGAACAGAAGAATTCTATGGAATCTAAGTTCGCAGAACAGAAGAATTCTCTAGAAGAACAGAAGAATTCTCTAGAAGAACAGAAGAATTCTCTTGAAGAACAGAAAAATTACATTGCCGCCGCACAAAAAGATGCCGTGGAAGAGTTTAAGAATGTTCTAGATGTAAAAATCGTCGCGATTGATGAGAAGTTAAATAAGCATGAAACCAAGTTTGAGGAAATTAATGAATCTCTTCATAGACACGAAACAAACATCGAGAACGTAGTTAAAGAGCTCGAAAAAGTCAAGAAACAGAAGGCTCGCGAATATTCTACTGACTGCCCAAGAAGGAAGGAGATGCAACCACCCGTTTTTGATGGTCAAACATCATGGCCGATCTATAAGAGACAGTTCGAAGCAGCTGCAATGACCAATGGATGGGACGACGAGGAAAAGTCGATTGCATTAACGCTCGCATTACGAGGTACAGCTGCAGAATTGCTTCAAACTATCTCAGAAGAAAAACAACGCAACTATGATGCTTTGGTTAAGGCTATTGAGATGCGGTTTGGCGACGACCATATGCAGCAAGTGTATAGAGTGCAACTGCGCAGTAGATTCCAGAAGAGGGGAGAAACACTCCAGCAGCTGCAAGCGGATATAGAACGGCTAGCGCACTTGTCATATCCCAATGCCGGCGAAGATGTCATCAACGAAATGGCTATTGAGGCATTTACACAAGCCATAGAGGACAGACAGCTGCAGATGGCTCTACGAATGGCTGGAAAGAGAACTCTTCCTGAGGCACTGGCATTTGCATTAACTATGAAAGCTGCTGACCAGGCATCTCAAGGATTCCACCGCGTAAGAGAAATAACATCCGTCGAATGTACATGCCAGAGAACAGATGAAGAAGACCGGAACAGTACTCGCAGGGGACCGATCCGTTGCTGGAACTGCAACAAAATTGGACATCTTCAACGACAGTGCAGAGCTGAACGTAGAGAGAGTAGTTGTCCACATTGCAGAACTAGGAGTCGTATCGAGGAGGGATCTGAACAATCGGCGGACGGAACCTCACAAAGCCATCAGTTAAGAACCAACTTCACGGGGCGGAAGCTTGTTTCTGGAATCGACGCCCCCAGGACCACAATTCAGGTCTCCCAGACCAAACGATGTAATAGGAGCTTGACAGTGGAAGCACATATCGGCCAGAAAAAGTGTGTGGCCACAGTCGATACAGGTGCCACCGCTTCCATAATCAGAAGGGACATCGTTCGCCAATCATCGCTGCACAACACCAGCAGCTACTGTCTGAAAACAGCAACTGGAGCAACGGCAAAGGTGTATGGTGAGGTACTCTTGACGATAAATCTAGCAGGAATAGTCTTCTCCCATGCATTCTTAGTGGCCGATATATGTGACGAATGCATCATTGGAATCGACTTTATGAAGACGCATGATGTAGTCCTCGACATCGGTTTGCAAGTTCTAAAGTACAGAAACGTTGAGATTCCAATGGTTTACGGGAACGAGAACGTCGCAGCTCTAAGAACAGTTGTAAGTGAGGACACAATTTTACCACCTTCGTCAGAGACACTTATTTGGACAAAGCTGGAAGGTGATCCTGGGAGCAATCGATTCTTCCTAATAGAGCCAGATACAGGAAACTATTACCAGAGCTTTATCGTCGGAAAGATGCTTGTTGAACCTAAAAACAACTTGGTTCCCGTTCGAGTCCTCAATGTGGAACACAGAAGCGTAAAGCTGAAGCAAGGGGAAGTGATCGGAAAGTGCGTACCAATTACTGCGGTCACAAAGTTGTCAAATGAAAGTCCTGCGAAACCGGTTAGACCTACGGAGATATCGGAAATGAAAAACAATATTCTCGGAGAGTGCGAGCTGGATCAGGAGCAGCGGGCTATGGCAGGGAGTCTAATCGACGAGTTCGCTGATATATTTGCTTCGCAGAGTAGCGAGTATGGCCGAACACATCTCGTACAGCACCGAATTGACACCGGGGATGCAAGACCAATTCGTCAGCCTCCCAGACGACTACCATTGGCCAAGCAGACGGAGGTTGCAGAAATGGTGTCGACGTTGGAAAAGGAGGGACTGATTGAGAGCTCAAAAAGTCCGTGGGCATCACCGGTCGTCTTGGTCAAAAAGAAAGACGGAAGTACGAGATTCTGCGTGGACTATCGCCAACTAAACAACGTCACCAAGAAGGATAGCTACCCCCTGCCCAGAATTGACGATACCCTGGACACACTATCCGGGGCCAAATGGTTTTCGACTCTTGATCTGAAGAGTGGCTACTGGCAAGTACAGATCCATCCAGAAGACCGCGAGAAAACAGCATTCACAGCAGGAAATGGGCTTTGGCAATTTACAGTAATGCCATTTGGACTGTGCAATGCTCCAGCAACTTTTGAGCGTCTAATGGAGCGTGTTTTGCTGGGACTGACGTGGAAAACCTGTTTGGTCTACCTGGACGATGTCATCGTGGTTGGTAAAACGTTCAACGAACATCGAAATAACCTCAGGGAGGTGTTCCAAAGGCTTCGAAGTGCACAGTTAAAACTGAATCCGAAGAAGTGTTCTCTATTCCGACCAGAAGTGAAGTATCTCGGGCACATCATCTCTTCCAAGGGAGTCAAGACTGATCCGGAGAAGATCGATGCAGTGAAAAACTGGCCGGTTCCCAAAGACAAACATCAGCTGAGAAGCTTCCTGGGACTTGCGACCTATTACAGACGATTTGTAAAGGACTTCGCCAGGATCGCAAAGAGCTTGCATCAACTGACAGAAAAAGGCAAACAATTCAAATGGTCAGGTGAGTGCGAAAACAGCTTCAAAGAACTTAAGCAACAGTTGTGCGACGCCCCCATATTAGCGTACCCCACCCCTGGAAAAACATTTATTGTGGATGCAGACGCCAGTAATGTGGGAATTGGAGCCGTGCTTTCCCAGGTACACGAGGGCCAAGAGAAGGTAGTTTCGTTCTTCAGCAAAGTTCTCTCAAAGCCAGAAAGGAACTACTGTGTTACCAGGCGCGAACTCCTTGCTTTGGTTCTGGCAACGAAACATTTCCATAAGTACCTCTATGGGCAGAAATTCATCCTTCGCACAGACCATGCATCTTTAAAGTGGCTACTACACTTTAAGAATCCTGAAGGACAAGTCGCAAGGTGGATCGAACAGCTGCAGATGTACGACTACGAAATACAACATCGAAAGGGAAGTCTTCACTCAAATGCAGACGCTCTCTCCCGTCGACCGTGCAAAGCAGACTGTAAACATTGCTTACGACACGAGGAAAAAGATGTCGTGTCCGTTCAAAGGGTGAGAGCTATGCCCATTGGTGGCTGGAGTGCACGGGAAATCCGGGAGGCTCAAAAGGAAGATCCGGATATCGAACCAATCCTCGCCTGGAAGGAGCATGAAGGAAAACCAGACTGGCAGGAGATATCCAATAGGAGTCCCGAGCTGAAGGCATACTGGGCGCAGTGGGATTCCCTTCATGTCCAAGACGGCATTCTAAAAAGAAAATGGGAAAGCCCGGATGGAAAGTCGTACGTAATGCAGCTTGTTGTTCCCAGGACAAAAGTTATCGAAGTGCTGAGGGAATTGCATGATGGAGTGTCTGGAGGCCACTTGGGAATAAACAAAACACTCGGAAAAGTACGAGAACGCTTTTACTGGGTCCATTCAAGGGAGGATGTTGAGAATTGGTGCAGGAAATGCGTAATATGCGCGGCCAGCAAAGGCCCGAGAGTGAAAGTCCGAGGCCAGATGCATCAATATAATGTGGGAGCCCCTTTCGAAAGGATAGCCGTTGATATTGCGGGACCGTTTCCTGAAACGAACAATGGAAATCGTTACATCCTTGTTGTTATGGACTACTTCAGTAAGTGGCCTGAAGCATTCGCTATCCCAAATCAAGAAGCTAAGACTGTGGTGGAGCAAATCGTCTTCAACTGGGTAAGTAGATTTGGTGTGCCTATGGAACTGCATTCGGACCAAGGACGAAACTTCGAGTCCAGGATTTTCCAAGGAGTATGCCAGTTACTCGGGATTAAGAAGACAAGAACAACACCGCTTCATCCACAATCAGATGGGATGGTGGAGCGCTTCAATAGAACGCTGAATGAACACCTCTCTAAGGTCGTTGGCGATGACCAGAGAGATTGGGACAAACACATTCCCATGTTTTTATTGGCCTATCGAAGTGCAGTGCACAACACCACAGGACATACTCCATCTGAAGTCCTATTTGGTCGAAAAGTCCGCCTACCTAGCGAGTTAATGTTTGGATCTCCATGCGAAGAGTCCAAAAATGAGGAGGACTATGTTACAGACCTCAGGGATATCATCAGGGACGTGCATCGAGGGACAAGGGCTAATATTAAGATAGCCAGTGACCGCATGAAAACGAGGTACGATACTAAAACAACAACTACAGGCTTCCAAGAAGGAGATCTGGTATGGCTATATAACCCTCATCGAAGAAAAGGTTTATCACCTAAGTTGCAACCAGACTGGGAAGGGCCCTACAAAATCATAAAGCGCATTAACGACGTTGTCTATCGCATCCAACGAGGAAGAGGCAAGCTGAAAGTCGTTCATGTGGATCGTCTTCATCGCTACAATGGTGCAAATGTTAACGAGCTTGTTCGGGACGAACAAGTTTAAGAGGGGGATATTGTGGCGTGGAATGAATTGTGGTGAAATGAAAACAAACTAAAATGGTGAAATGAAAACAACCCCCATTAGTCACCAAATAAGTTCCACTTCCAATTGGAAATTGGAATCTGTCAATTCCCCACTAAACTAAATGGGAATTTATCAATTGCTGAAAAGGGGAAAAAGTATGTCAGCCAATTGTAGAACCAATTGGAGTTAGCTAGAAAGTTCTCGAAGAGATGGCAGAGCAGATATAAAAGGAGAGGTTGTAGAACAGGGCGACAGTTGATTTTTATCAGTGATTGGTTAAAGTTCGAGATAGTAATCGGTTTTTGAAGATAAATAAGTGCAGAGTAATAAAGTGAAATAAGTGATTGGTTTGAATCGTTGAGGAATTGTTTAAGTAATATTGTTCTAGTACTTAATTAGTGGATAATCCGTAAAAGTGTAATAAAAGTGATTTTGACTAGAAAAGTTTAACAGAATAGTGTTTTATCTTTTCGAATCCCAGCCCAAATGTAACAATATTAACGAAATGTTGATGTCTTCGTCGTCAAAGGATGTATTTATTGAAGAGCTGATGGAACTGCAGATGGTGAGTCAACATCGTCCTAGTCGTCGAATGTATCGAATCCAAAAGCGGGCAAGCGTCAACGATTACCATGTCGTGAATTGCGGAAATATTTCCCAACAACATGATCGGGAACAACAACATCAAGAACAGCACCAACAATAGCATGGGTAGATACCTATCGATAGTTAACAATATGTTGTTTGTTTTTGTTCATTCCTTTTAATTTAATAGCTTTTTGCATTCATTATATAATTATTATTAGTTTATTATAGAAGGAAAAATAAAAATCACATTCATCTTAAGATCTTTCTCAATTTATTTTAATAAAAATATAAAAGAAATGAAAAAAACACATGACTATTATATTAGCACATGACCAATTAAAACAATTTCCAATAAAATGTGATAGAAAAAAAAAACAAATGCCATTATTTGTCAAATTTGACAAAACGTAGGTTTAAAAACGGTTAAAAGTTTTTTAATTCCGCATTTAAATCCGTCTTTAATCCAGCGGGCTTAATGCATTTTTTTCAGTGAATAATATAGACATAAGTTTAAACTGTCGGGCTTAAAAAATGCGCATTTATGGTCGGGTGTAAAATGATCTTAAACCTGAGTTACATCTGTCAAAATCTTCGGTGCGATGCGAAAATCTGAAATTTGCTACTCTCGAAATCGGCGTACGAGAATTTCTCTTCGAATGCTACTCATCTGTGTTTTGCACGCGGATTTACGGAAGTATAAGTTTCATATGTAAAGGGTGATTTTTTAGCTGGTTTGGTTTTGGCAACACTGGTTTTGACAGCTGACGTGTGTTTAGTACCTTGTGTCACTGTCAAACAGCTTCAGTTTGGTTTGCAATTTAACCATGGATCGTCTTACAAATGAACAACGCTTGCAAATTATTGAATTTTACTATCAAAATTCGTGCTCGGTTCGAAATGTTCATCGCGCGCTGCTTCCATTTTATGATCGGCATTCTCGACCTTCTGAGCAGTCTATTCGGAAGATTGTGACCAAATTTCGCACCAAATTTACTTTGTTGGACATTAAACCACCAACACGTTTACGTACTGTGCGTAGTGAAGAAAATATTGCGGCCGTATCAGCTAGTGTGACAGAAGACCGCGAAATGTCGATTCGGCGCCGTTCCCAGCAGTTAGGCCTTTGTAACAGCACTACGTGGAAAATTTTACGGAAGGATTTGGGCGTAAAGCCATTTAAGATACAGCTGGTGCAAGAACTAAAGCCAGCCGACCTACCACAACGCCGAATTTTTGGTGAATGGGCTCTTGGAAAGCTGGCCGAGGATCCGCCATTTTATCGAAAAATTGTGTTCAGCGATGAGGCTCATTTTTGGTTGAATGGGTACGTAAATAAGCAAAATTGCCGCATTTGGAGTGAAGATCAGCCAGAAGCATTGCAACAGCTACCAATGCATCCCGAAAAAGCCACTGTTTGGTGCGGTTTATGGGCCGGCGGCATTATTGGGCCATATTTCTTCAAAGATGATGCGAATCGCAGCGTTACTGTCAATGGTGAACGCTACCGAGCGATGATAACAAACTTTTTTTTGCCCGAAATGGAAGTTCTTGACTTGCATGATATGTGGTTTCAACAAGACGGTGCCACATGCCACACAGCACGCGAAACAATGGCGCAATTGCGAGGCGAGTTTGGTGAACAGTTAATTTCACGTTTCGGGCCGGTCAATTGGCCGCCTAGATCGTGCGATTTGACACCATTAGATTATTTTTTGTGGGGGTATGCCAAGGCTAATGTATATAGGGACAAGCCCGCTTCGATTGACGCACTGGAAGCCAACATCCATGCATGCCAAAATTGGACTCAGCGGATGGGCTACCTGAGACGCAGCCGCGGTCAACATTTGCATGAAATTATCTTTAAACTTTAAATTGCAAGGTTCAAACTATCGATTCAAATAAATATTTCATTAATTTTTTCGAATTTTTTGTGTTTTTTTTTTTAAAAAAGTTCTAAACCTCTTAAAAAATCACCCTTTAGTTAAAAAACGGTTTGTTTCTTGATTTGTGTGTGAGAAAATAAGAGTCGAATTAAAATAAATCAAACAATTTAAACGAAGCACTTTTTGAATGATATCCCTTGGCATTGATATAAATATGTTCGAAAGTAGTGCCATACGTTCAAAGCAGACATGGAGATCTCGGTTAGTTCGGTATAATTCTATTTTCCCGAACAGCTTCTTTGAGAATCGAACAAATGCTGAGCTCATATCGCCCAGAGAAGCCACTGCGAAAACCAATAAATATTCATTAAACATTAATATTTATTTTTTTATCATTCGAAAACAACAATTACCAAAATTTTTTTTTCCCCCACAAACTGTCAAAATGGTTTACTTGACATTCTTTAAAATTCTACCTCATTTGAGTGGTGAATATAATTTTCTCACAGATGAAAAAAAAACCCGTACAGCTTTGAGAATACCAATTTTTTTGATATGCGAACATTTTAGGCGGATTTGCTCGTATACGAATTTTACACGGAAGCTAAGAATTGGGGTCTTGATTAGTCTTCGGTTGTTAGCCACCGTCTTCCCAGCATTATAATTTGCAAAAAGGTTCAACAATATGCATTTTCCAATGGACAATCAGGATGAAAATTAAGGTAACATCCAGTCAACAATTTACAGTTTACAAAAACAAGTTTTATTAAATTAAGACAGAAAAGAAACAAATTTAAATTTAGTTCGTAAGAATACGCGACTAAATTTACAAAATGATGCCGATAAACGAATAATTAAACGCTGGCATAAACCTTGAAAAATGTAATCCGCTGCAAAACGCATAAGCCGTTTTTCGAGATCCTCGCAACTGTCAATTCTCTTATGGATGGAATATGAACGAGGGCAGTTTTTTGCTTCCGAGCAATTTTTAAACACAAACTTTTTTCAAGTGTCCACCAATGTCTTATGGCAATATTATTCACTCCGGGTGTATCTCAGGTTTAAGATCATTTTACACCTAACCATAAATGCGCATTTTTAAGCCCGACAATTTAAACTTATGCGAGATTTTTTGAGAATTGGGGTCCAGGTCTTTTCGACAACAAACCCACCCTTATTTTTCGCGGGGACATTACCCATTCCGTAAATGGTAAACAACTATGCAAACATGTCCTTAGGGAAGAATAACAGTCAAGAATAATACTGTGGGTCCAATACATTTCGCGAATCCATAATCCATTCTTGCCTGAAATCATAGACACATTATTACTAGATGGTGCATTTCATACCCCGACCTGGAACAGCGTATACCTCACACTTTTACTCCTAATAGATGGCGTCCCAATGCAGTTGGTCAACTTATAAACCTTTTTTGTGTCGATTGGTGTTTGCAAGATACACAAACATGTTGCAGAGGAGGAAGAAAAATAGCAAATGAAATCGATGAGGAAATCGAGACAGAGTTCTTTTTGCCTGATATATGTAGCATATAGCTAGTTGTATGGTGCGTGTGGTAGGGCTTATGTACTTTTAGCGTGACAATACCGATGACGATGGGGATGGAGTATCTTATGAAGCCAACAATGTGGAAAGAATGTGTCTATGTAAATGTGAAATAATTAGGTAGTTATGTGTGCATACTCCGATATTTTATTGGCAAAGGTCATGATTAAGGATTATGATAAATTATTTAAAGTAAACAGGTGTATAGATACTTCCTTGATTGCTGATGCTGGGTAGTGAATGGAAGAAAATTAAAGTTACCAACTGAATGATTGACTGACACAGCACTTTTTTTTAATTCCACTTATAGGTAGCATTGCCACTAGAAAAATATTGTGTTTATGTTCGAACTTTTATTGAGATAAATTCTCAGGTTTCATATTGGCGTCTTTGAAACTTTGATTGCATGAATAGCATAAAATAGCTAAATAGGGAATAATAATTTATAGGTAGGTACCTACCAATGTAGTTCGCTTGAAAGTCGAAATTAAAATGTCAATTAGGTAGGGTGATGGCTCCAGTAGTCAGCCCCTTAACTTTTTTTTTGAGTTTGATTGGTCCTTAAAAATCCATTCTTCAAGTATTTAATAAAGTATTTGGTTCCTCTGAATGTTTGAAGTTTGTAGATTGGAAAATACTAAGCTTTTTACGTATATGAGCTACCTAATTCAAACTATTTAGAAAATAAGTGAAAAGGGTATGATTTGCCAGTAGTCAGCCCCCTCAGCTTCAGTAGTCGGCCACGCAAGTATCCAGTAGTCAGCCCCAATGTAATTTACACATTTTCTTAAGAAGGAGGGGCTGATGACTGGAGAACGTTTAAAGGAACCGTGTCTCTCATAGTCAGCCCCCATTTCTCTAGTAAATGTACAGGGGGGCTGACTACTGGAAATCAAAGAAAATTGATCGAAATTTTAACGAGAATTAAGACTGATTGAAGTTTCCATTCATTGTGCATACTCAATTATGAAAAAATAAAATTAAGGTAGTCTTCAGTAGTCAGCCGGGGGGGCTGAGCTTAGGATAATCATACAAATAATGTCTCATAAGGTCAGCAGCCCCCCTCTTAATTATTTAACAAAAAACATTTCTAACATTTTAAGTTAAGAAACAAGATAAATGAAGTGTCAATATCGTAATAATAATCATAAAATACACATATCTTCAGTATATTCGTAATTATCTCACTTTTACAAATTCACTTCCCCTATTTTTTTTTTTTTTTGTAAACCACTACCACTCGTATTCTGCACTTATGAAAACTGTATGCAGACTTATATTTTTTACGCACGAAGTAGCACCTGGATTGAGTCAATTTTGTTCCATACAGAGAGAAGAACTGTCAGCCAAGATAGTAATATTTTTTGTTTGGATGTATGATTAAGGTATTGACTATTACGATGTACTTTGTATGTCAGAGGCTGACTACTGGAGGGGGCTGAACTTAGGAGCCATCAATAATGAAAAACTTCCCTTTCTTTTGTTTTTTTCGGGATCAAAAATATTGCCTTTCTGGAAAATCTTTCGAATTTCCACTGCACACAACACATTTAACTTTTTTTTTCATATTGTTATAAGGGGTTTTCCAATGAGAGGTGTTAGAGGTGAGAGAGGTGTTGTGAAAGACCCGCTATTTCGGTAGCTGTCACTTTTGAAGCTTTTATTCTTTGACATTTCATAAGTAGAAACTACGCCATTACTAAAAATGGAACGATACACGCTTCAACAACGCATTATTAAAATTCACTACAAAAATGGTGAAAATCTTGCAGTCACAGTTCGCAAAACTAAAGCATTTTTTGGTCGTCGTGAAGCACCTTGTCAGACCGCAATACAGAAATTGGTGGAAAAATTCGAGCTGTTGGGACAAGTTAGTGATGTGAAGAATAAAACCCGTGCACGTCGCTGTAGCCCAAAGTGTTGAAGAAAACCCAGGTTTGTCCATTCCTCGTCGTTCTTTGGAATTGGGCATTCCCGTATTTTATGGTCGGAGTTGGATGGTATTGATCAGGACAACGTTTACTTTAAACAAGACGGTGCTACGTGCCACACAAGCAACGAAAGCATTGATCTTTTACGGGAAAAGTTTCCGGACCATGTTATCTCTCGAAGAGGTGATCACAATTGGTCACCGAGATCTTGTGATTTAACACCTTGCGACTTCTTCCTTTGGGGCCACGTGAAAGATAAGATCTACGCCAACAGCCGAGCGTCGATTCAAGACCTCAAAGATAAAATTCGTGAGGCTATCGAGGACATATTGCAGCCTCTTTGCGATTTGGTTATGGAAAATTTCATGAAAAGGATATGGTCCTGTATGCGTGTTGTTGTTGTGGCCATTTGGCTGATGTTGTATTTAATTATTAACGGCATATCTTTCTCTTTATTATGAAATAAACATTCGATCATTTATCTCAAAAAATTACATTTTTCTTTGAATAGCAAAATAACACCTCTTATTGGTCCATTTACAATATTGTTTTAATTAAAAGCAAAAGCCAACTATAATCTTTTCACTAATTTGTCAATATCGAAAGAATCAAGAAATTAGATCTGAGGAAATGTAACCAGGTGCATACCCATTCATATACAATTTGGCGCGAATACCCCAAAGCTCTGTGTGAAGGCATCATCCCTTGCACCATCCTCCCTCACCTCCCTTGATTGATACTTAATCATAATATTGCATCTCCTTTCCTTTGTCCTCCTCTTCTATTAGAAAAACCAAACCAAAACCGGTTCCCTACCCTGGTTTGTCATATCAGAAATACCGACGGTTGGGGATGGCGAGAATGAATGAAGAAAGAAAAGAGGCACACGAGTAGTTAGTTTTTGTTTTGTTTCTTTGGTTTTCTTTAAGCACATTTCTTCAACGCAATATCAAAAGTCTCATTAAGATACATGATGCCGTAAGAACCAAGGAACATTTTGTTTGTTTTGCGAAAAAGGAAAATAAAGAAGAATCAGGTATGAACCTCACTGCGAAGCCAACGAGGTCCACGGTCCACGTTGATGGGAAATGTTTCTCAACAGAACACCTCAAATAAAGTGTTTTGCAGCATGTATCCGAGTTTGAGGTATATTTTCACGGTGGCGCCATCTAGATATTGGGGTGTTTCGGAATAACCATTTCCTTTATATGAAATGCACCATCTAGTAATAATGTGTCTATGCTGAAATCAATAAAAAACGAATGCAAAGTTTTCTTCCTTTTCTCAAATGTTAAGCCTTTCATTTCAGTCTCCCTCTCGGACTGTATAGTTATAATTCACTTACGTATAGCTTACCTTTACACCTTACATCCATCAGCATATTTCCGTTCTCTTCCTCATTCTTAGACAGTTTCATCATCTTTCTACTGTTTCACTTTTTATCCTTCACAGTACCTAACTGTGGTCGCTTGACTCCACCACTTTGCTACTTGTCCCTGGTCTTGTGTGTGCTCTCCTCAGGTCTATTATTACAAAGAAATTCCGACAGGAAAAAAAAAACCAGAACGTCTACCCATCGAATAGTCTCATGAAGATAATTCTTGTTGTCCATCCATCTACTAGCCTAAGGCACCCACATCAAGTATACCGTATACATCTATCTCGCTAGCACTTGGTTATGATGAAATCAAAACAATCCCCACCCTCGCTCGATATTCGAGCGTCAATTGAGTGAAGTTAGCCAGGGTCGTTGGGTGGCGGCAAACATACCCACTGTCCAGCACATAGGACCATAGGAGTGAAATGATGATGATGAATTCCTTTTTTCCAATTAAAAGCGAATTGTTTTCTTGTCTGTCCAGTGTTTATTTAGGACTTGTGAAAAAGGTTGTACATCATTCCACCCACCATTTTGGGCAGTTCCTGTAAATGGTTCACAGAAATCTATTAAGGTATCTTCTCGTGGCGAATGCCTGAGTGGTCAAGAGGTGTAGAGTGGACAAAAACAAAAACTTTTCAAGTTATCAGCAAGAAACTTGCAAAACTTTCACAACGAGTGCTACTTTCAGAAGAGAAATAAAAGGAAACGTCAACAGTTGTGAGTTGATAGAGTTTGCACTGCCTTGCCGCCCATCTTCGATGTCTAATGGTGGACATTTGTATGGATGAAAATTTAAATACTTCTCGGCTGAACAGATGTTGTCGCTGTAATTTCTTAGGGTGCGCGTCTTCTTTCTCTGTCCGGGTTATTATTTTAGGATTTTTTTTATGATTTTTGACAGATGGACCAGTCAAACTTTTTAAATATAACTTTGTGCCTTTTTTAATTACGGCAATAGTAAAGAGAAAGCGTGGTGGAAAATGGACACCAGTCGATATGATTTCAATGAATTGAAATTGGATTGTCTGGGAAGCAGGTGGGAACTCGTCCTCGTTTTGAGAGCGAACTTATTTGCAAAAAGAATCCAAGTTATGTTAACTAAAGATCTGGCAGTAAGTCAGGGAAGTAAGCCTTTGTCCACTTTTTATAGAAGAAGCCTAAGACTGTCATACGCTCAACTTTTGGGGAAAAAAGAACTTCAACTACACGCAGAAAAATCGCTTATTTAAAATCAACCAACTTTCAGCTAAAAACTACCGAGTGATACTGTTAATATGGCTCCTACAGAGTTAGTGGATTAAAAATAGCCGAGTCAACTTGTTTAACGAAACTCGGTTGAAAATAACCTTTTATAAATTTTTCTTGGTTGTAAATAACAAACTCTGTTGAATTTAACCAACTGGTTGATATTTATCTAGAAACTTGGTTCTAAACAACTGATAAAGTGTGTTATTTTGTACAGTGTATGCGAATACAGAAATTTTTAATGTCAAGACCCATTCTATAAGGCTCGGCGTTTTTTCCTCTGAGCCACTTCTAGAGTCCGTTTGACTAACATCCGAAAGTAAAAGAGCGTTGCCGCTGGAAAATTTCAAAAAGGGGCCTTTACATAAAATACTAATGTACCAAAAAAAAGAAGAAGGAAAACAGAGCAACAAAGGGATTTATTTTTAACAAAATACTAATTTATTCATTACGAAACACTTCTTTTCATATGTTTGCATTCTTTTTCGTTCAATAAAGAATAAAATCTTACTTAAAATGAAAAAGGGGCCATTTTGATAGTTTTTTTTCGAAAAGTTGGGGCCAAGGGTAATGAAGCTCAAAAAGGGGCAGTTTGGAACCTAAAAGGGCCAAAAGGCAACACTGATGTAAAACTATGCTGAATAAGCCGTTCGTATTCGTCAAATTGCTTACCAACTTCTTTCCATTGTAGGAAGCTTGACCTAAGCCATAGGGTACTATTTGGAATTATTGCTTCGAATTTTGTTGTACAGATAAGGGAGTTGCTGTTTGAACTAGCGTTTTCCAGCTCTTGTTAAAAGACGATTGTTGATGCGGTTTTGGTGGCTTATTTTGGGGTGATTTTCGGGCATCTTTCGTCTTTTTGGACCAATTTTTAAGGTGCTTTCAGTTATTAGAGTTGTGCTTTAGATCGATTTGCGGGTCGTATTTCAAGGTCTTTATTGGCCTGTTTGAAGGTGTTTTGAATTTCTTTGGGAGTGATTTTGACACACCTTTGGGGCATTTTTACACGCATTTTTAAGGGCGATATTCTAAGGTTTTTGGATTATTTAAGCCCCATTTTTGGGAATATTTCTTAGGTTAGCTTTAACCCGTTCTAGAGCGTTTTTGAGCTATTTTTTCAGGGGATTTTGAAGTATCTTAGACAAATATTTAGGGGCGTACATTTTGTAAATTCACTAAAAATGTTTCGAAATGTTGTTGTAGATCAGTTTGGTAGATTTGTAGGGCCTTTATGGCAGTGGCGGATGAACCACAAGGCTCGTGAGGATCGAGCCTAGGGCGGACACTTACTATATGTACCCGAATACCAATCACTCTTCGATGTGAACCCATTCAAACTACGATCATTGAATAGCATAAGAAAAATTAGGGCGGTAAATACTGAGCGTGCCTCAGGAGCATTTTCAGGACTGTTTTGCAGGGTTTGTCATGTCGTTTTGGAGTTCATTGTATAACAATTTTCGGACGTTTCTCGAGATATTTTTTTTTCTGACGATTTTGTTGACGCAGTATCACTTTTAAGATATTTTGATATTTTGAAGCATTTTTCACGAATTTGTTTTATTGTGTTTTGGGCCAATTTTTGTAACGTTCTTTAAAGCGTTTTAAATGTCGATTTTTGAACACCCTTTTTTTCTGGACCAACATGTGTTTTAATGTTAAATTTTTTAGGGTCAGTTTTACAATTTGTACGAATACTTTATGCAACTGCATTTACTAAAAGTACGAACATCGTAGAATATTCAAAGGTTTATTACATTCGTAATAATCAGGTGTGTTTTTTTGAGCATCGATCTCAGCAAAGCAATGTAAAGTAAGAAAATGTGCAAATAAACGGTTCACAGCAGCTGTTCAGAAAGCTGGTTTTATCGCTGGAATGTTGACATCTTGTACGTACACCAAAACCAATCAAATCACAAGAAACAAAAGAAACCGCGGGGTTGTTCGTTAGGTGAAAACTAACAAAAAATATATTTACGATTAATTTTTTTAATACTTAGCAGAAATTATATGCAAATGTTTCTATTTGTAGACTGTATTAATTTTAAAATAGATAACATCTGTAAAAATAAGAGCCATGTTGATAATGACTTATGCTATACAAACTATGTGGAAAATATTTATTTTCTTCTACCTAGACTGCAACAAAACTTTTAAGTTGTGTAAATATAAATGAGCAATAGAAAATTCTGCTAAAATGTTGTTTTTTTAGTCTTCGTCGATCACAAAAAAAAAACATTAAATGAAAGGTAGAGGTAAGGTTTAAATATTTCTTGCGATAAATACGAATTTAAGAAGCACATTTTTTCCAGCCAAAGAAGAACATTTTTTTAAAAGGATATTCATCCTTCCTCATATTCTTCTGTTAAAAAACAGCGGAAAATATAAAATCAGAGGCAGTAATTCTGTACTGGCACAGTTAATTCATCACAAGCAACGCCTAGTATGTACTGTAAACTGAGAAACTCTGCGAACAGATCCATATCAATAAAGCAATCTTTTTCAGATTTCAGAGCACTTTTGCGAATCTAGATATTTTCTCAGATTTGCTTCAGATTTAACAGTACAAGTGCATTTGAGTTTGACATCTGGTGGAGTTTGTCATTTGACATTTGCGTGAATTTTTTCTATAGCAAAGAAAGGCATTTCATCGGGTGAATCTATTTTCGTAAATTATTTGTGTGCAAATATTTAGAAATCAATCGGGACTGAAATTTCGATTGTTTTAATATAAAATTTAACCAGTCGCACGAATATCACCACAAAAAAGAGCAAGAGCGTTTTTATGTTCGATTGGGCACACGAAATCTGAAATCTGAGGGCAAATCTGAAGAAGCCCAAACGAATACCACATAACTCTCAAGTGGCTCTTGCTGGGAATGACCTAGTGTGAGTCCTCGAAGTGTCAAGCAGAGCGTAGTTGTTGTAATTGCGTGCTGAAAATCCTACTTTACTTTGCTTTGCTGAGTTCGTACCTCAAAAAAACAGCTTCCCAGCCTATCAACAGATAAAGACAAATGTGCGCAGGCTGGATAGAAGTTTCCGATCGCGGTACAACTTAGTTAATGAATTATAGGTTTAAATAGCTACAAAGATCTACAAAGTTTGCTCACATGTATTCCTCTTCACTGAGGTCCCAGAAATCTTTATAATGAAATGTTCTGTTTACTTAATTTAGGTACCAATCTTTTTTAAGGCTTCAATATAGCGTCTTAATTTTTGGAATAGGTATACTCGTATATAGTGGGTCTCCGATGGAAGCTTCTCCCTCATCAAAATGTCCTCTTTCTCTAACTCTTGTTGAATAAATCGACTCAAATTTCCCCCACTTAAGCCTATATTAGCAACCACACTCCAACAGCAATCAGGTGTTCGCATTTTAAATAAATTAACTTTTCCACTCGACTAGCCTGTTTTGATAAAGTGCCGAAAAACCGCCGCCACCCATCTAGTTTTGGGAAAAATTCCCCTGAAGTCACCAGCGCACGTTCGGGTGATATTTCTTTATTAAAAAACATTCACTTCCCCAACCGCTCGCTACACTAAAGTCCTTCGAGCGAGTTTCGGTGTCGTTCCGTTTGGCACATTACACTCCACATCTGACAAGAATTATCGCACTTTACCCGGTTTTAACCCGGCTACGTATGAATTATGACAGCCATGGGTGACGGTCGTTCCTCCCACAGGTGACACAAAACATTCCAACTGCGATATATAAAGTATGAAGTTCCCTCCCCAGCCCAGCAATGACGATTTAAATTTTCACTTCACGCCTCCGCTGGCAAAACAAAGCAAAGCATAGCAGCGGCACCAAAGTGCTTTCCCGGAGTTTGGGGACGAAATACGTGCCAATAAATGTTCGCACGTTTTTATTGTAATTTCGGAAACGTACGAGAACTGTCAAGATGATAATAATAATGAGGACGACTGTTGTATACACTTCCACCGCAAGTCAAGTGGAACTGAGCTTGAAAAATGCCAGCCAAATGGGAATTTTTTTGCGGAGGCACTTCCCTCTCCCATCATTGGGAAGCTCATACATGCAGATCCCCATTTTATGGCCATCTGCAGATGAAGAGTACCGTATCGACGCTCTGTTTGCTTATCAAATTGTAATTGATTGACTTCGGACGGTGCAAATTCATCAGGCGACAATATTTTCTGTCCACTGGCCATCAATTTCCAACTTCCGCTGCAGGATGCCATAGGTATGCCTGGCACCAACCACCGACCGAGGAGATTGATCCTGGGCCTATACGTATCGACGATGCAAACGGACCATACTGTGTGTGCATTGAGTGCGATGAATCGATGTCATGTTGTGTAAACATTTTTTTGCCGGACAAGTCGGACGGCTTAATGGAGACACCTGTTGTCGCAGAAAGGAGATTGTCTATGAATGGGAAAAGTCATCGATGAAAAATGTATAATTCAATTATCTTATTTGCAATTGTCTGATGGTTGCAAAAAAGAGTGTCCTTCCAACAAAACGTAAGGCCCCTTCATCATGCTCCGGTCCCAGGAATATCCCATAAAAGTCATCACCCATCAGGATGCGATGACAAACAACACGGCATCACACGAACCGCCGGTCTGTGTTGTGATAGCAATTTGCAGATTTATTTTATTTCGTTATCTATTTTTTATGCCCAAACGAACAACAAGGAACAGGATAATAAGGACAATAGCTTTATTATACGTATTACTTTTATGGATATAATTTCCAATGTCCTGCCGTCGTCGACGGGATATCAATGACGTGGTATGGTGGAGACATGGGTGGACCAAACGTTTATATGTTGTGGACAATGTCCTTTCTAATTTCCTTGAATGTTGGACACAATAAGCAAAGTGTGCGCACCCGTATCCGAAACCGAATCATCCTTCTTAGACGATTGTGCCAGGAGGACATGATTTTTCCACAATTGTCAGCATTTTTGCCGTCTACTCTGTGGTGTCCGAGAGTTGTACGTTTTTATGATTGTCCTCTTTTTCGTCGTTTTAGTGGAGCTAAACGGATATGTCCGCACCCTTGATACGTATGGCATTGTTGGAGGCGGACGTTAACATAATTTATGTGGTTACATGCGGATGCTACTACAAATGTGTGTAGTGATAGTTTCAGTTGAATGCATATACTCATGTGGGATGTGATAGTTGGTTTCGGGAGATTATACTTGGCAGGGGAAGTATTTAGAGGGAGAGGGAAATTAAATGAAGGCGTCTTCGAAGATGGGTGTGATTAAAGCTGTAGGTTTTGAGCGATATTTTGGAAGTAATCCAATTTACTCCAAAATGATCCTTGGTCTATTGCATTGGAGTGAAGTTGGGTGCTGCACAAAATATGGTTGTTTGTGTTTGTTCTTTTGGCCTTCATCAGCTGTTGTACCTAAAGCCTAGTACGCTACTATTTCGGAACGTAAAATCCCATCCGAAAGTGACAATGGAACCATGAACGAAATATGTTACTCTACTTTTCGTTTTGCGTTACGGTACTGTTGCGAAATGATGGCGAAAAGTGGGTAATTGTAGTAGATTCCTGGGTTCAATTCTCCAATATTTTTTTGCAAATATTTACAGCCTGATTTATTAACGTACTAGCGGTACCCGGTCCGCTTCGCTAGACGTTTCCATTATTTGTTTGCTAGATTAGATAAGTTGGACACTCTAATCCATCTACATATAGAAGACGTAAATAAAAACACTCATCATATCTCGGATGAATTGCATAAAGTCTTCCTAATGCATCTGTTTGAAAGACATTTTGATGACCTGGAACTAGCTTCCCTTGCTTACGTCTTTCAAAAACTTTGGTCGAGTTGTAAGGCTGAATATATTTCAGGAAATGCTTTGACTCAGCTGTTGTGCCAGAAACTAATGTACATAAAGGTTCAGGTGGTAGATTCAACGGCGGTAATCTTACTTTTCCATTTGCACAGCACAAACCTGGTGCTTCAGTTTTATTTATTATTATTTATTCGCAAACTTTGTTTATTGTAAAAAAAATAGTAACAAACTTATGACAGCATTATATTTTCCTTTTCATGACCGCAAGTATAACATTCTTCCATTTTGTTGATGGTGAATGATCAATGTTGATTCTTTAACTTCATCAATTCCTAAAAAAAAAAAAAAAAAAACAAAAAAAAATCTTTTTAAAAATATACAATTTCAATTCCAAAGGATTGTGTCTGAATTTCATTTGATGCATCGTCGTTCAAATTTTATCTCACAATTTAGTCGCAATATTTAGAAAAACAATTGATAATATTTGAACGAAGATGCAGCAAATGTAAACCGAACCCAATTTTATTTCATCTATGTGTGTGCAACCATTTTTTTTACAAAATTAATAGGTACTCATTTTCTGAAAAACAATACAAAATTCTCACAAAACGAAAAAGAATAAGATTTAATCACTTAATAAGATATTGAATGTATTTTTTGTATGGGAGGTGCCACGCCTCTTAGTCAAAATTGGTTCACGCATTACAGAGAAACACAATACAACTTATTTTTATAAATATGGATAGAGATGTAGATTAAAAGGAGTGTTACACACTCTTTAAAATGCTTCTAAAGGCAAAAAAACTTATTTATAAAAATGTGACAGTTATTTTTAGAGCTTGTTTAAGGTTGTTTAGTGTTTAGAGGTGGAATAGTATCGAAATTTCATTTTGACTTAAGAAGTCTGTCACATTATATTTTTAATAAAATCAAAAATAAATTAAATGGAATGGTGGTGGAAATTCCAAGATATTTGCTTTATTTCTCAGGTTTCGTCTTGATTGTTGAGCATTTTTGTAATTATTTTCTTCATTTGTGTATTAAAGTTACAATAAAGTAAGCATTGCACTTCACTTAAAGTTTTTTTTTATTTTAATTTATTTAATATATTCTTTTTCCACTAAAGTATTTACTTTATTTGGAGTTGAATCCGTGGTGCATACTTATGAAAATGACACAAACGTATGAAAGCGACACCTAAATAGCTGTCACATGAATTTGATCGCAAATGTACATCGTGTATCTGTCAAAATTTAGCGTGCCCATTTAATAGAGCGGCACATTTTCTCAAGCTAATTTTTGACATGTTCTGTTGTTCTGTTGCGTTTTTGTGTTGCGGAGAACGTTAGAAGTAAGCAAGGATGAGTTTTTTTTAATAAATACCTCGAGGAGAACCTAGAATCGGAAATGGTTTAAAATAGAGAGAGTTGAATTTTTGAACTAAGTTATTTTCAAAGAACAGCTGTATTTTCAGATTTATCCATAGCGCTCTTTATGTCAAAATTTAGCTAGGACTTTAGCTGATCTTTGGAGAGAAAAGTTGGAGACCAGATAAAATTAAGTTTAGCTCTAACAGCGTACTAAGTTTAAAAGGCGAAAGGTTTAAATTACACTTTTATTTTCATCATTAAAAAAATAATTTCTTTAAAAACATTTTAACTATAGAAATACCTTTGAAATTGTGCTTGAAAAATATAATACCTTTAACATTTTCGACTTTAAAACTCAGTATGCTGTTGGAGCTAAATTTTAGCTTCCAAAAAAATTTAGCTGAGCTAAATTTAAGAGAATTCCTTCAGCCGAGTGGTACGCATCTACACATGTCAAACTTTTTTTTCAGAATGCACTTCATGTATGTGTGAAAATTTAGCGTGCCCATTTAATGGGTCAGCACATTTTCCTAAGCTAAATTTTGACAGATCGTTTTCTTCTGTTGTGTGTTTGTGTTGCGGAAGAGTAAGCAAGGATGAAATATTTTTAATAACTAGAAAGACTAGGAGTACCTGCAACCTGAAATGGTTGAAATAAGAGAGAATTGAATTTTCGGAGAAAGTGCCATAAAGTGACAGTTATACCCACAGCGTTATCTATGTCAAAATTTAGCTGGGATTTTAGCTAATGTTTGGAGAGAAAATTTGGAGAACAGCTTAAATTTAACTCGAGCAGCGTACTAATTTTAAGTATATTCCTGTCATCAGACCATTGTCTCGTTATTAGAGAAACGTTTCGGTCAAAATTAAGGCTATGGCTAGGAATGGCAAACACAAATTGAGCAATTATAAATAGTTCGCTAAAAAATTTATATTTAACCTTTTTTTTTTAAAAATATTATGCCCATTTTCTTATGAAACATTGAAATATAATACAAAATGTATTTAAATGCAAAAAACAAATTTTCGTTCTATTAAATCAAAAAAAAAAAGAGCACAAAATTCAGTATTTTTAAAAACTATACCGGGTAGACTTTTTTGAGTGTGAAAAGAGGACCCCGGCCAGCCTACCTGTACTTGTGTACCTGGAGTGCTCCACAAGTTATGTTTTCCGCTCCCATTTTGCAGAAGTTTCGATGTTCATTTGGAGAACACCGCGAAATGTTATTCCGAAACAGCAGCGAACTAGGCTTAAAAAGTACCGCAATCATCGCCACTACCAACGAGTATCAATAACAACGCGAAGTTATTATTCGCCGCAAACATGTTGTCATGGAGCAGTCCTTTTCTCAACCAGGAACAGTGTCCACCCCGTCTCACAAATTAGTATCAAATAAAGTGCCTCCTTAATTTTTACAATGAACTTTGGCAATTTTGACTTTCCCTTCTCTGTTGACATAAATGTCTACAAAGCATACTTCAATACAGAGCCCGCAAGGGGTTCAAAGACTTTACAATCCAAGACAAAACTACAAGCATTCGACATGGACTGGAACACACTCCAACCGAAGACGCTGCGCAAGCTAGCGCTGGATAGGATTGTTGACAATTGGACTGGTAACCGCTTTCTTAACATCCCTCCGCAGCAACTACAAGCGCTATTTTCCTAGAAATGCCCTTCTTTCAGGAAATACCCAAACAAGCCGACAAAAACTACATCCTCAACAACTTAGATCTCAGTGTACCTTTGAAAATGTCCAGTGCCCACATCAAAGACGACTTCTTTTGGAGGAAGTCCTATCAGTACCGCTGGAAGACTCTGCCCTCCGCTATCGAGAACCGCCCGTGGATCAATGTCTATATGGAGAGACATCTCCAAGAGTACCTTGAAAGCGCGGAGATCTGCGACTACGATCAGGAGAGTGTTCAGGGTGTTTTGGAAATTTGTGCTCCCTATATAAACTGCCTGCAGATAGACTTCCTTCAGCCTTCGATGGGGGAGCGGAATGGTGAGGGCTTTCGATGACTTGAATGGCAGATTCTTGGACTTCCGTTACTTCTTGTAGATCACATTCCGTTGGACTTTGTGCTGAGCAACCTTCCGGAATTGCACACTTTCCGGGTGACCTACTGCACCAAGACAATAGAGACGAATTTTTACCTAGGCTGTTCGTCGTTCTCCCGCAACGATATTGTCAGCTTTAGCCGTGGCCTGAGCAGGTGCTATGAACTGACAGAGTTTTGGTAAGTCGGTGGCCAGTAGTGGGGTTTAGAATTTACATGAAACTGCTCTCAATGAAATCCAGCGGAAACGGTTGAAGCGGCAAAGCATCGCTAGTAATTCATCGAGAGGCTCTAGTCTCTTTATAATGATTGACTTTTCCAGGCTACACAGTGTCAAACTGGAACCATACCAGTTGGCATTTATAGCCAGATCTTTGGACAAGGGCTGTCAGCACTTGACACGACTGGCTGTCACGCACTGTGACATGCACGACGACGGGCTGCGACAGTTTCTGGACGCATGCACCAGGGAGTCCTTTGCAGGCTTGCGGGTACTGGATTTGACGAATAATTTCATTTGTAAGGGTGCGTTGAAACGGGTACTAGGAATCATTATTTTTGTATTGCAGCACCCGAAGGAGCCTTCGTTTTGGCCCGAGTTCTTCGCGGGAGACCTCTGGAGAAGCTAGTACTTCGATTGAATCCAATCGAAAGTGATGGAGTGGCGGCGATATTTTCCGTCATCCCAAAGTTGCCAATCAAAGAGCTTGATTTGAGCGGGTGCACTGTGACGGACACGATAACCAAGCTGCTGATGCAATTGATTGTCGAGAATAGAACGCTCTTGAAGTTGGACGTTTCCAACAACGTTTTGGGAGAGGTATACCTAAGTGAAAGCACCAACTCAACACGCCATACAACTTGTTTCGCATTCTTTCAGGACTTTGGCGAAAAGATCTACAAAATCGTGGGCTTCAACCAGACTCTGAGCCTTTTGGACCTTCGCAACACTGGAGTGACTATTGAAGTTAAAAATAGAATCAACGATGTGTTGAGAAAAAATAAATCATCCTCAAAATATATTCATCTTGTTATTGTGCGTTAAACAAAAAATCCGCTCATCATCTTCCTGCAAGGGGCCGCCATGAAATTCCGTCAGAGTCATGTCAGCCGTCCGTAATCCCACAGTAATCCGTGGTAAATTTGCTTCTTAATACCTAGATATTTATTTATCTTTCGGATCCACACCTTTTTTTGTGTGTCTCCTTGGGTAATGCTTTCACCTATAAGAGCCATTCTATGATATTGGTTTTTGCCAGCACTTTATAGTATACATAAAGCGAAAGGTGAAATGAAAAGTCAGTAAGGGAACGACTTTGTTAAGTCCCTCCGCCCCCCATTGCCACTTAACGATGAAGAGCCAAAGATGATGGAAGAGGATTTGCTGATGCAAAATATTATTTTATTGAGTCATTTCAGATTCAAGGATGTTTTCATTGATTTTATGGCAAAAGGTGCAAATTGGTTGCCGGAGCAAACGGCTATGGAGGGGTGATGAGGACGCTACGTTTTGGAAGACATCATACTTCACGAGCAGCAGAGTGGGGCAGGTGGTGAGATCGGAGATAAGAATGTATTGAAAGTTTGTTTTAATTAATATTTTAGTCTTTAATTTCAACTGCTAGTGTGGTGGTGGATGTCCTTTTGAGACAGTGTAACTGAAGTTAAGACAAATCGCTTATACATATTACTTAACAGCATTTGTCATCAGCGCCCTGTCAAAACGTCATTTGTCTATATTTTGTTGGCGGATTGTAAGACAAGTAAAACTAACAGTGAAACAATTGGTAGTTTATGTAAAAGGTCAGATTGGAAAGCTTCCAAATAGCTAGATATATTGCTTCCCGCAAAGCCCGAAATGCTATTTTTAAGTTGATCGACGTATCGAAATTGTTTATAAATATAATGTACTCGAACTTAATAACATAGAATGAATAGACTGACAGCTTTCTACATCTCCCCGAATTCCCCCGTTCAATTTTACTGTTTTTGAATACGTGTGAACCGGCAAAAAAATTTCTAAATGGCGGGACGTCGGAGTTGTAATAAAATATTGTCACTCAGAATCTGCGAAAAACTTTCCGCGTGCAAAAGAAAAAAACACAAAAATTATGGCATTATCTGAACCTTATCTGAAAAGAAAACATTCAAACTGCAATCCATAAAAAAGGGATCATTTAAATCGACTTTTATATTAGATTGTTAACGAATTGCGATTTTTATACTGAAGATTAATTTAATGTGATTTTCTTTCCGAAGAATACAAATTTTACTTTAAAAGTAGGATTTTTTTCATAAAAAAAGTTGAAAAGAGAAAAATGCCCACGCTAAGTGGGAAAAATAAAAAGAGAGTGCTAAAAACACTGACTGACACTGACACTGTAGGGTATTTGGTGAGTTTCTATCAGCTGATTTAAGCGTTCCCGGAGTTTGAATTCGTTGCTTTTTTTCACCACGAAAACATGTATTCTACAAAATTGTTAGTAGCTAATGTAATAAACACAAATAAATAAAGGAATACACTTAGAAACTCTTCATACCTCGAAACAAAATAATTTATTTTTGTTATTTGCTTCCGTTTGTTGTTCTTGGCGAAAAATCATTTTGGTAATAGATTTTTTCTATACGAATTCATATAGGTAAGGTAAGATAAGGATAGGTGAGGTTAGGTTGAGTGGGGTTGTGAAATTGGCACAAAAGTAATCAGATATTTTATACTTTCCTTTTTCTTAACTTTCCCGATTACGTAGTAAGAGAAAGATGTTGTATTCGTACAAAATTTCGAACTTGAGATATTTATCAATTCTGACATTACGTTGATAGAGGAACTAAAAAAGTGGGTCTCTAAATTCTGTCCGTCTGTCTGTCTGTCCGTTTTTCCCGAGGCTTACAGCCTGAACTACTGTCCGGATTTGGAGTTTGTGGGCCTTTTTTTTGTAAGGTAACCTCAATCATACTTCCCATATAAAATGTTCATAAAAGTTTGAATTGTTCGAAAACGGATCTAACGATTTAAACCAAAATGATATATTTGCTTAAGTAGGTGATGTTAACAGTTTTTCTCTAAAAATTAGAATAACGGTACTTTTGAAATTTGGACATATCTCGAAAACGGTCCATACGATTTAATTTCTCATGTAATATGGTCACTTCTTACTTAATAGTTACTCAGTTTTTTCTCTATATTATTGTAGAATGGTTTTTTGAAAAAGGTATTTTATTTTTAAATTTTGTTTTCCTTAGTTTACCCGAAAACTGTATAGCAAAAATGTTTACCAAAATGCATAGTTAGAGTAATATTTATTTTTTCAAAATTCTTGCGTCCTTAATTTTCAATTCGAATCAGCGAAAACGCTAATTTAAGAACAGCTCATGTCTCGAAAACCCCATTTTCGATTTGGATAAAACTTAAAAAACCAAGTAATGCTAATATCCCGAAAAATATCGTATGCTCAGTTATCAGCTAAAAAGTTAAGAAATAGTAGTTTTCTAAATATTGAAAAATTTTACAAAAACCGCTCTAACGATATTGATCAAAATACATATTAAAGATAATATCAGTATTCTAAACAAGATCCCGTACTTGGGCATAAGTTATAGCTATCATTGAAATGCATCATTGAAAAATTTGATTTACGATTTTAAGACGATTAATCAAACAAAGGTAATCAATTGTGGAATTTATTAATTCTTAACTTAATTTTGATTTAAACTTTTCTTTAAATCCACTTTTATTGTTTCACTTATTGAAATTGATTTCAATGAACAGCTGATTTTCGTTTCTCTAATTTGGAACACAATGGTTTCACTGATGTGTTCGATTTCCTTTCTGTTCTCAGCTGTCAGTTTTGCTTTCAATGATCAATTCCAACCTCGAAAATATTCATTAAACTTGATTGGAAACATTTCCAAACGATGCATTAATGTAAAATATTCTCCCTGGAGTTTTCGGGCTCGATACAAAGGATGCACTTGGAACATTCGCTGCATACTGTAACTTTTTCTTTTTTTTTATTAAACTGAGCATTGTCAATAATAATAATAACATTTTAATTCTTTTATGCAATCCCATAATTCCAATTACTAAACAGTTTTACTTGCTTTCCGATTTTTTGAGTTTTCTCTGTTTAATTTCACTGACATGTCCTTCCACTGACAGCAACTTTTCAATGATAGCTACAACTTTTGCCTTGGTCAAAATATTTTTTAAATTTTCTTATTATGTTCCAATAAGAACGCAATAACAGCAACGCGAAACTTAGGTCAAATTAAGCTTGTAGGCAACAGTTGCCAGTTAGTGAGAGATTCAACTTATAAAAACTCACGTTGTTATTTGATTTACAACTACCATATTCGATGAATAACCCAAACGTGGATTTTATTTTTATAGTTTATGAACGGTTTTTTTTTATCTAGCATCGCGTCTCAGATTTGTACATACCTTACTAATAAAATAAGAAAATTTAATTTTTGTAATGGTTTCTTAATATCTTTAACATCAAATATGAGCTTATTTTACTAAACGAAATACATATATTTTTAATTTTTGCCTTTGGTGTCATGCATTAAAAACTATTTTACTATTTTTCTCAGTTTCTCAGTAAAAAATCCGATGTTCATCCCTGATCGGGACCATCTGGAATATCGCCATTAAAAGAGGATGAGAGTGGAAAATCATTACCAAAACTTGTCTAATAATTTTGGAGCTTTATACAACAAAACTATGTAAGACGATTCGTTTTGGCAACGCAAGTTGCAGAGATTAAGATTTTGAGATTGTATGAAATACCTAGGACTTTACAAAATGCTGGCGGCATCGAATACGATGTGTGGCGCCTTACAAAGAGCAAGGCCATTAAACGTAGGAAGAAGGGTCATTGCTCTGTCCTGTCACCTGTATAAAATCTTACAGAAGTCTGAAACCTCCTAGTAACTTGAAAAATCCGCTCTTCTCACAGTAAAATCTATATCATCTTTTGGAAGTTATTCATCCCTGTCCAACTACAAAAAGTTTTTGCTGTATAAGCATATTTTGAAACCAGTATGGTTTCCGGGGATATTCTGTAAGGTGAGACGTTTTCGCGTGCCCGAATGATTTTTTCGTTTGAACGTTTCGCCTTTCAGAAGGCAGACCCAGGTCTTACAAAATGAAGTACTAATGAACATAGCCAGTGAACCGTGGTCCATACGAAACGCTGATATAAATTTTGAAATCCTTTAAGATGAAGTTAAAAAAATTGTTAAATACAGACAATATAAACATGAGAACTAAAGTGGCCAAAACCTCTTGATCTATGAACATTAGCAAAGGTTAAGGTTTTCTCTAACAAAAAATTTCAGAAATCCGGCACAGTTCTTTTAAATTTTTTAAATACGAGTAGTTCAAACATAAATTGCCGATTATTCGAACCATTCAAGCCAGTAGGCAGAATAAAAATGTTCCTCACAGTGCATGATGCCTACTCATCTCAATATAGGTCAATTGCCTTCAACAATCCCAAATCTCACTTATACCAGTTAACATTTTCTTTTTTTGTTATTTCAACTTTCACTTGTTCATAAAAGAAATAGAAGCACCGTAAAATTACACATAAAAAGCAATAAAATAGAAAGAACACGTATACGCCACCGATTCGTATGCGCAAACGGGAATAAAAATTCAATTCCCACATGCGACATGATGGGAAAGGATTCGCCATGGGAATCCTTTGTCATCGCAAAACTTCCCCCCTCTAAAATAATATCCAATCGAATGATGTGGGAATTGTTTTTATTCAAACATCGGAGACATTTATAGCGTGCATAAAGAAGACAAGCACCCCATCGCATTTGCATAGAGCAATAAAGGCTCGTCGCTGCTCCCTCCTCCACTCCACTGTCGATGCTCGCAACGACGCAACTTCCATCAGCAACTGGTCATAATTTTCTCGAATAAAATTGATAAATCATAACTTTTTATGATAATTCCAATCGCTCGTAAAACCAACAAGAAAACGCTCCGCACCAATCGATTAACATAAATGAAATACAAGATGAAAATGTTGTCGCAAATTTTATTTACATATATCCCCGATGGGGAGGGTGGTGCTGCTACACAGGAAAAGTTAAAAAGTTGGAATTTGAATCCTTTTGCAGATACCCACATTGATTTGGAACATCGTTGCAAAGCGACAGGCATTTAATTACGCCTCGTCGCCAAAGCCACACACAAATGTCCTTCCGCAATTAAAAATTAAGTAAAACTTTTGCCAAAAGTGATTTGCCGCGTTGCGTTTCACAAAATCACAGAACACAAACTTCATGATTTAGGTAGCATCCTGTTTTTGGGGGATTTTTGAAGGAATTTTTCAATTCTCTGTGATTTATATCCGCATGCCTGGCGGTGAGGGGACAACACCAGAACAGAAACGAAATTGACCATTTTCCTGTCCGGAAAATTCCAATAAAACCAAAGTGAATTGAATGCGACAATGAGTTCGGATTGAAGGTACTTACTTACAGCGACAGTCGGATAATAAGCAGAATGGAAATGAATAGAAGCCGTCGAAAGCGTTTGGATAAACTGTCTTCCCCTGTCAGACGGAGAGAGAGCTCTATAGGATGGAGTGTGGGTGGAGATTTCGATTTGGCATACAAAAGGACGAGAAAAAACAAAGTGAAAACAGGACAGTCGAGTTTTTCTTTATTAAATTCGCACACCCGTGTCCCAGTAGCTCTCTGGTGGTGGCGCGGGTGAACCACAAATGGCTGGAATATTTAAATCGACTGCGGGCTTATAAATATTCAAGTTGCAACGGTTGGCAGGAGTGAAGGTTGGAGGTATTGATTGCGAGGGGGAGTGATTTTATTTTTTCTGCTTCTTTTCAAGTCAGTGAGGCACATTTTCGGACAAAGGTTTTCTGTAAGGGGTAGCCGCCTGCTGTGGACATCAGTTTGGAACATTTTTTAACCGCCGAATTGTTGCTTTGAAGGACAGTCTTATCTCGCACATAAAGAAGATAAACTTCCTTGGCTCATAAAATTAGCATAACAAGAACCGAACAAGGCCTTTATTCGACTCAATGGAAATTTGAGCCGCCTACAAGATGATTATGACCGTAATTACACGACGTAAAGCTGTGATTATCCGCGGAGGATGTTTCCTCCTGTCATATTGTTTGCGGGGACTTCAATTTGCATAGCGGTGATGTATTTTTATTAAAAAAAAATTAAAATGGCCTTAAGAAACGTTAACTTGGTGTGGAGATCTATTTCTAAGAATTGTAACCGAATCGATTTACCCTTGAATTTCTTGTTTACGTGAAGGAATGTGTTTTTATTTCGAGTGATAAATCGGCATTTGACCCCAGGTTTTGTATCTATACTCGCATCCGAATTCAACTTTTTTTGAGTTGATGAAGAACGAAGAATGGTTGAACGGTTTTGGTAAAGAAATTCGGACGGGCTACTGCTTTCAATGCAAAACAGGTAATCAAACTTTCTACGCCCCAGATGGAGGTTACACTTTGGATCGGGGTTTAGGGAAGAAAATAGTGGTAGTATCGATTTTTGGGATACACCGGCAGCGCATGCTGCGGAATATTAGGACAAGATGCATCCTTGGCAGCTATACCATAAAAAAGTAAGTATTATAAAATTATAAAAAAAAAAAAAAAAAACAATTTAGGTGCAGATTTACAGGAAGGTGTCCAATAACTTTTTACTGGGCTTTGAATCTTAGAGAAGCTTAGCCTTACCGATCGGATGCACAGCGCATCTGTTTCGAATTCAATGCCTTCGACGTCTATATGCAAGGTTTGGACAATTTTTATTGCCTAGCATCTTACAAGCTGTGAATATTTGTTCGTGTTTGAGCGGCGCGGGGACATAATTCCATGAGGCATAAGACCATCATGGACTTAAGTCCATTATAGACTTATGTCTCACCGAAGTGGGACATAAGTACAAAAATTTGATATGGAATTATGTCGCACCGAAGTGGGACAAAAGTCCATTGAATACATTTATGGAATTATATCTCTCGTAACACATTTTCACACAGCTGCCATATCAGACGCTTAAGCATCCAGCGGCGCTCATCCTAGTTGGGCCGATGGTTCATTTAAGCTTTGACTATTTTGTGAATTTAAAATTTTCGCTATTTTTCTTATTGAATAATCGCCCAAATTCTTTTAAATCGAAAGCAAAAAATTATTTTGGGCGATCTTTTATTTTCTAAAATTTTCTGAAGCTAAGACAAAAAGGAGTTTGAAAAAATAAATTTAATCTTAGCTTAGAAAAATTGAGCAAATAAAAGTAAAAAATTCGCTGTTGTTGCATTTTTAATGGAAGTGCTCTATTGAGTTTAAAAAAAAAATATATTCCAACACATACCGTCTTTTGGGTAGTAATTTTTGAGAGATAATTAAAACACTGATTTGTTCGAATTTTTTGAGAAAAACTAAGTAGGGCATCTTACTTAGAATATGTGCTTATATTATCTTAAATATGTATTTCGATCAAAATCGTTACAGCTGTTTTAAAACTGTGCAGACAAAACAGTAACAAATATTGAAATGCTTAGTTTAAAAATAAAATTGCTTAAATGTTTAGCTGAAAAGTGAGTATAAGTTATTGTTCGGGGTGTAATAATTACTTGGTTTTTAAAGTTTTATAGAAATCGAAATTGGGGTTTTCGAGATATGAGCAGTTTGTTTTCAGTTATTCGAATTAAATTAAGGACGAATTTTGAAAACATCAAATTTACACTAAGTATTCTTTTTTGTAATAATCGTTATTGCCGTTTATTTATTTAAACTAAGAAAACAATATTTTTAAAAAATATCTTTTTTCAAAAATCCATTCCACCCATGATTATATAGACAAAAAATTGAGTTTGCCATTAAGTTAGAAATGATAATTTTTGTAAGCAATCTTATGGACCGTTTTCGCGATTTGTCGGAATCTCGAAAGTACCGTCATTCGATTTTATAGCAAAAAACTGAGTATGCAGTCATGTTATTTATTTTTATTATTTATTTATTTCAAAGAATAAGTTCACAGTAATATAGCATCTTATAGTTAGTGAAGGCCTTACAAGATTTAGAGTTCATGACCAAATTTAACATTAGATAGATGAGGACAGACAACATGTAATTTAATTGGAAACTTACATAAGAGAACTAATAACAAAAACAATAACAATATAAAATACTAGCTGTGCCCGCAACTTCGTACGCGGCGTGAGACTGTGTAATTTCTGAGCAGCATAGTCCTTTCGATTCCCTTGTCCATTTAAGAGCTTGGCAATGACCACAGGCCTGAGTCATACCACCGATACCAGCAAATTCGGCATAATTAATTTCTTTGGTGTAATAAAATCCACTTCGGATTTTATTTACCCACGGATTATATGTGTTTCTTTGTAACGACGCGGTCTGATATTTTTCATCCGTTTTCTGTGATCTAACTCGTCTCATTTTTCTAGATCTTGTTGAGCTTTGAGAGAGATTTGACCGTTTTCTCAACGGCATAAGTACTAAAGTTTCACTTCCTTAATCCTTACTGTAGGTACAACGTAGGCAATATCAAAACAACCACTAAAACAAAAGCGTGAGCGGAAATTTGTATCTACACCAACAATACGTAAATCAAACAACATAATTCACCTACATATATCGTCTTTACTTCTTGAATTCTTGAATTCTTTACTGTAGGTATCAACGTAGATACTATAACAACCACTAAAACAAAAACCATGAACTCAATTTCTATATGCACCACCTCCACCATACGTCCATCACCACCAATGTTGCCATAAAAATGTTTTCTATAGAAAAATCTTCCGTCAAAAAAATTTTTTTTTATGTATGTAACAATAACAAAAAAACAAAAAAGCTGAATACGAAAATAACAGCATACAGCGAAATCAAGTGTTTAAATTTGTTAAAAAGAACAAAATATATTATTGCGGATGCAGACAAAATCTGAAGCGCAGATTTCTGGTTTTTAAAAACATGCAGCAAGGTTGAAAATCTGCAAAATGCAGACAAATCTGCACTTATGGCAACGCTGATCACCACACGTCAATCGTCATCAGCCATCTGCGCATTTCCTCAGAAACACATTGTTTCTGTTGATTCAATATACATATGTATATTCTCGTCCCATACTTCTCTTTTATTTCACTTAATTTGGAGAAAACACCACGCAGTTTTTTTTTCATATGAATATGCCTGTGCGATGTGCGCCACCAAACCACCCCAAAGCAGAACAACGATCAAGAACCGCGGCTGCTGATAATATTCGATTTGAGAAAATAAATTTATTTTTTTCAGGTTAGATTTTAGGTTGTAGCTCAGCTTCTAAAGGACATAGAAAGCTGATTGATGGCTTGAAATAACAATAAAAGTGTTGGCTCTGCTAAGTATTTTGTTTTGTTTGCATTGATTAAGAATTATCTGAGAAATGGCGAGTTAAAGGCAGCAAAGTCAGAAAAAAAAACACATTTTGGTCAAAAACGCTCCAAAAAATAGGCATGGCAATGAAAGGAATAGCCTATATGTTGCACAGAATCTTAAGAAACATTTCAAAAAAAGTTTCATCGAAATCTGTGCAGTAGTTTTCACGCCATTAGGTAATAAAAAAATTGTCTACAGTTTTATTATAAGTATAGATTTGACAAACCTTTTGGATTTATATCTTTGTATCACTGGCCAATTGTTTGAAAAGGTAAGTTTTAAATATGCTTGTGTTTGTGGTAATCCTTAGTGTAATGGGTAATGAGTTCCATAGAAGAGTGGCATGGACGAAGAATGAGCGCACAGATTTCAAGCAATAGAATCTGGGCCAAATCATGATGGCTGTTCTTTGTGAATTGGGAAAATTTAATCTGCTGTACAAATACTCAGGCTGTTGGGTCTATATAACACCATGAAAGAGGATTAACGTTCTGAACTTAATGAGGTTATCGAAGCTGAGGCCCATTATTTGCCGAGATGTACTTGATATGTGGTCGTAATACCGTTTACCAAATACATATCTTGCTAAATTGTTATAGAGGACATCTAGTTTTTGCCTAGTTTTATAGTCAAGAAGGACACAATGGACCCAACTGATGGTCTAACTGAAGTACATACACATACACAACGCTGATCTACATAGAGATCTAGACATTGAATTATAGTTGAGAAAGAAGTCAACTTGATTGACTGTGATCAAATGCACAAAAGTAAACTTCTCAATCACTTTTGCTTAGAAATAGGCGAATTTTTAAGTACATACAATGTAATCTGGAGATTAAGTCGGATAAATCCTTTCAATTTATAAAAATTAGCTGAGACAAAGAAATTCCGTAGTATTTACTAATAAAGAAGTTCAGAAAATCGACAAACAAGGGATTTTTCGTTTAATATTTTTCTAATAATTCATTAATATTTTTCTTATAATTCATAAATAAATTGCCCATTAGTCGAACCACCAAACATTAAAAAATGGGTTTTGGTTTCGACTTTAAATTTTAGTATTTCACAGTGGCTATGCTTTCCATACAAATTTGGTTATTGTGATCTTTCTTAAATTTAAATTCGAGACTAAAATTTGTTATAAGTACGGCGTAATATGTTTTGTTTTTTTAATAGTCTTCAGTTTCGCTCTTGAACTCTTAATCTTACTGTGAACTTATTCTTTGAAATAATTAAATGTTAAATAATGTCTGATTCGTAATATAATAACGGATAGCCGTCAAATTGGAACAATTAACATTTTCTTGAAGCACCCTGCTTATGGAAAAGGTCATCCATGCCACCAAATTTTTGTACATTTTGACTATTTTCAATGAAAGGACTATTCTCGCAAGAAAACATCTGAAATTCCAATAAAATTCCAAACCGCATCCTACAAATCGTTTTTCAGGCTGAAATGCCAAAAAAATAATGCGACGGACAATAAAAACCAAGTGAAAAAGCTGTGTAGAGATTGTAGTATCGCCACCCACAGTGCTATTTTCCACTCGAACTGCGTAGTGCCTAGTGAAATTTTCATGTGGAAAGTTGACATTTCGCAGTGAAAAATTTGTATGAAAAATTGAATTTCACTTGAACTGCGTACCAGCGTTAAGCTCTAAAACTAAACAAACTTTTCGTAATTCTGCGCTTAATTTTCTTAATTTGATCTTAAAATGTTGTCCGTGTATCTCTGAATAAACTGAGTGAAAAGTGATGCGGTTTCTTATTACGTGCACGCCACGTCATTGGGGGACTTCAACTTAAATCAATTCAAGTGCAGAACTACGTATATAACTATCTGCAAACAGTATTGTTGCCAAGTAATGCCCAGCACATTCCTAACAAACAATGCCCACACCCATCCATAGCAAAAATGACATCGATGACAGCTTAAACATAAACAAACAAATATTGTAAACACATCTTGACTTAAACTATAAACATGTACATACATTATATATTTCAAAACAAAGAACATAATACATGTATTGGATTTAGTGTACGAATTTAGTGTACAATTAATTTTAAGCATTCCCATAAATTCTTTATAGCGTTGTGAACGTCTTTGGTCTACTACTCTTTTTTGGTTTCTTTGTTTCACCACTAAAAACACATGTCGTTACATTTGGTCCTACAAGACCGAGCGAGCGAAGACCTGTCGCTTGTACTTTCCCGCGAGCATTATCTAAAAGAAAAAGAAATACAGTATCCAGCTTAGTGACTATTTCCCCGCCTCCTTGTTCTAGTACATTGCCATTGCCGTCACCTGTCAACTGTCACCTAATATCGTAAAACCAGTCTCCCAATGCGGGTATACATTTTTGTAACTGTCGAACCAAAAACCTACCATCCCATCTCAATGCTTCATCGTACCTACCAATGACCGGGACATTTTTCGTTATTCTTTTTTCTTCTACGAGGCGCATCACATCATGCTAATTAGCAGTTTGAACAATACAATTTCATACTACATTCTGGTGTGTATTTGAAAACAAATCCAAAGTAACATACCTACCTAGCTGGCATACCCGCAGGCTTCGTTTATGCTTTATGTCAACAGATGTCCTCTTGCCGACAATGTACACATCCTGATGGTCAGTATCAGTATACTGCTCAGCTCAGTGCCAGAAGTTCGAACCTCAAACCGACTGTACGAGTGTAAACTTTTTGGTGATTTTTTGTATTTTCATTTGTAATTCCATTTTTCAACTTTCCATGCATGTAAGAGATATCCTCGTTATCGGGGTATCTTGTCATCGCAAGTTCTGTTTTTATGAGGATTGTTTTCATCCCAGTAGGACTGGAATTTTTTTTTTTTCACCTCTCCACATAAGTCTTCATTTGCACTCGGGACATGATGGTGGGGATCAGTAAAAAAAAACTAAAGTGGACACAGTATCCGATTGCGGATTAAATACACTTTGGACTCACTAGTCTAGGACATGACAGGGATAGCGATGATTTTTTTTTTTTCGTTCATTCATGCAATTCATTGTCTTTCGGGCAAAGGAGAGGTTGAGGTGAAATGAAAAATTGTTTAATAAACCGGCTATGTGGGGCTTAATGAAATTTAAGAACCCAAGAACTAGGTCACAACTGGCTAAATTCGAATGACAGCGATTTCATTGCCCCCATAGTCCCGATATTATTTACAGGCAGCACGAAGAAGAAATAAGAATGTACCATCAGCTGGGCAATATCCATATTCCTGGGCTCATTGTTATGCTTACTCAACGAGACGATAAGTGCCATAAAAATAATTCAAAATAAATTGCCTCACATAAAATTGGCTTCGTATGCCGCTTTTTTTTTTTGGATCTTTTGCTCTCTCTCTCCTCCTCAAACTAGATACTCGTATAATGTATCTATACAATGCGGTTGAGTGAAGGTGAATGATGACGATGCAAAGCATTTGCCCCATCATCATTGTGGGGATAATTTACGTTACAAGCAAATAATTTGGTAATAATAATGCGAGTCATGAGTTCACCGCAAACGAATTTAATTTTAAGAGGATTTATGTTGGTTTCTTGTGGAAGACGCACTCGCACGTTATAAAGATGGTGGGACACCAATTGTGGCAACAATCTTATAAGAAAATCCTCCAATGAAACATTCGATGCGATGAAGAAAGTGGATTTGGAGTTTTCGGGCCTTCAGTTCAGGACGACCTCAGTTTGATTTGTTCGAAAATGGCTGTAACGATTTCCACCAAATTTGATATTTCAGCTTAAGTAAGTGAGGTTAACATGACTGCATTCTCAGTTTTTCTCTAAAGATTCGAATAACGGTCCTTTTGACATTTGGACACGTCTCGAAAACGGTTCATACGATTGTTATAAAAATGCATTTCTTAGGTAATATGGTCATTTCTAACTTAATAGCAAGCTCAGTTCTTATCTATATTATTGTGCAATTGTTTTTTGAAAAAAGTATTTTTTTTTAACTTAGTACCTATAGGAAAACGGCAATAACAATTTTGACCAAAATGCATGCTTAGTGTAAAATTTATGTTTTCAAAATTATTGCGTCCTTAATTTTCAATTCGAATAACTGAAAATATTGATTTTAAGACTGCTCATATCTCGAAAACCCCATTTTCGATTTCGATAAAACTTTAATATATAACCAAGTAATTCTTACATCCCGAACAATGTCTTAAATGCAGTATTGTGCTAAATAGTCAAGCAGTGGTATTTTCGAACTAAACTTTGCAATATTTCTTACTGTTTTTGTCTGCATAATCTCTAGAGATTTTGACCGAAATACATATCAAAGGTAATATAAGTATTTTAAATAATTCTTACTTCTTAATTCTTACATTTATATCCATGTAAAGATCATTGACAACTGTAATCATATTCCGCAGTCAAAAATGGAAACAATATTCTATTTCGCTTGTCATGTACCTACTCACAAATTTTGTAAAGTGTATGAGAAAGAGCTTATAAAATAGTACAGTAGGCGCTTGCAACTCTCTAGCCAGAACTGTGCTACAATTGCCTGTTACTGAGAGCTTTCGTTCGACCCAGTCGTGCTTTCTAATCGCTCACCAAAATGACACGACTTAGCTTCAGCGCAGCATTGTTATGTGATCGTATTTATCGTAAATATTAAGATTTTCGAAGGGTATTACGACGCTCCGATATATGCCCTCTTCGGCCCAATTTCTACACTTTTGTAGATATTTTTACGATTTTTTCCGATATTATACACACATAAGTACGAAGGGTAAACCGAAATACGACTCGAAAAATAACATACTGTAAACTTTGATAAGAGCGCCATCTGTCCTTGAAAAAAACATGAGAATATGGATGAGACGCACCCATCGATATTACCAACTGCACCGAACTTCGCTTTTAAGTAAAATTCAAGTTTGTTCTTGATTTCGGTTTTTCTACCCTTCTCGTTCTGGTATCTGGCATGTGCGGGTGTGTTCATTTTGTAAAGAAGAATATTATAATCTGCGTTAATCCTAAGAATTGTTGAAATATATTAAGATTAAAATACAAAAGATTGTTTCGCGACGCCTTTTTTGTTCAGAAGTTAAAAAAAAAACTTGTAGGATAACAAAGCTGGTTAGTAATAGCCAGAGTAGTGTTTTGTTCGACTATTGTTAAAAAGCGCACATTTCGCACTAGTCTAACTTCTCAGTTGTTACCAAATACGTTTGGTAAACATAATTTTTCAATTATACAATGCTACAATGTATACTTTTCAGTATTTTTTTTTTAACATAATCATGCTACAACCATATAAAATCTGTCCAGTTTTCCTACAAGTTTTTTAGCCGTCACTTGGATTTTTCTTGGTCTTATGTGACACTGACGTCGTCGCCCACTACCATATTTCAGAAACAGAACCTCCAAACACATATTTCAATAGATTTCGGGCTTAGCCCAATAACTTGCTTAAAGCTAAGTATCCTGCTCGCGCTAAATTTTATCTCCCATACAAAAATGTCTACAAAGATAAAATTTAGCGAGACAATTTAGCAAAGCAGTATCCTGTTCGCTCGCTAAATTCTTAACTTCATATAGATGGGCCGATGACAAGTCTCCACTCATTTAGCTCGCGAAATAAATGTCCGGTACATTAAATCGAAGATAAATTCCGACAGAAGAAAAAGTTTGTGTTGTGTTGTTGCTGCCGAGTGAATTTATTATCTCAAACTATTTATTTATTTCTCTTTTCCAAGCTGTGTGTAGTCACATTAGCGGTATAAGTAAAAGAAGAGGCAAAACCAAAATACCCTTTTCATGGGATGAAAAGAAAAAAAAACTTGCGGGGCTTGTGGAGGAACGGCCAACTATATGGAACTTGCAGGACAAATCTCACTGGTTGATTGATTGGATTTACGCGACACGAAGTTAAGTGTCGTCTTCTACTTGCCACTATAGCAATTATTTCAGCTGCTGCAGCAATTATAACATCTTCTTCAATTCTTATTGCATCCATTGTTTTGCAGATAGTTAAATATTGCAATGTCCTTGAAGTTTGAATTTCTTTTTACTTGTATAATTAAAATGTCGTTTACCGACATCTGTCATGAACATATGGTTTTTGTCCCATCTATCGCATTTCAAAATTTAGCGACCATTTATCTTTGCTTGTGGAGAAACGGAGTGGAGACTAGTGACGCTAAAATTTAGCGCGAGCAGGATACTTAGCTTAAGGGTGGCAGCCGCAAAAATTTGCGTTTAAAGCCTGCGTAGAGCTTACGTAAATATGTTTTTGCATCAAATGTCATTTTGTCGTGGTCGAATTGTAAACAAAATTAAAAAGTGAAACTATTTTTTGTTTGTTCATTCACTTCGCATGTTGTGCAAATTTCTGCCAAATGAATTTCGTTTGCATATGCAATTATAAAATATAAATTATATTTAATAAATAAAAAAATATCAAATAATTGTGCGTTGGTGATATTTTTTCTTCAACTTCAGTTTTGTTGCTTGTGGGGAATTTTTAGTATGTGTGTGAATATGTCTACCAATGGAATTCGATTTGGCGGTGCTTGGTAGAATTGGACCAGGAATATGGATATACGAAGACACATAGATATATTTGTTTTTATTTTATTCAAAAATCACTTACAAAGCAAGACATAAGTCTTTTAAATTATTGTAAGCCTTCAATTGTATTACTTTACAGTGTTCTTAAATATGTGTTAGGGATAGTAGCAAAGGAAACAAAAAAGACAGTTCGACTTTCAATGTATCAGTTTATTTCGGTAACTTACTCTTCAATCTATTGTAGGTAAATAGTTACTCGTATATTACAATTGTTTCAGTTCCAATAAAGTCATTAAGTACACTACAAAAACATATACGAAATTATTTTAGTGCTACCAATGTGAGCAACATTGGCTTATGTTGGTTTCAAAGCAAAAAGTAATAGATTTCAGTGTTTTCTGTTATGGTTTATCGAAATTCTTACCTTTTTAGACAGAAACCTCGCTTAGTAAAAGTGTGAAAAACCGCGCTACACTGTGTTGTCGGTACAATTGAAAAAACTCTAAGTGATAAGGAATATACCTTAGCGGCTTTCTTGGACATTGAAGGAGCGTTTAACAATGTCAAAACGGATGCCGTACGCAAAACATTGAGTAATAATTGGCTCTAAAAAAATGGTTAAAATTAACCAAGTCTCTGTTGAAAAACACCGAGTATTCGTTATTAAATACTACCGATATAAACAGGTAAAACTATCTGTATAGGGTATTTACGGGTAAGGAACAACCTTCTTCCCCCAATGAGCATCACAATGGATCAATGTTGACCTGAGTGTGGCACGGAGTACTCCACGCCAACCCGCTTACCTAACCTAACCTAAATTTACCGAGAAAAAATGTTTATAAATAACAATCTGAGGAGAGCCAAGGAGAGGCTGCGTAGATCATTACACGATGTTTAACTTAACAACATCGTAGAGGCGTCGTAAGGGAATCTAATAAATACGGCTGTTAATATTTCGCCTTTCACTATGTTCTGAATCTCTTCGCCAATGTGGTATTTCTCGTTTAGTAAAACAAAAACGCACTTCTTGAAAACGCTTTGGTATAATTTATTACTACGCACTTCAACAAATCGTATCTCATAAGAACCGCCATCTTCTGTCAAGAGGAGAAACTTACGCAGTGGTGCCAAACACTGGTCCCGCAAGCATATGTGATGCCAGCCTGAATACACTTCATAACGCCATTTGAAATCTATTTATTACAAAGCTGTGGGTCTTATTTTTAAAAGTCCCTACGTATGCTTGATATTTATTGATTTCTTACTTCAAATAGCAGTTTCAAAAATGATTTACGGCTAAGAAAATCGACCCCATAACTCCAGCAAGGTTCTGCTAAAGGGTCAGCCAAATTAAAGCTCAGAAGAAATGTGTCCACTCTCAGGAGATGGTATCCCTCGACCGTCCGGCCGGTGTCTGGATATAAACGACCTCCAATTTTATTAGGCGAAACAAGCCTTCAAGTGTGAATGGCTGCGTAAAATATCATACCCATTTCCAGCCGACAGAATGAGAAAAAAAAAAAAAAAAAAAAAACAATACTACCGCAATAAAGTGTAAAATGCGAGTAAATAAAATGCACACCACTTATTATTTGAAAATTCAATATTTCAATTTACACTCACAAAACTTTATAGCCATTGTAACGAGTATCTGAAAGAAATCAAATTCACTGCATAAAACCACTTCCGGTTATCGTTTGTTGTTGTTGGCGGAACCCTCTAACGCAGAGATGACGATGGAAGAGCTATACTGAGTGCTGATGTTAATGGCACTGTGAATCAGCAAGGTCTACTCTTCTCGTTCCATTTTCAGCCGGAGGGACTCGTGGGACTACAAACCTCCGTGGAGGATAATGAAGAGTTTATTTTATTTTCTTGCGGTAATTTATGTATTATTAACGGTGTATGATTTTCATTATATCTTCTCTGAATTAAAACCAAACAATCATACCGCTGGTTTTTGTTGCACTGGTATGTACCTCATTATTGTGGTGGCCATATCCTTTGGGAGGGTGACTTATAATACTTATCCTTCAGATTGTTTGTGAGTAAAATTGCGTTTTCTTGGTTTGGAATTGTTTTATGGGTTATTGTTGACGCCCATGGCGTATGGCGGTCTGTTTACATGTACAATTCCCTTTAAGGAGTAGTGGGTCGTTATTTATTTATTTTTCTTAAATGTTAAAGTGCTAAACTCAAATCCTTGAGTTCAATATAGGTCTGGACATTTGTTGTGGTTGGCTTTTTTCTTTCTTAACAATTAGAGCAGAACAACAAAATATTTTTCCAGAAAGAAGCAGGCATCCAATTTTGCTATTAAAATTTAGTTTCGTTGCGTAAAGCATAAGAGTGCACAAAAAATGCATCAGAATATAAGGAAAAATTAAGTTCCATACCTATTGGAGATGCGGTTTATCAATCCCCGTACTTCTAACGTGCTAAGCGAGCGCTCTACCCTCTGAGCTACATCCCCTGGTAATTTTGTATCCTTTACCTAAATTCGAAAAAAAAAAATATATTTTCCAAGTCCAAAATCAAAGCAAAATCAACACAGCCTTGCAATCGGTAGACAACTTAAAATGCAAGGTAGCAATAACGAAACGCCAATTGCCTATACCTACCAACGTTTGCATAAGCAATAAATTCGTTTCGCAGTGAACATTAAATACCCCAAAACCATTAGTGGGAGCACATTGAACAGCTTTGCGTTCGCTTCTTGTTGCCACATTCGCACAATTCAACACAGCTCCAACCTCCAACTTTGTCACGTGTGTCGTGTGGAAAAGACTGCCACACGGATGGTTTAGCTGTTTCCAATACAATTGACTGGAGTACATGAAAAGAAACAAAAGACAACGACCTAGATACCGTTCGGGCGATGTGTACCTCCACGTTGCGTTTGGCGTTGAGTTAAAAATAAGTAAAAGCTCGTTCGAAGTGGTTTGATTTGATTAAAATGCTTATAAGCGGCTCAATGGTCTAGGGGTATGATTCTCGCTTTGGGTGCGAGAGGTCCCGGGTTCAAATCCCGGTTGAGCCCGACTTTTGCCCGTCCAAGTGTCATACGATCCGGATCGAGAGAAGGATGATCAATCTTTCCAATCTGTTGAACGCCAAAAAGCCAAATGTGCTTCTGGTTAGCGAAACTAAGCTATCCCCGAAGCACAGATTGGGCTATAGAAATTATTGTGTAGTTAGAAGAGACCGGCCCAACTCCACACAGGGAGGTGGTGTCGATATCTTAGTACGTAAAGGCTTGCGCCATAAGGCTATATATAGCGGGGAAGTGCGCCGGTTCCAGGTGTTGGAAGCATGCATCGTATGCATTCCCCTCAATACCCAGAGGCGGGTGTATGTGGTGTCGCTCTACGCACCTGAATCTCCTCAACGCATTGAATTTTTGAATGAGATCGAGACGCTTTTTCGTTGGTTACAGCTTCAATCAGAAGATAACTATTGCTTTTTGGGCGGAGACCTCTATGTTAAACATGCGGCATGGGGAAATGATATTCCGAGCCCTAGAGGCAACCAGTTTCACGGCTGGTGGCGTCATAATGCGATTGAGTACAAACTCGAATTGTACGCGACGGATATCCCGTCTTTCCCTAGAGACGGTTCTTTCTTTCTTAACAAACATTGATCTAAGCACGCGGAACTGTTCACGAACGGTTGAGTATGATAGTGATCACTACGGACTTGCCGCCGTAATACGGATCCCGAACGAGCAGACGCAGCTGGAGCGACCTCGAGGAGAGGGCCTTTCCTAACCACTTTTATCTGCGGACCGAAATTCAAGATTGGCGATCCGAGAACAACGGTTTCACAGGGTTCAATGACGACAACCGTGCAAACGGCACAGTCGCCGATGAAAATACTCATTTGTTCGTGAGTAGAGATGAACTTCGGTGCATCTTTGAATCACTTAAAAACAAAAAGTCGGCGGGAGTTGACGGTGTCCCAAACGTCGTATTAAGACACCTGCCACAAGAGGCGATAGATATCTTCGCCGCGCTATTTAACAATGCGCTGAATAATGCATATTATCCAGAGCAGTGGAAAATAGCGGTGGTACACCCTATCCCGAAAAAGGATAAAGATAGGACGAACCCTGCTAATCTCCGGTCCGGTTAGTTTGCTCCCGAATGTAAGCAAGGTATTCGAGAAAGTCGTCAATAGATCTCTTTTGAAATGGGTTGAGGAAAATAAGATTATTCCGGACAACCAGTTTGGCTTCAGAGCGGGGCATGACACTATTCATGCCGCGTCGAAACTGGTCTCCGACATTCAGTGGAATAAAAGTAAGAAGCAATGCACGGGTGCCTGCCTGGTCGACTTTGAGAAGGCCTTCGATACCGTATGGTTGGAGGGGCTCTTCTATAAGCTGACCAGATTGGGCATTCAAAAACCTTTGCTGTATCTGATTTATGACATGCTTGCTGGGAAAGAAGTTCGTTGTCAAAGCTGGCAACGTGACTTCGAGCAGGGTTTTCGAAATTAAAAACGGCTTACAACAGGGAGCAGTGAATTCTCCGGTCCTGTTTAATATTTACACAAGTGATCTGGTGAGTTCCCTCAGACATGCTATAGCGTATGCGGACGATTTAGTGGCGTACAGGTCAGGACCAAAAATCGAGGTCATTAACATCCTTCTGCAGCGTGACTTCGAGCAAATTAAGAGATATTGCGATGATTGGAAGTTGAAAATCAATTTCCAAAAATCGGAAACAATCCTGTTCAGAACTACATTGGCTGGGGCCTCTGGGGATACCACAAAAAACTGGAGAAAATTAACAATTATTGGACAGCAGGGGCGACCACTGGCGGTGAAAAACGTGGTGAGGTATCTTGGCATCTGGCTCGACCAGTATCTGTATTTTGACAAACATATAGATGCTTGTCTTGCTGGGGCTAGGAGGGCCTACGCTCTGACAAGGAGACTGTTTCGCAGCAGTCAACTTGACTCTAGGGTGTAGGTCATTTGCTACGTGGCCCTTATAAGGCCTATCATCGCTTATGGCTGTCCTATGTGGTTCAATATAGCGCCGTTCTATATGGAAAAGATTCGGGTGTTTGAGAGACAATGTTTCAGGGCCTGTCTAGGGTTGCTTAGAACTCCTGAATCGCAGTACATAAAATACTATCCCAACAGGATCCTATACAATGGGGCTCGACTGAATAGGATTGACAATTTCCTTATTAAGGTGATTCGGAGGCACGTCGCAAGGACAATGGCCAGTGATAATAACCTGATCTCAGGGGCTTACTACCCCAATTTAATGTACCACGAGAGTACGCTTCGGTCTGGCTTTATCCCGCCTGAGGCATTTCTTCATGTAGATATGAAAGGGTTAGTTCAGACAAAAGATGGTGTGCCGGTATTGTGCCACAGCCACCGCGGCGCGAGGGATAAGCGGCTCATCCACGACGGGTACGCCGCCAATGCTCAGGAGCCCCTCCGTTTTAGCACTGCAATTGCGGAACGGGACAGGGTCGATCCGGTCAAGCAGTTCACCGAATTTTGGTGGAATAGCTTGAGGAACAGGTGAGGGTGGATACGCTCTCCCGGGCCGGTGCGCTACTTACGTAGCATCCTCCTTAGTTTTAAGCTAGATATTAAGTTTGTAGGTTTAGGCTTAGAGTAGGGGGTCTTTGGGAGGGGCCGGGCTAGCCAACATGAATAGTGCTGCCGAGACTCGAACGAAGCTTATAGCCTAGATCGAGTCTCTGTGGCACTGATGAACCCTTGTGGGCGGCTGACAGACGCCCATGGACGCGATCAGGATGGTGACCAATCGATGAGATTGCTCACCACCCTGATTATAGGTAATTTAGGTTAAGTAGCTTAGGTAGTTTTAAGTAGTTGTAAGTAAAAGAAATAATAAAAGAATTCAAGTTTTATAAAGTTTCTTGGAAATAAAAAAACAAACAAAATTAAATATTGATAGATTTAAGGCCGAAAGGCAATAATTTTAAGGATATTGATAAGTTTAGAGCGCTCGCTTGGAGCCAGTAAGCTAGAATAAGATAAATGTTAATTTTAAATTAGATTTAATCGTTTTTGTCCAGTATGTAAGTTTAATGAAAAAAGTGAATAAAAATGAATTTTAAAGTAAAGTAAAGTAAGCGTTCTTTGCATCACAAATTCGCTACATCGGTCGTCCGTAATTTTGTTAAAAAATTAACTACATTTTAAATAATATATCTTAATATTCACTTATTCGGATGGTATATTGGTTGGGCAGAGAAGAAATCGAAAGAAATAATTAGAGTCGGGTTTGGGCTTATAATTTTATTGGGCGGGTTCTTACCTCCTTGCTGGGTTACAAAAAAGTGAAAGCATCCTAATTTAACAAACTTGATCATACATTATGGGGCTAAGGAATTATTGGAATAAGGGAAATCTGGAAATTTGGAAATTTGGAAAAAGGGAATTTGATTTCAAAGAAAGGACCAACTGAGCAACTGCTTACCTAAACAATATACATTAGTTGAAAATAGACGTTACAAACCCGGGTTTCTATTCATGCCACTTCAACAACTTTTCCATTGGGTACTCTGTCGACTCTTGACTTTCAGATGTATTAATCTCAGAACAACAATTGCCACTTAAAGTACGTACGAACATTTTCGGAATTTTAATTTGAATAATGCCTTGTGATATTAAATTTGTATTTTAACAGCCTTCTAAGATAAGAAATTGCTACTTGTTTGTTTATTAGTGTTTTCAGACGCATTAAAAAACTAAATTGTTAATAAGCGAAAGTCTTGTCAGCATTCCTAGTGACTAAAGTCTATACAAGAAGAAGACTAGACTAAATCTATTTGAAAAATCGACATACTGTTCAGGTAGGACTTTCTTGACCAGATTGGGCTGGTACAAGTCAATGTCAATTAAAATTTTTAAATTTAATCATGTGATCAATGCGGACAGATAACAAACCTTTTATAACGCACAGACATGTAAATCACACTGTTTCTATAGTCCCTGCAACCTTCAAATATTAAAACTTTGCTAAGGAATATTGCGAAGGCGTATACGTAATTAATGAAACAATTTTGTAGAGAAATCCTTGAATAAATGGGTGACAGGCAGCGCTACCACTTTTACTACATATGTAGTACTGTGCTACATATTTGTTGGCTTTTTTACGCCGCACTACATACATCATCGTTACCCTAAAGTAGTACATTTCTTAAGATCCGTCTGACCATTTTGCTTTTTTACGAACAACATTTCGTTTATTCTCAATTTTGCCCCTTTTGATTTTAAAACTAAATAAATAGATTTAAAAACTTGGAATCACTCTTAAGTATGTGCAAATAAGCATTATTAATTATTATTAATTTTGTTGTTTTTTTGTGAATTCAAATTATATTTAGGGCTTGAGGGAAAATAAAAAATCTCCGTGATTCTTAAATTACTTACAAGTAAAACTAAAACGCATATTTATTACAAAAAAAATTCAATTTACTCAGATCGTAATGTTTATGCTAAAGAAAACAATTGCTCATAAAAAAGGGGAAAACAGCCTTCAAAGCCTGGGAGCACTGTAGGTGCCAAACCGGAAAACTTGTTTGGTAAAGCCACAATTTATCAAGCTACCCCAGATCTTGGATATCATCCACAAACCGACGGCATTGTAGATATCATCAGAGTTAAATGTGCGGGTATTAAAGAATTAATTCCGCGTCGGGTATATGAACGTCGTGCACCAGTTACCCGCTGAACCTGCTATGTTTTGTTCCTTTTTTTTTATTTATGAAATGGAGCCCAATTTCTTTATCAAGTCTTTAAAAAGTTTATACGATTTTTCCTGCATAGAATCATAGTAAACGTAAAGAACCCCGTGCAACTTCTTGACTTAGTTTTTTTTCCCAAATTCAGGGCTTTCCTAGATAGCTTATGGAGATGCTTTAAATGGTGACGAGGTTTACGTATGTATAAAACGAGTTTCAAGGCGGCTCTGAGATTGCTAGAGCTGCAAATTGATTCCACCAACTAAAGGGCTCTATATAGTTTCTAAGAGCTTATTCAATTCTTCCCAATGTGGAATATCTCTGTATGGGTATTAAAAACTTTCAGTGAGATATGTGAGAACCCATTTGTGTTCACAGCTTCTCTGATGAGGTCACAGCACTTCTGTTTGGAGGTATGGTAGCTAGCTAACATGTGTGCACCTACATATTATTTGTTGTTTTCTATTATTGTAGCTCAGCTCGTTTTCTGATAGTGAGAAGTGCCAAAAGAAGCTAAAAACAAATTTGGAGATGCGGGGCATCGATCCCCGGACCTCTCACATGCAAAGCGAGCGCTCTACCATCTGAGCTACATCCCCGTTTAGCAAGCCCAAATTGAATTTAAAATATTCGCAGTAATCGATCGCAATTAAACTCGTTGCAGCACTTTAAATTATTTAGATCAGGTGCGCTGTAAAAAAGTAAAAGCTCAAAAATTGTTTCACCGCTATCACACACCTGGATTAAACCAATTTTAAGCGGCTCAATGGTCTAGGGGTATGATTCTCGCTTTGGGTGCGAGAGGTCCCGGGTTCAAATCCCGGTTGAGCCCGACTTTTGCCCGTCCAAGTGTCATACGATCCGGATCGAGAGAAGGATGATCAATCTTTCCAATCTGTTGAACGCCAAAAAGCCAAATGTGCTTCTGGTTAGCGAAACTAAGCTATCCCCGAAGCACAGATTGGGCTATAGAAATTATTGTGTAGTTAGAAGAGACCGGCCCAACTCCACACAGGGAGGTGGTGTCGATATCTTAGTACGTAAAGGCTTGCGCCATAAGGCTATATATAGCGGGGAAGTGCGCCGGTTCCAGGTGTTGGAAGCATGCATCGTATGCATTCCCCTCAATACCCAGAGGCGGGTGTATGTGGTGTCGCTCTACGCACCTGAATCTCCTCAACGCATTGAATTTTTGAATGAGATCGAGACGCTTTTTCGTTGGTTACAGCTTCAATCAGAAGATAACTATTGCTTTTTGGGCGGAGACCTCTATGTTAAACATGCGGCATGGGGAAATGATATTCCGAGCCCTAGAGGCAACCAGTTTCACGGCTGGTGGCGTCATAATGCGATTGAGTACAAACTCGAATTGTACGCGACGGATATCCCGTCTTTCCCTAGAGACGGTTCTTTCTTTCTTAACAAACATTGATCTAAGCACGCGGAACTGTTCACGAACGGTTGAGTATGATAGTGATCACTACGGACTTGCCGCCGTAATACGGATCCCGAACGAGCAGACGCAGCTGGAGCGACCTCGAGGAGAGGGCCTTTCCTAACCACTTTTATCTGCGGACCGAAATTCAAGATTGGCGATCCGAGAACAACGGTTTCACAGGGTTCAATGACGACAACCGTGCAAACGGCACAGTCGCCGATGAAAATACTCATTTGTTCGTGAGTAGAGATGAACTTCGGTGCATCTTTGAATCACTTAAAAACAAAAAGTCGGCGGGAGTTGACGGTGTCCCAAACGTCGTATTAAGACACCTGCCACAAGAGGCGATAGATATCTTCGCCGCGCTATTTAACAATGCGCTGAATAATGCATATTATCCAGAGCAGTGGAAAATAGCGGTGGTACACCCTATCCCGAAAAAGGATAAAGATAGGACGAACCCTGCTAATCTCCGGTCCGGTTAGTTTGCTCCCGAATGTAAGCAAGGTATTCGAGAAAGTCGTCAATAGATCTCTTTTGAAATGGGTTGAGGAAAATAAGATTATTCCGGACAACCAGTTTGGCTTCAGAGCGGGGCATGACACTATTCATGCCGCGTCGAAACTGGTCTCCGACATTCAGTGGAATAAAAGTAAGAAGCAATGCACGGGTGCCTGCCTGGTCGACTTTGAGAAGGCCTTCGATACCGTATGGTTGGAGGGGCTCTTCTATAAGCTGACCAGATTGGGCATTCAAAAACCTTTGCTGTATCTGATTTATGACATGCTTGCTGGGAAAGAAGTTCGTTGTCAAAGCTGGCAACGTGACTTCGAGCAGGGTTTTCGAAATTAAAAACGGCTTACAACAGGGAGCAGTGAATTCTCCGGTCCTGTTTAATATTTACACAAGTGATCTGGTGAGTTCCCTCAGACATGCTATAGCGTATGCGGACGATTTAGTGGCGTACAGGTCAGGACCAAAAATCGAGGTCATTAACATCCTTCTGCAGCGTGACTTCGAGCAAATTAAGAGATATTGCGATGATTGGAAGTTGAAAATCAATTTCCAAAAATCGGAAACAATCCTGTTCAGAACTACATTGGCTGGGGCCTCTGGGGATACCACAAAAAACTGGAGAAAATTAACAATTATTGGACAGCAGGGGCGACCACTGGCGGTGAAAAACGTGGTGAGGTATCTTGGCATCTGGCTCGACCAGTATCTGTATTTTGACAAACATATAGATGCTTGTCTTGCTGGGGCTAGGAGGGCCTACGCTCTGACAAGGAGACTGTTTCGCAGCAGTCAACTTGACTCTAGGGTGTAGGTCATTTGCTACGTGGCCCTTATAAGGCCTATCATCGCTTATGGCTGTCCTATGTGGTTCAATATAGCGCCGTTCTATATGGAAAAGATTCGGGTGTTTGAGAGACAATGTCTCAGGGCCTGTCTAGGGTTGCTTAGAACTCCTGAATCGCAGTACATAAAATACTATCCCAACAGGATCCTATACAATGGGGCTCGACTGAATAGGATTGACAATTTCCTTATTAAGGTGATTCGGAGGCACGTCGCAAGGGCAATGGCCAGTGATAATAACCTGATCTCAGGGGCTTACTACCCCAATTTAATGTACCACGAGAGTACGCTTCGGTCTGGCTTTATCCCGCCTGAGGCATTTCTTCATGTAGATATGAAAGGGTTAGTTCAGACAAAAGATGGTGTGCCGGTATTGTGCCACAGCCACCGCGGCGCGAGGGATAAGCGGCTCATCCACGACGGGTACGCCGCCAATGCTCAGGAGCCCCTCCGTTTCCTCCGGTCAAGCAGTTCACCGAATTTTGGTGGAATAGCTTGAGGAACAGGTGAGGGTGGATACGCTCTCCCGGGCCGGTGCGCTACTTACGTAGCATCCTCCTTAGTTTTAAGCTAGATATTAAGTTTGTAGGTTTAGGCTTAGAGTAGGGGGTCTTTGGGAGGGGCCGAGCTAGCCAACATGAATAGTGCTGCCGAGACTCGAACGAAGCTTATAGCCTAGATCGAGTCTCTGTGGCACTGATGAACCCTTGTGGGCGGCTGACAGACGCCCATGGACGCGATCAGGATGGTGACCAATCGATGAGATTGCTCACCACCCTGATTATAGGTAATTAAGGTTAAGTAGCTTAGGTAGTTTTAAGTAGTTGTAAGTAAAAGAAATAATAAAAGAATTCAAGTTTTATAAAGTTTCTTGGAAATAAAAAAACAAACAAAATTAAATATTGATAGATTTAAGGCCGAAAGGCAATAATTTTAAGGATATTGATAAGTTTAGAGCGCTCGCTTGGAGCCAGTAAGCTAGAATAAGATAAATGTTAATTTTAAATTAGATTTAATCGTTTTTGTCCAGTATGTAAGTTTAATGAAAAAAGTGAATAAAAATGAATTTTAAAGTAAAGTAAAGTAAGCGTTCTTTGCATCACAAATTCGCTACATCGGTCGTCCGTAATTTTATTAAAAAATTAACTACATTTTAAATAATATATCTTAATATTCACTTATTCGGATGGTATATTGGTTGGGCAGAGAAGAAATCGAAAGAAATAATTAGAGTCGGGTTTGGGCTTATAATTTTATTGGGCGGGTTCTTACCTCCTTGCTGGGTTACAAAAAAGTGAAAGCATCCTAATTTAACAAACTTGATCATACATTATGGGGCTAAGGAATTATTGGAATAAGGGAAATCTGGAAATTTGGAAATTTGGAAAAAGGGAATTTGATTTCAAAGAAAGGACCAACTGAGCAACTGCTTACCTAAACAATATACATTAGTTGAAAATAGACGTTACAAACCCGGGTTTCTATTCATGCCACTTCAACAACTTTTTCATTGGGTACTCTGTCGACTCTTGACTTTCAGATGTATTAATCTCAGAACAACAATTGCCACTTAAAGTACGTACGAACATTTTCGGAATTTTAATTTGAATAATGCCTTGTGATATTAAATTTGTAATTTAACAGCCTTCTAAGATAAGAAATTGCTACTTGTTTGTTTATTAGTGTTTTCAGACGCATTAAAAAACTAAATTGTTAATAAGCGAAAGTCTTGTCAGCATTCCTAGTGACTAAAGTCTATACAAGAAGAAGACATACTGTTCAGGTAGGACTTTCTTGACCAGATTGGGCTGGTACAAGTCAATGTCAATTAAAATTTTTAAATTTAATCATGTGATCAATGCGGACAGATAACAAACCTTTTATAACGCACAGACATGTAAATCACACTGTTTCTATAGTCCCTGCAACCTTCAAATATTAAAACTTTGCTAAGGAATATTGCGAAGGCGTATACGTAATTAATGAAACAATTTTGTAGAGAAATCCTTGAATAAATGGGTGACAGGCAGCGCTACCACTTTTACTACATATGTAGTACTGTGCTACATATTTGTTGGCTTTTTTACGCCGCACTACATACATCATCGTTACCCTAAAGTAGTACATTTCTTAAGATCCGTCTGACCATTTTGCTTTTTTACGAACAACATTTCGTTTATTCTCAATTTTGCCCCTTTTGATTTTAAAACTAAATAAATAGATTTAAAAACTTGGAATCACTCTTAAGTATGTGCAAATAAGCATTATTAATTATTATTAATTTTGTTGTTTTTTTGTGAATTCAAATTATATTTAGGGCTTGAGGGAAAATAAAAAATCTCCGTGATTCTTAAATTACTTACAAGTAAAACTAAAACGCATATTTATTACAAAAAAAATTCAATTTACTCAGATCGTAATGTTTATGCTAAAGAAAACAATTGCTCATAAAAAAGGGGAAAACAGCCTTCAAAGCCTGGGAGCACTGTAGGTGCCAAACCGGAAAACTTGTTTGGTAAGGCCACAATTTATCAAGCTACCCCAGATCTTGGATATCATCCACAAACCGACGGCATTGTAGATATCATCAGAGTTAAATGTGCGGGTATTAAAGAATTAATTCCGCGTCGGGTATATGAACGTCGTGCACCAGTTACCCGCTGAACCTGCTATGTTTTGTTCCTTTTTTTTTATTTATGAAATGGAGCCCAATTTCTTTATCAAGTCTTTAAAAAGTTTATACGATTTTTCCTGCATAGAATCATAGTAAACGTAAAGAACCCCGTGCAACTTCTTGACTTAGTTTTTTTTCCCAAATTCAGGGCTTTCCTAGATAGCTTATGGAGATGCTTTAAATGGTGACGAGGTTTACGTATGTATAAAACGAGTTTCAAGGCGGCTCTGAGATTGCTAGAGCTGCAAATTGATTCCACCAACTAAAGGGCTCTATATAGTTTCTAAGAGCTTATTCAATTCTTCCCAATGTGGAATATCTCTGTATGGGTATTAAAAACTTTCAGTGAGATATGTGAGAACCCATTTGTGTTCACAGCTTCTCTGATGAGGTCACAGCACTTCTGTTTGGAGGTATGGTAGCTAGCTAACATGTGTGCACCTACATATTATTTGTTGTTTTCTATTATTGTAGCTCAGCTCGTTTTCTGATAGTGAGAAGTGCCAAAAGAAGCTAAAAACAAATTTGGAGATGCGGGGCATCGATCCCCGGACCTCTCACATGCAAAGCGAGCGCTCTACCATCTGAGCTACATCCCCGTTTAGCAAGCCCAAATTGAATTTAAAATATTCGCAGTAATCGATCGCAATTAAACTCGTTGCAGCACTTTAAATTATTTAGATCAGGTGCGCTGTAAAAAAGTAAAAGCTCAAAAATTGTTTCACCGCTATCACACACCTGGATTAAACCAATTTTAAGCGGCTCAATGGTCTAGGGGTATGATTCTCGCTTTGGGTGCGAGAGGTCCCGGGTTCAAATCCCGGTTGAGCCCGGCTTTTTGCTATTAATCTCAACATTTTCATACTCATGTCTATGTATAAGTCACTCTTTTAATCATAACTGCATTCTGTAGAGTCCTTGCCAAAGGTGTCTCCAAAAGTGGCATGTCATGTAACGGACATACCTAAGGATATTGATAAGTTTAGAGCGCTCGCTTAGAGCCAGTAAGCTAGAATAAGATAAATGTTAGTTATAAATTAGATTTAATCGTTTTTGTCTAGTATGTCAGTTTAATTAAATATTCCAATAAAAATGAATTTAAAATGAAAACAAAACATGCCCGCCTCAAATACGATTTGCGAATTGAAATGCACACTTCAATTTAAACATCTGCTCGACAATATGTTTCTATGCTCTGGTGACACATTCAAATCATCGCAACGAAAGTCCATGTACCGACATCTGCTGCTATGATTTGCATACTTCCATGACGCACCGTTTCCACCTAATTGGAAAATGTTTCGACACCGTTCGTCTAAGGAAGAACAAAAAAGCTTATAAAGGACAATGAAATGGAAAAGTTCCTACCCCAATCCCCAATCCATATAGCAATTTCTTGTCTTATCCCTTTTTTATGATTTATTGACTTTTAATCAGAAGCGGCACAGTCATCAGCATTTATTCTGCGTTTTTAATTTAATTTGAAAACTTTCGCCGACTCGGCCAAATGCCAAACAACAGCCGAAAGCAGATGAAATGGGATAATAGTATCCTTTGCTGGCGCCAATCTTTAATTTTTAACCCTACACATCAAGGAAATTATCTTTTACCAAGAACAATTATTTTTAATGGAAAAATTAAGCAGGACGCGGTGGGTGGTCTCCCACCGACAGCCTCCGGCAGAAACTTTTTCGTGTTTCGCTTATCAAAGGGTTGCTCTCCTCGGCCGCTGAACATGCCTTTGCGTGGAAAAATTAGCCGAGATTTAATTGGTCTGCGTCTGAAATGGTTAAGTGTGTTTGTTTTGTATCTGTTTGCTTTTGAAATTAATAAAATGTATAAATCCTCGGGATGAGTTGCTTTTCTGCTACAAAATATCAATGAGATAAAAATCAATTTCCTGCGACTGGTTTGTTTTGTTTTTCTTGCGGAGAAAACAAAGAAGAAAAAATAACACAAACGAATGGCTCCCCTTCGACATAAATCACATGCGAATCCTCGAGAGATTTATGGGGTGTTAATATCTCATTTGAATGGAAAACTGTCGGCCGTTGGGTGAGAAGTCGTGGTTAACTAAAAAGAAGTTGCTAGGTACGTTGCAGGAATGTTTTTAAATGGGTTTGGGGGGAAACGCAAGACTTTCTTGTTCGAAATTTATTGCAAGTCTTTTGAGTTGCAAAAATCGTATGACACTTGGACGGGCAAAAGTCGGGCTCAACCGGGATTTGAACCCGGGACCTCTCGCACCCAAAGCGAGAATCATACCCCTAGACCATTGAGCCGCTTAAAATTGGTTTAATCCAGGTGTGTGATAGCGGTGAAACAATTTTTGAGCTTTTACTTTTTTACAGCGCACCTGATCTAAATAATTTAAAGTGCTGCAACGAGTTTAATTGCGATCGATTACTGCGAATATTTTAAATTCAATTTGGGCTTGCTAAACGGGGATGTAGCTCAGATGGTAGAGCGCTCGCTTTGCATGTGAGAGGTCCGGGGATCGATGCCCCGCATCTCCAAATTTGTTTTTAGCTTCTTTTGGCACTTCTCACTATCAGAAAACGAGCTGAGCTACAATAATAGAAAACAACAAATAATATGTAGGTGCACACATGTTAGCTAGCTACCATACCTCCAAACAGAAGTGCTGTGACCTCATCAGAGAAGCTGTGAACACAAATGGGTTCTCACATATCTCACTGAAAGTTTTTAATACCCATACAGAGATATTCCACATTGGGAAGAATTGAATAAGCTCTTAGAAACTATATAGAGCCCTTTAGTTGGTGGAATCAATTTGCAGCTCTAGCAATCTCAGAGCCGCCTTGAAACTCGTTTTATACATACGTAAACCTCGTCACCATTTAAAGCATCTCCATAAGCTATCTAGGAAAGCCCTGAATTTGGGAAAAAAAACTAAGTCAAGAAGTTGCACGGGGTTCTTTACGTTTACTATGATTCTATGCAGGAAAAATCGTATAAACTTTTTAAAGACTTGATAAAGAAATTGGGCTCCATTTCATAAATAAAAAAAAAGGAACAAAACATAGCAGGTTCAGCGGGTAACTGGTGCACGACGTTCATATACCCGACGCGGAATTAATTCTTTAATACCCGCACATTTAACTCTGATGATATCTACAATGCCGTCGGTTTGTGGATGATATCCAAGATCTGGGGTAGCTTGATAAATTGTGGCTTTACCAAACAAGTTTTCCGGTTTGGCACCTACAGTGCTCCCAGGCTTTGAAGGCTGTTTTCCCCTTTTTTATGAGCAATTGTTTTCTTTAGCATAAACATTACGATCTGAGTAAATTGAATTTTTTTTGTAATAAATATGCGTTTTAGTTTTACTTGTAAGTAATTTAAGAATCACGGAGATTTTTTATTTTCCCTCAAGCCCTAAATATAATTTGAATTCACAAAAAAACAACAAAATTAATAATAATTAATAATGCTTATTTGCACATACTTAAGAGTGATTCCAAGTTTTTAAATCTATTTATTTAGTTTTAAAATCAAAAGGGGCAAAATTGAGAATAAACGAAATGTTGTTCGTAAAAAAGCAAAATGGTCAGACGGATCTTAAGAAATGTACTACTTTAGGGTAACGATGATGTATGTAGTGCGGCGTAAAAAAGCCAACAAATATGTAGCACAGTACTACATATGTAGTAAAAGTGGTAGCGCTGCCTGTCACCCATTTATTCAAGGATTTCTCTACAAAATTGTTTCATTAATTACGTATACGCCTTCGCAATATTCCTTAGCAAAGTTTTAATATTTGAAGGTTGCAGGGACTATAGAAACAGTGTGATTTACATGTCTGTGCGTTATAAAAGGTTTGTTATCTGTCCGCATTGATCACATGATTAAATTTAAAAATTTTAATTGACATTGACTTGTACCAGCCCAATCTGGTCAAGAAAGTCCTACCTGAACAGTATGTCTTCTTCTTGTATAGACTTTAGTCACTAGGAATGCTGACAAGACTTTCGCTTATTAACAATTTAGTTTTTTAATGCGTCTGAAAACACTAATAAACAAACAAGTAGCAATTTCTTATCTTAGAAGGCTGTTAAATTACAAATTTAATATCACAAGGCATTATTCAAATTAAAATTCCGAAAATGTTCGTACGTACTTTAAGTGGCAATTGTTGTTCTGAGATTAATACATCTGAAAGTCAAGAGTCGACAGAGTACCCAATGGAAAAGTTGTTGAAGTGGCATGAATAGAAACCCGGGTTTGTAACGTCTATTTTCAACTAATGTATATTGTTTAGGTAAGCAGTTGCTCAGTTGGTCCTTTCTTTGAAATCAAATTCCCTTTTTCCAAATTTCCAAATTTCCAGATTTCCCTTATTCCAATAATTCCTTAGCCCCATAATGTATGATCAAGTTTGTTAAATTAGGATGCTTTCACTTTTTTGTAACCCAGCAAGGAGGTAAGAACCCGCCCAATAAAATTATAAGCCCAAACCCGACTCTAATTATTTCTTTCGATTTCTTCTCTGCCCAACCAATATACCATCCGAATAAGTGAATATTAAGATATATTATTTAAAATGTAGTTAATTTTTTAACAAAATTACGGACGACCGATGTAGCGAATTTGTGATGCAAAGAACGCTTACTTTACTTTACTTTAAAATTCATTTTTATTCACTTTTTTCATTAAACTTACATACTGGACAAAAACGATTAAATCTAATTTAAAATTAACATTTATCTTATTCTAGCTTACTGGCTCCAAGCGAGCGCTCTAAACTTATCAATATCCTTAAAATTATTGCCTTTCGGCCTTAAATCTATCAATATTTAATTTTGTTTGTTTTTTTATTTCCAAGAAACTTTATAAAACTTGAATTCTTTTATTATTTCTTTTACTTACAACTACTTAAAACTACCTAAGCTACTTAACCTAAATTACCTATAATCAGGGTGGTGAGCAATCTCATCGATTGGTCACCATCCTGATCGCGTCCATGGGCGTCTGTCAGCCGCCCACAAGGGTTCATCAGTGCCACAGAGACTCGATCTAGGCTATAAGCTTCGTTCGAGTCTCGGCAGCACTATTCATGTTGGCTAGCCCGGCCCCTCCCAAAGACCCCCTACTCTAAGCCTAAACCTACAAACTTAATATCTAGCTTAAAACTAAGGAGGATGCTACGTAAGTAGCGCACCGGCCCGGGAGAGCGTATCCACCCTCACCTGTTCCTCAAGCTATTCCACCAAAATTCGGTGAACTGCTTGACCGGATCGACCCTGTCCCGTTCCGCAATTGCAGTGCTAAAACGGAGGGGCTCCTGAGCATTGGCGGCGTACCCGTCGTGGATGAGCCGCTTATCCCTCGCGCCGCGGTGGCTGTGGCACAATACCGGCACACCATCTTTTGTCTGAACTAACCCTTTCATATCTACATGAAGAAATGCCTCAGGCGGGATAAAGCCAGACCGAAGCGTACTCTCGTGGTACATTAAATTGGGGTAGTAAGCCCCTGAGATCAGGTTATTATCACTGGCCATTGCCCTTGCGACGTGCCTCCGAATCACCTTAATAAGGAAATTGTCAATCCTATTCAGTCGAGCCCCATTGTATAGGATCCTGTTGGGATAGTATTTTATGTACTGCGATTCAGGAGTTCTAAGCAACCCTAGACAGGCCCTGAGACATTGTCTCTCAAACACCCGAATCTTTTCCATATAGAACGGCGCTATATTGAACCACATAGGACAGCCATAAGCGATGATAGGCCTTATAAGGGCCACGTAGCAAATGACCTACACCCTAGAGTCAAGTTGACTGCTGCGAAACAGTCTCCTTGTCAGAGCGTAGGCCCTCCTAGCCCCAGCAAGACAAGCATCTATATGTTTGTCAAAATACAGATACTGGTCGAGCCAGATGCCAAGATACCTCACCACGTTTTTCACCGCCAGTGGTCGCCCCTGCTGTCCAATAATTGTTAATTTTCTCCAGTTTTTTGTGGTATCCCCAGAGGCCCCAGCCAATGTAGTTCTGAACAGGATTGTTTCCGATTTTTGGAAATTGATTTTCAACTTCCAATCATCGCAATATCTCTTAATTTGCTCGAAGTCACGCTGCAGAAGGATGTTAATGACCTCGATTTTTGGTCCTGACCTGTACGCCACTAAATCGTCCGCATACGCTATAGCATGTCTGAGGGAACTCACCAGATCACTTGTGTAAATATTAAACAGGACCGGAGAATTCACTGCTCCCTGTTGTAAGCCGTTTTTAATTTCGAAAACCCTGCTCGAAGTCACGTTGCCAGCTTTGACAACGAACTTCTTTCCCAGCAAGCATGTCATAAATCAGATACAGCAAAGGTTTTTGAATGCCCAATCTGGTCAGCTTATAGAAGAGCCCCTCCAACCATACGGTATCGAAGGCCTTCTCAAAGTCGACCAGGCAGGCACCCGTGCATTGCTTCTTACTTTTATTCCACTGAATGTCGGAGACCAGTTTCGACGCGGCATGAATAGTGTCATGCCCCGCTCTGAAGCCAAACTGGTTGTCCGGAATAATCTTATTTTCCTCAACCCATTTCAAAAGAGATCTATTGACGACTTTCTCGAATACCTTGCTTACATTCGGGAGCAAACTAACCGGACCGGAGATTAGCAGGGTTCGTCCTATCTTTATCCTTTTTCGGGATAGGGTGTACCACCGCTATTTTCCACTGCTCTGGATAATATGCATTATTCAGCGCATTGTTAAATAGCGCGGCGAAGATATCTATCGCCTCTTGTGGCAGGTGTCTTAATACGACGTTTGGGACACCGTCAACTCCCGCCGACTTTTTGTTTTTAAGTGATTCAAAGATGCACCGAAGTTCATCTCTACTCACGAACAAATGAGTATTTTCATCGGCGACTGTGCCGTTTGCACGGTTGTCGTCATTGAACCCTGTGAAACCGTTGTTCTCGGATCGCCAATCTTGAATTTCGGTCCGCAGATAAAAGTGGTTAGGAAAGGCCCTCTCCTCGAGGTCGCTCCAGCTGCGTCTGCTCGTTCGGGATCCGTATTACGGCGGCAAGTCCGTAGTGATCACGTGCTTAGATCAATGTTTGTTAAGAAAGAAAGAACCGTCTCTAGGGAAAGACGGGATATCCGTCGCGTACAATTCGAGTTTGTACTCAATCGCATTATGACGCCACCAGCCGTGAAACTGGTTGCCTCTAGGGCTCGGAATATCATTTCCCCATGCCGCATGTTTAACATTGAGGTCTCCGCCCAAAAAGCAATAGTTATCTTCTGATTGAAGCTGTAACCAACGAAAAAGCGTCTCGATCTCATTCAAAAATTCAATGCGTTGAGGAGATTCAGGTGCGTAGAGCGACACCACATACACCCGCCTCTGGGTATTGAGGGGAATGCATACGATGCATGCTTCCAACACCTGGAACCGGCGCACTTCCCCGCTATATATAGCCTTATGGCGCAAGCCTTTACGTACTAAGATATCGACACCACCTCCCTGTGTGGAGTTGGGCCGGTCTCTTCTAACTACACAATAATTTCTATAGCCCAATCTGTGCTTCGGGGATAGCTTAGTTTCGCTAACCAGAAGCACATTTGGCTTTTTGGCGTTCAACAGATTGGAAAGATTGATCATCCTTCTCTCGATCCGGATCGTATGACACTTGGACGGGCAAAAGTCGGGCTCAACCGGGATTTGAACCCGGGACCTCTCGCACCCAAAGCGAGAATCATACCCCTAGACCATTGAGCCGCTTAAAATTGGTTTAATCCAGGTGTGTGATAGCGGTGAAACAATTTTTGAGCTTTTACTTTTTTACAGCGCACCTGATCTAAATAATTTAAAGTGCTGCAACGAGTTTAATTGCGATCGATTACTGCGAATATTTTAAATTCAATTTGGGCTTGCTAAACGGGGATGTAGCTCAGATGGTAGAGCGCTCGCTTTGCATGTGAGAGGTCCGGGGATCGATGCCCCGCATCTCCAAATTTGTTTTTAGCTTCTTTTGGCACTTCTCACTATCAGAAAACGAGCTGAGCTACAATAATAGAAAACAACAAATAATATGTAGGTGCACACATGTTAGCTAGCTACCATACCTCCAAACAGAAGTGCTGTGACCTCATCAGAGAAGCTGTGAACACAAATGGGTTCTCACATATCTCACTGAAAGTTTTTAATACCCATACAGAGATATTCCACATTGGGAAGAATTGAATAAGCTCTTAGAAACTATATAGAGCCCTTTAGTTGGTGGAATCAATTTGCAGCTCTAGCAATCTCAGAGCCGCCTTGAAACTCGTTTTATACATACGTAAACCTCGTCACCATTTAAAGCATCTCCATAAGCTATCTAGGAAAGCCCTGAATTTGGGAAAAAAAACTAAGTCAAGAAGTTGCACGGGGTTCTTTACGTTTACTATGATTCTATGCAGGAAAAATCGTATAAGCTTTTTAAAGACTTGATAAAGAAATTGGGCTCCATTTCATAAATAAAAAAAAAGGAACAAAACATAGCAGGTTCAGCGGGTAACTGGTGCACGACGTTCATATACCCGACGCGGAATTAATTCTTTAATACCCGCACATTTAACTCTGATGATATCTACAATGCCGTCGGTTTGTGGATGATATCCAAGATCTGGGGTAGCTTGATAAATTGTGGCCTTACCAAACAAGTTTTCCGGTTTGGCACCTACAGTGCTCCCAGGCTTTGAAGGCTGTTTTCCCCTTTTTTATATTTTAATTGACATTGACTTGTACCAGCCCAATCTGGTCAAGAAAGTCCTACCTGAACAGTATGTCTTCTTCTTGTATAGACTTTAGTCACTAGGAATGCTGACAAGACTTTCGCTTATTAACAATTTAGTTTTTTAATGCGTCTGAAAACACTAATAAACAAACAAGTAGCAATTTCTTACCTTAGAAGGCTGTTAAAATACAAATTTAATATCACAAGGCATTATTCAAATTAAAATTCCGAAAATGTTCGTACGTACTTTAAGTGGCAATTGTTGTTCTGAGATTAATACATCTGAAAGTCAAGAGTCGACAGAGTACCCAATGGAAAAGTTGTTGAAGTGGCATGAATAGAAACCCGGGTTTGTAACGTCTATTTTCAACTAATGTATATTGTTTAGGTAAGCAGTTGCTCAGTTGGTCCTTTCTTTGAAATCAAATTCCCTTTTTCCAAATTTCCCTTATTCCAATAAGCCCCATAATGTATGATATAAAGTTTGTTAAATTAGGATGCTTTCACTTTCTTGTAACCCATCAAGGTGGTAAGAACTCGCCCAATAAATTTATTGACCCAAACCCGACTCTTATTATTTCTTTCGATTTTTTTCTCTGCCCAACCAATATACCATCCGAATAAGTGAATATTAAGATGTATTATTTAAAATGTAGTTAATTTTTTAACAAAATAACGGATAACCGATGTAGCGAATTTGTGATGCAACGAACGCTTTTCAGATATATATTCGCATCTCTGTATATCGAATGGTGGTATCCGATATAAGGAACGTATATGTAATTTACTCTAAGAACCCTGAAAGCATTTAAATGTCAGGACCATTATCCATTTAATTTAACATCAAATGAACGTTTAATATTTTTTAATATTTTTTTTTTTTAATAACATTAAAATATCGATGTAACGAAAGTGATCGATATAGTTAAACAACAGCAAACATTATAACAACATTCGTTACAGACCGTCCACTGTACCCGTACTATATATAGTAGGTAGGGACGATTTTCGACCACAAGCGAAAACTAGTTTGTTTTGTTTTCTACTATACTTATATGCCATATGTATTGAAGTTGTTTTTGTGTTAATTTTTAAATGTTTGATCCTCTTTTAGGGTGTGTGTGTTTGTTTTGTGTCTGACACAACGACCTATATATATTTTTATGTTCTTTTGAAACCACAATTATTCATTTCAAATCAATGCATATTTCTTCCGAGGTAAATTTTTTTATAACTGGTAGGAGTATTGAACCCGGTACATCTCGACTCAGAACATATTACCCAAGCTTCTAAGCCACGCAACCAACTTAATTGCCACGTACGAAATGCTAACTAGAACAACACGTATGCTTGTGTTTTGCGAACAGTGATCGTGAGTTGTGATCGCGACACTCTGCTTGTGTGTGACTCATTGTAGTGTAAACAAAAAGTAGGTAAATCGAGAGAGATCTGTTCCCTTTGTAATAAATGTTTCCTATGCGGCAGTTTAGAAACAAAAAATGAATTTGAATATGCATGGGCAATTGTATGAACAATTTAACGAAAACAAAACGGTGGGCTCAACCGGGATTTGAACCCGGGACCTCTCGCACCCAAAGCGAGAATCATACCCCTAGACCATTGAGCCGCTTGAAAAAATAGCCTCAAAAGCTTGTTACATGATGAGCCATAAACATGAGACATAGTGTGGTGGAGTGGACTTTCCCTTTTTGCCAATCAGACAGTAATGGATTTAAGGCCCGGGCCTAGGCGGCATGATTTAAGGGGCGCCAACATTTTCAGAACCCTAAAAATTAAGAACTGTAAAAAGTTAGAATAATTTGAAATTGATTATCATTTGAAGTACCGGAGTGATGAAATGAGACACTGTGCGTGCAGAGTTAAGCCTGAACTACATCGAAAATCGGATGTACTGCTTCATCGCATAGTGCGCTCTGTATATTTCATCTCAATTTAAAATGTTCACTTTGTGGAAAGCTCGAACATATTCCAGCTTTCACTTTTCCCAAAGCTCTAGATCACGCTTCTATCACATAATTCCCGTCAGTTTCACAGGGAAAACTTCTTTTTTCACTTCATTCGGCTAAATTGCTCCTGGAAATTTTAAATGTAAACTAAAAAAGCTCTGAGCTTTCATAGTTCAGATAGTTTTCACTTTTTTGTACTTTTTGCCACTTTTGTTTCGATGTATTTAGTTCAGGTTTTAATCTGGAGTTTTTTTTTTCATCAGTTTAAAACAAATTCAAATTAAACTTTGGCAAAATTTGTTTGTCAGTTAAATGAAAAAAAATTTTTAATTGTGAAAATTTAAAAATGAAGAATTTATTTTGAGAAAAATTATTTGATTTACTTTCATCCTACAAAAAAATAAAGAATCTGCTCCGCGGAGTTTTTTTTATAAATAGCATACGTATTTTACTCCGGAGAAAGTAAATAAATTGAAAATCAACTACTCTCCAGTTGCATTCACTCCGCATTTAGCTCGCAAATTTTTTACAATGTAACTTCTTCTCTTCGAAATATTATAACGGGTAATTGCAATCGTTAAATCGTACGATAATGCAAGTAATATGTCCGGGATATATTCAATCAATCCATTATAGCAGATAACGTTCCTTGCGCTGCCCATTCGTTTAATTAAGTAGCCACTTGTGCAGCTGAATCTGTACCTGAAGGCCTGAAGCAGTTAATTATTTTTCTATTTACTTTGCGAGAACCGTTTAATTTATTTAGGATATCTACACAACACACGTCGTTGGGAGGTCCTGGTGCAACAGACAAATTTAGGACTCAACAGTCTTTCTCAAATTCGATGGTCTGCTGACATGATGCATGTTATGCTTTAGAAAAAGAGTGGTGTGCAATAATTTTGAAGCATTGGACTTCATTGGAGAAAGCAATGACAATAAACCGAGTACACGATCTAAAGTTATGGGATTGAAACAAAACATCAATACTAGTCATAGTTTGGAATGCAATTTTAGATCGTTTCAATGCTGTTAGTAAGAGACTTCAGGAATCTCAAGTTGATTTATCATCCGTAGTCGTCTTTTCTTCAGGATATGAGGATAGACAATTTTTAGAATATGAAAAAGCTATCGTTATGATACACGCCGCAAAAAAATCAGAAAACTTCAGCCACCTATTTCTGGTCAAGAAAGTGTTCGTACAAATAGTTACTACCCTATTTTGGATACACAATTAGCCCGGCGTAAGACTGTGTATCATAAACTTTATGCAAAATTCAATTAAGTTGATAATCAATCTGAAATTGATACGAATGTGTTGAAAATAAATCAAATAAACTATTCAATAAGTATCCTGACGATTTAGAAGAAACATTAGGAAACTAATGTATTCATTTTCGTTATCAACTTAAGGATTCACTGACATAATGCTGAATGCTGCAGATGTACGTTCTACAAATATATGAAACATATTGCATTCACAAAATCTTCGTGATGTTTACCTTAATTTAGATACTGCTCTACGGTTTTTTTTCCGCATCCCACCAACAAATTGTTCTGGAGAAAGTTTTTTAACAACTCAAGACAGACTAAATCCCCTTGCATTATTATCTTATGAAGCGCAATTGGTGCAAGAACTGGATTACGCTGATATAATTGACGTTTTCGCACGAACCAAAGCCAGAATGAAGTAAATGGGATAAGTGATCATTAAGAGTTTTATTTATTCATCTCTAAAAAGTTATATTCAAATTAATAGCTTTTATTTAAGACTCTATACGAAAAGTTATATGTTAACTAATTAAACGTTGTACTTAAGGAAGTAAAATTCGATCCATTAAATTAAAATATTTAAAAATTGCATATTTCTTTCTTCATACAGCAAAAAGGGCGGCATATCTCACGGGGCCTAGGGCGACAGCGAACATAAATCCGCCACTGCCAATCTGGCTGCACGCGCTCTTTCTTTCATAGCCGATCTCAAGGTTGATTGGCTTCTGGTGTTTGGTTAGCTGTTTTGACATTCGACTTCAGGCTCAAATGCTTTCGTAAGTGGGTGGCAGATTTATTTATAAATACGTCTGTTGACTGCTGTTGCTATTGCCGCTTGAATGTGTGTCTATTTAAATACGCGATCGGTGTTATATTATTATATTTTTTTGAATTTAGATCAACACGCTTTTCATACCAGGGGATGTAGCTCAGATGGTAGAGCGCTCGCTTAGCATGTGAGAGGTACGGGGATCGATGCCCCGCATCTCCAATACTTTTTGCCAACAAAATAGTAAAAACTATTTATATTTACTACGTGTAACAGTTATTGTTCCATTTCCTCTAATTAATTAAATGCATTCTGATGGTATTCACTGTCCCTTTCCCAACACCGTCTGCCCGCACACCCCGCTAATTTGAACCGTTCCCCTATTGGGATTCAAGAATCGGAATAATGTTTTTAAATAATTTTTACGTGTCAATATTTACGCAAGTGAATCAAAATGAGAAAGCATTGTTTCGCTGCGAGAAATGTACGTTTTTCGCTTCTACTGTTTGGCATTGTTTCACAGTTTGGTGGGGTGTGCCACGTTCGTTTATTCTTTAACCTGCTGATGCATATAATTATGGAAATTTAAAATTCTCCTTGAAAAGCATTCTGATGGGTGAAATCGGGATTTCCTTCGGGGGGTTTGAGGAGAGCAAATACAAGAAAGACTTTTCATTTGGATAAACAGTGATTTTTCATTTCTTTTGTTTTTTTTTTCTGTTCTTTCTGTGTTTGCCTTTTCTTTGCCTTCCACCTTCGGAGTTCATTTTTACTTTAGTGCTCCTGATGGTGCTATTGGTGTTTTCGTTATGATGAATGTTTTGCCAAGAGGTGGCTGGAGAATATGATAGAAGAGTCGACATCTGCATTGCAAAACTTTTCTCATGGGAATTGTTTTTTTCTGCTGTTATTCGTCTTTTAATAAAAGGAAAAAAACAGAAAAAATAAGCCAAGCGGAGAGTTTGAAACAAATCGATATGAGTATTGACAATCAACAGAAACCCCTAGATCTGATTGTAGGTTTATTCCCTTACTTTTGTAGCAAGAATGGAAAAGACTGTCAAAAGGGCACTGGTCACTGGTGGCGATTAATTGTCTCCCAGAGAGAGACACTTACGACAATGCTAGGGTTAGCGAACCCTTTTGAAGTAATCCATGAAAAATGACAGACATATAATTCAAAAATTCAAAAATGTGCTACGAAAAGTCGTTAAAATGTTTGATATAATCGAAGATTGTGGATAATTTCTTGACAATATTAGTTGATTCATCTAGCGATGAGAGTGATTCGGAATAATTCGAACTTCTTTTTAATGAGTCCGAGTATGTGGAAGAAATTGTTGCAAAGGGCTTTGTACTGAATTCAGTACAAATTGATTTTCCTGAGTAAGCCACTTTGCAAGTTTCTGTATTTTTTATTAATTTGAAGTAGATCACGCACATAAAAGAGCTTTCCACTTAGATTCAATCAAATATCCCTTTTTTATAATGTTTATTTAATGCAAAATGTACACCCAAATAGCAATATACTAAAGCAACGATTACATGTGTCATTTTTTGTGGCATGGTAATGTCGCAAAAATTCGGCCTTTCTGTGGTCACTCGTGTGTCTTTGAGAGTGAGAGTGCTCTGCGAAAGCCCGTGTCAACAGACGCCTGACAGGCGATCACACGTAGTGACACAATTAGGGCAATTGTTTACTTCATAATGACGTCGGCATGTCTAAGTTTGACATGAAAAGTGTCCTGTAGCTTAAATGAATCGTCTTAACAGAAGTCGTATCCACCCAACCCCCTCCGATCGCTGCTACTGATATATGCAGTTCTATATTTCAAGCCGTAAGCAAAGCTCTTGGAAAAAGAGTACTTCCATTATTTTTTGTTGGCCTTCTGTAGGAACGTAGCTTTATCATTCCCTAGGCGAACTGCGCGACAGTAGCTGATAGGTTTTTAATGGGTAAGTAATGTCATTCCGCGGCTTAATTAATTTGACGACGAACTAATAACGTCAATGTCGGCATCACTGTGGGGACAATTGAAAAAGACACTTCGTGGAACAACACTTGTCGACAAGGACCAACTTATCGTCTTGGTGAATCTGCCTAGCTAGTCGGCTACTAAATGGAACGAACTTGAATTATGAATAAACTCCCTCATTTTATTGATTTCCAGCAACAGATTTTCGAAAGACCTTAAACGTCAAGGAAGGTGCCATCTCCAAATTCGATTGAACTGTAATGCAACCGATGTTATGATATCATCCCCCACTTTCTCCACTTCCACAGCTATAAGTGCGAGTAAAAATCTACACCTCCAGAAGTCGATATACCTCTTGAATCCTCATGCATTCATTTCCACACGACTTGTTCGGTTTGCCGCCCCCCTTTTCTCCTGGCCTGGCCTCACAACTCGCATACGGGAATTTTTCGTTTCCACCTGTCTGCGAACAGATAATCATCCAATAAATCTTGACAGGATTATCTGGTTGATTTATTAAGACGAAAAATAACCCGAAGACAATATGACAAAGGTGCTCGCCCGACACCGAACTCTGTTTCCGCACGCACTACGTGAGTTGTCCTTTTTCTAGAGAAACACATACAAAGCTGCTCGCTCCACTCCACTCCCTGTCATATCGGGCGCTGGCAGAGAGTTTGCTTATAAAAATTGAAATATACGTAGCTCTTGGTATTCCATAAGCCGATTAAAACGACTGAATTGAAATAAATTATTATTTTGTTTTTGTCAGTTTTAATCCTTAAACCTTAAGTCAAAGACAAGCAAACGCCCAATCGGGCTAACCAATCCTCTCCGGTGGAAGTTTATAAAATGCCACTTTTATCCTCGTTGCTGTGGGTACGCCCAATCGGTACTTGAATTTGAATCTGAAGTGAAAAAGGACACCCAGTGAACATCTTTGAATTGTCTTCTCGTTCGATTGGAGACTGCCGGTATGCAAATGAAAAAGGGCTGCAACCGGAAATGAGCTGGGACTTTCAATAAGCACCGCTCTTGAGCTTTGATTAATGTGTCTCCAGTCGCCTGTCTGTATAATATACTATGCAGTTAATGTAAATAGTTATTTGCCAATCCTTGACCGCGAACATTTTATGCATGTGCACATTTTACAGTGATGCCGCTTAGTTTTGCTGGACAGGGTGCAGACCACGGGAGTGCTTTTACCCAAGAGAGCGACCGGACCTAAACAAACACACGGCACAGACAAGAAGAATACGATTTGATTTTAATTGAAAAAGGACCAAAGTATGAAGAAGCACCAGCAGAAAAAAAAAAAAACATCCAGGACTTTCTGGTTAATGGTACAACAGGAGAAATCCCTTTTTTTCCAGCTCCTCTCACCGGACCGTGTTTATTTTTCTCATATCTGGGGAGACGAATGCCTGCTGGGAGATAAAATATCCGCATATCATCCCTTGTCCAGATATATTAGGGAATCATATTGTGATAGGTGGTGTGCGGCGGATGAGCCTTCTTGATTGTGTGTCCATATAGAAATTGGAGTGGGGACCAGAAGAATGTAACACGTCCACGACGTCATGTAAAATTGGTTAGAAGGAGGTCCACTGGGGAGAACAACTTCATACAGTAGGGAGTAGCGAAATGAAAGAAAAACAACTGAGCAAGGAGGTGGTTGTATATGTGTAACACATCAGACACGATTTTGGATATATTCCAGTTGATAATTGTTGTTTTTGTCTGAGAGGTTTTTCTCTGCGTGTTTTTATTACTTTGAGTTTAAATCAAACACTTGTGAAAAGTGGCAGTAGAATATCTGTGAAAAGTTTCGCCGCACAAAAGGGAAAAGGACTTAGCTATCAAGGAGGAATGCGCCAAGTTATTTGGATGCCAGTTCGTAGGGATAGTGAGCAGTAAAGACTGGACAGAACCTTAGGTAGAAAGTGTTCATCGACAAAGTGACTTCTCTTAATTTAGAACGTAAGTCCTTACCAATTTTTTTAAGCTTCTACCGTCCTTTGACGCAAATGTTGCTTAAGAGGCCTTTACCCATTAATCGTGGAAAAGTTCAAAAAATTACATTTTGTTTCGCTGACTGATAAATTATTACTGAATTGAAACTGAATGCATTTAAAAGAGCAGAATTTCAGCGAAAGTACATAAACTAAGTAACGTACAGAATATTTTTTTGAAAAAAACATGTAATTTAAACTCGGTATTTTGGGACAAAATGCACGTAAATAAATATAAGTTTTTATTGGATCTGTTAGCTGATATGATACTTTGTTGTACTGAGTAAAAATTCAAACATACGTTCACATGAAAAACGTACTCCAATATTTCAAAACATTGTTTGTTTTTAAACACATGTATTTTTACAAGATCCGTCTTGACGCAATTGGTGTTTTGGATATTATACAATTTAGCTGAGTATCGTACTCCGTCTTATCATGGTAAATCATTTTATGCAAATATGTATTCCCAAACACCTCTGGGAATTCTTTAAATAAAATATAACTGAGATGTGTTATTTTAAAACCTCCTCCGACGAGTTTTAAGAGGATATTCTGTTCTTTCAAATACATTCAGTTTCAATTCAATCGCTGAAGTAAAAATTTATCAGTCAGAGAAACAAAATGTAATTTTTTGAACTTTTGCTCGATTTCTGGGTAATAGCGCTGAATTGATGAATTACTTCGTGTGAGATCATTACATAGTCGTATATAATGTTGCCTGAATGCGGCCATCATGCATTGACAAAAATGACTTCATAATTGGGCACGTTCAACTATATAGTTTAGTAAGTCTGACAGCTCGGTCATATGAACAGGTGTTTCTGTTGACGTTTATGGAAAGGTAGCCGTCGAATCTAGTCAAGAAATTCGAGACTGAGTGCTGTGCTTCTTCACTGTATAACTTTTCATTTTTGACAAACATTATTATCTTTCTCTCCATTGATTCCGAATTCAAAGCTGAGACCGAGAACGTGTAGAGTTGATTTCACTTTATTTATCAATTTATCAATTTGTTTCTTTTTTTGAAGTATTTGTTTTTAATTCATAAATATAATGTAATAAATACAGAAAATTTATTAAATAAAAGAACAAGATTACACTAAAGTCATAAATGACAGAAATAAAAACAAACTTTTCAATGACAGCTCGGATGTTTAATATTAATTCCGATTCCATTCCAAATCGCAATGGTATAAGGAGTTTTTTGACATCATCGGACCAGTGTCTTTCTTCTCGTTCATTTCTAAATAAAAAAAAATATTAAATGATTAAATACTTTGCAAAAATTTTACTTCCACTTTCTCTCGTGCTATTTTTTGGCGGCGCGGCAACAATACAAAATCACATGCAATATTGACAGCATGCTGAATTGCTGACTGTAAATATAGACGCAAGTGCTGCCAAACATTTGCAATGATGATGCAGGCCTTTTATCCATCTAGCTTTTCTAAGAATATGCTGATAACAGAGGCATATCTATATAGGTCCCCATTCTTACTAGTAAAACAAATTTGAGCTTCAAGTGAAGCGTAGTAGACTTCTACTGTCTGTATTAAGAAGATAGACAGCATAGATTAAAAGGCGGTTTGATTATTTTTAAACTAGATCTACTCACTCTGGCTTTTCACATCGATTTTAGCAGTAAATTCTGTGTTAAGCTTTGCCAACAAAAATACTCCCCCCCCCCCCAACTAAAATTGTTGTGAAAATGAAGAAAATTAAAATAAGGGGGTCGCTCATTAAATATTCACTGCGGTACTCAGTAGCAATCAATGTTACCCACTATTCCTTGTTTTAGCTTTATTGCTTTCTTCATATCTAACTGCATATATGGGTTCTTTAAATAACTCTGCAGCACTCGTCGCCAAATGAATGCCAATCTCTAATCCTTGTGTGTTTAAGCGATATAAATAATGAAACTAGTTTATTATAAAAAGAAAACAAAATTGCTCAACAACGTCATTATAGTGATTGACTGCACAAATGACAGAAGGCGAAAACAACGCTTTGGCACCAGCTACGATATAACTTTGACAGATCGGCACATGCACTCGAATTTTAGAAGAAACGGTCTACTACGATAATTTCCAATAATTCGATTGGATCATGCAAAAGCAACGCTCTGCCATCAATCCACAAAACATACATACACATTTCGACGATTTGCTAACCGAGGAAAACTCAAGTTTTCGATTTACCTAACCGAAACAACGACACTAGGTCATTACAATGAAAAAAAATATATAGTTCAGGCTACTAGGTCAGTCCGCGATATTGCGACAATATTGACTGCAATAAATAAACAGGGCTTATTGCAAAAAAAAAATCAGCTACCACTTATGGGAACAAATTATAGCTGATGAGTGCACTATAACGATGACGCGCAGATGGTTCACTGCTGACTTCGGATTTAACTGTTTGGTGCGTTCAATAATAGTAAGTTGTTAGTAAAAATGTTGATTGAAAAAGAGCGGTAGTAGCAAATGCGTCATTGCAGAAACGTAGTGCCATTCATAGCAAGATAGCACTTTTTGCAATTCGCCGAGTTACATAATTCGTTCACAAAAAGAATAATAACGGCGCAGTATTTTTGATGACTCTTTCAAGCGCCCCTCTATCGTTGTTCAGGCTCTCGTTATATCTGTGTGATGAGTTCCGCCATATACGGATACCAGCTTCTTTGTTTCTAAAAACAATTAGTACAGGTATAGTTGATCGCAGTACACGATTGCTTTAGACAAATCTTCTATACAAATATATAATTCTTTCGAGCTGAAACTCGATGTTGTTATAACTCGATAGCCCCTGAGGTTTAGGCAGAAAGAAAGTTTTGGAAAATTGCCGTGAGGTGCTGATTTGGCATCCAATGATTCTTCCTTTAAAATTTTTATTTTGACTTTTATATGTCAAAAATTAATTAGCAAACTATTTACTTGTGTGCGGTACTGTTTTGTTTTCAAAAAGTCAATTGAGAAAATCGAGAATTTCAGATGTATTATACGTTTGTCAACAGTGATGGTTTGTTATTGATTTTGCGCATCGCTTCAACAGTTGATTTATGGGAAAAATTATAAAAAGTTTAAACGCCGACGAATAGTTATTGAAAAGTAAATTTCAGTAATTTTTTGAAAATACCAAGACACGCAAATATTGGCCGACGAATTTTTTTGGATGGATCGATTGTAAGAACATTTCACAAAAATGTGTATGCATTTTTCCTCAATAAAAATCAAAGCATCGGAACTATGCCTATAAAAGGCATAATTGTGCCTGGGTTGGCATCACTGGACCAGCTCAACAGACAAGCAATTCGAGTGTGCATATAATAGCCGTATTTTATTATCAGTGAAAATAAAACAATACGGATCATAGAAAAATTTCATTCTGGAGTTGTGGCAACAGTTGCTTTCAAAACACGACGGACGACACGACCAGCCATATTACAAACATTCTGTACAACGTGACGTCACAATTAGATGTCAATTGACATGAGATTTCATTTGCTTGTCGGGGGTGTTACCATACGAATCAAATTAATAATTTTTATTTTTGGATATTGTTTTTAAAAAAGGTAATTTAAAATTCTATGTTCAAAAATGCAACAAATAAACAATATTTTGCTGCTGTATTTCGGTGTATTCATGTTAGCGAATGATTTTTTTAAACATTTATGAAATGTTCTCGATTTGCTTCAGAAACATTTCATATTAAGTTTCGATTAAGTGTTTATTAAATGTTTATGAAATGCTTTTTACTGTCGGAAATTCACGACCAGAGACTCGAAAACAGCAACACGGCTTCCGTAATATGGTGTGTTTTGTTTCTAAAAGGGAATGAGTTTACCTACAATCTGTTCAAAATGTAATGGAAATCTTAATGCAGTTTGCACCTCTGGTCCGCTCAGATTTGAATTCTTAGACAAAGTAAATGACAGCGGTTTAAGCACCAAATTCCAGAAGAACAAACTGAAGTTAGAATTAGATTTTTCTGTGATATTTTGTGATAAAAAAGAAACGTGCTTCCCAATAACTAGTTTTGTAAACAATTTAAACTTATGCAGTCTGCTACTATCGATTTTTCATTATTCCAAGATTTTCTGCACATTTGTATTTTATGTTAAAAGAACAAAAAAATTATTAACGAACTGCGAAACATTTCATAAACATTTTTTTTGTTAAATGAATGTTTATGAAACATTTACTTAAATATTTACGAAATATTTCGCTGGTCTGGGCATGCCTTTATGGAATGAAAAAGCAAAATCATCTCGAAGGACGGGAAGTTAATTCGGAGTGAAAAAAATGCTTTTCGAACTCTTTGTGTTATGAAGGGTGTTGATTATTTTAGTCTGGAAACGTGACTGTGTGGCTTGGCTATCGTTTACAGGCACACCAACATTGAAAAAAGAAACAACCCATCTAGTACAATAAATTTTCAGGTCATGATTCGTGATCTCGATGAATAGCAGGATCATGTGCTGTTGTTGTAAGTGCATGTACTTCGATGATCTATATGGATCATGGCTGATAATAAAAAAGGGCTAATGAGAACTGCGTCAAATCGTACGTAATGGGCGGAAAGAGCAAACAAGTTCAAATAGAAGAGTGACAAGACCCGCATCGTTGCTGACATACGAACGGCTGGCATTCGGTATGAACCAACAGAAAACTTTGCTGGTGATTGGTGATGCGATTTTCGATATTGGGACGATAACTATTGTGTGCCACCGTTGCAACGCGTTGAAATTTAAAGGCGAAACGCATGGCCTTTGCACTCGAAATGGCAAAGTGAAATTCGTTCCATTAGTTGCACCTCCGGAGCCATTAAGATCGTTGTTTGATTTGGATGAAATTCTTATGAATATTCGACAGTGCAACAACTGTTTTCCTACGTCTTCTTTCCGAACAAAAACCATCCAAGAAATTGGTAATTTTTTTCTTTTATGGGTACCTACATCATGCAAACACAACTGTTCTAACAATGCCACGGGATTCTACACTGCACAATTCGGATTAACAGATGCAAGGACAAATTCACCATCGGATGGGTGAATTCTTGCCAGTTAATAAAGACGCTCTACAATATCTGCAGGTGTACTTAATTTTGTCGGAGAATGATCAAGTCGATAGAGTATAAAGGGCAAACAGGAGTGACAAAAATCGTTATTCGACAATTGCAACAATAATTTAAGGCAAACAACACTTTGATAACGATGTTTAAAACGGCGATGGAGAAATTGAACTCTTTCGATCGCAGATTTGTGTTCAAACCTGATAAAAGGAGCTCACTTTGAAAAAAAGTCTGCATAGAAAAACGGTACTATTACTTCCAATACAACAAAAATTATTTAAAATTTTTAATTTTTGAATTCTTTGGATGTTCCGCTACACTATTTGAAATTGAAAGTCGGCTCAGTTATAATTTTGTTGCGCAACCTCAATGCACCCCAACTTTGAAACGGATCGCGTACATGCAAGCGACGATTTTGAGTGGTAAATTCAACGGCAAACATTCTCATTTCGCCGATTACGCTTATTCAGATTTACCATTGGGTCTTTAGCGTCTTCAAATTTCCGTGTGTTTCGCTGAATATTTGTGGAATAAATCTTGAATTGCCATTTTATAAGGTAAATTATATGTGGCTTGTTTACGTGTGAGCAAACATTCCGCATTGTGCGTCGCGTCGTGTACCGTTAAGCTATTTAGTGAAAAAGCGGAAGGTTGGCCGACACGTCAATCATTGCGGTTTGATCGAAACACATCGACATTGCTATACTTCAGTTGTTTCTATTGGCCCTAGGCAACAAAACAATTTAGATACGACTTTTGTCAAAAATTTAACTCTTTGTCTAAATTAGATATAAATTGAGTTAGGGAATAGTCATTTTGGAGTCAATTAAAGTGGCACTTGTCAAATTAGTCAAATCACAAGCTTTATAACTCAAATATAAGGATTTTTGTTTATTTAATTCCCATTAACGACAACTTGAAGCTGGCCTCTGGTGAAACAACAAAATTGAGCCACAAAGCTAGCAGAAGTTGACTTTTGTTAAATTTGTATCATTTCTATGAAATGCTAGGTGGAATTTAGGGGTCACTAGCAAAAGCGGACTTTAGAATTGATTTTTTTTTTACTTCTGAGGGCCGTATTTAATATAACTTTTAAATAAAGAATTTGAATTGACGTGCATGTGTATTGTGCATGCTTGGAATTATTATTTGCATTCAGCGCTTGTTTTGGATTTCTTAAAAGATGACACTCAAACCCCTCAGACTCAAGAAGCCGTCTCCCAACATAACTATTGATCGGAAGCCCTATTTCGAAAGCCACAACTCCCAAAGAGTGAAAATATTGCAATTCAGACACAAGACAAAACAAAACCCAACCAACTCCGATAGCATTTGATTGCAGCCATCAGGAAATTGTTTCCCGATAAAAGTCACGCCGAAATAAAATCACCAGAAGTGCGACCAAATTATCCATCATAAAACTTTTAATACCCGCGGAACGTGAATATCCCCCAAAGGGATTCAGCGAATCGCAAGCAAGTGTTGGTTTCCTTTTTATAACCTCAAAACATGGCACACACAAATGAGGGTAGGGTTGGGAAATTTCAAAACTTCTTAAAAGTTATTTTTTCCCTCGCAATTATTATGCCAGAAGAAAATCACACAACAAACCAGAACCGTTGTAATTTGGCTGTTTTTTTTTTTTTTTTTAATTTTATTTCGACCGAATTAAACGCCACTAAAAGTCGGGGTGTGCTTTACCGTGGGGCGGCTGATTCGACCCCTTGGGGAACGATTTTAACAAACCGACAGGCAGCCATACCGAAGAAGTAAACGATTTATCTGAAATGGTAAAAGTTGGGAAGAAAGTTTTGCATTATTTTCAAGAGATTAAATTATTTTAATGGCTCTAAGTTTGGTTAAAAGTTCTCCATGCCAATGTTAAATTGTTTTCCACACAAAACGTATTTAACTCTCGAATAAGTGGCGGTTTACCTACTGTTCTCAGTTTGAGTAGGGTGAGGGGGTCGAGAGGTTAAATACTTGAGCTGGAGCAAGCGATTTCTGAATGGTGAAAGATGATGGATGAATATTTTGGGAGATTTTAAGGTACTTCACTCTGGGTCTGGTTAATAAGACACTGTTTACACTGGAAAAACAACTGTGATCTCTGTAAACATTGCATTTTTAAAACTATACCCTAACATTTTGGAACGCATATCAAGTTTTGTTAAAACCAAAAATTCAGTCGCTATTTGGTTTTGAATGTCTACTGGAGAAATCAGTATCTGATACACGTTTTCAACTTTTTCGAATAGAACAACTCAAAAATGTGGGTCGCACAATACTGTCCGTTTGTCCGCCTGTTTGTCTGCCCATGTATTCCTACCAGGATTTGGCTTAAACTTCTAATTTGAAGTTTGTGGGATTTCAGTTCGATGCGTTTTTTTTTTGCAAGGTAATCTCAATATTAATGGTACTTCTCATGCTAAATTTTCAAATTTTCCTACCGGTTTGATTTGTTCGAAAACGGTTCTAACGATTTTAAATTGATACTTAAGCTTGAAAAGGTAGGGTTAACATGACTGCATACTCAGTTTCTGTCTTTAAAGTCGGTGCTTTTCAAATTTGGACATGTGTCTCGAAAACGGTCTACGATTGTAAAAAAGCATTCCTAAGGTAATATGATGACTTCTTGCTCAATAACAAACTCCGTTTTTCTTTATATTATCGTTCAATAGATTTTCGAAAAAGGCATTTTTGAAAAACTTGCTTTTCTTTAGTTTACCTGAGAACGGCACTAACGATTTTGACCACAATCCATACCTGTAGTATAATTGATGTTTTCAAAATGATTGTGTCCTTGATTTTCACTGAAAACGCCGAATTTAAGAAACTGCTCATATCTCGAAAACCCCATTTTCGACTTTAAAAAAACATGTAAGGGTCTTTTTCCACTGTGGCACCTCTCGCGAACGCCTAACAAACAACTGAGAGTATAACTGTCTTGAAAGAGCTCCTCAATTAGCGGTTTTGAATCGGCAGAAAATTGTAGATCCCTTCCATTCGTTTAAAAAATGAAAAACTCACATAAAACGAATGGATGTGAAAAGCTAGGCCTAGGGTCCCTACGGACCGGTTGCCCCAACTATTTATTTATTAATTTAATGGTTACATCTCGAACAATATCTAACACTTAGTTTTCAGTTAATTTTTGTTGTCTTATCGATCAGTGCGTTATTTCAAAACCGATTTTTATGAAACACCCACAAATCATTTGATTGTCCTCTTGAATCCTGTCCTTGTGAACATGTAAAGTTTATATTCCGCCAGTTGTATAGATAGGGAAATATCTTCACGGGCAGTAACTTTACATGGGAAATAACATCAAATTGAGTGGGGAAAAAATTTCACCTAAGAATAGAAAAATTCTCAATTTATGTGTGGGAAATAACTTCACAAAATTAGTGGTGAAAAAAAGTGAAATTATTTCCCACTCGAGGTGGAGGCATTTCCCATTATGAAGTTGTTGCCCTTGAAGTTATTTCCCTGCAACTATATTACTTACCAAGAGCCCCAGTCAGCATTTTCAACAGCAGATCAATTTTTCCGCCGGTGCGAATTCCTTAGACAGAAGTACTAAATTGACTGCATAATATACTCCACCAACAACCAGAGACCCATTAAAGTCCAAACGTCCCTCAACTATTCAAATCCATTTTCTAATTACCTTAAAAAAAATATAAAACCTTCCCTTACCTCAATTTAAACTTGAAAATTAACACACCACCCGTTAGCGCCCACTCCCCGCCACCCACATTTAATAACTTCAAATTAGGCAATTGTCCAGTTAGACAACGCAAATGTCGGTCCACTGATTAAACATTCCAAGGCAGGCACATTACACCAGCAGGTTGCGGCGTGAATTGTCATCATCGTCGTCGTCGGCTCGCCTTCTTGGCTCCTAATTAAAGTTAAGCCTCGGAAAACGACCGCACAATTAGTAATAACAAGAAATTACCTCTGCCTCAAAGGATTACATCTTTTTCTCCTTTAATTTCTTTAGTCCCATGGTGCGGCCCATGTACCTGGTGGGGGCACACGAGAAATATTAACTTTAACAAGATAAGGGAAATTATCGTTTTGTTTGTCTTATTTTTAATTGTTTGGCTTTTTTTTGTCCTGTATGCCAACACAAAACGTGCAGAAATAAAATTTACTCGTCCTTTGCGTGTGTAAATAATTACGATGCCGCATCCCTCCCGCCGCCCCCACAGTCATTTACAATGAACAACGATATGCCGCATGTCTGACAATAAACCTTAATTTATCAATTTAATTTCAAATTATGTTTCTTATTAACTTATCTTCGGTCTCAAGGATACGCCAAAGACGTGTTGCAACTGTCAGGCATGTGTACCTATATATATTCGGGTCCGGAGGTATTTTCTTCCTTGAAGAAGATGTTGAATTGCGAAAATATGGTTTGCCATTGACAGGGGAGGACACGATGTTACACCTAAATTATTCATAACGATTTTCTTCTGTTGTGTTGTGTCCCCTGTCCTTATAAATAAATGTCCTTTTTGGCCGGAGGAGTGTCTTTCATCATTTGGTCGGTGCGATGTCTTGTGCGAACGGTCCAAGTTCGAAGGGACGTATACGAAGGTTTGTGTTGAAACTAATTACGATCTCGCATCCTTATCCATGTGAGTGGTGTGTCTTCTGTGGAATCGCTGACACATGTTAAATGGAGTCAATTGGCAATTGCTGCCGTATAGTGGATGTTATTAAATCAACGCTATCAGGGACATTAAACTATTATTATTTTTGGGTTACTAAATATTTGTGTTTGCATATGCATGAGAAGGGACGCAATGTTTTTGTTGGAGGACGAGAACAAGAGATAGTTTGTGAATTAATTGATTGCCTGGGGAGTGGGAAGGACGACTTGGTTGGGGTAAAGGGTTTTGTTTTTTTGTTTTTTTCCTGTAATAGCTTAATTGTGTGGAACTGATTTCGGAAATGGCTTATGAATTGTTTATGGCGAAGGGATGAAATCTAAGGGTAGACTGATATGGATCCGGCGATGGATTTAGACGAGATGTTGGAAGGCAAAGAGACCATCATTAGCCATTTTTAGGCTGAGAGCAGAGCAAACTCTAACATGCGGTGGAAGTCTACATGAATGGTGTGTTTTTCGTCAGAAGGCTTGCACTCATGTTGAAGGACTCAAGTTCAAAATTTCCTCCACAGCCAGTGATGCCAGATTTCAAGATATATCTTTTTTTTTCAAAATTTCACAATAACACCTCTCATTGGAAAACCATTTATGTTTTTGGAAAAATATTTCAGGAGTAAAAACAAAAGATCTTTGCATATTCAATCTCAAAAGATTTTTTTTTTTTTTTTTTCAATATTTTATCGCTTCCAAATTCTCCTGTTTATTTATGGTGATCGCTTAGCCTCCTTTGTATAAGTCTTGGATTTGGCTAAGTAATTGAGCTCTTCAGGCTTGGGCGTTTGATTGCTGTTGGCCTTCTCATTGTTAGGTGTCAAAGAGCCAAAAGTAGTCACTACCCTACTTCCGTGCTGGTCAGGCTTTAGGAACCCAAGGTTGTGTCTAGTTTTGCTTTACCAGAACTGCCAGAAATTAGCATATTTAAGTTCAATATACTACGACACCTGTTTAATAGGATTGAGTAAGAACGCATTCGTGTCGAGTATGGGATCACTACCGAGTCATCAACAAAAAGCACATCACAATTGATTGAATTATTTTTATTTAGCAAATTTTTCCATATTTAAGCAATTTAATAATTAGTTTTAAGAAAATGCAATATCTCGTGTTTATATTTGTTGAGATTTGTTTCCAATTTCAAATTTTAAATTTATTGAATATTTTTAATCCTTTATGTTTAAAAAATAAACCCAATCGAGGATCTGTCGATGCCTTATTACATATAAGTTTTTAAACTCGTCTTGAAACCACGTTACCATACTAGCACCAGATTTCGAAAAGGTCTTCGAAAAAATTGGTATTTTAAGCAAATTAAAAAGATGGGGTGTTTTGGCCCCAAAACGTTCGGTTACATAAAAGCTTTTCTATCGCACAGAAGTATTTCGGTTAACTTAAACTGTTGTATTTGGCAGCATCGCTCGGTTTTTGACAGTCGTCAACTTTCGAGATGTTGTCGGTTTTTTTTTTGTGTTACTGAGCTGTCAGTGCCTCTGTCTCGTGCTGGCACTCACTTAACCTCCCACTGCAGCTTAATCAAGTCGAAATCACAAACTAGACTTTGTATTAGATATTAAGTAAAGACAAATAAACTTGATTTCATAAATTGAACGATCGAATTCTTTATAAACAACCATTTCTCCGCAACACTTCCACTTCACAATGGTATCCCTCAAGGATCCCCTTTGTCGGTGGTTCTTTTCATTATTGCTTTTGAAGAAATAAGTACTATTAGCTGTCCATCTTCGCTTGGGTCATACTATCACAACAAATCTTACAAAATGTTTGCCAAAAAGAAATTTATATGTAACCTCGGTCTTAAAGAATGTGCTTCCACCTTCAAACTCTGCATTTTGCGCTTTAAAAATAATTCCAGCTTCCATTTCCAGTAACTGGAATTAAATGGGAAACAAATTTTAAAGCTGTCTGTTTTTTGTTCGTTACTTTGCTCTGGCTGAGTTTGTTGTTAAATAAAGGGAGTAAGTAAATTATAACCTCATTTTATTATTTTGTCTTGAAATTTGGAACTATATTCAACAGATTATCACTCTAAGAGAGGTGAAACAGAACAAATAACCATCGAAGATGATAAAAGTAATGGGGCATATTCATAGATCTTTGATAAGCTATTACTATGTTATAACTAAACTAAACCGGAGTTTATTTTATTCATAGACAATTTAAACCCATGTCTAAACGAAAAACTCGAGTCTAACATTAAACACGACAGAACGTATGTTTAAGTTGTTTTTAACCACGCCAAAACCAAGTGAACAAAAAGAAAATTTAAGAATTTCGCAAATAATCTCATATTTGGTTTACAATAAATAAAATAACGTAGCGCGTAATTATTTACTAAAAAAAAAAGTAAATGTCGGTGGATTACAACATTGAGGAAGATTTTGAAATTTTGAAAGATATTGCTATGGTACCACCAACTAGAAGACTGCAGCGCTACAGAACCCGAATCGATCCGTTTCAATCATTGACTAATGAAGAATTTTATGGAAGATATCGATTCGACAAAGAAACGGCAACTATAATAATTGATTTGTGTAACATTCAAGACACACCATCCAAGAGAGGCTTGCCTTTATCTGGAAGCCTTCAAGTCTTAACGCAAGAAATACAACAAGTCAAATTTTTGCATTTTTTTTTTCGATATCATTTTGACATCGTTTCTTTTATCGTCAACAACATTTAAATGCCTTTTGACCAACTCACGCAACATTTCTTTTTCTGCTTCCGACCAGTTTTGTTCTCTTGCTCTTCTGATATTTTCTTTGCCGCTCATCTGTAATTTTATAATTTTTGGTTTATACCACAAAACATAATTATGTTTGCACCAAAATGCATGCCTTATTTTTGTTTAAAAAAAAAAGCCAAAACCAAGAACCACAACAAAACACAAATTACAAGTTGTAAATCCCTTTGACTTTTTGCTGTCAGAAAGTATTTATGTAATAGATTTGTAGTAGAAAATAATTTTTTTTTGGTTTATTTTCTTATAAATATTTGTGCTAAATTGTAGATTTATTGTTCCGATTTGCCTAAAAAATTATTTAAGGCATTTTTTTTATTGAAAAAGGTATATTTTTTTTAAAAGTTAAGCATTTTTTCGTCAAAATTGGTTGGCAACGCTGCCCGAGACATCATCAAAGTTGATGAGGTCTTAAATTCGCAATAACAATAAAAAAGAGACGAGCGTTCACAGAGGGGGTCAGCAAGCTAAGGTTGCTTGCCTTCCAACTGTTAAATGTGTTGCTTAGCCGTAAGGCATAGTTACCTACCTGTCAGTACACATCATATAGGCCGACGAAAAATAAGCTTTTTGAGTTCAACGGGCTGTTCGTAGTACCTGAAGTTGTTCCTTGTTCCTTCATTGAAACAGTACTAAGTTCTTAAATGTGTTAGAAAAACTAGATAACAAGAATGAAACTCATCCATGCTAGTTCAAACGATGGTTCAAAGTATATGTAAATACAAGTTTTTAAAAAAACTCTCTCAGCCATGCATTCGCGGCGTCCGCTGTTCCGTCCGTGATTTAGCAACCTGTTAGTGAGGCCAAGAGTAGGTCCTGTTTTGGTTCTTTTTACTCTTTCTTCTTGTCTACAAGCTTTCAAATAACTAGAGTCTTCGGTAAAGTAGACTCTTACAACGTTTAGTCTTCGGACCATAGCTAAAGAGAAAATCTTTACAAAACCGAAGGTATCAACACAGGACCCAGTTATAGAGATGGTGATGCCGATTTAAGATCTTGAAGTATGTTTACTTCTTCTTAAAAGCATGTTTATAATTCGCTCAAATCGTCTGTTTCTACGCTTAAGTCGAAAAGGTTTGAGGTATTTAATCGCCTTTTCACCTTAAATCCTGTGTGTACTGGCTGGTCTCCCTTGAAATTCCTTTCTGCTGAATAAAGTCGGAGAACTTCCAGATTCACGTTTGCGGCGAATTATTAATTTTGAACTTAGCTCTAGACGATTTCTAAAAATGCTAATTTTCTGCCGGCCAAGACCTAATGTACACTCGTCTGTATACCAAGAGGCTGGGCAGACTTCAAACTTTGTATCTATAGTTACCTTAGCATTACTACCCGATGTTGAACTAGAATGTTTAGTTTAGGACTTAAAATAACGTTACTTCCCATAAAACAGTTAAAGCATATACCTACAAGATCCTGCGACTTAGTTGTTCACTTTTTTCATGTTTGTAATTCGCTGTCCAATAGAGATGCTCTGTTAAAAGACGTGGGCACGAGATTGTAAACTTAGAATATCCGAAAGACTACGTTAAATATCCTCATACTCTGTTTGCTTGTAGCTGCATATTAAAGGAATTGTATTTTTAAAATAAAAGATAGGTTGTAGGTGTTTCTCATCAGGAGATTCTGCAAAAATAGCTGATTACTCGCTTAGAATGCGCCTCAGTTTTTGTTTCACCTGGGCCTCAACCAAGTGCAGCAAGTTGAGAGCATTATTAAATTGAATGACATGCACCAGAACTTTTTATTTGCTTGCCACCTACAGAATAAAAAGAGAGAAGGTAGTAAAACTTGTTTCGTTTTTGGCGATCTAACCACGAACTTCATTCCAAAGACTGACGTTCAGTCCCTGTAGTGTTGGGAAAGCATATTTAGTCAAATAAAAAATCATCCAAATCACTATATTTGCAGCTTCATTATTTAAATTCGCAGTGCTGCAAATAAAACCTCCTTAATAATAGAAAACAAAAATCTCTCGCCCGACAATTGATTTAAACGTTCAGCCACATTTTTATGCAAGGCAACCTTTTCCAATGGGATATGTTGAAAATTCAATATTTGTAAAGGATTTCGCTTCACTCTCCATAAACACATTTCATTCTACTTCTGAACAGGAAAATAGCCGAAAAAAAAACGAGACTCCCTACGAATTAACAGCATATACCCGAACGTGTCCTTTGTTTAACGAATCGTGCAAATGCGGGTATCACCCACCCAAACGCCTCGCCAGCAAAGAGAAAAAACCAAAAACAACTAATTTTTCCATATTTGCACTGTTCCAGATATGATTCAGTTACACAAATCGCCAAATTTCCAAAAAGGACACCCACCATCATCCGCCCGGTACCCTCGCATGGATATTTCATGTAAACATGTGTAAATACTGAAGCATTCAAGTTTGGGAGTTTACCTTTGCCTCAGAAAAAAGGTGCACTCCCGCCATATGTATGACTCCGACATTAAGTATGGCAGCATGTCCGTTTTGTTTATCCTTCGAAATATAATGGCTGGAAAAAAGAACGACCCCTTCCAAACAAAATGCCAATACACAAACAGTCCTCGATACGAGTCTAAGGGAATATTGTTAAAAGGATAAAAGGTCGAATGTTCTCCTTATTGAATGTCTTAAGTTTTATGCGGTCGTTGAGTGTGCAAATGTTTTTTTGTTCCGCAAATCCTATTGACATTTGGCGTCCTCTTTCGCTTTTATATCGAGCGGATTCCTTTGGCGCAGCATCGACTTAAGTGTGTTTGCGATTTGGCTTTTTATGTTTGACAATAAAAAATCAAACTTTTTTTATGAGGTCATCTATTATGGCTAAAGACTTTAGGCAAACAGAGTTTTTCTTTCCGATGGAGGACGCCATCATGAACATACAAAGTTATTGAAGCTATTGATTTGTATTGAGACGATTTCTTGACTTTGCGATATGAGTAAACAAGACGGATGTTTACTTATTGTTTTGGTTGTGTGAACAGCGGCTTTCCTTTGTGTGTCCCTCTCCCTGTGCCGTACAAGCGATATGGTGTGGTGTTCCAGTAAATTTTTAATTCAGTCTCTCTCTCTAAATAGTCCCGAAGCGAAAATTGTAAAACTACTACTGATCAATGAATAATATTGTTAACTATTTGAAAAAATAAAAACACTTCTCCGATGGATGTATGGGTAATAGGTTTGTCTTGTCTCACCGACTGCGAGTCCTAAATAAACAGCAGCCAGAGCAGGAATAAAATCTGATTTTAATTGAAAAATGTTTGTTTTATTTTATTCGCCATCACGAGTGTTGGAATTCAAATGTTTCTCAGCACAAACAAGACTAAAAGGTATAAAGACTTGTATATTGTTTGCAATTTTTAGCAAATCGCATGTAAATTAGATTTCCGCCAAAAATATTTAACCGTTTCTCTGGATGATCCAAGTTTTTAACTTCCTCCATTATGTACCTAGCAAGAGAAAGATATTTTTTTCATACAAAATTTCGAACTCGAGATGTTATCCATTCTGGCATTGCGATGATAGAGGGCATCGCAAAGTTCTGGCCGTCTGTTATTCTGTCTGTCAGTGCCGGGGCATACAGCCTAAACGGCTGCCGGGATTTGGAGTTTGTGGGCCTAAAGTTCGGGCGGTTTTTTTTCAAAATGTTCATACCAGTTTCATTTGTTCGAAAACGACTCTAACGATTTCAACCAAAATTGATGTTTGAGCTTAAGTAGATGATCCTAACATGACTGCATACCCAATTTTTGGCTAAAAAATCTAATAACGGTACTTTTGAAGTTTGGACACATCTCGAAAACTTGACTGTAAAAAAAATCCATTTCTAAGGTAATATGGTCATTTCTAACATAAATAAACTCGGTTTTTGACTATATTGAACATCGTACAATTGAAAAAAGTATTTTTTTGAAAATGTTGTTTTCGTTAATTCTCCGGAAAATGGATGTAACGATTTTGACCAAATTAATACTCAGAGTAAAATTTATGTTTTCAAAATGATTGCGTCCTTGATTTTCAATTCGAATCACCGAAAACGCTAATTTTAAAAACCGTTCATGTCTCGAAAATCTCATTTTCGATTTCGATAAAACGTTAATAACCCTGTCCACAATGGTTTTTGGGACTTCAACAAAATGATTAAATTACAACGACTAGTTTTAAGAACTTTATTCGGCTGTGGTCCATTACCAAAAAGGAACCCGAGCAATCATCTTCAAATTTAACTTACATTTTTCTTGTAGTTAGAAAGGGAAATTTCAAAGGGAAATTTGATAGCTTTTGCAATAAAATTGAATTTAAGATCATTCACAATGCAATTACATTCATGGTTCCAGTTTTAATAAGTTTTAGGTTTACGATAAAGATTAGATAAATTTTTAATTGTATATGAACTATGAACAAACCCAGTATATAATGCTTACATCCCGAACAATGTCTAATACACAGTTTTGAGCTAAATAGTTAAGCAATCGTACTTTTCAAACTAAGCATTTCAATATTTGTTACTGTTTTGTCTGCATAGTTTTACAAAAAGCCCTCTTCAATAAGAAAACAACCAAACAAACTTGTGATCAACGAGAAAGTTTCGTTCGACCCAGTCGTGCAGCTGTAAATGCAAAAAACTTATTTTACAATGATTTTTTCAAAGATTTAGGAAAATTATTGAAGTTTTCAATGTTCTTGAAACGACTTTTATTGCGATTTTAGAAACTTTCTCACTTTATTGACCTACCTTAATCATCGTCAGAATTTGAATTGTTAATTCTCTTGTTAAGATCGCGGGTGTGAGATAACGAAGACCATCCTTAACCCACATCTGCCACCGTTTGGCATTCATCCACACAAGTAGACATTTTGATGTCAGAACTTAACAAACCAATTTTTTTCTTTAATTTTTAACGCGCAATTAGGCTCATTTTCAACTATGCATACGAAGCAACGAAAAACACGTGAAATGACAGTGGTAATTAGTGTCGGTAAATTAAACCAACAATTCATCAATCAGTTATACGAAATAAATAAATAGTTGTCCGTTAATCACTTCGTAATTAATCACGCGTAGTTTTGTTCAGAGACAATACTGAGACCCCCATCTGTTAGGTAATGCTGCGCCTTTCAGTCAGACCACTATGGCGCAGGGACATAAGTCCCCGGGACATAAGTCCCAATTTTTACTTTTGGGACTTATAACCCACTTAAGAGAGATATAGGTCCCGAATCGAATTTGGGACTTATGACCCACCCTATTGGGACATTAGTTCCAAAATTGTTTTGTCGAAGATGGGACATAAGTCCCAAATTTTACCAGAGATAATATTTAACAAAATGTTGTGGATCTGCATTAGGTATCGAATACATCAAATTGGGGGCACGCGAATTGCTACCGTTGTATTATGAAATGTGTATGGGGGGGCATGCTGCCCCCTGCAACCCCCCTGCTTGGGGGACTTATGTCTTCGGGACTTATGTCCCTGCGCCGACCACTATTAAGTACTGGGCATCCCTTGCATCTTCCGTGTTAGGTGATGTGAAATAAAACCAAACGAAATAAGGCCAAATTCCCAAAATTTGGCTTTGTTTCGTTTTCCAAAGCGAAATTAAACCAAATTTTTAGTTTGGCTTTATTTCGTTACTGAAAACGAAACCACACCAATTTGGCACTATTTCGTTTACATTATTTAACAAAAATGTGACCCCAAATTCGGAAAGTATTGAACACTTTCTTTACGAAGTTTTAGTGTTCATGAGAAAATAAAATGAAATCATAGTCTGATAACAAAATAAATTATTTATTGGAAAAAGTAAAGTTTTTTCTAAGTAACAAAAATAACGTATTAAAACAAAAACACGCGCGAATTTTTAACTTTTATATGTGAAGCAGCGTTAAACAAATTTTCCGGTTTTTACATGTTTTCATATTTCGAGGATTTGCTTTATAAGCAATCTTTATGTCCATTTTTGTCTTCACCATTTTTTGAATCTTTGAAATTTGATGTGCAGAAAGAGAAATATTGTGGATGTATTTTTTAATTTTACTAAAGTGGTTTCCGGGAAAATTTCATTGGTAGGTATTTTTCAAACACTTTCTGTACAGGTTTTGGTGTGATTGTTATTTATTTGGAAAGTTTTTATGTGAAACGTTCACTTCAATCTTTGGCCAATTTTGAAAACTTTTAGTAAGGGGCCAGATTCTGTAAGGCGAAACGTTCAAACGTTTTCGTGTGCACGAAGAAATTTCCTAGTGTAACATAGGGCAAATCATTCGTCAGCACAAAAACGTTTGATCGTTTCGCCTTACACAATCTGACCCCAGAATTAAACAAGTAAAAAACTCAATTCATCAGCACACTTGCTTGAAGCCCGAATGACACTACATTTTTTTTTTGCATTTTCCATGCCTTTAAAATTAAACTACAAAAATACAATAGTTCAATGACAGCCAATCCTCCGTATACTTAAAATACATTCGGGTATTCGGGAAGACATTTATGAGTTCGTTTGCTGTCACTTGTCATTGTGATTCTTTTAACAACAAGTTATATTTACACATTTTATTGCAAGCCTTAGAACGATTTTCATTTCTACATTATTTCAAACCATTTATGGACGGTTTGGGTAGTTTTTAGGTTGTTCTCAGACCTAATTTTTAGGACGAGTTTCTGATGCAATTTTCGAACACTCTTTACTTGGTATTTAACCAATCGCAGCTTAAGGTGAGATTTTCTTGTGATATTTGATAACATAATCTTTGTTAATTTGAAGCACAATTTCGGGTACAAATTTAGGAGTATTTGGAACGATTTTGGGTGCATATTTTTATTTCCTAAAGCTGCATCAGGTAAAAATCCATTTAAGAGAAAATTTGGTTTACCAGATTTTGATTGAGAATTTCCATAGTTCCCAGTTTGGCAATTTTCGAACAGTTTCTCAGATGTTTCATGTGGATATTTAAGGAGTTTGTATTCTACATAATTGTGTAAAGTGTAAACTATTTTTAGAGCAATGTTTGTTTTAGTTTCGTGGTCAATTTGCGGCAATTTTAAATGCACTTTTACACTTTAGACAATTTTTGGAGCCTCCTTAAAGGCTGGGTTACTTTTAGTACATGTAAGTTGCTACAATTTTAATATTCCAAAATTTCAGCCAATTTTAGGGATATTTTTTTCTAAATTTTTAAACCAATTCTCGGAATGATCTGCAGGTCCTCTGTAAACTTTTTTCTTGTGGACAATTTTGCTAATTTTAAGGTATACATCATATAGGTCGAGTTCCGGTATGAATTTTAAAGATTGAATGGAACAGATTTTCAATTATTGAGTCGATATTTGAGAAGAATTGAAGCGCAGTTTCGATTTTTAACAGACGATTTTAAGGATTATATTTCATACTGCATTTTGACGATTTCTTAATAGAGTCAGAGGTGGGGTTTTAAGATTCTGATGCTAGTTTTAAATATTGCGAATTTCCTTTGTAATTTTTGCAATCAGTGTTTAGAATTTTTGTTTACATTGTTGTTTAGCAATTCTGCAAAAAAGCAAAAAAAAAAAAACCCTAAAAATGACCGTTCCAAAACGCCTTTCAAAGCTATCAAACATTTCAAAAATAAACTACAACGAATGGCCCAAAAAACTTACATATCTGCCGAAACAAACGCTTTAAAAACGCCAGGGAAAATGCCCGAAACATACTCAAAAATCGTACTTATTTTTTTTCGATTTCAGTTGCAATTTTGGTTTTTAAAAAAATTTTCAGAAAAATTTAATTAAATTTAAGATGATTTTTGATGTACCTAGGGTTGGAAGCACAAGCTCAAGGGAAATATACGGAACACTTATGCACACTGCAAGTTTTTTTTATTAAAAATCTACCCTGAATGCTAAACCGCCTTTGGAGTCACAAATGGCGATAGAAAATGTCGGCCAACGCTTAAAAATCTAAAATGCCTACTACATACCTCCTTCAAAGTACCAAAAGCACTAACAGCCGCATTTGAATATATTCCACCCTGCCACCGTGTTCCACGACGAACTTCACCCCAAGATGCCTCCAAGTGAAAACACATCATCTCCATCTAGTATTTGTATTTACAACATAAGGAACACAAAACTATCCATGTACGCCAATGTTCGCAGATATCCTTAAACTTTTGTGCAAACTAAATTTATGGCGGGGCAAACAAACACAAGAAATTCCGCATGTCGTACAATAGGGAAAACTTTTCCTTCAAACGCAAACACTCTACATTACAATACGGCAGCGGATCGTTCACGTTTCAGTTTCACCCTCCCCAAACTCAAGCCACCAAGGGGCACTCGTATGTGTCTTTTCGCAGCGCATTGGTGAACATATCCGGTGTAAAATTTACGATGAGCTCATCAAAAATGTGCGCGCCAAAAATTTGTTAATTAATTAGTGGCGGCGCATTGGCATCGCATGAAATTGCCCAAATTGAAATTTATAAATTATGCACGTTAAATATTTGAGAAAGAAGAACAACGACGACGTCACTGTTGACTCTGTGCAAGGATGTGAATTTTTCATCAACATTGTACAACTTCTTGCGATGTTCGAGTAGGTATATGCTACAAATACAATTTGAAAGACTTGCCGAACGGAGTCCTTAGCCCAATAAACGCAGCCCTGGCAGACACATAAATCAAACAAAAGCACTCCTGAGGAGTTTTGTGGGGCTTATTGAATATGAGGTACTGTATATGCCTTTCAAGGACCATAGCGCTGCAGCAAAAGAAATAATAACGATGGCTTCTTGGAATAGCGGATATTTGCATAAAAGCCACGTTAAAGTTCATCGAAGAACTAGTGTCCTGTTTTTCTGCGCCTGATGATCCCCATTGAGTGCCTATACCTCTGTGTGTGTCGAAGGACACTCTTTTAAAGGAACGTTTTTAATTTATAATGTCATTAATTTTGGTATGAGCCAGCACACACTTGATGTGAAAAGGACCACAAATGACATTAATTACAGCATAAGGCACATTTGCCTGCCAGGCGAGCACTGGTGGATAAAAACTTTTAATCACTGACAGAAATTATTTTACACAACCGTGGCGGCTCTGGGGGGGGGGGGAACATAGCACAGGGATACGTTTCATCTGGATGTGTGGGCTAATCTCGGAAAGGAATTCTTGTTTTTGGGTGACAACACGTTCATTGAGCGGTGATTTAGGAGTTTCATTTACTCGGGTGCCCGGCACGGCGAGAGTCCTTCTTTCCAAATCCGCTTAAACGTTATGGAAACAAGTTGTGTCTCGTGGTCGAGTATGGTTGTGCTGATAATTAAAATGTTTTCAGATGAAAAATATGACAGGATGGATGATATTTTATAAAATTGTTCAGCCAACTTCGGTCCTTGGACTCGGGACTTGGTTAAGGCGATAAAGAAACTCAGATTAGGCTGGTGATTTATTTTTCGGGACTTGACCAAGTCCCAGTTGAGTTATTTTTTGTGTGCGAATTTATATGACAAACTAACTGATTGTATAGTTGGCTTTGGAGAAGTCTCAACTCTCAAATAAAGTTTTAAATGTCAGAAAATTTATTGGATTAAGATTCGATTTTACGTGCAAAACGATTCGGAATGTGGATCACAATCTATGGCCAGCCAGAAGAACCGCGAATTGAGAAGAGGACGTCGGACCCTTTATGGCTGTTCAAATATCTGAAATTCTTTGCGATGGTGAGTACTGATTTTTAATTTTTTATATCCGTAGGCTGTAAGTTGTTAGTTTTTCCTGGATTCGGGTCCCCTATCACTTTATAATGGAGAATCTACCTTATGAAATAGACTGACAGTTTTCCTACGTCTCCCCGATTTCCCCGGAATTTTTTCAATAATACCCCCTCCCTCCCGCTCTCAGTTTTACTGAATACGTGTGAAAATGCAAAAATAATGGCAGCGTGGTGGAATTAATCAGTTGTTTCATACTATCAATGTGTCATGGTGAATTTATTATTTGACGTACCTACAAAAAGAAAAATATTTGCATGGCCTGTTTAATACTCGTAAAAACGAATTTATGAGTTTGGTAAATTGTGATTGTGTAAAAAAAAACCAAATTGTTCCCTTTATTCTTGTGTTTGAATTTTTGTGTAAATTCAAGTGGCCTTCAATAATTTTATTCACGTTCGTTTTTCGTTTTCAATGTTTAAATTAATAAAAACTGGATATTATGAACGAACAAAACAAGTGAGTTGAGGGAAATTGAATACACAAATAAAAACTTATCTTTTCTCTGCATGGTTTTGAGAGAATTGCCTCAATTTTCAGACTGGGCTATATCCAAAGTCAAATTCAGCTTGTAGGCAATCAGTCTTTTTTTGTGTGAAGCTGTCAGTTAGTTAGCTTTAGTAGCTATAGTTTATGCCTAATAGTTAGTTTATGCCTAATAGAAAGCTACGTGATAGAGTATTGCGATATAGGCTACTTTATTTTTTTGATTTTCCATTTTTATGGTTTTTGGCACTACGTGAATGAAACACGTGAATGAACACTACCTATCCATCCACTTCCATCCACTCTATATTCTTGCGGTTCACACGCTCAACCAATCTTAACAAATTAAGTGTCAATAAAAAGGGATTTTCTGGGAGCTTATTTTTGAATTTTTCCTTTTTTAAAATATATATATACAGTTCTCAATCTACATGCCCGTACAAACGTCGCCAGTAAAGAGAGTCGACGGCCGACGAAACTACAGTCATAACTCATAAGAGTAGTGAATACATGACTTCTATGTTCATTCACACTTCACAGATTGGACAGATTGCAACTAAAGTTGCATTTTTCCCCTTTTTTTCTCTGTATACCCAATGAGACCACTTTTCCAAAATTGTCCAGATTTGCTCCCTTTTCTGTACTTCGTTGATAATTTTCCCCATTTTGAAAAATAATCACGTTTTTCTATAAATGTTTCATAATAAATACTTCACGTAGTCTTGTTAGGACTCTCTCTTCATTTATCCCACGAAGCGTAGTCATTTTTCCCATTTTTTCTCATTTCACAGTATTTTCTTAAATTCCCCTAAAAATCCGTCGATAATTTTTGAGAACATTTTTTAAAGTATAACTTGTATTACACTGAAAGGAAATAATATTGAACTAACCCTTAGTATAGAAATCGTAGATTGTTAAAATTAATTTGACTATTTTTTGGGGCATTAGAAAATTTTCATAAAAGACAATTTACATTTTTTATGGACACTTTTTCATGGTCAGATGTAGATATCTTGATGATTTTGCAGCAAAAGTTTATAGTTTGAATGTTTTGTTGTCAGATTCCTAAGAATCCTACGATTTGATTCTGTTTCCCTTTATCTCACGGGAGGCTTTTTATTTTTAGACATCGAAAATCCCCCAAAAAGGAATAAATCCACTGCTTCACGAAACTAGTTTACAATTAATTGGATTCTGAATGGGCACTTTTATCATCAGCTATTGTCATAAGTTAAGCCATTAGCTATGTAGCCATAACTTCCATTTTGTATGCAACAATTTTTTTAGTATTAGTATTGCCCCTTTTTGAATGCAAATCCCCTTTTTTGTTGCGACTTTTTCAAAATCTTCGAAGCCAGCCCTGAGCGGTGCCACTTTGCTACAATTCCAATAGATCTACTGCACTCTTGGCAAAAAATAAATCTGCTGCCACTAAATCCAATCTGCTGCACTTTATTTGTTTGATAAACCTTCTCTTTGACAGCTGCACAAAAAGCATGGATAAAAACAAAATAGCTGTAAAGGACGTCTGAACGAAGCTAACTTTATGTGAACTTGGCCTTGGCTGTTTTCAATCATGATATCATGGATCATGAAACAAATCTCTGTCTCTGTCTATTTTTCTGTTGTTTTCTCGTTTTCTGTTAATATAACTCTGAGAGCTTATTTAAAATTTAAATTCTAGTTTCCTGTATCGTGTCCGTGTCGAAAACCCTTTTTTTACAAGAAGAAAATGTGGAAAGGCATAGTGCATCAAGGTTTCATTTGGAGAAGTCCAAATATAGAAGAATTTTTCCAGATTTATTTCTTCAGGTTTCCTTAAGAAACAATAATAATTCAAAACTTAGAGCAGAGATCATTTGTGTTATGTATTGTGTTAGTCATAATTTACCGTTTTCCTGAATAGATGGTGTTCATAATTTTTCCAAGGAAATGAATAATGTCAGCAACGGTTGCTGGATTATAGGTAATTTAGGTTAAGTAGCTAGGGTAGTTTTAAGTAGTATTTAAATAAAACAAATAATAAAGAGTTCATGTTTTCTAAAGTTTCTTGAAAAACAAAAAACAAAACAAATCATAAAAATAGATAGATTTAAGACCGAAAGGCAGTAATTTTAAGGATATTGATAAGTTTAGAGCGCTCGCTAAGAGCCAGTAAGCTAGAGTAAGATAAATGTTAATTTTAAATTACATTTAATCGTTTTTGTGTAGTATGTAAGTTTAAAGAAAGAATGGAATTAAAATGAGTTTTAAAGTTAAAGTTAAAAGGTTGTTGGATACCCTCGGACTCTCCTGGCTAGTTTAGTTTAATTTTTAGCAATTGATCTTTATTTTTTGTGTAGTAAAAAATCGACTGCGGAAAGTTCCAATCTACTGTATTTCTTGTCATGATCTGCTGCGCTCCTCTTTTTTTTTAAGCGGCATCGCTGATTGCACATCTAAGAGGGAATTTTATTTTCGAAATTTACGGGGGAAGTGGGTAGGTGCGCGCGAGCTGACGGCATTTTTGTCGATCTCCGAACCCACTCAACCGATTTAAATGAAATTTTGTGGATGGGTACTGTTAGTTCAAAGGCACTCATAACTCGAGAATGGGTCGTTCAATTTTTACAATTTTATGGGCTTGGTGAATTCGTATTGGCTTTTTTTTGTTGTGAAAATAAAATTTTAAGGGGATGCGATTGGGGACAAAACTTTGTGTGGGGAACCGCACTTTGAAAAAAATTAGACTGGATAGAAAAACGGGTAGTGCCACTTTAAATACAACAAAACTTATTTGAATTGTTTAATTTTTAAATTCTTTGGATGTTCTAGGCTTACCGCTACACAATTTTTTCCATGTAACAATAGGTCCTTACCACTTTCATTTTCCTTATTTCTACCGCTATTTATTTATGAAATTTGTTTCTTCATTTTGTGTTTACCATTTAGATAAGCTTAAGAACTCTTTTTCTAACAGAAGATGAAATTCTTCATGAACTATCATCGCTTGATACGAGTTCAAGCATTGTACCCCTGACAATCTACCCAATTTGTTTTTTAAAGCATGCAAAAGAACTTTAGTTCAGCCGCTTGTGATTATATTTCACAAGTCTCTTAAGCTAGGCGGATTTCTTGATTGCTGGAAGCATTTTTTTATTACTTTAGTTCATAAATCTGGATCTAGGAAACTTATTGAAAAAAGTTACAAAATAATTCCGAAAATATTTGAAGCTGTTGTAAAGAGGTGGATATAATAATAAACAAATGTTTATGAAATGTTTCAAAGTTCGTAAATATTTTTTTTCACAAGTTTCCCTGCAGAAATGTGAGAGTTTTTTTTATTTTTCTTTATCATAAAATACAAATGTCCAGAAAATCTTGGAATGAAATGAAAAATGGAAACAGGCTGCATAAATTGAAATTAAGACTTTCTGTCCAACAATGATTGAAGTGCAATGCGCTGCCGATTCCGGTTCAACCAAAGTCTTGCCTCAGTACTAAAAAGTAGAAGTTTTCACCCTTTGATTTCAAAGTTATATGTCCATAGATTGTCTTAGAAAAACGCGACTTACCTCACAAAGCCTTCTCATCGATTCCATCGAACACCTACCCCCAACTTGTTCCATCGTGCGTTCCCATCCCGAGCAAGACATTATCTGCTGCTGTTTTAAATAAGCTCCTAGTCCTAATTCCGTTCGCCCGTATAGAGAACATCAAAAGAGCACAATAAGCGCACACCTATTAGAAATCCCCTGGGGGATCTAAGTGATCCATTTATCTTGTTCCTCCGAACGACACCGCACATTTACAACAATCGATTTATCTTCAAGGAATAAAACCGAAAAAAAGTGCACAAATCCAAACGAACGACGGAGATATCCACAACTGGCATTGCCAACTTGGAGCTGTCGAAGGAATTGTAATCGAAAAGGAGAAAGAAACGCAATCATCGATTGCGAACGCTATCTGCTACACACGCCCGCAGAACAATTTCCAAGAGGGCGCTCAAAGAAACGAGAACTCACTAAAAAGTATCAAACGGACATAATTTATACCCAACCACCCCCACCCCACCTCTATCGGTACAACGATTATCCGTCGAGATAAGGAAGTGCTATACAGAAGGAGCCACCCATCCATCGGTTATCGATTGATTTTTGTTACCGAAACAAAACAACTTGTTTTCCATTACCATGCGTCCTTCCGATGGCGGACGCAAAGGAATAAAATAAAATGTCCAAAACAAAGAAGTACTTCTGTTCGGGGATAAGCCCCTTCTAATGGACATCTTGGGGTGCGCATTGGGGTAGGTTGCAAACACCATGCCTTCAACACTTCGGCATCGGCAGGAAAATCTGTAATGAGGGTGATTTGGTCGGGAGATTTGTCTGCCGGTTATCCTGTGTCGTGTTAGTCCAGAGAAAATCATTTGTCCATTTAGCAGTGGATTTCGAGGTTAGCCATTTATCCTCTCTGTCTGGGGGTGAGTACCACAACTATGTATACTACGATTGCTGATTGTGGATTTTCTGCTGATTGTGTGGTTTCGCACAAAGTTCTGCCATCGCATAGGATATTAGTTGTTTATTACTTTCAGGCCATCAGCACAAATCACAGAAGATGGTAATTCGCAAATTGTTTCGCATCTAAAAATATGACACCATAAAGAGCAATCTGTCCGGGGAGGACCTTAAAAAAAAAGAATGTAGGGAAATTCCACAGGACACGTCAGCATTTTCTTTTTGCCTTTTCCAAAGGACCAGCATTATATTTTTTTATGAGTAAAAACAAAAGGACACTTTGAGAGTATTATGCGCTGGAGGGTGATGTGATAACATTACCTTGGTGCGATATCTGGGGGAGGACTTTGGAGCATTAACATAATTTATGTGGTAATGGGTGGCGACCGAAGCGGAGGGGTAAACTGATGACCACTGCCAGGCAATTTGTTCGTTTTTCTGCTCCGAAATGGATGTCTGGTCATCCTCGAACGAATAAGCACCTAATAAGGGAGATAATGTCATAGGGGTGGATGTTTTTTATCGCCTGAAGCTTTTCTTTTTCTTTTTTGGTGTTCTCACCGTATTACACTCAAGTGTTACATTACTCATTGCTGGGCAGTGAAGCTTTGGGTTCGGTTTTGCCAAGTATAAAAACAAGAGCGGTGTGCTCTTTGTCTGAAACATTCGTCGAAAAAGAAGGAGATTTTGGCACCAAGTTCTGATTCAAGTCGATGTGGTTCCAAAAGCAGTTGTTCCTCAATATTTACTCCTTGATTTCTGAAGCTGGAACTAGAGACTTTTTACGATTAACAATTTCATCAGTATGAAAATTAGCCACATCGCTAAGTCGATAGATGGCAATCTGTAGCTACAGGCTTTGATGTTTTCAAAACATTGTTCAGGAATAAAAAATAAAAATGTGTTTTTCTTTCGTGTAGAGCTTAATTTTGAATGCCCCTTAAATGTCAACTGTCCCGCTGTCTGTTTTGTTTGAGTTGGCAGCACTTTACCGGTTAAATAGTGTCAATTCAAATCTTTCGTGAATTTTGGGACACTCTTTAGATGGTTGGAGATATTTCCTGTTTAGGTCAATCTTTGAGCATCGCACTGAAATTTAAATCTGAGGTAAATTATCCTCTAGAGGTCACTTTTGAAGCCATGGAACGGAAATCAGCAAGTCATGCGAGTGCCCGTTCAGGTTGTTTTTTGAAATCCATTCCTCAGCAACTTGTTTCGGATAACTAACTCTTCCAATTTGAGGCTCCCTTTTTTCTGTTCAAAGAATTTGCGGTTATGGAAACAGCGAACTCGGACTCCAGAAAATGCAGAACTATTGACAGACAGCTCGTTATGAAGTATTTTTATCTAATTTAGTCCTTTACATTTTATTTGGACTAGTTTTTGAATACAACATTAAACAAGTCGCCACCTCTTTTAACTAAAGCAATATGCGACCTTTTTTGCTGCGTTTTCCATCACCAACTACTTTTGAGCATCTTGGCCGGTAGAGCGATGATTTTCGCATACGAATGTTTGCGTTGAGCTCGTCAATGCTCTGAGGATTGCTGACGTACAGATTGCTTTTCAAATAACTCCACAAAAATAATTTCAGCGCTCAAAGCTGGAGATGTCGCCATTTTTTGACAGCACACTTGCACGGACTTTTCGTTGCACCACCTGCAATGTTTGATTTGCAGTGTAGAATGCAACACCGTCTTGTTGAAACCAGTAACTGTCCAAACCTTTCTAGCACATTTGTGGGCAACATTATGAGCCAACATCCACCGACATCGACGACGAACAGGGTTGTCAGGCGGTTCTTGTTTGCCACGATGTTTTCGACGACATGCACGTTGAGTTAACACTGAACTGAATGTCTATTTCCAACGTACATCGTCGCTACTGCAGCGCGTTGTTTCGCTTTGAACCGAATCATGGTTAAAATTGTACTAAATTGATGTTTTAAAAACATGTCTACTCAAGTCAATCGGTTGATAATGTAAAAGTTACTCAATAGATCTATTCGCGTACTTTCCCGAGCCAGCCGATAATAATCTGTCAAATATACGAAAAATTTTGCGAAACTCTGAGAGAGCGGAAAATATACTCCAGTCCAAAGCAGTGTTGCCATTATGACCGGTTTCCGGTACCGGGAAAAAAAATCGAAAATCTCGGTGAAACTGAAACTGCTTTAAAGTGAAATCGAAACACATTTTCATTACAAACAAATGTCAAATTGATTTACAATGAAATGTTCACACGAAATATGAAAGAAAGCAGCCCATTCGCCGTCCACGTAAGAATTTTTATGAATCGGAATGTATTCACTCGCTTTGATATTAGGTCTATTCGCGTACTTTAACGGGCCAAACACTAAAAATCTGTCAAACTGAACAAAAATTCGATACTCTCTCATGTCGTTTTCCATTGGGCAAAAAGAAGCGTCCGGGAGAGTCCGGAATCGAAAAAATTGCTTCTGAAACCGTTGCATTAGCACAAAAAATACTCCTCTGTTGATTCTGTGGAGAGAACTTCGCTTCCGGATTTGAAGTTAGAATTCACTCAAGAAGCACTCACACAAGTGTAGTTTACGTATTTTATACAAGTCAGCTGGCATTTCACCAATACTTTTGTGGAATCAATCAGAAGCATTTTTCTTGTTCTGTTGGATTACAGAATGAGTGGATCCCCGAGTGAAACCAATGGAAATCAACATCTGTGAAAATATACTCAAAAGTGCGTGGATAGACTTCGAGCAACTTTGAGCCACTTCCATCTTTGACATCTAATCCATATCGCAAATTACCTTTTTGCAACATATGAAACGTTCTAGGAGAATATTCGAGCACTACCGGAATTTCCTTTATTGTCACAGATTTTATTTTTAAAGCAATATTTTGAATTTGTTTCTTGCCAATTCTGTGCATTTGACTTATTTTTGGAACCAAGAGAGAAACTACTCGTTACTCGTTATTTTGCTAATTTTTTCTTTTTCATTTGTCATTTTTGATGAGAACGTATATAGACTTTATGCGATTAAGTTCGATTTAAACAGCGTACGCGAATGAACCTATTTTCTCTAATCGAAAAGGAAAACATTGTCATTCTTATGTTATATGCTTACTTTAAGCTTGTTAATAAAAACAGCTTAAATTTTTTAAAGGGAGGGAATTTATTTCGAATTAAGGAAAAAACTAATGCTTTTTTGCTTATAAAAAATGGCAGACACAGTCTTCAAAGTCTGGGAACCCTGCTTTGACCTGAACTAGCGTCAAAAATAAAACAAAAAAAAACTCGACCACCACCGAACATTCTTTATTTTCCCACACTTTTTTTTTCTTCGTGCGTTAGACTTTTAAGACGGATTTTTGAATTTATTTCTTGTCAATTTTGTGCATTTGACATATTTACATAGTACTTGTTGCTTGTTGGTTGAAATTCTCTGAGCTGTTTCGAGCCGAGAGAGGAACTGCTCGTTACTCGTTATTTTGCTGATTTTCTCTTTTTCTGTCATTTTTGATGAAAACGTGTATTGGGGACGTTCAAGTATCTATTTTAGTAAGTCTGACAGCTGTCTGACAACATATATTTCTTTTTTGGCTTTTATCGGTCATATGAGCAGCTTTTTCAGTTGATCTTAATGTACGGGTAGCCGACGAATCTAGTCAAACAATTCGTGACTGAGTACTAAGTTGACAGTTCGCATGTGTGGCTGACAGTTCGCATATACGCTCTGCGCGATAGCGATCGATTTATATTGATTGCCTTCGACTGAAAGCGCGTACGCAAATGAATTCAATATATACCGATATAAAAGTTGGCGGACCCAGTGAGTAGGTATATTATGTACCGCTGGAAATGCATGTGATGCCCTCTGATTATTCCTTAAATTTTTTCGCAATCAAATCTGATGTAGGCTACCTTTTCGTCTCTTGTATTTTTACTATTCAAAGTTATAATGTGAGGAATTTAAAACTTTTTCAATGCTCTAGCTCGCTTGTTATACTTGGATTGGCATGTACGATGAACTCATACAATAGATATGCGTACACACACCAACCCATCAGATGTGGGACACAATGCGGGCCATTTGTCTTTCAGGAGTATTCACATACTCCCTAATCGATTTGTTTGTATTTCTTCCGCCTCCCAATTGGCAACCGAACAAAAACAGCGATTCTTCTTATTGCTATATACATCACTGGAATTTACTTTCTTTTAGGGAGCGTAAGTACCATAAAAATGAAAAGAAGATTCCCCCTCGCAGTATCAAAGCTCTGTCCGTGTCCAGGGGTCATCGCTCAGCGATATATTAAGGTACCATTTCCAAGCGCACCCAAAAGCCAACCGAAATGCTAATTTCATTTTCATTCGAGCGTGTAAACCGATTACAACGATAACCAACCATTTAACCATCGCCCACCATTCGAACGTAAAAAGGATAAACACTGTACAGATCCACTTGCAGGACTCCGCTCGGATTATGATGATGGTGCGGCAGCAAAGATGATGATGATGATGATGGTATCCGCTGTCACTTACATTGGTCCCTCGGGTGCTATCGCAGCCAATTAGGAGAACATTTTCGGACTAAATCGGTGCTTAGCTATGCAAATGGCGTCCTCTGGAGCGCTCGCAGATGTGTTAAGGGTTACTCGCATATGAACTTACACGAGTGAATCTAAATGGATGGGGAACATACCCGCTAGAATGCAGATTAGAAAATTATTTTTTTGCCAAAGGACATACAAATGCGGGACGGAAAATTGATGTGCGTGTGCATGTGTGCTTATGAATTCGGGCGTTGCCTTTGATTTTCCAATTTCCGCTGCTTTTTGCCAGCGCACACAATGGAAATAGAGGAATTGTTTCTCTGATAGTTTTCGTGAACAAAAGGAGAAAACTTACCGCCTATTGATTGCTACTAGGCGATAGAGAGACTTCTTAGAAGATGTCCTTTAATTAAATATCTACCAAGCGGAAGGACACATTCTTCGATTGTGATATTCGCATGCGGGTAGAGAGATAAGAATATCAGATTGAGGAGGTTTCAATGGTGCTGAAGAACTTTTGAAGGAGTTGTTTCTGAACAGGGCTTACAAAGGGCAGTGTTATGGAGGGGGACATGGAAATTAATGTACGAGTACCTTATTCAGTGGCTTTGATGGGTCAGTCAGGCGTTTAAATTTGCTCTGAATGTAGTAAATTATATTTCCTGCTTCAAGTGAGTCAAGGGCATGACAGTTCTTTGAAAAGATGGCAGCATTTTCTCTCTTTGAAACCGTTTTGACAGATTGATAGATCAACTATAAAGGACCATTCACATGAGCGCGAACTGCGAATAGGCGAATTGCGAACGAATCAATTTAACTGTATTTATGTATTGAAAATTGGTATTTGTTATACCACAAAAGCATTATTTTCAATTAATCTTACATCTGATGCAAAAAAAAAAACGGAGTCTTAATTGATTAAAATAGCGAAATTTACAATTACAGGAATTTCCCCGCGAATTGAAAATTCTTGCCGCGAACTGTCACACTTTATTCACAATCCACATAAAACAGTCGCGATCCACAAACCCGCGAATGAAAAATTCGTTCGAACTTAACCTTCAACAATGCAAATGATTCGCGGTTACCTGCGACCATAAAAGAGTTTTCATGTGAATGAAATGTCAGAATCTACGAATATTCGCCAATTCGCAATTCGCTCTCGTGTGAATGGTCCTTAACGGGTGATCTGACATCCCCATTGAGACTTTAAGTGATTACCAAGGAAAAGAGTAGACTGCGCCGAAACTACATTAAAAATCGGCTTTCAAACATACTCCTCGCATAAACGTTTCGGTCTCGAGCTTATTGCAAATACTTTATGTAGATATGGCTTTGGCTTCTAAACCATGTTCACACGAGCCGAAAACCGTGTTTTCGTTGAAAACTCGTCAATGCATTCACACCGAACACCAACTAGTTTTCGTTTGACTTTTCAATCAGCTGTGAGACACTATACTCGTTAAACTTCGGTTTAAAATATTTTGGTCGCAAATTTCGATCGCATTAATTTAATTTATTAGTGCATTTAAAAATAATATTAGTCCCTCTAGTATGGAAAATAATTTTAAGTTGTGTGTTGTGACATTTGTTCGGTCAGGTGATCTGCTGAATTTTCTGAAAATTGCAAAATTTGTGTTTGTTTCAACAACCCAGTTTTTGTGGTGTTTTCGTGGGAAAAAACTTCTGTTTTCGATTGTTTTCGCGAAAACCCGGTTCTCGGCTCTGTGTGAATAGGGTTAAACTGAACGGTGACGTCTTGCGTTTGTGTAACCACGAATGATAGTCTATGCCTATGATATGTCACATTTTACATTTTTCGTTTAAAATGTCTACATGTGCACCTAATATTTTCATAAAAGGAAATGGCTAACTCTACTTACCTCTCACGAGACTTGAATTCCAATAGACTTATTGAACCATAAAGTAATAGGTCAAAGCTGGAAATATTTTACAGCTGTGCACAATCATTATTTAACTTTTCAGTTTTTGGAAATATCTCATGGTTACAATATAAATTTCAATTTTGCAATGTTTTCACTGCATACAATGTACTTTATTAATTTAATTTGTATTTCCCTTAAAAGCACAGCAATGAACAGAGCACGACCACGTCGAGAGCTTGCTGCTTTGTACCGAGCATGTTCAAATTCAAAACAATCTGATGCATTTATTATACTTACAACTGATCACTAACTGTCAGATGACTCAAAAAATTGACATGTGAACGGAATTTGAAGTTTTTTAGAAGACTTCAACGCCTTTTTATCTTCTTGGTATTGCCTCTGCAAAGGGGGAACGTTCAAGTGGAAGAGTCTACTTTGTAAGTCTGACAGCCGGCTGGTTTGATGTGTTTCAGTTTTTATTGGCCAGGATGTCGTGTGAACATTTTTTTTCAGTTGTCGTTTATGTAGGCGTAGCTTAGTACTAATATAGGTTTTCATTGGGCAACACGAATAATTTGGGAAGCATGTTCTTCTAGTGATTTTTGGAAGAGAGTTTCACTTCTTGATTTGAAGTTAGAATTCGCTCAAGAAGCATTGCAATTTATGTATTTCATACGAGCCAGGTGACAGCAGCGGAAGATTGTTTATGTTTTTTACTAATGCATTTGTGGATTCAACCAGAAGCGGTTTTGTTGTTTCATTGGATTTTAGTATGAGTTGATCCCCGAGTGAAGCCAATTGAAAGCGACATAATTTGACACTTCGTATATGTGGCTGATATAGCAAAAGTGACGTTACAGATCAATCTAGTTTTTGCTTTCAAGGAATATGGAGTCCACCCTTATTTAGCGACTTAAGATAAGTAGTTTTTTGAATGTGCCCAGTATTGGCATTCCCGAACAGCAATTATTTGGTTATTTGTCAAAATATGTTTTACTCCAGACTGATTAGTCAATTTATATTCTGAGTTCGTAGATTGCGCTCTGAACTAAGAAAGGAAAACTCCTATTATGAACAATTTTTAAGCAAAACATTGCACCATTCAGCTATGTACTAATTTTTTTACCTTCAAGTTTTCCAACAGTTGCTTCTTGTTTTCTTCTTCTCATTTGTCACTGACGTTGTCGGAAAACTATTGGCCGCATTGAAGAATCTAGTTTTGGTCTGGATAAGATGTAACGTGAACGCAAAAACTAAATTGGTCGGGAGCGTCACTTTTCCTACGGTATCCACGTATCCGAATTGTCAACATAGTACTCAGTCACGAATTTCTTGACTAGATTCGTCGGCTACCCCCCCATAAACCTCAACTGAAACAGCTGCTCATATGACTGATGTCAGCCAATCAAAACAGAGATAGATCTAGTCAGACAGCTGTCAGACTTAAGCTAAGATTAGACTGTATGCCAAGTAAGCATATGAATGCCAAAAGGCAAATGACCAGATTAGCTGTCAAATGAACAAAATGCCAGGATTATCAAGACTGTATATTAGACTATATGACCAAAATTACCAATATGGTCATATTTGACATGATTGTCATTTGAGGCATTTGGTATTCATTACCAAAAAGAGAACGAAAATTAAAATGAATCACAATTCTACGAAATCAAACACCGATGACAACAAAATAATTCCTGTTCCATCAAAAATGCCATTAATGCCATAACGAAATTTCAATTAAAAGCATATGGGCATATAAGGCTATATGCTGGCATTCGTACCTATTGTCCCATTACACCATATGCTATTTGGGCATTTTTATCTGTCAAAATCAGCCTGGTCATATATGGCATTCAGGTCATTAGAGCATATGAGATATGCCCATTACATTGTATGACCATATTTTGACAGGAGAACTGTCAGATATTGGCATTTTATGACCACTTGGCATACCGTCTAATCGTACCTTTAGTAAACTAGATACTTGAACGTTCCCTTCTGTCACATGAAAAAACAAAATCACACAAATTAAGAGCGCAAGCGCAAGTGTATTACCTTTGTCGATAAGTTCAAGAAAGGTGTATCTAAATTGGCATTTTCTAAAAAAAGAATATATCTTATTAAGTAACAATTATTGAATGGAAATGGAATAGAATAGCACGCAACACACATTTGGTATAAAGACTCTTGAATAAAAACAATTTGACTACGCATTCTTTTCCTTTTTCCTTTTTCCCCCCATATTCACAATCAATATGCCACTCTTCCATCAATCTCTACAAATCTACATCCAAGTTCAAGCCAACAAACCGTCATCATGAATAATTAATACTCCCCGAAAAGGCGAAGGGTCAGGTGTTTGAAATGAAAACAAAAGAACGTCGAAAACTTCTTACGGCCATCATCGGTTTTGTTGTGCCAGAAAGTGTTCCCTCAACTTTTTAATGGCTGCTAAAAGCACTTAAAAAAAAGGTTCTTCTGTATATCTTTGCCCGAGCGGGTATGGAGAAGTGGAAGACTCAAGTCTCGAACCCAATTAAATTAATTTGTTGACCGATGAACTTTAATCCGATCCAAAATAAGGGCCATCTGGTTTGGGTCTCCTGGGGAATGACAGTTGGCAAAAAAGTTGCACCATAGGATTTCATCAAAATGTTTGCTAATTGCTGTTGCGGTTTTTGATATCTCTTGCTAGTTTTAATTCTGGGCAACGTAGATGGATTAATCGGGAGAGATAACAATTCAAATCCAGATAAAAAAGCAGTGAGGCTGACATTCTGTTTCGCTACGATAACAGCAGCACTTCGTTATCAGTTATCATTATCATTCTTCGCAAATCCGATTTGGACCGACTTCACGGAATTAAGAAGATTTTCATTTGGCATAGCAACTAAGGTAAATAAATCGCTTTAGTAAACAGGGACAACTTCACAATGTTGTACGAAAATTTACGTGGGGGATGTAGCTCAGATGGTAGAGCGCTCGCTTAGCATGTGAGAGGTACGGGGATCGATGCCCCGCATCTCCAACCATTTTTTTTATTTATGGCAAGTCAACTTGGATTGATTAATCAATGTAAAAGTGTTTTGTTTCTTTTATAAGTAACCGCTTTGCACTTGTGACTCCTCCCTGCCGTGTAAGACAACACTTTCCAGAATTTACCGCAGGCTAATTAAAATCCTGACTGTAATTGTAAAACTTTCAATTGCTTTGCCCAGAATCGTGTTCTCTCGCCTCGGAGGCATTAATTGCTCAGCGTGTCCTTCTTAAAAATATCCACTCACACCCGGTGACTGGCTGAAAGCTATTTATCCAAATGAGGCTACTCCGGTAGAGTGCAAAAAAAAGAAGAAGAAAATCGTCCGTTAATTGCCTGCGGCTTAGAAAAAATTAAACAAAAGAATCACTGAAAGCCATTGAATCATTATTTACTTCCAACGTTTCTTTAGATAACCAATCTATGTCTGAATAGAAGCGAAATCATTAACGCCAGAAATTTCAACCCCCCCAACCCCAACCAGAAGCATGTATGTATGTTGGCAGGCAAGCTATACCAAATGTTAAACCAACCCTGAAACCACTCGGAGTGTAACTTCGGGTTTCGGGTTTCCAGGAGCACCGCACTAAAACTCAAAATTAAACACCAACGACACACTTCGGTGGAATGACGTGAGGTGCGAGCTGCGAGGACGACTGTGAGTTGATAGTTGGTAACCAAAACATTGCCGAAGGGGTTGGTTGCGGGGATGTGAGACATCTTCGAGGAATGTACGAGGAGTTTCTTTCTTTTTCGGCGAGAAAACTTTCCAAGCAAACAGCCTTGACTTGGCTTGAGCTGAATTTAATTATTCATAACTCCTTCGGGTTTGGTAATAACGATGTCGTTAAACATGTTTTCTTACGGATTGGGAGGGGTACCTTTTGTTTTGTGATATTGAGACAGCCGTGTAAATACGAATTGTAAATTGGTTAGTAGTGGGGTTGGGGTAAATTCATAAAATGCGTATAGCTATTCAATGGAACATACGCTGCATGGATTGTTGGTGGAAGAAACTTATGACCCGAAGATACGTTTTCTGATTCGTTAATTTAACTTTAATGCTTTGACGTACCTAGGTGATGGGGAAGGTGACAATGAATTTTATTTAAATGCGTAAGGAAATAAATTGCCTTGAAGGTTGGTGAGACGTTATTTCATGGGGAAGTTAAGAAGTAAGCCTGTCAAGATGCTGACTATATGCATCTAAGCTCATGGAAACAAATGAACATAATCGTCCTCTATCAATGCATTCGCAGATATTTTCTATAGTGATTCGCATTTACTTCTTACGCAATTCTTCATATTACCTTCGCGGCGATATCACTCATTTTACGGGAAACACAAAAGTTATCGCTTCGGAAGCTCAGATGAACATTTTTCGCTCTAAAAACTCGAGGGCTGAGCTGTAAAAAACCTATCTATTGTATAATTAAACTACAGTTTTTTGTTTGAGCCGAGTTATTTGTATTGATTTTTAAATAATGTTTTTAAAATGATATTACGCAGAAAGTGACCAATTAAATTCCTAGCTGCATTTGAATCTCGCTCAGATATAGAGATGTTGACAAATACAGTTGTGTGTTTAAGTAAGTAAGGATCACCAGTAAACCGCGATATTTATTTGACCCAGAATCTTGCCAAGACCACGACTCACGAGATATCATCCCCAAATTGAGATAAAAAAGCAAAACAGAGATATCGAATGTCGTTTTCCATTCGTCAAAAAAAAGCGTCCGGGAGAGTCCGGAATCGAAAAAATCTCTTTTGAAACCGTTCTATTGGCACAAAAAGAAATACTAGCACTTAATCAAACACTTGCATAATGACGGACTGACTCGGAGGAGGTGACATTAGTTGTTGTACTTGACTTTCATTGAGATGTTTGTTTGAAGTGGAAAATACCGGGGGCGTCCAATAAAAATAAAAAAATAAAAAACCCCGGATTAACGTAAGTCTTAAGAAATTCTCCAGGGAAATTGTTGAATCCTGGCGAATCGGACCTTATATTTAATAATAATAGCAACCAGATAGCAACAACAAACAATCGCGCTTTTCCGAATACTATTGCATGTTTTAGAGCCACTGGTGCACACTGCGCAGATTTCATATACCTCAACTACAACCAACTTCATTTCTGTTATTGCCCGGCTGTTTTGTAAATGTCAGCTGTCACGTGTGGTGGTACTGGCGAATTACCATAGAAATCCCAAGTTCTTGTTTTATTTTTTAACAAATAACTCACTGCCAGTGCATTTATCAAGCAATATCTCATCTGTAAATGAAATTATAATATTATTTACCTTATTCAGCGATTAGTTTTGTTATCTCCTTTCGTAATTAAGCAATTCAGCATTTGCTGCCGATATAAAGTGAGCTATCATTTGGAAGATTCAAAGTGCAAAGTGAAGTGAATAAAATGCATTTTCGTTGTATATAAGTGGAAAAGTGAAATAATTATAAATCCAAATCGTAAAATGGATTCAAGTGCTACACAAAATGAAAAAGGTGAAAAATCCCAATCGAAACCATCGGGCGGGTCCAATTCGAGTTCACAGTCACATAGAAATGCATTCAATCACAGAAACAAGACAAAAGATAAGATGCGAAATCCAAGTCAAGGTGGTAAAGAGAAAAAGAATGACAACAGAAGGTGAGTCGTATGTTTCCAAGCTCCAATGGCAAGAAATGACAAATTATATTGTCAACATTTCAGATAGATTTTAACAAGAATTTAAAAGAGTGGTTGCAGGGCGCTGTGGATAACTACTCCGGCCAGTTTTTTTTTTTTTTTGTGATCTCTCTTCATAATGCTCTGTTGATAAATTGCATCAGTTTGTTTTTCGATTTATTAGCCCACTGACTGGCAAAGCATTCACCCTGCGAGCATTTGGCAATGTAAATATGATTAGTATGCACAATTTCAGTTCAAATGAGGTGTTCCAGTCAATGTTTGGCAGATCGATATCTGCTACAAAATGTTGTACGTCCACTACCATATCTACCATACAGAAAAGGAATTATTGTCAATCAGTTCGACCAGCAGCCGATCACTTTCCACCTGTTGATGTTGTGTCGAACTTTTTTTTAGTGAGTTAGTTATCTTTGATGGAGTCCGAAGTGGACCGAGGCTTGGTGTACACATCAATACGCTATAAACATCAGCGCCCCACCTGGAACATCCCCCGTCTACATCGCCTCACCTACTTCGAAACAAAATCTACAAACAGAGAAAACCCACATACGAAAGTATATTTACTTAGGCGACAGATGAAGCACCGAAAACCCTTTTTCTGTCGTCACGTTTATTATCATAATGATATTCTTGATTTTATCCCTCACCAAGGATAAGTAAATAAAAAAGCTCACACATCTCGTATGTAAATGATGGGAACGAACAAAAAAGTGTATTCCCACCACTTGGTCGTAGTCGTAGTTGGTTTCAGTACCTAACCAAGTACTCCATTTAATACCCATAACCACATTCGGTATTTTTAATCCGGCTTGATGGACACACGCTTCTGCAGACATGAGCATTTTACACTTAACCAAAACAAATAAAGTTTGCAATGATAATAAGGACGAGTTGGTGTATTTTGTTGGCCCACCCTCAACAAAGTGAGGAACACGATTCATTGAATCGAATTTTTTGGCATTTATATCGCATTAGGGATCAGGACGCAAGTGTTTTTCGTTTTCCCATGCTCCGCTTGCTCCAATGTGGAGAAGTGTTGTGTATTCTCATCGAACAAAACAAAAGCGAACCCCATACCCACCGATTATCGACACGTTTTCTCCATCATAACGCACTTGAAAGCCAACGCGTCCTTCTTCCAGAAATGGGTCTGAATTGTTTTTCTTTCTGCAACATCTGCCTTTTAAAAACAAAAGAAAGTGAGAGTGTTAATAACATCAGGGAGACACAATCTCCCTACCCCTCAGCTTGATGTGGCAATATTTCATATGTGAAGTCACAAGTGTGGTAAATTTCAATGGGGGCGGCGGGAGGGCATAGTAAATGTAATAAAATTAAGCTCAACCATTTTTAAGGACGTGATGTCAAGCGAATAACGCGAGAGAAAATAAGAAAAATGTGCTGAGGTTTTTGTTTTGTGTTTTCTTATAACCTTGTCTCGGATGAATGGCCCGTACGTCGTGCCTTTTTAACATAACTAGTCTTCGGTTGTGATAAGGAAGAGGGTTTCTTTTTATTTATCTGTACTGTAAGGACAGACAAAAAATAAACTTGACCTGATGTGCCATATGACCACGAAAAAAGTTACACCTTCCACTATTGACTGCAGGAGGAAAAAATGTTTCTACCCAAAAAGGACATTTGGAGATGCGGGGCATCGATCCCCGTACCTCTCACATGCTAAGCGAGCGCTCTACCATCTGAGCTACATCCCCGACGGGTTGTGGTCGACTTACTGTCCAAAATAATCCAATTGGAATTATTTCAAAGAAAAGTGAAAGTATACCACACAACCAATTACGCATTGACGTGACTTCAATGCCAATGCACTGACCAAGTTCAGTGAAAATAGAGTTACTTTGGCCGTTTGGTAGACCGATGAAGTTGACCATTCGCATACATGGGGATGTAGCTCAGATGGTAGAGCGCTCGCTTAGCATGTGAGAGGTACGGGGATCGATGCCCCGCATCTCCAAATTCTGTTTTTGTCCCGAATGGTTTGTATTTTGAATTAAACCTTATAACTTTAGCCGGTTGTGATGGACAGGGACCAGAAGTGTGACATAGGAACATTTGACCCGATTTTTAAAACTGAGTACAAAAACTTTAGGCTCTAAGGCGACCTAGTATGAGTCTCATCGTTACCAATGGAATTTTTCGGAATTTGAATTCCATAAGCTGCATAAAGTACTCGGGTGCTTGATACTTGAGCAAGACATCAATTTGTTGACTTCATCAGATCCTGTTTCATGATTCATATGATTCTGCTTGTGTTTAACTTCAGGATTTTGAGCCTTGGACCTATTTGTTAAAGCTAAGTTCTTAAGAGTTAAACACTACTCTCAGAGAGCTTACATAACGTGGACAAAACTTTCAATAGCCACATGTTAACGTGTGGGATTTGCGGGTGGAATGAAATTGCAGAGCTTCTATTGATGATGTGAACGAGAATGGAAAGCAAACGCCTTGAAAGAGGTTTTTGATCTCGACTCTAGCCGTTGACATCGCAAAACCGTGCGGATCAGCACCAGACAATGCTCAATTCAGAATTTCTATCAGGATAGATAAACCCTCGGATGTTTGTTAGACGTTTGCAAGAAGTGGAGCAGTCAAAATAATGGTAAGCTGTAATTTTGTGGTTTCCTGAGACCGCCTCAATCAGTAATTCAACATTCTAACCACTGTTCCACTGCGACCACTTCCACTTCGAACTAAGCTCATAACAGAAGAGTTGAAGAATGGACCTGAGTGCGGCACTTACCAGAAGTGCCAAATACGCAAAACCGCCGCATAGACAGTCAGTTTCCTTAATCTACATGAAAACTTCATAGACAATCTTAGTAAACAATCTCACCATTAAGGCACAAATGGAAAACGACTGCAATTTGTAATAACACACGCAGAATGTTCAGGCCATTATTCCCGTACAACCACTTCAGACTGTGTTGGGTATTTGGACACTATTTTTCAGGGTAACAAAGGTGCCGACGTTTTGGCATAAAAAAAAGGAACAGGGCTACCAACAAGAAAACATAGTTGAGGACATAAGACGAGACCACAATTAGTCGTAGCTTAAAGGATTATTCCCGATAAAAACATCAATTCAGCAGACATTAAATGGTCGCACTTAGAAGGGCACATGATTTCAAAGGCCTTGTGAAGAGAAAAATTAAAAATAACTACAGGTGTTCGTGTTTGTCTCGAGGAAATGTTTTTTCAATTCATCAATTCAACAGCACTGAACAATAGGTATAATTGACTTCAGAGGAAGCACGCTATAAGATGAGATTTAACGATTAAGAAGGTTGCCCATCTGCTCTGTATATGTCAAACCATAGCTTGGAGAAAAAAAAAGCACTTCGGAAGATACTTCTTCGACAATTAACTATGAAGGTTCCACAGAGACCGCGATGAGCCGTCGCTTTGGTGCCTGATGATGTTTTGCGATATAGTCACAACTTTGCATAGCCTAACCCATCAGGTTGCTGTTATGGACCACAAAATGAGAATTCCACAGTGCAGCATGTAATTTGGTAAGCTTGGATGAAGACGGCAAGTAAATTAACCGTGAGAATCTTTAAGCTGGGGTAATTTTGTATCCACTATTCAACTATTAAGTTTAATGTTTTTTTTACAAGGCTTTTACCTCGCGACGTAGCAATGCATGGAATTTTAGAGAACGCAGGAAAAAGTTGAACAGGAATATATTTATGTTCAATTACACAAAACTATGCACTGCTCGCGGTGGCGGTGGCAAAGCTGTCGGGTTATTACTTTCGGAGCTAAGTCTGTTTTTTTTTGTTTTTTTTTTTAACAATTTTAGCGCGCATTTAAAAGTTGCCCTATTTATTTATCTCAAATCTTGGTAAGCGTGCACATTTTGTACTGTTTTGAAGAAATGGATGAATATTGGTACAAAGACGAAAAAGTTCGCACTGATTGCTGACCGAGGCTATGGGCCTTACCAATCAACAGTTTTATGTTGTATTCGTTTGGGCTATTTTGGCTAAATTTTATATTAAAACATTCGAAATATTTGCACATAAATAATTTACGAAAATATATTCATCCGATGCAATGCCTTTCTTTGCTGTAGAAAAAATTCACGCAAATATAAACAAACTCCACCAATTGTCAAACTCAAATGCAGTTGTATTGGTAAATCTGAAGCAAATCTGAGAAAATATCTAGATTCTAGATTCTGAAATTTGAAAAAGATTGCTTTTTTTGGTACCAAACGAACATAAAAATTGCTCTGAGGGCAAAAAAAGTGCTCTGAGAGCGCCCAATCGAATACCCCATTAGTTTCGACTCTAAATTCTAGAAGTTCACAGTGGCTATATTTTTCCATACAGATTTCGCTATTTAATTTAATTTAATTTCGCTTTCGTAAATTTAAAGTCGAGACTAAAATTTGTTATTGGTACGGCGCTATGTGCACACATTTTTAGAGTTGTAGCCATTCAAAATTCCTAATAAAGTAACTTCATAAATTCCACCTCACCAACCCGCACTCGCAAAAAATAAGACACTTCCGCTGTCGGCAAAGTTGCTGTCAGCGTTCATAAAATTGTATCCGTTAAATTTGATGTGGTATTCGATTGGGCGCTCTCAGAGCCCTTTTTTCGCTCTAACGCGTAGTACGCAGACGATCCGAAACGAAATTTTCCGGTGGTCTACCCTACCAATAGAAACGTCTGCGGAAAGGCAGCGCTGAATAATTTGCGGAGAGTTCCATCAGCTGCTGCAGTGTTACCATCACCGGCTATTTATCTCCGATTTGGATACTCGAACTTTCCGCTGGCGCCTTAAAATTATCATTTGGGAATAACCGTAATTTAGACTATTTACTTAAAAGTTTGATGATTTTTAAGGCTCCTTATGTAACTTTTTTAAAAAAAAATGCATACTTCAATTGCGAACGTACTCTTTTCGTATAAGGCCATAGTTACATATAGCCATACGTAAAACGAAACCGAAAACATTTTCTTTTGCTTTTTTCGACCACTTAATCTTGATGGTTGAACTCAATCTTGGTCTTCAAATGTTGCTAATCAATTATAAAGTTAGTTTATCAAAAAAAAAATTAGTAATTTACTTAAAAAATTTCTAGATAAAGAATTTAAATAACTTTTTCCGATCAACTTCTCAGTTAATTCGACAAAAAAAAAAATTATAATAATAATAAATCCACTAAAATATTTAATTTCTTTATTGCTCCATCTGTGAGGAATTTTTTTCTGAAAGGAGTAGTAGTTGATTTGTTTTAATTATTTCGTAGGGAACATATTTTGTGACAGAATTTTTGCTTTGACCGCCTATTTTTAATTTAACATTGTCGTCTCTCAATTAATTTAATCAGAATAAGTGTGGCAATGATTTACAAAAAAAAAATAATGTGCATTTTTGATCTTTGGATTTAAGTTTGGGTATTTGTATTGTATTGTAAGTATTAGGCCCCGTACACTGCGACCAGAAGAGATCTATTGTGTTGGCCCCTATTGTTTAACCCAGGGAGCTGTTAAGGCTCTTTATAAACCTCAGTACCCTTCTTGGTTCCATGTTTCCTATATCTGCAGGACTTAAAAACGCCCCTTGCATGTGGATATCTCTGCCCCTTGCCACAGCAGGGCATTCGCAGAGTACATGTTCCGTTGTCTCCTCATCTTCTCCGCAGAGTCGACAGGAGTCATCGTCGGAAAATCCCATTTTTTTGAGATGGTATCTTAGTGGCCAATGACCAGTAAGATAACCAGTTAGGATCCTTAGATCTTCTTTGCTTTGCTCAAGTAACTTTTTTGTTTTACTACGAGCTGGGATTATGAATCTTTTTGCCTGCCTCTGTCCTTTGGATTCCGTGCAGTATTCGGCAAGGTGATCATCTTCCCACTTCCTAAATTTTGATTGTACGTAACTCAAAGGCAACCCGAAGTAGGGCTCAGGACCAGTGACAATCCGCACGTTCATTGCCCTCGAATCCCTCATGACCTGGTATCCAAGCAACGGTGACTATGTTGTCCATGGCCAGATCTTCAAGGAGGTTAAAACATTCCCAGACCAGCTTTGATCTGATCGAATACGATCTTAAGGCCTTAAGAGCTGCCTGGCTGTCTGAGAGGATGTAGATGCGAGTTTGGGTATTTTTGGCGCCAAAATTTTCCAATTTGGCTCCATACCTGGCAACGCTGCAGTACAAATGTCGCATTTTCGCAAGCAAATAATGTCCCGGACAATAAACGTGTGCGAAAAGAAAGTGGAGAATTGTACCAAGCAATCTGCTACAATTACCCAGTTTTCTGCCACCATTTCGCTGCAGCTGCGTACTGCAAAACGAAAAGGAGACCGAAATTTTTCGTTCGTGATTTCATTGTCTGACGCTTCAGAGCAATTTTTATTTTCGTTTGGTACAGAAAAAAAAAACAATCTTTTTCGGATTTCAGAGCACTTTGGCGAATCTAGATTCTCAGATTTGCTGCAGATTTCAGTTTGACAACTGATGGAATTTGTTTAGGTTTTCGTGAAAGTTTTCTACAGCAAAGAAAGGCATTGAATCGGGTGGATCTATTTTTGTAAATTATTTATATACAAATATTTAGAAATCAATTGGTACGTAAATTTCGATCGGTTGAATATAAAATTTAACCAGTGAATGGAAATCGCTTAGAAAAGTGTCGAAGACTACACGTATTCAAATCGCACGAATGTCAACACAAAAAATCTGAAATCTGAGCGCAAATCTGAAGAAGCCCAATCGAACACCACATTTCTTCCGTTTTTACTTCCCTTGAGCTGGATCGTCTTTCTTTTTCCTTTTATACGACGTCGTAATCTTTATCTCCATCACATTCAACGTTAGTTAACAATAAAAAAAAACGGCCGCAATGGGTCACTTCCTTATCCGCAAGCAAGCGAAATAAGTCGCTGTCCAGATGCAGCCGCTATCAGCTCAATTCGGACCACCTTAACACTGAAGCTTATAATGTTGCCAAGCAATTCACACACAGCCTACAAATGCGTTCCTTGCAGCTAACTAAAAAAGAACGAATAACCGACAAGTTCCTGGTCCGCTGTTTTGGTCGTGTCGCAGTTATGCGAACATTCACCACAGATTACAATGTCGCTTGTAAAGGAAACATTCCAGAGAATGTTATCGTAAAAGTTTTGCACTCGCAACCACGACGACGATGACAAAAAAAAGAAGAAGACCGAAACACGACATCTTCCTGTAAACGAGGAGTTATTCAGATGATTCCTGAATCTGACCGGACTTTCTCCGACTTTGGCCGAGGACACGGTGTCCTCGTGTCATCAACGTTCCACAAAACAATTACTTTGGTCTAGCGCCGCCGGCGTCATTCCACTCTGACGTCCAGAATGCAGAAATTTTTAAAATCCTTCGCTCATACCACCGGTCTTGCCAAGAACAATGAGTGCGAGCATGAATTGAGCGCCAGGACTATACCGTGATGAGAAGCAAATGAGTCCGGAGAAGTTCGGGAAACAAGAAAAATTTCTGTTGGCGATTGATTGGAATTTTTATTTTTATTACCCTCCCAATAATGTCGGTGTGTCCTACCTAAAATTGAAAAACCATACATATCCGTATCTGTATCCGTATCCTTTGGCTCATCCTTCTTGAGAAGCGTCGTCGAATCCAACGGGTGTGTATGTTTGTGGTAAATTTCTGTCTGTCTGCAGATGGTCTCCTGCTCGGCGTTGCTGTTACAGTTGAAGAGGCGGATGGGTGTGGATATTTGGTATTCGGTCAGTTGTCCAATTTGTATACGTCTTCTATTCCCGCTCACGTCTTACTCCATGCGGGAGCCATTGAACAGCCGTGAAATAAAAACAACAAGGGATTTGGATAATTGCTATTTGTGATCCAGATGATTGGTTTGTGGCGCGGACCTTGCCAAAAAAAAAACAAAGAGACGACAGCGAAAACAAGTTAAAAACATCCTCCGCTGGGCGGTGTGGGTAATTTATTAAAATTCCTAGAACAAAAGGATCACGAAAAATTCGGTTTGTTATTTTTGCTCGCAGCGCCCCCTCGACTGCCATTCACACTCGGTGGACAGAGCGCGCGAAAAAATCCAAAGTGAACAAAAAAATGGTTTCGGCGAAATTCCTTCACACTCATTTATAATAATCATTCTTCGTCCTTTTTGTTTGTCCATTCCGGCTTGGGTTTGCACCTTTTGTGTATTTAAGAAAAAATACTTTTCACACCGGACGGCGGACGACACATGATGAAAGGGACATTGTTGGCCTTTTCCATGGCATTTCACCTCTGATTCGATGGTGGAAAAGTTTGCGGACGACAAAAAGGACGAGAATCGGACTAAAAGTGTGAAATAGGAAAATTAACACATAAATTTCCGGCCAATAATGTGGATAAGTTCTTTCTTTTTTTGCTAGTCCTTTTGCTTGGAGGATTTTTACTGCTTAAAGCATTCCAAGTGAATAGTCCTGTCAAACTTTTTCAATACATTTACTTTTGCTAAATGTGCTGAACTCCTGAACCTGATGAGGTATACGTAAGGGTGAGTGGCGGCAGTTTGGACTGAAATTGACAATTCGCCGAATGGCTGTATACCATTCTGGGAGCATCTGAATTTATCGAGTCAATTTAATCTGCCTATAGAGAGAGAGAGAGATGCAGTGAGTTGTTTTTGCGACAAGGAGTTATTTTGCCGAATGAAATGGTCTCGGTGGAATTGGTTGAAGGGAACTGCAGAGGTTGTTGGGGACAGAAGGAGGGTCGCGTTGGAGTGCTGCGAATTTGGGGGAGCTACCTCAGTAGAACCTCAGTCGGCTGTCTTTTTATTGTTTAACTTTGACGATTATGAATGCAGTTTACCTGACCATATGTAAACTGACATCTAACGAAGCTGCAGGAGGTGACTGAAGGCATGGCCGCTTTACCTTTAAAAGGAGTACATATACATTTGATTAGAAGCAGCAAGAGAAGTTAGTCTTATAGAAGCAAAGACAGATAGTTCTTCAAGGACAAAAGCGGTATCAACTCAGTTACGTGAGAGGCTGTCACACACACTGTAAAAACAATTAAATGTTTGTCAGAAAAATCAAAATAAAGAATTCAACAAAAACTTATAAATTTTTCTGTCAAAAGCATCATATCTATTTATTTACTTACTTTTCTTTCTCTTCCGACATTTTTCTTACTTTTTTTGCTGCGAATCAACAGCGCATCAGGTATTTCTGTGATGTTTTTTTTTGTTATGATTGCGCATCAAACAATAATGAATACCTGACGTTGAAAGTGATGCCAAAAATTACATTAATGAACATTTTGCTAGGCATCATGACACCTGTGATGCGTTACTGAATTTACACGTTGCCTCACATGTGAAGTTATTTCCCTGCGTGTGTCTAAACAGAGATATTTGACTTTGCCGGTGTTTTGTGACACATCAATCGCATTCGCTGTCAGACAAGTTAGCTCACCCCTCTTTTTTGAAGAGAAGGCCTTCACCTTCAGTCTTCAGAGGCGAATATCTTATTGTACTGTCATTGAACATGGACATGATCTTGGCTGCTTACGGTTTCGTAAATCGATTCAAAGACATCAACCAACAGGAAGCATAGCAATGCATCACCCACACAGATCTGAGTGTGGTGAGCAGATAATCAACTAACATGCATCATCATAAGGGAGACGAAAGAAAAAAGTGTGACAATCTCTATTGAGAAAAACGTTAAATACCTGCCACATAGAAAAAGCGATTCATTCAGTGCTATCGGCAATTCTGAGGGGACAAAATTCCCCCCGAACATTTTTTGTTCCCTGTAAAATATTGCTCCTATCGCGAATCTCCATCGTCCCCGGAATTTTTCGAAGATATATTCGAATGCATTGACAGGTGTCAGTTGTGATTTATTCAATAATTGTCAACTAAGCTCATACTTGGGAATATTTTGAAAATATTTGTTTGAAACCAATTAATTTCGATAATTTGAGCAATTGTAATTGCTGGATTTTCTCTCAGACAACCTCTCAACAATCAAAAAACCATTCACCACTCCTGCCACCGTCAAGCTGAGTTCAATGGAGGCCCAGGGCCCAGCACTGTTCAGCTCTTTTTCTAGAAAATTCAAAAACTTTACCTCTGCTCCTATTCGTACTGAAACCGTTAGCCGTTAGCATCGAATGAATTTACAATCATCTCCAATTATTGTTTTTGAGCTCCACCTATTATTTTATTATAGTACATTTTTAAAAAAGGACTTCAATCAAAATACTTGCATGATTAAAAATTGTTGTTCTCTGTTGTTTGAAGTACACAAATCCTGTTCAACTTCTTTTCTCTCGGTTCAAATAAAGCAAATTCAAAAAAAAAAAAACCCAAAAGAACTCCCATAGAAACTGCTTACGTTTGAATTTCCACCTACAAATTTTCGACGGAAATTTTCCGGGGTGGAATGTCATCAAACTCCATGGGGAATTTTTATTCACGATACCAATATTCCGGGGGGATTTTTCCCCTTTTTCGAAATTCATTGCCGATAACTATTTTTGAAAAATGGGAAAAATATCGGGGGGCAATTTTGTTCACGATAGCCCTGATTAAGACGATACTTGTTTTATGTCTAGCAGAGTTGCAAGACTACTCATGATGCTTGAAGTGACCAACCAGGGTGACCGCTGCAGAATTCTGAAAAGTCACAAGAAAAAGGGCCAATGAGAGAAAAAATCTCACTTCCGAAGTTATTCTGCAAATTTAGAATATTAAACGATATTTAACAGGCATAAGCTTGCTAAACACTATAAAAGTATTGTGATAGGCAACAGCAGTATTTATTTGGAAAAAAAAAATATCATTTTAAAATGAAATATTAAAAAATTTGGAAGCGACTTCTCCAACTAAAAAAAAGGGGCCAAAATAGCAAAAATTTGTGGAAGGCTCTCAAAAAAGTGCCAACGCAATTTTCGCGTTGATTATTGGAAAAGAACTGCATAATCATTTCGGAAGTTTGGCAGCACTGGAGGTTAAAAAAAAAATGGCCAGTCAGCATGCTGTCAATAAACAGTAATATGTAATAATGTGTTTTTTCTTTTGTTGCCGCGCTGCAGAAAAATGTAAATGACATTTTTGCAAATTATTTAGAATTATTTAAAAAATTGTATTATTTAGAAATGAACGAGAGCAAAAATATTGTCCCTATGATGACACAAAACTCATTTCGCCTTGGAATGGAATCGGAATTATTATTTAACTTCCGTGTTTTCATTGACAATATTGTTTTTATTTCTGCCATTTATGACTTTAGTTTGTATATGGAATTATGAACTCATTTCAATGCATGGCGGCCGCATTCAGGCAGCTGCAGTTTGCGTTCAAAAATATTTTCATTGGGGGTTTGGACAACATTATTTACAATTATGAACTGACACATATTCTTTCCTTTCAAGGGTGTCATCAACTCCCCCAACCCGGTTTGAAATGGTAATAATATGTATCACCGCAGAGAGGGTGTTTTCGAGGAGCAAAGTTGCTACTGTCCAGATAAACCAGGTTTTACAAGCTTGCCAATAAGTCTATGATTCGCCGAAAATCATTATCCTTGCCATCGGCATCAGCTTGCAACTTGTAACCTTAAAAGGATAAAAAAAATTGTTTCTATTCACAACTAATCAGTTTCTTGTTTTCTCAATTATCATATTTACACCTGCCGAGGAACGGAGAAATTCCATATTCGATACAACTTTCGGAAAAATTCACCGATGACATATAGCGTCTTGACACATTGTGTTATACAGCGTTATTTCACTCTCACTTTTGACAGCTAGCTACACGCCACATTTTTTCCGAAGCTGTCCGACAACTAATTGCTGCGGTGCGGAATATTTGAATAACAAATGAACGCGTTTATATGCTTCATTTATTTTGGTCCGAAACGGTTACCTTCTTCAAAAGCAATCTGGGTTCCCAACAGAATTGCCTTTCTTTTCGGAATTAATTCCGAACGGGTACCTCGATAGGGGTGAACAAGAAATAAGCTTCTCTATTAGATGTACAATATTTAAAATATACAATGGAGGTTTTGAATATGGCACAAATGTCAAATGTGCTATATACTGGCCCAAACTCGGCCTTAGGCCGCCGTTATAGCCATACGTAAAATGCAACCGAAAAAGTTGGAACGTTTAGGTGGTCATAGCAAAAATTCTGCCAGAAAAATTTGTCCGTACGAAAACAACCACCACTGATTGGATTCCATCAGAAAAAATATTCCTGACAGATGGAACAGCAAAGAAATGAATTATTTCAGTGGAATGATTTGGTTTTTTTGCTGTGGAATGGACTGAGAAGTACTTTGGAAACTGTTTTTCCTATGGAAAAATAAATAATCTAGGGAATTTACAGATTATTTATTTTTTTATTTTTTTTATAGAAAAGCAACATTAAAAGTCCAAGTTTGAGTTGAACCATTAGGTTTAAGTGGTCAAAAAAACCAAAAGAAAATGTTACGGGTCTTAGTTTTCCTTTTGTTGTTATGTCAATTCGGAATCCGTGTGACATGCAAAAACAAAAAGTTCGATTGGTGTGTAATTGGTACTGGCGTCATCATTGGTCTGTAATTTTTTGACAAAAGCGGAGACCTCACCATCAACGGTGGACGCTTCATAACCACGTAAACCGATTCCTGTCGGCCCAAATTGAACGAGGGTATGGGGATGGTAGAGGTATGTCTCACGTGGTTCCAGGAGGACGGGGTAGGTGCCACGCAGCACACACCACGATAGACTTTCTGCATGAATGCCTTCAGGTATATCTCTCTCACAGTGGTGAGATTAATTGGCCACCATCATCGTGCGATATGACCCCGCTAGACTTTTTTTTGTGCGGTGTCCTTTAACCGCAGGTCTATGAAAGCGAGCCGCGACCGATCGATGCCATTAAAGCCAACGTAACCAATGCCATCGCTCAAAAGCAACGTGAGCTGTTTGGCATTCATTAACTAACTCGAATTCGTGTCACCGTGAGGAGCCACAACGCATATTTGAACGATGATACATAATGGCATACATTGGCCTTTTAAATAGAAGATACATTTTCGTTAAGGCTTAGTACGATGATGCTCGAGCTAAGCTAAATTTTATCTGGTCTCCAAATTTGCTCTCCAAACATCAGCTAAAGTCATTTTGTAAATTTTGACAAAGAGAGCGCTGTGGATAAATGTGACAAAAAAACACCTGTTCTTGGAAAATAACTTACTTCAAAAATTCAACTCATCCATTTCTGATTCTATGAACTCCTCGCCGAGCTATTTATTCAAAAAAAATTTCTTTGCTTACTTCTCCCATTCTTCGCAAAACAAAAACGCAAAAAAAGCAACAGCACACAACGATCTGTCGAAATGCAGCTTGAGGAAATGTCTCGATCCATTAAATGGGCGCGCTAAATCTTGACAGATGTATGAAGTACATTCTGAAACAAAAGTTTGATTATTTAGCTCGAGCTGCGTACCACTCAGCTAAATGGGTTCGCTTAAATTTAGCTCAGCTAAATTTTGTAGAGAATTTTGTTTGGTAGCGAAAATCTAGCTCGAACAGCGTACCAAGCTTAATAATTCACACAAAGTTTGTTTTATTCCACTTCAACATCGACCCTTCTATTGGGAAGCTCTTTAATTTAACTTAATATTTATTTCATTGACAAGTTCTAACCTCACTTTTCTTCTCTTTTCAGGTAAGTTTATAAAACATTTAAACGCAGTAAGTTGAAGTGTGTCTCTTTCTCTAACCAACTTTCTTTTTGGTCAATAGAACTCGTCCATCTATTCTGTACTATTCAGTTGGTGGCGAACGAGTAAGTGGAATGATAAAGTATACGCAGCTTGTGTCAAATTGGCCCGTTTTTACCCAACGATTGACAATGTAATATGGACTTAAAGTAGAAGATCCTTCCCAACTGTTGTTTGGTAATATATTTCGAGTGGAAAAGATTCAGCTATTCAGATACATTTCTATTTGAAGAGGTCGCTCCAAAAAAAACATCGTTTGCCGCTCACTTCCTTAACTTCAAAATCACCCAAGTGAATAATAAAAGTCAACCTCATTCACATTCAGTTCGCGCCGTCAGATATAGTCCCCAGCCCACACCAAGTTTGTGCGTTTTTTTTTTTTAACAAATCGCACGGATATCCTTTTTTGTTTAATTATGGTCTAAATTAAAATATTCAAACCCGTCTCCTCCCACAGCGGACTAAGAAAATCCTCTATACGCAAGGACAATGGCAAAAAATAATGCGGAAATGAATAAACGTCTCGACTTTTGCCCATAAAATACAGCCGACCGTCTTAAGATATTGGTAGCCACACCCCTTCACCAAAGTAGGACAAAAAAAAAACCCACACACACCCAAGAAAGAAATGAATTTGAATAACAAAATTATCATCTCAAACTTTCCACCTTCACGAGGATTTCTTCCTGTTTTTTTTTTTTTTCTTATACTTATCTGCTCGGCGAGACAAAGGACAATCCAACACACCTTCAACCCCAATCTCTGGTACGAGATTATTAACACTCCACTAAATATGCATTTCTTCGGAAAGGAAAAAATAACACAGGACTTTTGGTTTGGGTTTTTTTTTTTTTTTCTCTGTAAAAGAGGACCGCCTGTAGAAAAACCAACAAAACTGCAAAAGTAAAAATGGATGCAATCGTGCTGTTTATCTAGGTACACCCCCACTTGCGTCACGTGTTGTTATTCCAATTCCAGAGAAGTTTTCCTCTCGACCGAAGGACACATTTGGGTGTTTTTCTTTCGAATGGAAGAAAACTCCTTAATGGCACTTCTCCAGTCGACGATTGCCACACGACTCCCTGGTCCCTGGCTCCGAGCGGGTGGTGTATGTTTACTTTTGGCTGTGCCTTCGGAGCAGTTCTTTCGCATGCGTTCTGCGATCGAGTTCCACGACTCTTTTCGGCTCTCATTCATGGGATTTTTGGCGCCAATCTGACTTGGGATCCACATTTCTTTTGGTCTCAATTAATGGTATCGAAGGTGGACTGGACAAGAGCTCCACGTGCTGTGGGAATCTCCAAACAGTATTGTTTTGGTTTGAGTTTTTTTTTTTTTGTCGGCTGTGGCGCTATCCCTACTAAGGAGGGCTGTTCCTTTTCATCTGCGCTATATATAGCTTTTGGGGGTTGTTCCACAACGGAATGCTAAGTGGCCTGGCCAGCCAGCGGGATCCTGGCATTTCGTTGTTGGCTCCCAAATCGGTTGTTTGGTGGGTTTTTTAATCGTCCGATGGGAAAAGGATCTGGTTGTTGTTGCTGCTGTTCGCCTTCATCCTGATGATGGTGTGTTGATGGTTTTTTTTTTTTTCCTTTGAAGTGCGAACGCTTAAATGATGTGTGATATAAATACCAGATGGTGATTGAGGGTGGGGCGCGACCACCGACAGAGTAATTGTGATGATTTTTAATGTGATTTTTAGCGGTGCGTTTTTTTTTTGTTGCTCAGTGAGTACGTGCGGGGTTGATTTTCACCCGAGACATGTGATTGTGAAATAATTGAGTGAGGATGTTAAAAGTGCTGTGCTAAGCAACCAAGTTGCATTTTTTTTACTGTGATTGTGATAGGGAGATAAAAGTAAAGTGGAACTTAGCGAAAGTTTAGACTAAGTTAGTGAAAAAATTACACAAAAACCTTTTTTTGGAAATTGACTCATCAAGATTGTACGCGGTCAGTTTTTTCTAATGTGAGTTTGTTGATTACTATTAAAATTGTAGGTTTGTCTTGATTTGTCTTTAAACTGTCATAAAGTAAAACGGCCTCAGTGGAGAAGCGGGACAAAAATTCGCAAGATGACTCACTCATCTTTAATATTTCTTTCCATTTTTTCGCCGGAGTGCTTGCATTTGAATTCATTTTATGGAATTCAAGGTTCTAAATGGTAGGTTGCAATTGTGTCTTAGGACTCCTTAACTTGAGGGTAGACGCCCGCATTTTAAAGTGAGAAAAGTTAATATTTCTTATTTGTATCAGGTATATAAACAAACACTTTGGTTGCAGGTGAATGTAAATATTTTGCAGACAACCATCAAACACAATTGCACCCCCACTTTTTAAGTAAAAAAAGTTTATATAATGTGAATATTTGTCCTTTTAGGTTATGTTAGGTTTGTGAGCTAGCGAGGAAAATGTTTCCTCATTTAGCACAATAACCCAAAGTAGTGCATAAGCTTCAAGTCTGGAGCCCCAAGTTTAGCTACGTTGACAATCCAGTTAATGGCAGTGGTGTCTATATTGAGTTTACGTAGTGTTCTGCATATGGCGTCCGTTTTGACATTGTTGAAAGCCCCCTCAATGGAATGCAGCTAAGGTATACTCTTTTAAACTTAAAGATTTTTCTATTACTCTTACAACACAGTATAGCGCAGTCTCTACGCTTTTTCCTCTTGTATAAGCGTGCTGGGCTTGAGGTAGATCCGGGCATAACTTGCTGCGAATGTATATATCTATCAATCTTTCTGATGTCTTTAGTATGAAGGAGGTGAGACTTTTTGGCCTTAAGAGGTCTTCTTTCCCCTGGTCCGCGTTCGTTTTTGTTTTCCCGAGTGGACCCAGCGAGTTTCAGCGTCTTCTTGGCTCTCTCCAGAGCCATTTTCCCCTTTTCCGTGCAGAACTTAGGTTCACGCTTCTTCAGTCGCCGAAATAGGCGAGAGGCATTACGTCTTCTGTTGCCTGTTGGTGTTGTCTTTGTTACGTCTCTAGTCTTATTTTGTATAGAGTCAAGAGGGGCCAAACCATGAGTCACTCTACCAATACCAACTACTGTCGCGTAACCACATACCGTAGAGTTTCTGGTTTCTAGTGGACTGCCGTCCCTTTGGCGCTGTAGGATCCTGCTGTGTTCCCTCAAGAGAGTAGCAGAGGCTTGTCTCCTTCGGGTTAGCTGCCGTCCCCTAACAGCTGCTTTCCTGAGGTTCATCCTTACTCGACCGCGGGTCCACTGATCCAATCACCTTGGATCCCGACTGGCGAAGGCTTGTCATGGATTTAGGTGGTCCCATTAGAGTACCGTCATCCGCAGGGGCCGACTCCGAAGTGGTGCAGGCCATTGGCGAACTCCCCGACGAGGATAGCTCCCGAAGATAAGTCCTGCGTTGTGGAGCCTCTTCCTGTCGTTTTCGGACAGCTCCTCCCACTACTTTGTACCCAGTCACTTAATGGTGAGTTTGCAGTTTTTTGAACCGCTTTAAGCTGGTAGAGTAGTGAGAGAGGGATGAACTGGCGATGGAGCAAGTGTCGCTCCATTCTAGAAGAAGCTTTTCTAGATTAGCATCTATAACTCCAACGCTTTCCTCGTCCGACACGAAGGAGTGTATTTTTACATTTAACAAATGTAATATAAAAAATTTCGATTTTCTCATCCTAATCCTAAGGTATGCGTCGCCTGAAAGTAGAAACAATTTTGTAAAATGTAACAATAAGTTTTAACTTAATACGAAAATATTGTGAATGAGAACTTTTTGTAAAACGTTGGTACACATATCGCTGGCAAATTTGATATTTTCTTTATTAATATCTTTATATATGTACTACCATTTCACTAGGGCTGTTTGTAGTCGGTCTATTACATTGCTGCGCTATAAATAAGTTCATGCTATTAGCCTTCGTGCCTCATCAGTCAGGTAACTGATCTCGGCTAACCGGCAATCATTGGGGTATAATGTTATTCAGCAGGGGAACTATGCAATTAGCGTGAAACATGTTTAGTCTCCTGGAACCGGCGCCAATTTATGAGTACTGTTGAGGCCAAAAAAGATCGTTTTACTGTCAAAGGGCTGTACACGGATAAACTGTACACTCTCAACGAATTACTTCCCGTTGGTCAGTGCCTTTTTCTTGTAAAACCGGAAAAAATTAAACTCGCAGTTTTCACAACGTGGCAAAAGATATTAATTTCTCAATTTAATTGATTTTTATTTTCAGTTCTGTCACAAATTTGTCACTTTTAATTCGGATTTGGCTCGAATGGACCAAATGTTGAGTCCAAAAAAGAACGTTTTACTATCAAAGGGCTGTTTCTTTTTCGATATAAAAGAAAAATGACATTAATGATTCACAAATGACAAGTATGACAAATCTGGTTTTCGTAACTTTGAGCCTTTTGCTTGATTAGAACATTTAGTGTTTATGTAGTTACAAAATTATTACGATAAATTGTTTACAATACATAAAGAAAACAGATGTTTATTTTAATCTGCAACAAGTACCGAATCGCCGAAATGAATTACAGCGAGCTGAATTAATTTCACGCAAACACAAATCTAAAATGATCATCTAACTACAACGTGAGCAAAGAATATAGCTTTGCAATGTTTTGTTACTATTCGAACGTTATTTATAGATAAAAGCAATTTTTCTGTAAAACAATAATAAGTAAAAATTAAAAGACCTCCCTGCGGAATCGATTAACAATTCCATTCGAATCCAAATTATAAAAGAAAAATGTTCACACAATTTTTGTTTGCACAAGGAATGAAGAAGTCTTTCGTCTTAGAAATATTTGATCGAACAAGCGCACAGTTTAGTAGCTACGCGCTTAATTGCAATGTTACACGAATGTTCGTATACACTTTTCACCAACGTTTTATGAGTTACAATCCACGTTTGTACTATGTGCTAATCATTTGTACAATTATACTTCAGACGCCATTTTATATACGAATGACATTCATTTGTTCTGAATTCGGCTGCCATTTTGGATACGAATGAGATTCGTAGTATATATAAAGAATTTGTACATTCTACGAATGCCGGAAGTTTTGTATTTTCACGAATATTTTACTTCTGTTCTTAAACTTTACATCTTACCAATTTCGCCGACATATTGCGAAAGTACGATCGGCGTTCGTAGAATGTACGAAATGTAATTTGTACGTGCTACGAACGGCTATACTTTCGTATTTCTACAAAGGCATCATTTCTACTTTTATACTAATTGTTTAAACCATTTGTCATCCTATACACCAAGCATTTCTACATTCGATGTTCGTACATCATTTACATGCAGGCGATTACTATCCGAAACCAACGTTACACGAACGGCAACAATTATTCCACCATCACGTCCTTCAGCAGACTTACTTGTCAAATATTTCATTCGAGGATATTTTGCTGTATAGCCAAGACTCAACGATGACGATGACACTTTAATTCCATCAATGAACATTGTTTAAAAATTAGAAAAATATGGAATATCTTAAGAAACTCCAGGTTTCTTCCAAAGAAACCTTAACACTGTTTGTAAAATACAGGGCCGCCGCACTAATTACAAATTTTGGGCTGGACTTTGAATTTACGGAAGCCCACAAAATGTGAAACTAAAAATGTTTATTGGTTGACTTCCTTGTGTACATAATTTATTTATTTATTTAAGTCAACCCTTAAAGCTTCGCTAAGCCGCTCTTTTTCCACTTTCCTTTCCTATGACTTTGACTTTCACTTAAAACCGTACCTACTTGAAATGTTGCATTCGCCGAAAATGTATTGTAATACTGCCTTTATTTGCTTTTGCCTAGCTGTATCGCTATGGTTCTGTGCAGTATTGAACAGGATTCATGGTAATTGCCACAACGACTTAATTTTCAAATGAATGTCAACCAAATGATCCTTCGACTGATATTTCACAGCAAAGTGTACAATAACGAGGGTTAGTTGTCGTTGAAATCACAAATCTTTAGAAAAAAAAAAGAAACCGAAGAAGTTTTTTTTAAGTGTTTCATTTTCACCACCCTGTAGAATGGTGCTATCCAAAATATGCTGCCTCATTTTTACTAATTAGACTATGATTTTTAATTAGTCAGGGGTTACTCTGCATTGTAACTCCTTACTTTCCCATATTCAACAAGCCTTAGCAAAGTTTTTGGTTTAATTAATCATATTATACTTACATTTATCTTAACAATACTTGTGAAAATTTACAAATTCAAACCTGGCGAATATTGCTGACTTGTTAAATGCAATTGTTTCTTAGGCGGAACTTACAAATGAACGGCTGGTAACTGGCCGTATCAAGAAGGGAGAGGTACGGGTTGCGACAGCCCTCAAAAATGACTGCGTCGGCTTCGTGAAAACAATTTTGTACATTGTATACTCTAAAACAGTTGTCAGATAAAATGGTCGCCATCTGTATGCCAAAATCAATCAGATTCAAAAATCCAGTCGTTCAAGTTGACTTATGCTTGATTGAACTACAATAACTCCGATCGCGAAAACTAAACTAGTCGTTAATGTCGATTTTAATAACTACTCGTATGTCAAGCAGAAAATTGAAAATATCAACTGAATACACAGTGGGAAAAAAATCTTGATTAGATCTGTCAGCTTCCCCTCCATAAACGTCAACAAAAATATCAGTTCACGTGACCAATCTAGGCCAGTAAAAACACAAATCGATCAACTGTGAGACTCAAACTAAAGTAGAGAACGTCTACGCAATGAGTTCTAATAAAGGGTCATTCATTTTTCTGTTTCGAAAGTAAAGCTAAATAAAACACACACATTTTGATGAAAATTTTATTTCATTATGAAGTTTGGACTTTGCCAATAAGTGCGAAAAACAATATCAATCAAATAGCCGCCTCGAGAAAATTCGCGCAGCATGCGATTCTTTTAAGGTAATTTTTAACCACTTTTTCGCACATTTCGGGCGGTATATCGGCCACAACTTGAGTAATGTTGGTTTTTAATGCGTCTAAAGTGATATATAGAAATTATAAGAGAATTGGTCATGCCATTCTTATTGTCTTACTTATGTGACAACGTTTTATGTAACAAAATAGGTTATATTATGTATACGTGCTTGATGCTTGATCAACGCGAAAACTTAGAGTGTTGCGGAGGTCCCAAATAAGAAGACGACGATATTAGCTTTCGAATAGTTCAAAAACTTTTATTTCCTGATATAAACAACGCAATAATACAACAAATTCAATTCTATGTTTATTCTTACTTACAATTAGTGTTTCTTTAATTTTGAACAACGCGCTGCAAATGCCGGACAAAATGGCGTTCTTAACAATTTTATTTAGAAGGCAAAATTGACAGATGCGACGCCATTTTTCTTTCTTTATGCTTAAGCTAAAATCGGTTTTCTTGACAAAATGAGTGCTGCCAGGTTTGGCAACATAGAGAGTAAAAAATGGCGGAACAAATGGCGTTCCTAAAAAATTTAATTTACAAGGCAAAATTGACAGATGCGACGCCATTTACCCTAATTCCTTTTTTCTTTCTTTATTCTTAAGCTAAGTTCGGTTTTCTTGACAAAATGAGTGCTGCCAGGTTTGGCAACATAGAGAGTAAAAAATGGCGGAACAAATGGCGTTCCTAAAAAATTTAATTTACAAGGCAAAATTGACAGATGCGACGCGATTTACCCTAATTCCTTTTTTCTTTCTTTATTCTTAAGCTAAGATCTGTTTTCTTGACAAAATGAGTGCTGCCAGGTTTGGCAACATAGAGAGTTAGTCTTAAGATGAGTGTGGCGAATAAAGGATTCACAAGTGAAACGTGTTTTGATTAATACATATTAAAGTGTTCGGTGATTATTCCCGTAAACACGGTCTTTTGCGTAGCCCCACAGAAACAAAAATCTAACGGTGTCAAATCGCATTATCTTAGTGGTCAATTGACGTCACCAAAACGTGAAATTACTTCTCACACAATAAAGCCATAATTGGTCGTGTTGTGTGGCTTGTTACCACGTCTTGTGAGAACCTCATATCGTCCAAGTCATGATCTTCAATCGCTGGCCAAAAAAAAATAGGTTATCATTCGACCATATCGCTCCGAATTGGCTGTAACCATCTGCCCATTGGCATTTTCGAAGAAATGCGGACCAATGACACCCTTCGACCATAGAGCACTCCAAACAGTCGACTGAGCGTGATTACGATAATGCAGAGGCCTTACGACATCAGAAACGCTTCCACTCTCTTCAAATTTCTTCACAATTTTACCGATTGCTTGCGTAGTCGTCGATTCTGACCACTTTTCTAGTAAATTTTAATAATTTGAACGCTTTGTTCGATTGTTAAGCGATCCACTATCGTAAATCGCAAACATTCAACTAATATTATGACACTTCAAATGACAGCTGAGCTTGACAGGTATCAAATGCCAGCGCTACCAACTTGAAACCACGAAATGAATGACCCTTTATTTTTATACCTTTTAAATAAGAAGCTCGCCAATTATATAAAAAACCACCCATAACTCTTATATATTATATATAAAAAAAGCCCAGCCGTATGCAGATTATTGTTTACGCTTTCATATGTTTCACTGCAAAATTTCAGCAACGCATCTTCGGTTGAACTACCAGCACGAAGTCCATATTGAGCAGCGTTGCAAGTTTGAGGGATTTACCCCCAGATTTAGGTTTTTTTTGGGTGACGGGGGGAAATCTGGGGCGGAGAAATTGTTAAGGGGGAAATCTGAGCTCCTTCTTTAAGTTCTATTTTATTCGTTTTTGATATATGCATCTGCATTTGGCGAACGTAAAAAACGCTAAGTAACTTAAACTTAATAATGAGTTATCGTCGTCCTTTTCTGTCCGCTACCAACTGAATCAAATTTGAAATAAAGAACTAAATTAATGTGTGTTTTTTTTTTTTAAATGCTGTAAAATAATCAATCGACTCTCTAAAACTATATTTACGTTGCGAAAATTCTAATATCTTTGGACTATTTTCGTTTCCAAAGCAAGTTTAAAAAGAAAAAAAAAAAACTAACACCTGTTTCACTAGAAAGAAATTATAGTTTTTTGTAATAGTTCCTTAAATTTGTTTCCGAATTTAAGCACCAACCTCATCAGTTAATTTTATTAACAACAATTTCATGAAAAATGTGTTCAGACTGTGTAAATTTCTACAAAATGGTTTCCAAAAGCAACACGCGTTGACATTTTCATCGAGTGTATTTATTTGGGGCGCACTTTTGCATTCGTGAGACCAAAAATGTTCGCGCTTCAAATTCGAAGTTCCTACTTTTAAGTCGTAAAACATATGAAGAAAATATTGACAAGAAGTTGGGGTTGTGTTTTTTTAGAAAAAAAAAGCCAAATCTTGGGGTTGGGGGGAAATATTTTGACCTTCTGGCAACGCTGATATTGAGGTTCACGCAGAGAATTATTTTTATTTTAGAACAAGCCTTCTCCTTTTCATCGCCTTCTCAAACAATTTTGATTAAACAAAAAAGCGATATCGATCTGTAATTATTCAAATCACAAGGGTTAAATTTTGGTGGAGTGGAATGATTTCAGCAATCCTAAGCGCGCTTAGGAAAATTCCAACGTAAACGCTTTTATTAAAAACATTTGCGAGCACGTCGACAAAAAGTCATTAAATCGATTTGCTATTTTAGTAGTATCAGTAATCCTGCTATTATCCTCATCTTCTCAGATTGATAACTACGATTTAAAATTTGTTTAACCACACACCTTAAACCTTTAATATGAATATCTATAATAATATTGCTGGAATAATTTACAACTTAGTTCGAACAGTGAGAATGTGAAGCTTATACTGCTGGCAAAGAATAGGTGTGAGCTATAAGCTCTTTCTTTACAATTGTCCACTCATTCGACTTGGTCGTTGACATTGACATTGAAAGATACAAAACCAATTCGTGTGCCAGTCTTTTGAGGCCACAATGTATCAAACCATTAAACGGCGGGTATATCTTGCGTAATACCAATCACCTTTGGTCGTACCTCGACGTGATCAAGTTCGTAATTGGCAGCAAAACCGGTCGATGGACTTGATCCAATTGTGCGCCTACCGTTTTGTCTTGGGTGTGTCGATTCGATTGCAATAAGTGATTTTAGCTCTTGAGCTAACTATGGTAAATCGCATTCATCGGGGATGTAGCTCAGATGGTAGAGCGCTCGCTTAGCATGTGAGAGGTACGGGGATCGATGCCCCGCATCTCCAGGACTTTTTTTTGGTTGCCTTTCTTACTAAGTCTCCCTTTGAAACGTTTTAGTAGAGCTTGTCCAAGTTAGAGAGTTTCTATGTAAAAATATTCAACGGTCAGTCCGTACTATTCATTCGTTCATTCAGCACGAACAAAATGCCACGATTTTTAGTTACAAACAAATGAACCATTGCCTACTCTAAGTAGTCAGTGGATGGCAGTTTGCATCCCTCAGTCGGTATCATAAATCCGGAATGACACCACCAAATGCACCTCACATTAGTTGTACCCTCTTTGAAAACCTTGTTTACTTTTCATTCGGGGTAACCCCCAACCGCCCCCTCTGGGGGGTAACTTTATTCAACCGCCAGGGGTACATAAATATTGCGACGTTCCTCAGACTTAACGATGGCAAAAGTTTTCACTCTCAATGAGTCCTTGTGCGAAATCGCTTTCTTCCAAACAAACAATAAAATATTGGCACATTAATGTTTAGTCAGACGTAAAATTACTTTTAAGTCTTTCACTCTCTCCCGCACCGCGCCGCTCGTTGCGCTCGCTCGCATTTTTGTTTCGCACACACAAAGTTTTAAAATAATGCAAAAGAATTTCATATATTTTCCGGGCATTAATCCGCTTTATTGAGACGGGACACCGACGGTGAGGCTTTGCCTTTTGCTGCCGAAATAGATGCGAGTATATACATCGACATATACCGCCCTCCCGCATCTATCTATATATCGACAGAAAATATTGTGATCATCTCAATTAGGGGATGACACAGTCTTCCTGGACTTTGAATTGCTCTTTCGTTCCTCTTCGATTGTGTTATTGTTCCTCTGATTATATTCCAATTGTCAGTGAGTGAAGGCGGAGAGCGTTCGATGGAAATTCATTACAATTGGAAATCCATGCCAGCCAAGGGATGGTGGTGGTTTATAATCTGATTGTCGGGATGATTTGTCCCCTCGTCGTCGGTGGCAGATGAGACAAATGTGAGATACTCCCGTCGGAATGAAATGATGAAAAATAAACTTTGTCCAAGTGTTTGCAAATTAATTAAAATGAAAATGGCAAAAAAAAAAACAATTTTTGATGAAGGACCAGATGTTTGGGGAACTCCCTTCGATATTTTCCTTACTACGAGTGTCCTCTTCAAGGTGGCCCAAGTGGCAGCAAATATTAATGTTAAAAATGCAAATCAACTAATTTTGATTGTCGTCGGGATTAATGATGCAGCAATCAGTAAATGAAAGTCAATTTCGATCGATGGCTAAACCTGATGTTGGTCCATCTTTCGAGGCCACATCTGGCGGGTTTAAGTGCTGATGAAACCTCCAAGCTTTAGCTGTCCGTTGCGGCGGGTCTGTTTTATTTGTTTTTAAGTTTGGTTCCCACTTTCTGCCTGGACATATCATCCACTGTTTTCTTTAAAATGTCACTGTCATTCGGTTTCCAGTTTCGTTTTCAAGTAAAAAGTGGCCGCATTCAAGAATCTAGTTATCTAAAGTCGACTAGATTGGTCTGGATTAGATGAAACCTGAACGCAAAAACTAACTAGATTGGTCGGGAACGTCACTTTTTGACTTGGGATAAGTGGGGGCGACTGTGTTCGGCATTTTTGGTGCCCATTAGTTACACGGCGTTCACATCGCAGTTCAGTTTGAAAGTTTTTATAGTTTGTGAAATTGTTGGAAAATGTAACTCTTGATATAATTTCGTCTCAACGCCAAATACCTTAATATAATTGTCGTTTTTTTTTTCAATATCTAGCAGAAATCCATCTCATGATAAAATTAACTTAAATCATAAACTAAGTATTAAATAGACCGCCAGCTCCCGCGCACCTACCCGATTCCCCCGCAAATTTTGAAAAGAAAATTCTCTCTTAAATTTCGTATGCGTGAATACATGTGAAGCAGCAAAAAAAAAAGAATTCTAAATGGAGGGGGTATAATCAAATAATGACACTGAGCAGTCATCCTATTTACATCGTGGTATTTCTACCTTTTTGTAGAAATGTTGACGTTCGAAAATCCTGCCGTGCAAAATAGAAATAAGGCATCAACATTTTTTAAATATTAGGAATCTGATAAAAAAAAAACACTAAATTACCATAAAAAAGGGATTTAACTTTTAGTAAAAATTTCTAGTACCTACCAAGAAATAATCATTATAATGTTAACAAACTGCGATTTTTATACTGAAGGTTAGTTTGATGTGAATTTCTATCCGAATTTTACTTTAAGAAGAAACATTTTTTCATAAACAAATCGAGAGAATTTCAGTTCGGTGAAAAGGGAAAAATACCCACGCTTCGTGGGAAAAATAAAGATAGAGTGCTAAGCACAGTGATTGACAGTAGGGTATTTGGTAAGTTTCTATCAGCTGATGGATGCGTTCCAACAGTTTGAATTTGTTGTTTTATTTCACCACGAACAAATTTATTTTAAAAAATAGTAAGTTACTAATTTAATCAACATATGAATAAAGGAATAATGATAATAATAATAATAATAAAGGGTAATTTGTTGTTCTTTTCGAAATGATAGCTTCCAAAACGATATACAACCTTCATAGGACATGACAAACACATTTTTAGAAATTCGCATGACAAAAAATGTCTCATACAATCAACGAAAATGAATTTATTTTCTTTAGTTTCAAGAACAGAAACTAAAATGTATAGGTATACTATCAGTTGCCTTTAAACCAAAGTAAAGTAGGATTTTTAGCACGAATTACGACAACTACGCTCTACTTAACACTTCGAGGGCTCGCATTAGTTATTGCAATTGCCACAAAAAACAGGCCTTTAATCGGAACAATATCACTTAGTATTTCTAAAACACATAATGTGCACATGTGCACTTGTTTTTTTTAATCAATAACTAAGAGAGGCTTGTTAAAATATCAGTGGACATTTCGAAATACAATGTTATAAAATTTGCTATTTGTATTCACATATCACTGACAGGAAAAAAAGAGCGCGCGAGTGGGCCGACTCTTTGCTCACGATGACAACTTAATAATTGTCAATTTAGTACTCAGTCAGGAATTTCTTGACTAGATTCGTCGGCTGCCCCTCCATAAACGTCAACTGAAACAGCTGCTCATATGACCGACTTCAGCCAATCACAACTGAGATAGATCTAGTCGGACAGCTGTCAGACTTACTAAACTAGATACTTGAACGTCCCCAGTATTATTCGCACACTCTGCCGCCATCTTAAATGACAGAAGTCACAATGACAGCGGTCACAACAAATGGCACCGCATTCATGCAACACCCAATCGCCGCACCTGTTTTCATATAAATTATTCTTACATCAACTAAATAATTTCAGATTCAAAACTGATAAGAGAGCACTTTGATTTGATTAAATATACATACATATTTTTGAGAATAATTAGCGAACTCAGCGTGTAGATAGAAACGTGCCGTTGGTATTAATAGGCGATTGTACAGTTTCTAATAATAGCTGCAGGTGGATACGACGAACACTCGTGCGTGATTTGTATATATAAACAGGTGATCGTGTATTCAATGTGAAACAAATATTATTCGTTATTCGTTTGGATAATTGCAATTGGTTTTTGATTTTAGCTTATCTATTTGTACAAGGGGATGTAGCTCAGATGGTAGAGCGCTCGCTTAGCATGTGAGAGGTACGGGGATCGATGCCCCGCATCTCCAAGACTTTTTATACTTCTGTGAATAGTTTATATATTAAACTGTACAACTTATGTTAAACAACAGTTTAAGGCCACTTTTGGCATCCACAGGCAATTCAAAATGCCATTCAAGACAAAATCATTGTCAACTATAAAAAATGGATTCCATAAGAACAAATCAAACAAATTCGAAGATCTCGTTTTACATGGTAGCCACTGGACTGGAAAGTCAGGGAATGTCAGGGAATTTGTTTTTCTTATATAATATTAAAAAAAAATTCAGACGAGCTCTGAAGTCTACCCACAAGTTTTTTTTACAAGACTGAGCGACCATCATTTATTTAATTAATTTGAATAGTTCATTAGGAAATAAAAATACCATAAAAATACAAAAATCAAGTTTTTCAATGGCCCAGCAAGGCATTTGCTTTGATAAACCTATGTATTTTTTTTGTCGGAGGTTGTTACTATCCGATGGAGCACTGAGACACAACTACTGGTCCATTGTCCTGCCAAACAGACACCTTACATTATTGTACTTAGTTTTCCCGTCTTTTGAAGAAAGATGAGAAGGTGCTTCAGTGATGAAGAGCTTAGAAGTTCGGCACTCACCACATCAGCCCCAAAGATCCTCCACCTGATGCTAGCAAAGGCAGGACAGCTACAGAGGAAGTGTTCCGCTGTATCGTCGTCCTCTCCACAAGCAGGACAGATGCTGGAGTCGCTCAAGCCCAATACATTCAAGTGCTTGCTGGCCCGAAAGGACGCCCACAAGGAGTCTGCAGTCGATTCTCCTGAGAGACAGAAGGATAGACGCGGACTTTTTACAGATGTCCGGACGCAGTCGCTTGGTCTGTCTACACCCAGCACAGTCACGCCACCGACACTCGTGTTCACGAGAAACCCAAGTATCAATGGATGACCTAACCGCAGATGCAGGCAGACCCAACGCAGGTTCAGGTCCTGAGAAAGCTTCTTCTGAATCCAGCCTGGCAAGCTCATCAGCGATCTCATTTCCGTGGATACCAGTGTGACCTGGGACCCAAACAAGATTCACTGTGTTTAGCCTTCCGACCAAGTTCAGAGAAAGCTTGAGTTAACTTAGACGAGGTGAAAGGGTTAAGCAGCTTGGCTGTCACTGCAAAGGCATATGCTTCTAGCCCTCCACCTGTTTGTCACAATATAGCGCATAAGGATAGTGAAAATCTCCGCTGGGCCCATTTTAAGGCGATTCCATAAATCCATTTCTATGAAGCTTTGAAGGGTGGAAAATGTTTTTTTTCTAATGCAACAACCCACCCGCTTCTAACAAAGTCATCAAAAATCATTTTCCACTACACTGCAATGTAAATTTCGGATCGCTTAAAAATGGGCCAATTTATACCATTCCAGGTTCCCCTTAAATTGCGAAAAGTGTCCAGTAATGCCGGCTGTCTTCTATTTTGTATCACAGTTAGAAATGGGTGCAGAGAATAGCTATGCACAATTTCATCGTTTGTAGTTCAACAGTTTTTGAGTTATGGCGACCGGAAACTAGATGCCAAAATGTTGCTTAAATTTCATACAAATCGTTGGTATAATTTGAATATTATTAATAGATAAGTTAAGTCGAACACTTTCGAAAATAGAAAATGTTATCACTTAGTTTGCTACGGTTTCGGAGATAACACGGTTTTAAGGGATTTTCGAAATTTTTTTCTAATGGTCTAGCTATCTAACGGTTGAACTACAAACGAAAAAAAACAACTACAAACGAATGCCTATTGAACTGCATACCAAGTTTTTCATTATAGAAAAAGTGCGGGCTAACTTCACAAACAAATTTCGGCTGCAATTTCGCTTAGATTCCAAATAAACCAAAAATCGTTAGGCTTATCGACACAATTTGTTTTTTATTAGATTGTTGAGGTACTATTGGAAATAGAAAATTTCATCACTTAGATTGGTACAGTATCGGTGATAGCCAGGAGGAGAGATTTTGCAATAATTATGTTTTTGTTGTTATAAATTGCTTAAAAGTGGTCAGTTTTTAATGTTATTCGAAGGAGTAGAACAATTTCTTGGTTAAAATCGGGGTTTACGGTTGTTGTTGCAAATTGACAAATAGTGCCTCACATCGATGGACAGGGATGAATGGTTTGCGAAAATGTATTTTCCGTTGTTTTGTTGTTGTTGGGAAGTCCATATATGGATGCAACTCTAGGGGGATGCATTTTTTGACTTTAATCGCGTCTTATTAAGTAACGCTTGAGTGAATTCGAAAATTTTAAATGCAGCTATTTGAGTTGGATATGGTTTATGAACCAGCGATTTTAAGTAATTTCTCGCTGTTGGAAATTCGCAGTTATAGGTGCAAACACAAATGTCCTTATATCTCCGAAATGAGACATTTCTGAGAAAAAATAATTTCACTACAAACTCGAATGCAACTGGCTAGTTTTTATTTCAAAAAGCCAAAAGTGCGGGTTGAAATTTTTTACTTATGGTTCTAACTTTCTAACGGTTGAACTAAAGGGTGGTTAAATTTGAAGGTCCGATGTTGAATATGAACCACACATTTCTCAGTTTCAGACTAACTCAATTTGAACCATGGAAAGAAGCGTTAAAATTATTCAGGCTTATTATGAAAATGGGCGTTCAAATCAAAATGCATATCGTACACTTCGTGATTTTTTCGGTCAATTTAATCGGTATACATTTTCACCTCATTGGGTTCGTCAATAAGCAGAATTGCCGCATTTGGGCGAATGATAATCAAAGAGTGATTGTCGAAAAACCAATGCACCCACAAAGAGTGACTGTTTGGTGCGGTTTATGGGCTGGCGACATCATCGGGCCGTATTTTTTCCAAAATGAGGCCGGGCAGGCAGTTGCTGGGAATGGTGTTCGCTATCGTGACATGATAACGAACTTTATATGGCCCGAATTGGAAGATATGGATGTGAACGATATGAGGTTTCAACAGGACGGTGCACCTTGCCACACAGCTAACGAAACAATCGCTCTTTTGCGGAAGAAATTCAATGGACGTGTTATCTCACGTCGTGGCGATGTTAATTGGCCGCCATGATCATGCGATTTGACTCCGTTGGACTTCTTTCTTTCGGGTTATTTGAAAGAAAAGGTGTACGTCGATAAGCCAGCAACAATTCAAGAGCTAAAGGATGAGAAAATTCGGCACATTAACGGCATAGAACCTCAGTTATGCCTCAGCGTCATCGAAAAATTGGACCATCGGATGGAGGTGTGCCGCCGAAGTCGCGGCGGCCATTTGGCCGATATTTTGTTCCACACATAATTGAACCATAGCAATATTGTCATAATAAAATGTTATGACAGTAATTTCCTAAATAATTTGTGTTTTATTTAAAATTAACATCGGCCCTTAAAACTTAACCACCCTTTACAAACGAATGTCTATCGAAATGCGTTTCACGTTTTTCATTCTAGAAAAAGTGCGGGCTAACTTGACGTAGGTGGAAGGCCCCTGTTTTTTTAAAATTGTTTACTTAATTTTACCAGTCTTTAAAGCGACTGATCTATTGTGTCAATGGGGAGGGGCTAAACTAAGAGACGTTCGACCTCCCTCATGAAGGTCAGTAAGTCCTTAGTAGCAGAGTGCCCTATCTCTGTTGGTGTACGAGTCTCTCTATTGAAGACCCGTTTTCTTAACCAATGAAGAGCCGGACAGTCACAGAAGATGTGTTCAGAGGATTCGATATCCTCCAGACAGAATCTGCATTCTGTTTCCGGACAAAGGTTCATTTTGTTGAGGGGATATCTAAGGCGACAATGACCTGTGAGGAAGCCCGCTAGCTTTCTTATGTTATCCTTACTGAGTTTAAGTATTTCCTTATAGGAGTAAGGCTTAATTAGTCGTTTGGATTGTCTTAGACCCGGGACATGTTCTCAGTGTCCATGACGAAGTTGTTTTTCCCAATCGTTAATTTGCCTTAGTGCAGTAGCTCAATTAACTGAGCAGTAGGGTTCTGGTCCACAGAAAAGATTCGGAGCCAGTCTTAGCTAGTTTGTCCGCATATACGTTGCTTGCAATACCCTGATGACCCGGCACTCAGCCAAGCCTTACCTTGTTGTATTTGGCTAGGGCTTGCAAGGCATCGTGACAGCACTTAACTGTTTTGGAGTCCATTGTTTTGGGCTGCCTGAAAATATTTGAATGATTGCGTCTTTCATTCCTTTTTGGGATATTAGATCGGCACAAATTGCGATAGCATGGATTTCCGCTTGAAAAACCGTGGGGCACATTCCCATGGGTATCGATACTTTGGTTTTGGGGCCAAAGACGCCAGCTCCAACTCCGGAATCCATTTTGGATCCGTCGGTGTACCATACTAAGCTTTTTGGGTTGATTGATAAAATACCATTGGTCCAACCTTCACGTACAAGTATTTCAACCTCATATAGTTTTCCGAAACTGTACTCCCTAACCATAGTGTCTGGGACGGAGCAGAACATATCCAATTTTGGGATTAGGTTGAGTATTTTCAGATGTCCCACATGATCAGCTGATTTAAACCTTTGATTTAAATGGCGCATCTAGCTGCCGTCTCATAATAAAGTACTGCAAGGGTGAGAGCCCAATAATGGCCCCAAGTGCTGTGAGGCACGCTCTGTGGCGGACTTGATGTGTGAGTTCCAGTTAAGTTTCTTATCAAGGACGATTCCGAGGGGTCCTAAATTGACCAGTCTCCTGCGCCTAGGGCAATTTCCTTGTGGCTAAGGGCGTCTTCTACCTTTTTGACGAGGTTGTGCAGAGCACCCTCAGTGGACTTTCCCTTTCTGTACGCAAACTGACTTGAGTGGAGAGGGTTAGATATTAATGTCTGACCTCTGATATGAACATCAATTAGTCTTTCCATAGTTTTAAGAACAAAGGATGTTAGACTGATAGGTCTATATGATTTAGGTTGTTCGCTTGGCCTGTTGCCACTTTTGGGAATGCAAATTATACGTTCACCTGTCTCCAAGTGGAAGGAATGTATCCCCAATTGTAACTAGCTCTAAATAGGGTTGTAATTGCTGGTAGTATGACGTCAATAACCCTCTGAAAGAGGGCTGGGAATGTACCGTCACCACCAGGTGCTTTAAAAGGTTTGAAAGAGCCAACTGCCCATCGAACCTTACCTGGACTAAAAATTTTTCCATCAGAAACAGAGATCCTGGGATCAATGTCGTGTGATTCACGGATGGTCGAACCCGGAAAATGAACCTCAAGTAATGTTTTAATTGTTTCCGAACGGTCCGTCGTGTAGGTTCCATCGCATACAGCATACATCACATTAACAATCTGTACATTGAAGAAAACGATGAAAAAAATGCGTCAATATCATGAATATAACGGTGAATTTAATTTTTTTCATCAATATAACGAATCAGTTCCTCTATAAGATGAACACTTACATCAACAATCCCCTTCATAAAAATTGAATTCTGTTTTTTGATGAACGCGGTCATCAATATAATGAAAGCCGTCATCAATACGATGAACGCCGTCATCAATATGACGAAAACTTAAAACTTGGCAGTCGTATTTGAATATGATGATTCCATTCATCAATAAGACGAATAAATCATCAACTGGATGAACAAATAACTAAATTCATCAAAATAAGTGTTTTCGTCATATTGATGAAATTTTTTGATGAAACTTAAGAAAATACGCTAAATTCTTATCAGAATCCTGCCACAAAAAATTGATGAATGCACTTTCTTCATACTGAAAAACGGTTCATCAACTGTCAAAAAGTTTTCATGAATTTGTTCATCATGTTGATGAAGGCCATTCGTCAATATGACGACTCTTTTTTTCAGTGTATAGTTAGCCCCAATTCCTGTGGGAGTATTTATCCGACCTAGCTCGCGTGAAATGGTGTTATAATGTAGATAGAGCTGATGTTTTGCTCCCCGGGGCGAGAACAATTCGTAGGTATGCATTAAATAAACTATCTTGTCTTTGTAAGGGTGCAAGCCAAATGTCATTTTTGTGATGGAACATCCACTACACACACTTCGACTCCAAACCTTGCCTGCCACCGTGTTTGAACTCCAATCCAATGACTTCAAAAATGCACAAAGGATATTAACAGTGCACCCCTTACTGAAAGAACTCCGAGTGTCGCAAAGAACCTTAATTCTAGATGAACTGAACATCCTTGGCGCAAATTAATAAGCGACCGTTTAATGCCTTTCCTAAAGCGTCCAATTAATTATTCAACTGCATCTGTCGATTCAGCTTTCGTTTGCAAATTCCTGTACCTCTCTAAATCGAGGGTGAAAAATTAAAAACCCTTGGCGCATATATCAAATATTCCACCGCAGACGACAACATTTTTCCCGTATACTAACAGTAAGGATACAAATGGCCTGTTAAACTCCGACCGCTGCTCCTTTGGCGCATCTTGAGAGCGAGTGATGAATATTCACGTGCCGAGGACCGAGAAGTTCGGCTTGAGTTAACGACTACAAAAGGTACAGTCGATACTTGGGTTCTTTTTTTCGAGTGCAAAAAATACAATCTCATTTGTTTGCCAGCACATATGCAACGGGCTGTTCTTGCGGGAGGTGAAATCCACCCGCGTAATTTGATTTGCACCCTCCCAGTAGACGGATGCTGCTTGTTTTCCCAAGTTGGCTGTTAAGCAATTAAAAAACGTGTATGAGTCGACGGGGAGGCGGTGTGGCTCCTTGGAGCCTTGTATAATGATACATGACGTGCTATTTACGATGACAGCTTCTGTTTTAATTTAACCGGATCCCCAGTCAGCAAACAGGGGTAAGTTTGGTTTGATTCTGCGGCAATTGTCGTCGATTGCAGCAAAGTTAAAAGTTTGCGAATGGAATCCCTCCAAACAGGGACCGACAGATCTCACTGTCATTATTACATGGTAGTTAGTTTTTCTCGCCCCACACTCTATACGGGGGGAAGGGTTGTTTTTGTTCTTCGAATGAGTACGTTTTTGATGTGGGCACCCCCTCGTCGAGGGTGTGCAAGATGAGCACACGGGAACGAGAACGAGAACGAGAACGAGAACGATTTGTGTTCTCGGTGGTGTATAAGAAAAGTTTTCGCCGACAAATGGAAATTTATTACCTGAGTGTTTTTAATTGTTTTAAGTGTTTTACGATGTTTACGTTAGCTTGGCTCTATCCTCTCCGCTGGATGGGTGGTAGAGAGCGACCGAACGCGGCAGATAGCGATGGGTATAGTTTCACGGCGATCGATCGGCGCTATATGGCGTGGCTATTTTATTTTTGATTCGTAATCGTGCCGTGAATTTGTAATCTATTTGGTAGACGGGTATTGTTGATATTTTAGAGTTTAAGTTGAAGAAATCGTACGCTTTGTATCGTCGGGGATGTAGATCAGATGGTAGAGTCCTCACTTAGCATGTGAGACATATGGGGATCAATTCCTCCTCATCCCTAGTTATTCTTTTTGAGCGGTTGGGGAGTGGGATCTTTTTTTCTATAGTTGCGGCTTTCACCTTGGTTATAAGAGATCATAGCAGCGTATAAATTGGGCGTTTCAATTTAATGTCTATCGCCTAATCTTCCACAGAGCGACATGTATACTTATTCGTCAAGATAACATTATTTTTTGTTTTGGCAGAGGTATAGGTCGCTTCTGCTGACCTAAGGTAATAGTATTCAAGTTGGCAGCGGGCTCTTTATGCCTTTTCGAACAAGCTACGGAGTTGCCAGAAATTTGTGTCCATCAGAAGATTGCGCGACACCTTTTCGAACTCAGCGCAGGCTCGCCCTGGAATAGGGATCTACTTTTCGAGGCCTAAAAGCCTTGAGAACTTTTCTCATCCTACATCTGTCCTTTAAGTGCTTGTCCACGAGCTCTTAGAATTTGCATTCTGTCCACACCGCATTTAAAATATTCCAGAATAACCATTTTCAATGTTCACTTTAATTTATTATTATAGTTAAATTCATCTTTCAAATCAAATTTTATGAACATTGGAGTACAATTATAGAGCAAGTCGTTTTTCAAGGCACATAACTCTCAAAAGCTCCGGAATATTCGTTGTCAGTTTTCTCTTGGCTTCATTTAAATTTTAAGGACGAAATTCTGTCTACATCCTAAACGGCTGCCCGGATTTGGTTGGTTCAAGCTTCGGCTTTGGAGTTTGTGGGCTTTCAGTTCGGGGCCGTTTTTTTTTGCAATGTAACCTCAATATTAATGGTACTTCCCAATTTTCCGAAAATGTTCATACCAGTTTGATTGGTTCGAAAACAGCTCAAACGATTTCAACCAAAATTGATATTTCAGCTTACGAAAATGATGCTAACATGACTGCATACCGAGTTTTTGGCTTAAAAATCGAAGAAAGGTGCTTTTGAAATTTGGACACACATATCTCGAAAACGGTCCATACAAATGTAACTAAAATTCATTTCTAAGCTATAATTTGGTCTTTTCTAACTTAATAGCAAACTCAGTTTTTGTCTATATTATCGTACAGTAAATATCTTCTTTTTTCAACAACAATCAATATACACCCTAATAAACCCTAATCTGGGCCGATTGTAACTTAAAACTAACCTACAACTTACTCTTCCCTGATCGATCAATGGCAACAATTTGGGGCTTACACAGAAAACCAAACTTCATTCGCACCCCACACACGAACATCGGGATATTCAGTTTATTACTACTAATGCAAATTCAAAAACAAATGCCCGAATTCTTACATATATATCTATGTCAAGATATCGGTCTACCACGAGCAATACTTCCAACCATAGACAGCTTTAAACATATTCCAGTCCAAAATAAAAACATGTCCTAGTAGGTCAAAAAGCAGATGCTCCTACTACGACTGTCAAAAATCTTGTTAATTGTAAGAGCATATAAAATAGTACAGTAGGCGCTGACAACTCTCTACCCACAACTTGCGACGGTTGCCTGTTACTTGGAGCTTCAACTTATAAAAACTCACATTGCTACTGCCATAAGTGGTATATTTCATGATCCGTTTCTTCTATCTAGCATCGGCTCTCAGATTTTTACCTACCTACGTAATAAAATAAGAAAACAACCAACCAATCTTTTGATGAACGAGAAAGTTTCGTTCGACTCAGTCGTGCACTTTATTTTACAATCAAATTTAATTATTTCGCACTTCATTAATTGTTACAATGTTTAAAATGAAAATGTATTCTTTAGGGGGAAAACTCATTAAGAGATAGACGTATTCTAAAATTATGAAGTCTCTTAATTACATGTTTCGATTCTTTTTAAATATATTCATTGTTCATCATTAAACCATTCTCGATGTTTTCTCTATGCCACCCTGTATGCCCTTTTACGCTTGGTGAGCAATGTCATACAATTCTTCTTGCACGCCTAAATTATTGTTGCGCTAGGAAGTAGAAATGCAGGCAATAATTTTGAGGATATAGATAAAATTAGAGGGCTCGCTGACAACCAGCAAGATAGAATAAAATATAAATGTTAGTTCAAATTAGATTTAATCGTTTTTGTCTAGAAAGAATCAATAAAAATTAATTTAAAATGTAGCTTGTAGTATGTGAGAAGTTTTCATATAAATGGTAACTTTCCGCGGTCACAATTTAGACTGTGTGCAGTCGATTCGTGTAGCTGTTAAAGTGTAACATTAATAGCAACCTCACGGTTTTTGTGTGGCTTGAAATGTTAGAACATTTGTATCTTTGAGACACGTAATGATAACAGAAATGTCAATTAGTGACCATCTTATTCGAATGCCTTTATCGATACAGAACCGAGTCAAATGTACCGTGTGGTAGTATAATTGAATGTAGATTTGGATACGAGTCACAAATTTCTAATTGCGATGACACGCTTAGCGTCAAAAAAAACTCTATCGGTAGAGTACGTGTCCCGAGAAAACATTCCAAATAAAGGGTTTTCCAATGAGAGGTGTTATTGTGAATGACCCGCTATTTCGGTAGCTGTCACTTTTGAAGCTTTAATTCATTGACATTTGACAAGTAGAAACTACGCCATTACTAAAAATGGAACGATACACTCTCAACAACGCATTGAATATAAATTTCAGTTAACACAAGAACTCAACACAAGCAACAAAAGCATTGATCTTTTACGGGAAAAGTTTCCGGACCGTGTTATCTCTCGAAGAGGTGATCACAATTGGCCACCAAGATCTTGTGATTTAGCACCTTGCGACTCCTTCCTTTGAAGCCACGTGAAAGTGAAGGTCTACGCCAACAGCCCAGTGTTGATTCAAGACCTCAAAGATAAAATTTGTGAGACTATCGAGGACATAGGGCAGCCACTTTGCGATTTGGTTATGGACAATTTTATGAAAAGGATATGGTCCTGTATACGTGCTTGTGGTGGCCATTTGGCTGATGTTGTTTTTCATTATTAACGGCATACCTTCCTCTTTATTATGAAATAAACATCCGATCCTTTATCTCAAAAAATGGAACTTTTCTTTGAATACCAAAATGACAAATGTTACTTCGTAACAGAGTGGCTTAACTTCATTTCTCACAAAAACTAAGCACCTACAAATTATTAAGGTTATGAAAAGATTAAACCTCGGCTTCTGTCTGGACCTGTTACGCTTAGTATATATTTATTTTATTTGTCAAATATGTTGAAGTTGACCACCAAAAAGCTTGTCAGCTACCAAAAATAATTTGGAGATGCGGGGCATCGATCCCCGTACCTCTCACATGCTAAGCGAGCGCTCTACCATCTGAGCTACATCCCCGACTGAAAAATGCACTACGCTGTGTCCACAAAAAGACCAAAAACGATGTAACAATTTAACCATTGGCAATTGGACAGGTGTGCCCGATTTATGCATACCAATGAGAATTACGCAGCAAAAGGCAATTGAAACCAGTCCGAGGCATACTTTCATTTGTCATTGCCATGATACGAAAGAGTCACAAAGAGTATGTACATACCTCTGTTGCTGGTTATAAATAGTTATACATATATGAATTCATTTCTTTTGTAAAGCAGATTTGTTGCTGCTCCACATAACTCAAAAGCTCATAACCTAATTGTTTGTCATCTACACCAGTTCCACCCAATTTAGGCTATTCCTAGTCGATTGCCAATGTTTTTCTTCTGTATTTTCATTTAGCATTTCTTTCGGGGCACGCTAAACAATTTCACAGCCACCTCCAACGTTAACCCCTTTCATCAGTTTTAACTCGTATATACGAGTACGTATGCAACAATTTCAAATTAACCCCAAGCTGCTCTTATCTACCGAATCTCTATAGCATCCATTAAATTGTTAACGCGCAAGCAACAATTAGTGAACAAAGACAAGGCAAAGTTAAACTCGTTCATATTTACGAGAGCGTATAAAAGTCGGTGATATTCTTATCACCACCACTGAGATGGGATGAGACTAGGGATGCTCGCAATAACAGTTTACCTTTTCGCATTCATCTTCCACCACTTCCATATCCTCCCTACCCAGTCACCATTTTAATAAGGAAAAGAAAATAAATAAAGAAGACACTCCAACTGAAGATGTTGCGGATCGAATGTTTTGAGTGAGGAGAATACAGGGTTGAGGACGAACCAGGGATGGAGTCACGTTCTTGCCGTTTTTTTATTAATTGACTTCTGTGACATTTCTCAGTGGATTTGAAAGAAACTTAATGAAACCGGAAACAAGTTTGTACGAGGTGTTGACTTGTGTGCATGTAGTACAGATTCACAGTATTGGTGACAAGCTGTCTTTCATAAAAAAAAATCTTAAACCCTCAAAACTGAACTAATACTGGAAATAAATACAACTGACTAATGAAAAGCGTCAAAACACATGACTTTGACATTTACAGTCACCTACAAAAAGACAGGAAAAGTTAAACGCAAGTTTAACTAATCGTTCGTTCAAGTTCCACTTCAAGACACTTACAGCCTTATTCATTAGGTTCCCTTATTCAATGGATTAACAGTGTCTCCACTAAATCAAGTCAAATGAGTTAATTTGGCATTAATCTTTTTGTCGAAAATGTTTATCCATAAAAATAATAAAATAAAAAATAGCCATGTAGTAGCTAATCTATTAATTAAGTCAAACTACTCTGAAAATCTGGCAACACTCGGGCACTTTGGTGTCACTTTTGGCTATAGTCATCTTACATTAAAAATAAAGTGCACGACTGAGTCGAACGAAACTTTCTCGTTCATGAAAAGTTTGGTTGGTTGTTTTCTTATTTTATTACGTAGGTAGGTAAAAATCTGCTAGATAGAAGAAACGGTTCATGAAATATACGAATACCTAGTGTTAAATAGAATCCACTTTTGGCAGTAGCAATGTGAGTTTTTATAAGTTGAAGCTCTAAGTAACAGGCAACTGTCGGAAGTTGTGGGTAGAGAGTTGTCAGCGCCTACTGTACTATTTTATATGCTCTTACACTTAACAAGATTTTTGACAGTCGTAGTAGGAGCTTCTGCTTTTTGACCTTCTAGGACATGTTTTTATTTTGGGCTGGAATATGATTAAAGTTGTCAATGATATCTTTACACAGACATATATAAATGTAAGAATTCGGGCATTTGTTTTTGAATTTGCATTAGTATTTAGTTATAAACTGAATATCCCGATGTTCGTGTGTGGGGTGCGAATGTAGTTTGATTTTCTGTGCAAGCCCCAAATTGTTGCCATTGTTTTAAGGTGCATATTCAAAGTTGTTGAAAAAAAGAAGTGGGTTGTGTTTGCTTAAAATAATTTTTGCGTTGCTCTTATTGCCTTTTTAATAGAAGTGGGGCGTTAAGATTATTCCAAAAATTTACCACAGGAATTTGAAAATACATAGAAATGGACTTCTATAGTAATATTTGAGAAATAATTAGGTTAAATGAATTTTTTGAGAAAAACTAAGCAGGGGATCTTATTTAGAATACTTATATTCTTACCCTTATTGCGAAGATCAACTATCAACCGATTGGTTTATCAATTCAAATTAAAATCGGTCTTCCGAAAATTAATTGATAAAATATTGTGCTATTGTGAATGCCTTCAAAATATTTCTATTAATGGGAATGTGCGTCTGACAGATGTTTGTTTCTTTTTCTTTTTCTTTTTTTTGAAGAACGTATACAAAGAATGATATTCACAAAATACAAAATGTGGTGTGCGTGGGGGACGAGGAGTCTTTTTCCCTTTTGGTGCCAATTAAAGCGATGGCAACGCTGCAATCAAAGGCAAACATGCCGCAATGACAGGCAAACGTGCCGAAATGAAAAAGAACATTAGCCTTCGCTTGACTACTTATTATTTTATTGCCTCTTTCAATCGATTACATGCTATTTATACTAAAATTATTCGCTACAACTATTACACTTTTAACTTACCTGACTAATGGTTTCTACTTACATTTAGTTTACAATATAATTATTATAGCTGGCTCAGCTACATTCATTCATAAGGAAAGCGAGACTACATAGTCTCGCTGGGGAGGTCAGTGTGTTGTCAATGGATCGGATGACCAGGGTAGTGTGGTTCCGTATTGATTCACTCTACAAAAATGACATACATAGTCATATATTTATTTTTAACAAAAACGTAACGAAATATGTAAATAACTTAAAATAAAAACTAAACAAAAATAAGCCACGACATTTATTTAAATATTTTAATATAACCTAAAAAAAAACTTTAAAATTGTTCATTTGAAGCGTTTGTTTTTGCAGGTACAGCATTTAAATTTTTAACTTCAGTTTTTCTATCACTTTCTTTGTTGTCTTAATTTTTTTCTCTGTAGAGCTTCAATTTTACTTTTTTGATTTTTAAAATGTCTTCCTTGTGTTCTTTGGCGACTTGAAGTTTCTTTTTTGAATAATATTCTATATTACTTATAGTTTTTTTAATACCGCCCAATATATTTTGCATATTTTCATCGTGATAGTTTATTGTTCAACAGTTTAGTTTTCTAGTAACGATACACGGTCTTCCTGCAGTTTTTCCTTCCGAGGCGTTTTTTTTTTCTGTTGCTCAACACCTTCAACTGGATCTACAGATTGTTCGTTTGTAGCGTCTTCAGTTGGCATATCGTTTTCAAGTTCGAAAACAAATTCTCTTCCAGTTGGATCGACGCATGTATTCAGTCCTAACAAACTAACAACAGCCTGTTTGGGCCACCATCAGGGGCTGTTTCTTCTTTTTTAATTTACATTATAGATCGATTCATACTCTCTGCCACTTTTCTGAACTACGTTCTGGAGTCCCTAGGCTGTTCAGTTCAACAGCAACAATTTCCCTCTTTGTTTTTGCTACAGCTTTGGAACAAAATCCCTTGGCGACTTGGAACCTTTCCAATGGATACTCATTCTTATCCGCTGTTGATTCTTGTGCACAAACATCCTCTCGGTCATTTCATTCTTAAAACGTGTTCTCAACTCTCACGTTACCATTCATGTAGTTTACCTCATCCGCAAAAAATCTTCGCAATTTCCAACTCTAAAGAAGTACGGAACCTTCGGTGCGCGAGTGACAATCTCACTTGGCCGGTTTTCTTTTTAGTTATTTCTTTAGGTAGGCACCACAAACTCGTCGACTGTAAATTTACGATTGAAAGAAAAATTGACAGCTGACAGCTGAAAGCTGTTTCTCACAATACCGATTTTTTTCATTCACAATAGATTCTTTAAAAAAAATCACAAAGAATCAACAACATTGACAGTTGTGAGTCCAATTTCTATTTAATGAAATTATTTGATAAATTTCAATTATTAATAATTGATAGTTGATCCTCACAAAAAGTTTTTTTTCAAAAATCTATTGTACAAAAAACTGAGTTTGCTACTAAGCTAGAACCATATTATACCTTAGAAATGAATTTTTGTTACAATCGTATGCAGAGTATATCCATCAATGAGTAGGGACACTCTCTCTACATATGTATTTGTTACCACCACATAGCAAAGTGCAGAAAAAATCGTAGAATAAGTGGAAGCAGGTCGAAAGAATACTTTTTTCCTGTATACAACGACTGCTTGAGAAAAAAAGGGTACACAACACATTTTGTCTGTACCACTACATGCGGCTTGCTGCGTACGACAAACGATTGTGGTTTATGCTCTGGTTTTTTCATAAAGCATTTTTAAAGGCGCTCTGGAGTGAATGTCAGTATATTAGTATTCTCCCTCTACCATGCAGGTTGATCAGGGTAACCAGCTTTGCTTTCGTAGAATTGTTATAAAAAACAATTTTTTTAGTTTTTGCCATTGGTTATTGATTAAATGGTCTTTGTTATGGACATGAAAAAGAAATGTTTTATTCTATATCACGCAATTCAACCCTTTTGCTTTGCTACGACTTCGTTAATTACCATATTTTACGACTTTAAGTTTTATTGCCAGCACTTTTTAGGTAGAATATTTCACAGCAGATGGTCACACTAATTACTTAGGTTGGTTGTAGAGGGGATTGTTTACATTTTTTTCGCACGTATTTTTAAAGGCGCTCTGGAGTTGGATTGTTATCAGTCGTTCATTACCATCAATTGACGAAGTAAAGGGTGTTCAGTGTTAAAAATAGTGAAAATTGAAACTTGAAGTGCAAGTTTGCATAGTTTAAGAACTCTAAATAAAATAATGGGAAAACATTATGTTAAATGTTTGGCGTGTGGACGAGAGCAGAAAGAAAATGTTGGAGTTAAATATTTCAAAATACCGGTTAGTAGTGAGAGGTAAGCAATATAAGTTATAGATCGGGCAAGAATGAAATGAATTTATTTTTTGAAAATATGTCTTTTCATGAAAATTCTAGAAATGTAACTAAAAAAATGCGTTTTATAAAAGGATGGCAACAGAATATAAATGCCTTAATTGGCATTTTTACAGAAATAAAAGAAGGAAGTATAAAGTTTCTTTTAACAAGAAATCTTAATCAAGATTGCTTGGAAAACACCTTTGCTGTTTTACGTAACCGAGGGGGAAATAACAAGTTGCTGACTGCATTGCAATTCATCTGTTCATTTAAAAGATCTTTTTCGGCAAAGTTTATGGAAGATATTAACCGTGGAAACTGTGAGCCAACTGCTAACATGGAACTTCCAGACATTGAAGTGCAGATGGAACCACAAAAACAAAATGAGGACAATTTGGTTTACGCTTTCAAAACTGAACCTGATTATAAAACTGTGGACTTTGGTATTGATAATGCATTCTACTATTTCGCAGGTTATATTTTAAAAAAATACCGCCTAAACCACAAGTGTGAGTTAAAATTGAGTCAACTTAACGTTTCCTCAATTTTTACAGATTTTAAAGAAAATGAAGATGCGAAATTGACACGGCCCAATCAAGAATTTTTAGACTCGTTAGAGAATCTTGAACAAAAATTTATTTCTTGTTTTCCAAATATGTACTACCTAAATAATTTTGAGGAGAATATTTTTAACTTTTTGAAAAATGAATTTCATTACAATTGCTGTAAAAATCAAAATAAGGAATTTCTTATCAAATTTACGGGTTTAATTTATTCTAAAACAGTTCAATAAAAATAACAAAAAATTTACCAACAAACAAAAATATTTAAGTGTAGCACACATGTGAATTTATAATATATAAAATGTGCAATAAGAAATATTACAAATTGATTTTGCTTTTTTTTACGTCACACCCTGTACCATATTTTGAAACAGTTCGACTACTCTTCCATCCCTCTTTTACTAGAGCACTTTTAGTGCCGTCTATTTCTCGTGTCTGTGTACTGCAAATTGTAAACTGATAAGAAACACGTGGAGAGTGTCCCTACTCATTGATGGATATACTCTGATCGTATGGACCGTTTTCGAGATATGTCCATGTCAAAATTTCAGAAACACTGTTATTCAATTTTTTAGCCAAAAACTGGGTATACAGTTATGGCAACCTCACCTACTTAAGCTTAAATATAAATTTTGGTTGAAATCGTTGGAGCCGTTTTCGAACAAATCAAACTGGTATGAACGTTTTGTATGGGAAATACAATTAGTACAAAAACGGACCCGAACTGTAGGTCCAAAAACTTCAAAAGCGGGCAGCCGTTTAGGCTGTAGGCCTCTGGAAATACGGACAGACAGGCGGACAGAATTTTGTGAGCCACTTTTTTGAGTTCCTCTATCATCGCAATGTCAGAATTGATTTACATCTCGAATTCCAAATTTTGTACGAAATCAATATCTTTCTCTTACTACGTAATGGAGAAAATTAAATAGATTTCTTGCAATTGCAAATATTAAATATAGAACCAGTAAAGGCTTCTACTTCTGCAACACAGAGCAAATTGTGCGTACATAAAGCCGACCCAGATGTCTAAAAACCGAGCACCTGACTCCTGCAACAAACCAAAGATCCTCGACTCGAACTGCAAAATCGCTTTAAAAGTAAATAGCGGGTTAAACTGTATATCAATTGAAGAATAAGAAGAAAACGGAAGGAGTTGCCTGAAGCAAATTTTGTTTTGGAATCCAAAAGGGATTTTGGTTTTTTTTTTTACAGAAGCCCACCTGAAAGCGAATGCCGAATGCGATTGAAGCAGCGTTTGTCCTACAGAGAGATCTGCATACCATTCTTCCAAAAATAAGCTTCCAATAAATCTTATGTATAAATAGACGAAGTCAGAAAGTTAAGAGACACTTTCACTGTCTTAAACAGTGATTTTAATTTGTTGTTGGGAAGATTGTGCAGAGATATAAGGTGAACTAATGATTTTATTTCTTTTCTTCGATTACTTTTTTATTATTTTTTCTGTTCTTACACACGTTATCTTCTAATTTGTTCGACCACGTTCTTTAAGAGAGGTGAAAAGTAAGTCTCGTCCAAAAAAGGGAATTTTCAAGATGGACGTCTCTTTCTTCTTTCTTCTGCCGCTGTCACTCATGCAAATATAGATGGCGTACCCTTCGTTAGGAGGCCAGTGGGTGCATTCAAAATTACATAACAGAAGGTAGGTTTGTACATCTGCCTCAAAATAAAAGACCGAAAACAACCAGCTAAGGGATGGGGAGATATAAATCGTTGCTAAAATAAGGTGCCCCTTCGCTGAATGCCAACAATTTATTAATGAATCTGTGCCCATGTTTTGTAAATCAATATATATCGTTTTGTTGACAATCAAAAAACAGGGGCAGTGTTTTTATTTAGGAAAAATAATCTTTCCGCCGGACTTGTTGGAGCACTATTTTCATATTTTCTCTTCTCAAACACACTGTAACTCTTTCGGCCTGATTGACTTTTTCCTCTCTCTTTAACCACACAAACAGTGAATAAATAAATTTGAATTTAAAACCTGCCAACAAGAAAACGAATCCTTTCACGTACGTGTTGTGCATAATAAATCTTGTCGCACCTTCTCCTATATAAAGACATCTCACTAATCAGGACACAACCACTTCTCACACAACCACTCGCTCATCTCCACCTCAAACCACCACAACAATGCCGCAGTCAGAGAATCCCTGAAATGGAACCTAATTTCTGATTTACCTCAATTTACTTGCTATTCAGAAAAGTTTTCCAAGTCAAACTCAAAACTTTTATGCTTGACAAAAATACCATGAAATATTTATCGCTGTGATTAATGAAAATATTTATTAGAACGAAGAGAAAGGGGACACATGACTTCCTCTAACCCCAACTTTGGGGGTGCAATGGGAACGAGTAGTCACGTCACGCCCTCAAGTCAGGTGCGAACCTTCTACCCCGCCGGAAAGTTGGAATTTTAAATCATTACAAACAAAGGACATGCATTTTTAAGCGAATTAATTCAAAGGAACATTTTTTAATTAGTTTAAGGTGAAAAGATTTGTGGCCTCCCTCCGTCTTGGGATTTATTAACATTTTTATTTTTTTTTTGTTCTAATTTTCTTTGCTTGTTTCAGCGCGGGTGCGTACACTATGTCTTGGGTTATAAATTTTAAATCTGCTAAATTAATCCTGAGTTTTCTTTTATTTTGCTCTCCTTCATCTTTGTAACAATGCCGGCGGTGGGGTAGAACTCTGCCGCGTTGATTGCATTAGGAATTCTCAGTTTCTTTGTGGATTAACAACTTTTGGGCGGATGGTGTGGGGAGTGCCATTTTATTGGAGAGTAATAATTCTAATTTGGAGGAATATTTTATTGGATTCGAGTATTTTTGTGCATATAGTCGCATCCTTCGTTGAATGCATTTCTTCAATCAAGCAGTTCATCGAATTTTGGTGGCTTGATGAACAGGTGAGGGTGGATACGCTCTCCCGGGCCGGTGCGCTACTTACGTAGCATCCTCCTTAGTTTTAAGCTGGATTTTAAATTAGTAGGTTTAGGTTTATAGTGGGGGGTCTTTGGGAGGGGCCAGGCTATCCAACATGATTAGGATTGTGACCAATCGATGAGATTGCTCACCACCCTGATTATAGGTAATTTAGGTTAAGTAGCTTATGTAGTCTTAAGTAGTTGTAAACAAATCAATTAAAAAACAAAACAAATCATTGATATAGATAGATCTAAGGCCGAAAGGCAATAATTTTAAGGATATTGATAAGCTGAGAGCGCTCGCTTAGAGCCAGTAACCTAGAATAAGGTAAATGTTAGTTTTAAATAAGATTTAATCGTTTTTGTCTAGTATGTAAGTGTAATTGAATATCTCGATAAAAATTTTATTTAAAATGTAAAAAATGCAGCTCTTTAATATATTTAAAAAATACCAAAAAAACAGTCGGGCTCAACCGGGATTTGAACCCGGGACCTCTCGCACCCAAAGCGAGAATCATACCCCTAGACCATTGAGCCGCACGCTTTTCATGCCTCAGATTTGGAAGCGCTTCGAAATGATTATTTCAGCTGAATCGCTTTCACTATTCCATTTACAAGCACCCATATCAAATTGTGTATACGGTACACCTGTTGCTGTTGTTTGTAGCTTCTTAAAATGGATTCGAGTTCAACAATTGAATAAACGGAGACCCTATTTTTTTTTAATTTAACGCGTGTGTGAACAGCTTAATACCCCTTGTTGGTTCAGCCGAGTTATATTGAATTAGAACGTGTAAGGTTGGCAGATCGCTGGGATTGGCAGCATATTTTCAACAGTGGCCCGAAACTAGCTTAGTTTATGATTTACCCAGGAAACTATTCGCAATACCCAAGAACGGGTATAGAGGGTTAGGTTAGGTTAGGTTAGTGGGGAACTTTTGCATTATATATGCAACTTCACCCAGAAGCCATTGAGGTCCATTGTGATTAGGTATCTACCCTTATATAGTACATGGTCGGACATGAAAGTAACTCCTTAGATCTGATAGAAGTATCGTTGCGAGATCTTCCAAGCCTTCGAAGAACAGTGCCCCCAAACAAGAGTATAGCGGCGTTCTTGGAGGGCTGGGCAGTGACACAGGAGATGTTCTACAGATTCTATTTCCTCTTCTTCTCTGCAACTTCTGCAGAAGTCATTTATAAACACTTCCACCCTTTTAACCATTTTTCCAATGATGCAGTGAACAGTCATTACCCCGACGACCTTTAGGATTTGTTTTTTATCAAGAGATGTTAGGAACCTTGACCTTTTTAGTGTCAAAAAACGGGTAGAAGAAAGATGTCGACCTGGATCTAACCATAATTCATCGTGGGCCTACGTAGAGGACCTGCTTGGTATTCCTTTAACGATCTTCAACGAGTCACCCCAGGGATACCATAAAGGGATCATTTCGGCAGTTTGGATCCGCGATATGTCAAATAAAAGACCAACAGCTTTGCTTTGACATCAACTTCGGTCCTCGCTGATATAACAAAATGGCAAGGTTGACCCAGCTTGATCAATCTCGATCTAGGAAAATTCAGCACTCCCTCACTCGTGAATAAGACTCCGAGATTCTAAAACTTCCCCACCATTTTCATTGGAATTCTCCATCAACTTAGACAACCATTCTGGAGACGACTTTCACATCAAATTTGTTCATACTTATACCTTCTTCGGGGCTTGAATAAAAACAAATAAAAACCTTTAGAGTGCTCGATCAAGTTCAGTTTGTGAGGGCCAAAGAACCACCAAGTCATCAGTGAAGAGAAAATGACGTCCTTAGATCTTCCAATTCGCCTAGTTTATTATGAGTAGAAGTGACAACAGGCATCCCTTACAAAGTCCAACTGACATTGTGAAAGGTTTAACGAAGCTTACACAGCGAGAAAGAGCGATAACCTCAATTCCTTATTCCGACAGCACACTCCGAAGATTACCTCGAAAAGGTCCTATGACTTATTTGAGTCATAAATAAACCGTCTGTAAACAAGACGTGTCCTATTTTGAACTCTACAGGCGTAATGGCATTATTATTGCTTAAAATAGCGTTCGGTCTTATCGCCCAAGGTTAAAAAAAAGCAACTAAATAAATGTCATAACGCCCAAAATCCGTCACATCGCCCAAAGTATTGAGAAAGAAAATGTCACAAAGCCCAAATGTATTGATAAATCGCCCAAAAAATATCGACTTCTAAGAAAATGACGTGAAGCCCAAATTTTACTTATCTTCTCTGCAACAAGGACAGATAGCAGTTATCTTCATTATTTGCTACAGGCTGTGCCTTTCTAACGGTCTTGGCTTCTTTTGGCTTTAGCTCTTTGGTGAACCAACCCACCAGAGTAACTTCTTGCTTGGACCATATAAATATTTATAAGATTGCAAAGGAACAACGATATTCATTTCAAAACGGAAGTATACGATCTTGAAACAACTGATCACTGCTTAACCACAATTCAGATTGACAGTTTTATTACTAGAAATAAGCAATCCTACGCTGATACATTTAATTAAATTGATTTTTCTGCAAATAGGTCTGCTTTAACTTTTGAGTTTTGGGATGAAGTTTAAAGTTTGCTTTTGAGATATAATAAAAAGTAAAAAAAGATTGAACAAATTGGGTGACCTTTTCACTATTAAGAAAATTCAATTGAAGAACAAACTTCGTGTTAAAGTAAGGAAGCATCCTGAGAACGTTAGATCGTTTAAACACCGATAACTTATTCTTTGAAGGTTTTTCCTCACATGAGATTCATAAAATAATATTGAGTCTTAAAACTTCAAATTCATCTTGAATAAAGTTTTGAAAAATATTTCGTGCTGTTTCCGATATCTTGATGTAAATTTTTTATCTTAGAATAGTAGTATGAGCAGTTGTTATTCCATTGCACTGCACAAGAAACAAGAAGCTACTTGTCGCAATAATTACCGACCTATTTCGCTTTTATCTGTCTTTTCTAGAATGTTGTCGTTTTTGGATACAAATATTTTTTTAGTGCTTCCCAATTTGGTTTCAGAAAAGATAGATCAACAGAAGAAGCTGTTTTTTAACTTTGTAGTGAGCTTTATAATAGCCTTAATGAATCAGAGGTAGCTAGTTCACTGTTCATTGATATTACTAAGCCTTTCGACATGGTAGATCTTGCTTTGCTACTCCAAGAACTGTATAGGACAGGTTTTCAAAGATCTGTTTATGACTGGTTTGCATCTTATCTAAAAGACCGTTAACAAAGGGTTGAGGTTCGGGATAGTCTAAGTTCCGAAAAATGTATAAACATAGGCGTTCCTCAAGGTTCTGTTTTGGGCACTATTCGATTTTTAGTTTTTGTCAATACACTTTTCATTCAACGTTTTATAGGAAAAATAACAGCCTTTGCTTTATCATACTGACTTGGAATCTCTGCGCAAGTTTTCATCCATAAACTGATTAAAACTGATAAAACTAAATTTATGATGTTCAACATTTTGGGTTGACCTAGCTGTCCCAAATATAATCTGTCTAATTTGTGCACACATTATATTTGCCATCTTACAATTCCAACACAATATGTTTTGATATGTGCTTTGACATTGAACGTGTTGACAATTTATGTATTTGGGTGTGGCATTGGATAGCAGGTTAAGCTGGAAAGATCAGACTTCTAGTTTGAAACAACACTTAAATACCGTTTTAAGACAGATTTATCATCTCAGCCTTTATTGTAGTCAGAATATTTTAAAACGAGCTCACAATGGTTTATTTTATTCTAAGCTGCTTACCCAACCTGTGCTTACTAAACAAAAGTATTTTATGCAAAGTTAACCGCTGAACTCACAGCTCTGTGTTATTCCAGAAACCTTGATGAACTCCCACTTAAGCATCGATATTTTCATAAAGTTTTGAAAACATTTTTTTAACATTCCGGAAACTCTGCTTCCAGATTGTAGGGGTCCCATAATTTACGTGTAATTATTCTGAATTTACTTAATATACCCACCATAAACAAATCACACTTTTCGCTCTTCTAAAAAGGTCACCGCGCCTAGTTTTTTCAATAATTTACCCTATAGTCGAAGTTGCGAGAGACGCAAACAAACAAACCTAAAATCAGTACTTTTTTCAATTAATTATGAGGAAATCGATTCCCTAGTAAATGTAATAGTTTGATTTTTAAATAATTCATGACTTTTTGTAAGTTCTTTTTTGCTTTTTTAATTTTTCTTCTTTTTTGAATTGCACAATATTGTAACAACTATAAATTGCATTGATCCCCATCAATATAAACTCATTTTCTTAACGGCTTTAATTATAAGGGCACATTCTCTTCTTGACTTTTGACAATTGAATGTTCCTAACTATTTTATTGATCTTTAAGGCACGTTTTGATATTGTTTTTTGTTAGCTTTAAGTTCTTACATGAAATAAAATTTAATAATTAATATAGCATTCGTTGCACATCCTTAAATGTCTACACGGTAGCACTTGTATATTTGGTTATATATCCTGGCAAATAACGCACAAAGTAGCTTAAGGAATCTGGGCTTCGTCTAACATTACACCTTTCTGGAAAAATGTTGTCAATAGGTTCCATTTCCGTACATATACGGAATTTGCCAATTTGTATTTGGTAGTTTTTCTCCGCCGAATAGCCTGGCAGCAATGAAACCAAGCCTGCGGAAAACAAAGTTTCAAGGCTTTTCGCAAACCAGTTTCGTAGTCCAACAAAAAGGACTTTGGCTCGATTTTAAAAATGGATTCATTTATATATTTCTATAAATGAGAGTAACATTTTTCGGATTTGTTTGTGGTCAAACGAAAACTACTAGAAACATCTGAAATAAAGTAGAAAAGTGGTATAGTATATTGTCAAACAATTTTTCTAAGACAGGAAAATGAATATTACCTGATCATCTAAATATGGAACATGAATCACTAAAAGTTTCGAAAACCATCCAACTGGTACAACTTCAAAAGTGATGGCACTTGGACAAAAAACCGGGTTCTCGCGAAAACACTCAAAAACTTCATCGAAATCAGAAGTTTTCCCATAAATATTTCAGTTTTCAAAACGACTCGTTTAAAGTCGTTTTCCACGAAAACGACTTCCAATCGCTGGGTTGTTGAAACCAACACACCTTTTGCAATGTTCAGCAAATTCAGCAGACCGAACAAACGTCACAGTTCACAACTTGAAATCATTTTCCACACTTAATAGATGGGTTTATATTATTTTTAAATGCTCTGAGTTAATTGTATTTGTAAATTAATGCGATCGAAATTTGTAACCAAAATAGTTTACACAGAAGTGGCACGACTAGTGTCTCACAGCTGATAGAAACGTCAAACGAAAACTAGTTGGTGTTCGCTGTGATTGCATCGACACGGTTTTCGGTGCGGTTTGAAAAGGCTATTATGGTTCACCTAGGACCTTGACCTTGGCTGGATCTCATTAGCAATAAATAATCTAAAAAGAAAAAAAGCTCTTTAGATGTTTTATGATCTCGAACTGGCAACCCTTGTGTTTCGATTTAACAAATTGTATAGCTTTTTATTATGCCAAAATATAAAATTACATAAATAGTTTTTACCGAGGTGTTATTAATATTAGAGTTGCCACGCCTTGTTCTACGATTCCACCCACATCCTTCAAAGCAGTTTTGCTTCAAGCAATACACATCAATGTACAAATTCTCGTGAATATATCTGTCACGAGGGCCAATATATTTTTCTACCTGTTTTTGGAAGATGCCACGCCCCCTTTATCCAATTCCGCTCATATTTCACGAAGTGGTTAGCGATGTTAAGGAAATGTTGCAGCTTAAAGTGCCAAATTACGGCTTTTTAAAATGTTTCCCTATGCTCTGTTTGTGATTTTGTTTAACATAAATGGAAGGTGGCACGCCCTATTTTCCAAAACCCTTCAAATAGCACCTGGAACATATACGTCAAAAAACCACGAATGTATAGCGGCCCATTGATAAAGACCGGGTAAAGATTCACATTTTTGTCGCATCCTATCATCGTGTCGATATCTTTTGCTGACCTTCTAAGACTGCCTGTTGTAGCTTAACTTTGGTAGATAAGTCAACTTTCTCGTGTGGAAGGTTATCGTAAAAAATATACCTTATTTACAGCTTATTTGTTTTTATTTAATCAACTCCGACGGATCATCAAACTGACATCTTTTCTGTTACTTTTCAGATACCAACCAAGGCCGGACTACCGTAACAATAGATCGTACAACTCGAACAGATTCTCCGAAGACTTTAAAGTAAGTTGAATTGGTTTTAAAAATTGATCTCTCTCTTCTAGTTAAGTTTGAATTGAACCAAACGTCAGTGCTAATAAATTTCTTTTATCAAATTGCAGCAGCGTAATCAAAACTACAACAACAACAACACGCCTGACTGGAACAAAAGACCCAATTGGAATCAGAATTGGCAAGGATCGAGATACAGCAATCTGTCATGGCAGCGCAATAATCCGAATCAGAATCAATCCAATTCAGAGCCAGACCAATTTCAAATCGTCGGCGGATACCTACAAAATTACTTTTTGCAACAATATCAAAATACCAATGGTCAGGAATTTCTAGATCAATCGCACGGCTACCCGACGAGGTTTGACAGAAGCTTGGAGGGTGGAGATACATCGCATTATACTGGTGGCTTTGCAAACGATCTAGGACCCAGAGAAACGAACCAGGAGTATCGCTATAGCCACGGTAATCACACTTCACAACCGAAAAAAGACAGTCTGAAAAAAGGAAATCCCTTTAATAAAAGCAAAAAGGGTTCTGAATCAAAGGCCGACAAGATTCATATCCGGGAAAATCTAAATAGGCCGTTAGACAAAGAGAAAGAACCCCCCAGTAGGAGCGTAGATATAAACCAAAAGCCATCGCAAGTAAGAGACACTAGCTCGCCACGACACACATCACAAAATCAGGGTGACTTGGACGAGCTTGCAAATATAAAGGAAGGCGGTCTAAAAGAGAGCATAGTTACTGGAACCCCACAGCCGAAGAACGTCACTAATTCACACAGAGAGCTCATCAGTCTGAACCCGGAATGTTCGGAAATAGAAAAAGGACCCAATCCTGAGCACCAAGTGACGAGTGAGAATTTTCAACCCGAAGACCCTCATCAGGAAACACCGTTTAAGACATCCGACCTTGAAATCCCATGTACAGAGGAGTTGCTCCATATAATAAAGACCGAGCTGCCAGACGCGTCCGACTCAGATTTTGACCTCGCAAACTGCCTAAATGTTAATAGTAATCAAACATTCCCTTCGATATCTGTCGTTCCACTGTCCAAGCTGCTGAAAAGCGAACTTTTGGACCTGAATCGAACCGAAATTGTAGCTCCAACCACACCGGCCCGGGGAAGACCCACACTTCGGCCGAACTTGGTGCAGCGCCGAAAGAAATCCATCACCGAGGGATCTCTGAGTGAGAATCTTGTGCAGCGCGTGGCCAATATGGACAAAGTGGGCATTAAAAATGTGATCAACAGTTCTGGAACCATATACGATGCTGCCTTGCAGATTCAAGCCCGCAAAAGATTGCGCGAGGAGATCCGCAAGCAGCTGAAGTCGATGAACTTTACCCCGCCCGAGAACAGTGCGAATAGTGCTTTGGTTCCCGACGAAATAGTCGATTCCCTGAACATTCCCGCCGTGGTCTTGGACGAGATTAGAAAGGCGTTTGGGATCGTACTCATCGAGGATAAGAATATCGTTCAAAAGCAGAGAAAGTCTCTGCCGCCAACTGCTCAAGTGGCACCACCTGCATCCCAACAAAAAGACCGACCATCGAAATCTCCCGATCTAATGAGCCGATTGAAGATACTGGAGGAAACTAAGTCTCAAACGGAAAAGGTGTCGCCCGAGAGAGCTCCTAATAAGCAATCCAAGTCGAGGACCACCGACGACGTAGTGCTGATCGAATCGTCCTCATCGAGTTCATCGAGTTCCAGCTCCGACAGCGACTCAGATACAAGTTCAAGCAGCAGCAATGCGAGTTCAACGTCGTCCTATAAACGGCGGCGAAGAAAGAAACGCATCCTCGAGGCGAATGTGGTGGGGAACTTTGAGAAGCTCATCTTGCCCAATTTGACCGAAGCACAACGCCATCGTTACAAAGAGAAATACTCCAAGTCAACAAAGAGCTCCCTGCTGTACATCCATGAGGTTTGCGTGAGTCGAGCGAATAAAACAAACACCCCCATGGATCCCAAGGAGAAGCTCAAACTGAAACGTAATCTCAGCACTGCCGACAATGCCGAATCGCTGGAGTTCCTAATGAAGGCGATTCTAAGTCTCTTCGAACATCAAAGGGAGAAGCGTCGCATGTCTAAGGAGAAATCGACTGCAACTGTCACAAAGAACCGCAGAAATCATTGTAATCCTGTTAGTCCCACGCAGAATAAGTCAACAGATTCCACATGTAATCAGCAAAACTCTGACGACACTGAACTTGGGGTGGGTGCTCAAAGTAAAAGTGCCGACGCAGCACAGGCAAGTAGTACAAAAGTGGATATAGCTTGCCACCCATCGACTTCAGAGGGTGCGAATGATGCAAACTCAGCGCAAGGGGTGTCTGCTGATGGGCGACTTGTTGCCCTGGACTCAGATACCGATTCGAATTTGAATGGTTCGACTGGTAGAGGCAACTCATCGTGCTCGCCCTCCTCCAGGCCGTGGAAGTCTCCGGGTGAGAAAAAATGCATTGAACTCGAAACCTCCTCCGCAGTTAGTAGTTTTGGATTGCTGCCGCCACCTTTTGACGGCCACTCACTGGACCTCGATGCCATCAGTTCACGCAGCCCGATTGGCAATGAGGCGGTTAGTAGCATTCGAGAGATTGACGTGAAACTCTTGGAACTGCACAAGCGAAAGATGTACATCGAAGAGATGATTCTCAAGCTGCAAAAGGACAAAATGGAAGTCGATTTGTTTACCATGAGACTGCAGAACGAAAAGTTCATCCTTCTAAACTCGGCGCTGGCAAATGCATCCAGCACTAGCAGTATCTTTGCTGCTCCTGCCAAAATCGAAAAAAAAACCAAACCAGTCGCGAAGAGGAAGACATTTTCGACGCCATTTTCCGAGAAACTTCGAAATCGAAAGAAACGCTGCCAGAGAGACATACTTCTGGAAGATACCGACAATGTAATCAATAAGCTAGGCCAGGAGGTTGCGGATATATCGAAGTTGATGCTTCAGCCGAGGCAGACAAGGCGAGGTATTTCGTTGTCCGAGAGTCAGACTGCGGCCACGGAAGCAAATAAGACTGATGGTGAGGTGAAGACAGAAGAGGAGGAGAGTGTGAAGGAACTTCCTCAGGTTGACTATACAAATGTGCCAAATGGGAATCTTGAAGGATGGAAACTGCCAATTACGCAGATTATTGTCACTGGTGAGGCGATTGTTGCCGCCTCAGAGGACGGGAATATCTACAAGTTCAACATTCGAACTCGTGCCTTGGAGTCGAAGTTTTCAAAACACACCGAAGCCATAACGCAGATTTTCGCCTGCCCGAGGGAGAATTTCGTCTACACCACCTCGCTGGATGGGTATCTGAAGAAGACTTCCATTGAGGTGAGTTGCAGTATGTATTTTGTTACACATTATTCATATCCGTTGTACATAGTACTAGGCCTTGCAAATGTAGATAGAGACTTTCGGTGATACATTCCATTTGTTAGTTAAGGACTTAAATCACTGAATCCTTACTTGTATGAATATTGTTTTAAAACTGCTTATTGGAACTCCTTCATATATTTATTTCTAAGTCTATAGTAATAAAGTATGCAAATTAAAACGATTTCTTACAAATTTGTTCTCAATGCCGTTCCATAACTCGAAAAATATCCTAAAAGAAAGCGGTTTCGAGAGAGCAAGATATTAACACTCTACTGAGAATCCTACTAAGTATTACTCAATAAATTTCTTGTAGTAATAATTAAGCAAAGTCAGTCACCTGACTATTGACAGATGATTTGAACTTTGCTGTCCTATTTGACTAAGCGTTTTTGATTTCCTGTCGCTTTTTCCTCTTCTCGAAAACTTTCAACTCAATCAGTACAGACTGAGAATAATTAATTCCGAATCATTTTCATATCTGGATGAATCAACTTATATTGGTTGAATTATGAATTATGTGCCATCATAGATTATGTACTACAAAAGCGTTCCCTAAACTTTTTCTTTGTCCCATTTGACAGCCATTTGGACTACTAAGGTAAAGGAACAAAGCTGGTCAGTCACATAAAACGGCTTTTTCAATTGACATCTATGGAAGGGTTGCCGATGAATCTAGTCAAGAGTTTCGTGACTGAATACTAAGTTGACAGATCGCAAATATGCCTGGCACGGTTGAAAAGTGACGTTACCGACCAATCTAATTTTTGCTTTCAGGTTGCATCCAGATTAATATTGTGCCCAATGTGCGTCTAGGTATAACTTGACCAAGTGTAATTTTTGTTCCGTTAAAAGTTGTTAAAAGTTTAGCGGGGCGTTTTTCCACTTAGTACCTAATAAGCTGGCTGTCTAGCGATCCATGAAACGCTGCCAATAATTAGAAAAATAGTCATCTGTCAATAGAAATAAAATAAAAAATATTGCAAAAACAAACAGATCTGCAGCAGTGCAGCTATCGGTTGTTCCTTCAATGTTCTAGACTTCTATCAGTGAATGAAATGAAACCAATAGCTTCGTATGATCTCCAAAAACTCAGTCTGACTATGTCACTATTTGAGTTGACCTTAGATTTATATAGTTCAGTATTTGGCCTAATTTTTAGGTTGCATTTCCAATTTCTTTTTGATAAATTTTATTTAACATGGTTCATGGTTTTTAACAAATGCGTTAAAGAATCCAATGTATGACAAATGCAAACGTGTTAGGTCAAAGCATTTTTTAAATTTAGAATCCAAAAATTCCAGCTAAAATTTATAAACTAGAACTAAAAGAGGTTGCCCTTTTTTTAATGTAAAATTGAAATAAATGTAAGAATTCTCAAAAATAGTAAATCGCCCAAATAAATGACAGCTGAGCTTTTGAAGTTTGACACAATGACATTTGGCAATATTTTGAAGTATTAGGTACGTCTTGATCACAAAGGAGATACCGAAAGTCGAAGAACTCACTGAATGTAATCATTCTTGCATTTTTTTTTAAATTTCTTAATAGGTACTGTCATAAGTATATTAAATTTGAAATTAAATATAGTCGTAAATAATGTCCAATACATTTTTTGGAATTCTTTTCTTTTGTAGAATTTTGGCTTGGAAATTCAATCTCTCAATCTACAGGAGCCACTGCAGTCCATCGACATTGAGTGGGGTACTGCATATATTGGTAGCCGCTGGGGGAATATTTTTACGTACGACATTAAGGTGAGTTCAATTATTTATTTATGTTTATAACATGTAGTGTATAATATGCACATAAATTTCACAGTTGTGAGCAATCATAAATTTAAATTTGTAACTACAAATAGTATGGCGCATTGTCTGTTCTTTTATCTGATTTCATTGCTTACTATAGTCACTGCGGAACGTACTACTCTTAGTTAAGTAAGTGCGCAAGCCCACTTAAATAACAGTAATTTGCTTGTATATCTCCGAATGACGGGGATGCAATTGGGAATTGATTGATCAATCTGAGCAGAGCATATCATTTAAGAGTGAACAGGAATACGAATAATGTAGTAGATCGACAAAAGTGTAGTCAAATAAAGTTAGAGACAAAAAACATATTTATTTTTTTTAATTTGGAAGCGTACAAGTTCCGCTAAAAACAAATGTCAAATTTAAGTCCGATCTGTCAAAAACTAAATTTTTTTTTTTTAATTCTAATACTTGTACCTACTCTGTCTCCAAGACGACAGTGGAAAGACAGCTGAGCAGAAAATTATTTGTGAAAATTTTCACCAGTGATAAAAAATGCACATGTAATTCTTAAATGAAGTTAATTTACAGACGATTGTTTGCACGCATAAAAATTAATCAAATGTGACATAAACTACTGTCATTTCATGAATATAAACTTTGGGAACGTTCGGCTTTCTAGTTTAGTATATATTAGACAACAGTCTAACAGCGTTTGTCTCCCTTCTGGTTTGCCTAGATTAAATTGATCATCAAATGACCACTTTTTTAACTGAAGTTGACATTCCGAATTTCATCAAGGCGCCGCGCCGTTCGAAGTGCTCGTTGTATAAAGTGGTTGGGATTTGACAGTTAAAATAAGGAAACATTACACTACCTTACAGCGGTACGGATTTGTGTTAACTTTTGTTGGTAATATAATGCAAATGTAATGATCGACCCAGTAAATGGACGCAAAACCGCACCGACACTAAAAAACATGAATACATGCACATAAACGGTGGCATTAGTAAAACCAACGTGGTGCAATTAACTAAATAGTCTATTATTTTGCTTCTAGCTAATACTATACAACTTGCAACACTGCCCTAGTTGACAAGCAAGCTGAAATCTAATTTGCTCTTAAAGCTAGACAAGGCAAAGCTAGTTTACGAACAACAAAAAGTATCCGAACGTCGGCCATTTGTTGACAGTTGCGTGACAGTTGGAAGGACGATAAATTATCAACAATTAACAACACTGATGCGATTCGTTTCACTACCAACAGCTTCCAATGGACACAGCGTTTCTTCTCTTCACAAGTTGTTGCTGTTGAGCCTACACATGCAAACCCCTACGTGTCGGTGAACTTTAAGTCTGACATTAAGAACAAAAACTATCCTAGGTTACAAAAACAAACTTAATAAACAATCATTGATGTCAATTCTTTTTAAAATCTAGTAAACCATTAAGTAGACGGGAAATTTAAGACAAAAAGCATCACCTGCTGAGAAGCTATTAGAAGCACTGAAAGTCCTGTTACTAGATGCCGTCTACACAATTTAAATTGTTTTCTACATGATTCACTTTACTCACTGAATATTCTTACTTATACTTACTTTTATTCTTTTTTTTACATTACTTTTAACGAAACCATTTCCAAACTTTCACACAAAACGTTGCCAGCTGACATATTCCAAAAGTACTCTTTATCAGTTATTGGTTTGTTTTGTATTTTTGCAACGACAATAATAAACATATCTATTAACATTTCCCAAGCGATGAAGATTCATATAAATTGTGTGACAAAAGAGAGTGGAGACTTCTATATAGTAATCTATTACAATTGCCTACTTAAACAAAACGAAAAATAGAGCGAAACTTTTCGCTTAAGTCTAGTACGCTGCTAAATTGGTCTCCAAGTTTTCCCTCCAAACATCAGCTTAAGTCCTGGCCAAATGTTTACATAGAGCACGCAGTGGATAAGTGTCACTGTTCTTTGAAAATAACTTACTCCTCGTCGAGGTATTTACTAAAAAAAACTCATCCTTGCTCACTTCTCCCGTTCTCTGCAATACAAAATCGCAACAGAACACAACGATCTGTCAAAATTTAGCTTGAGAAATTGTCCCGACTCCATTAAATGAGCGTGCTAAATTTTGACAGATACATGAAGGACATTCTGAAATAAAAGTTTGATTATTAAGCTCGAGCTGCGTACCACTCAGATAAATGGGTTCGCTAAAATTTAGCTGAGCTAAATTTGAGCTAAATTTTGAAAGAGAATTTTGTATGGCAGCGAAAATTTAGCCAGCGTACTAAGCTTAAGCAACCAAAGCAGCTGCCAGAAATATTTAATTTTAAGTTTTACTCTATTATTGTATTAGTTTAGTCCAAACCAATTTCGTCGACTTAAAATAACTTGATTTTTTCAATGTAGCCACTGAGAACTATAGCAGATTACTGTCGGAAAATTTACAAACTTGAATCGTTAACTACACACTGAAATAATATTGTATACGATACTACGTTTCAAGGCATCTGTTTCACACAACTAATCACAGTTTCCTCAATAAATAATTTATTATTTCTCATATATTTATATATTATATAATATATTATATTACCTACTGGTTAAACATAAATACACCAACACAATTCAGTTTGAGCCATAAGTTAATCCCATTTCGGTTTGTCATTGTGCCAGTCGTGATGTTTCTTGTCGCCTGCATTGTCCTTCGTAATATGCACATTTAGCACGTGTTCATTGGCCTTTGGAAATGATCAAGAAAACATTGGTATAATACACAAACTTTTTTGAATTACATACCTGAGGTGGATAGGGATACGGCGGCGGTGGTGGTGGTGGTGGCGGTGGCGGCGGTGGTGAGTAAGGATGCGGTGGGGGATATGGATATGGTGGCGGAAGAAACTTTCCCTTCTTCGCTAAAATCACATTCAAAAGAGCCGCAGCTAATCCGTAATGAGGAGGATATGGTGGTGGCGGCGGTCCGAAAGGCGGAAATGGTGATGGGAAAAATGGTGCCGGTGCGAAAGATGGCGCCAGGACCAATACCGGTGGTGGATATGCAAACGGCGATGGGAAAGGCGAGGGAAAGGGTGACGGAAAAGGTGATGGAAAAAATGAAGGGAAAGGATAGGGTGATGGTCCGGTGATAGCTGATAAAGGCACCACTGATGGGAACGAGCTGGGCAAGACCCCGCCTAGACCGAATCCAAACGATACTCTTATTAGGCCAAGAAAAACTATCTAAAATGTAGGAGATGCGTTTGTATTTTGAATTTTAACTGCCACATGCCAAAAGTGAAATAAGTCAGCCTTATACGTACGTAGAGTAAAAACGGCACAAGTGGTTTGCGCATTGTGTACTTAAATGAAACTGGTACTGAAGTTGATGACTGGCCTAAGCTTGGGTTTATATAATGCCCCAAGTCGTCACGCACAGCACAAGTGCCTTTACATCCGTACTTATGTTTATATATATTAATATTACTGATTGATTGATAATTACTATATGGAAAGTGAAATTGTTCCTTTATTGACATCTCTGGAGCTAATGTTTTTCTTTACATGTGAGTAATGACGTATATTTCTTTTGCCGCAATACACGATCATTACCAACTGTGTGAACTTCATCTTCAGTCTTAAGTTTCTATTTCACTCTGGTAATAGCGATAAAATTCGTACTTCGTGGAGGAAGGTCAGTTTGATTCGGGGTCAGTTCTCTTCAACAAAGACACTCGCTTTCCAGCTGCGAAAAGGAATCTGAAATAACTAAAGGTTTATTGACTTTAAAACAAACTCCAACAAATGCAATTGGATAGGCCTCTAGATATTTGAATCCGATTATCGTGGGCAGTTACAAAATATTATCGTCTTCAACTGGCAATAATTGGAGATGCGGGGCATCGATCCCCGTACCTCTCACATGCTAAGCGAGCGCTCTACCATCTGAGCTACATCCCCATGTATGCGAATGGTCAACTACATCGGTCTACCAAACGGCCAAAGTAACTCTACTGTCACTGAACTTGGTCAGTGCATTGGCATTGAAGTCAAGTCAATGCGTAATTGGTTGTGTGGTATACTTTCACTTTTCTTTGAAATAATTCCAATTGGATTATTTTGGACAGTAAGTCGACCAAAACCCATCGGGGATGTAGCTCAGATGGTAGAGCGCTCGCTTAGCATGTGAGAGGTACGGGGATCGATGCCCCGCATCTCCATCAGGACAGGTTTTTTGCTTTTAAAATGTTGTATACTACCTTTTTACAGGGCAATCAAATGCACAGCTGTATAATACTTCATCAAGTTGTAATTATCAGCGCGATTCTTGCAAACCTCACTGACACCTCACGTCAGAAGTCACAAAAGCCTCACAAGGCGAGGTGAAATTGATTTTGTAAGGCTTCCGTATTCTGGCAGCACCTCACAACTTGTGAGTTGTGATGAGTGGTTCACAAAAATAATTGTGATTGTCATCTCCTATGGAGCAGATCACAACATTCAAAATTGGTCATAATCATAACCTATAAGCGCTTACAAGAAGTGACAATGATTGTATGAATAATGATTTGTGTTTCTATTTTCGTGCTATTAATATGGTTATTCCCATACTTTTCCTAGCCAAGCACTAAAAATCTGTCAAACTCAAGAAATTTTGCGAAAAACTCTCAGAAAATATATATGTACTTCGAAGTACGTGTATAGAGACATCTAATCCATATCACAAATAAATATATAACTTACCTTTTTCAATATACGAGACGTTCTTCGAGAAGATTCGACCACCTCAGAATTTTCTTTATTTTGACATATTTTGCTTTTGTGCTCAATTGATTTTTGAGACGGACTTTGAATTTGTTTCTTGTCAACTTCCTGACATAAATTTATTATTATTTTATTGAAAAGTAAATTAATTACAGTTTAATTTGATCTTACAGCACTAGCTAAATAGGCCTTCGGCTAAAGAGGCATAAATTTATCAGTATCTAGTTGTCGGGTGAAATTCTCTGAACTATTCCGAGCAAAGAGAGGAACTTCTTACTTTCTCTTTTTCTGTCATTTTTTCTGAGAATGTGTATAAATTTTGTGCGGTTTGCGATCGATTTATATCGATTTCGTTCGATTTAAAACCAGTATTCGAAGATCTTACCATTATGAGGTGAAGTTGTTACAAAATGTCTTCCAATTAAAGTGTCATTCACATGAATGACTCAACTGTAACTTAACCATACTTGAAATGGATTTGTACTGTTAAACAGCATTATTGACCCAAGTACCACTTTACGACATACACGAACAGCATAAAGAACATTGTTATACCCGGGTGGCGTTTAGTGTGGTGACGTGAAATAAAGCCGAACGAAAAAAGTACAATTTGCCATCTCCATTGTTTCTCTGCACCACCTTGCTAAGTGATCTGTTAATTTTACAGTTCAGCGGAAATACAAATATTTTTTTTTTTTTGGTTCTATTCAGTTTTCTTGTTTTCTTCTGCATTACGTTCTTACTCCCCTTAATCTGTCAATATTTCTCGCTACCTTAAGATTTGTGGAGACTTTTTTTTACAGTGTGTTACAAATTTAGCTTGAACTGGATACAGCTCGGCTTAATTGCTCCGCTTGATTTTATCTTATTAGACATTTTTGTATGGGGCTTAATTTAGGTGCGAACATCGTTCTAGGCTGTAGCTTTTTTATAAGCTGTCAAATAAAGTGTGCTTACTTAGACCAAAAATAGAATCACAAATTCAGAGCTCTTATGTGTCTGCTTATGTGGTATTCGATTGGGCGCTCTCAGAAATCTTTTTTTGCCCTCAGAGCAATTTTTATATTCGTTTGGTACAAAAAAAGCAATCTTTTTCAGATTTCAGAATCTAGAATCTAGATATTTTCTCAGATTTGCTTCAGATTTACCAATACAAGTGCATTTGAGTTTGACAACTGGTGGAGTTTGTTTACATTTTCGTGAATTGTTTCTACAACAAAGAAAGGCATTGCATCGGGTGAATCTATTTTCGTAAATTATTTATGTGCAAATATTTAGAAATCAATCGGGACGGAAATTTCGAATGTTTTAATACCTATAAAGTTTAACCAGTGAATGGAAAGCGCTTAGAAAAGTGTCCACGACTACACATATTCAAGTCGCACGAATATCAACACTAAAAAGAGCAAGAGCGTTTTTACGTTCGTTTAGGCACAGGAAATCTGAAATCTGAGGGCAAATCTGAAGAAGCCCAAACGAATACCACATTAAAAAGCATCAGGAACTTTTTTGACAGTTCAGGCGCTGTTCTGAAATAAAAAAGAAAAACGCCTTTAGTGTATGGGCATATGCTGTCAATATTTAGCAGAGCTCCGCAATTCCAATGGAAGCAAATCAATTTTTCATTAGAAAGTTCCCTAAGTATTTCCATTACCCCCTTGTAATTACAGATTTCTCGAAAGGTAATTTAAAAACTCATTTTGCATAGACAAGAAAACACCACCAGCGCCGGGGGAGTACTCCCCTCACTCGGCAGTCATAAGAATCGATTTTAAATTATTGCCCAGACGTGCTTGTAACTCACGGTACCTACTTTCTTCTCCGTCACGGAATCCTATCCTCCACGCCTCATCATAACTCACCTTCATGAAATTAAAAGCGTTTATAGATAAATCCAGTTGTCTACTCTGTCCATGCAGCAGCTGCACTGGTTATACACTCCACCCTGTGGGGCGTTTCGAAAGATGCGCCGCCAATCCTTTGATGCAAAATAATAGTCCTTGTCACCTAAAGCAGAGCACACAAAGAAAGCGTAGCAAATTCGGCTGTCAAATTAGAGTGCAAGGTAAAGCTCGCCTCTGACTACTAAAAAGTTTTCCCCCTCACACACAAGCGCATGCGTTTTGATTATGTAACTGCAAGACGAAAGTCATGCAGTGTACATATCGATGCAATGCACACAAAAAGTAAAAAGGACTCTTCAGTAAAGGAGGACGGATTTTATATGTATAAAGAAACTTGGAGCATGTCAGTTGCATAGCGCAAAAGTCTTGTCTTCCTTTAATAAGGGGAACTCTACTTCAGCCGAAGTGACTTGAAATGGTTTGAAGCTTTTCTTTGTTTGCTTTCCTATGGAATGCAACTGGAAAATGGGCCGACATTTGGTTGGTGTGAAGCTCTATGTACAAGAAAACGTTATATAAACATTTGATTGGTGGAGAAGAACGAATAGAATTCCTTATTGGGAGTGCAGTGTGAGGACATTTTTTTTTTTTTTTTGTAGTGTACTAAGACAGAATGAGTAGGGTGCAATGCAAATAGTTGACGTCAGTGTTAAGAATAATGGGAAACTAAAAATGGCTGCCGTTTGGGTAGAAAGAAAGGTGTTCACTATTGGATATTGGGAAATGACATAATTTGATCGAGGGCAGGAGAAGCATAGATACTGTTCTTTTAACACGAGCACGCAAACATAAAAGTAAATAAATTAGGAAGAAGCGACAAAAATGACACTCCCAAATAAGACCATTTTATTAATGTCAGCCCATAGCACCACAACACATTTATGAAGTCGCTTGATGGATCATTCCAATGTACTATGTACTAAGTGGCGCGGAAAGCCGCTAGTTATCTTATGGCGTTTGACGTTGAAGGTTCGAGAGAATTGCCCCAAAAAATTCAGAATTCCTCTTTTCAATGAAGCTCGTTGTAGCACGTTTGCAATATTATGCACATTATACCTTGTTTGATTTGGTTTTTTGTAACTAGAGTAGAAATGAAGATTTTTGTGAACCGCATCAAAATAATTCTAAAGTTTACATTTTGCACTATTTTGTGAACATAAAAAGGAATTTTTTTTTTGGCGACAGCGTGTGTGGGATGTCGCGTTCAAGACAATTCTTTATAAATAATGCGAACTCTTCTGTCGTGTTAGGAACTGACCTGTAAGTGCACTTTTTTTCTTAAATGAAACAAAGAAGACATTGATATAGAAAGGGCAATCCTTATTTTCAATCGAAAACGCCATTTAAGAATAAGATTCGTCTGTATTGCGTGTACAATAAACGCTTAAACTATAGATTGGTCGGCAATGCCACTTTTTCTATACTTCAGCCACATACACGAAGTGTTGACTATGTATACTCAGTCACTAAATTCTTGACTAGATTCGTCGCCTAACCCTCCACAAAAAAATAATATGTGACCGATTTAGCCCAAGTTAGATAGCTGTCATTCCTACCTAACAACGATAAGGATTGTATAATGGGTAGTTACTTATTGGAAATTCGGAGAAGTTTGTGTTACTAATGTCACAGGTAAAATTAACGGTTTTTCAATCTTTCTGTTTAAACAATTTGTGGACAGAATAATTAATATAATATGAACCATCTGTTGTTTAAGTTGACAACCGATGACACCAAAGCGTTGTTCATTTAGCAAGATTTCCCCATTTAAAGTGTCGCATCTGTCATAGATCGTTTATGACGTTTTCCGTTTGTTTCACTCGGGGATCCACTCATTCTATAATCAAGTGGAACAAGAAAACTGATTCTGGCTGAATACAGAAAAGTGTTGGTGAAATGCCCAAAAATAATCTACGGCTGCTGTCAGCTGGCTTGTATAAAATACATAAATTACACTTGTATAAGTGCTTCTCGAGTAGATTCTGACTTAAAATCGGATGAGAAATTTTCTTTTCTTTTTGCGCAATGGAAAATTTACAATATAGTTTACAAAGGTTGAACTTGGATTGTAGCCTGTAGCTGTCACATAAAGTTCAAAAATGAGCAAAAACTCAAAATTATGTTTTCATTATTAGAGTTATAAAAGTATGCAAGCTATATTAACACACTAACCTCAAGTAAACCTTAATTTTTGCTATCAATTTAAGAAGTTTTCCTGATTATTGTTTTGAAGGACAAAACAGCTTTCGGTCCAAATTTTGAGTCTGAAAACAACAAATTACATGTTTATTGAAGCGAACAAGCCTGGAATAAGGCCGTTATTGGGTCTATTGAAAAGACGCAAGCGAGATACGTGGGGTTAGGGATACTTCGCCAAAGTTAAAACACAAGCTAACATTTATATTGAGCGTTGGCTTACTTGGTTCTTATGTTCGAATCAATTTTAATAAATTCCATATTAAAAAAGAATATCTGCGGCCAAAATGATAACTGGAGATGCGGGGCATCGATCCCCGTACCTCTCACATGCTAAGCGAGCGCTCTACCATCTGAGCTACATCCCCTGGTAAAATGGTGCACTCTATATGTGTCGACTACTTTTAAAATTAACTTATCGTTCACCTGAGTGACATTGACATTGAAGTCACGTGCGTTTATTGTGCGACACTTTCACCTCATACGCCCATAAATCAAGCGACAAGTTTGGTCAATAAGTGCAAGCGAATCGGGGATGTAGTTCAGATGGTTACCATGTGAGAGGTATGGGTATCAATGCCCCGCATCTCCAAAGAGTCCTTTTTTGTCCTTAATACTTATATCTAATTTTTTTTGTTCTCTTTTTTAGAAAAACGACTTATCGGAGGCTCTTCTGTGTTCGTCGGAAAGTTCGATAATCGCAATCAAAGCTACCAAAGAGGGTCCTCGAAAGATACTGATAGTCTCGTCAAAGGGAAATCAAATACACTTCCGTGATGCCATGTCCGGATTGTTGCTCAGATCTCTGGACGTTTCAGATAATCTGCATATATACAGCATTCTTCTAGACGGCGGCTACATCTATTGCGGAACGCAACGCAATGAAATTCATCAATACAATTTTACGGTACGTTACAAGTCTGCAACAAATGCCCAGTATATACCTAAGTGGTTAACTTTTCAGACCGGCGGACGTCTAGCAATATTTCATTGTGGCAATGGTGCCGTTTCTATGAAACTGTACAAGGAAAAGTATATTTTTGTCGGATGCTATGATGGTTTTGTGTATGTCTTGGACAAGATAACAGGATGCCAGATTGGACGGTTTCCAGGATCTGGCAAAATGATTCTGGCTCTGGAGATCGCTGGCGACAAGGTTTGCTATTTGAAAAGTATTGACCATTGCGAAAAGAAATACTAATGCTCTCGTTTACAGCTCATCACATCCGCTAAGGACAACACAATGCAAATCATCGATATACCCAAGTATATTGTTACCAAGGATAAAAGCTAAAGTTCATTGAATAATTTATTATTAAAGTGCATATTTTATTATTAAGTCTTCAGCGCTTGCTGCTTTTTTAGTTTTGTTTCTATTAAAAAAATATACATTTACATGTATTTCTTGCAGAATGCAATTTTTTTTAAAGTAATAAACTTTGAAGGTATTTTGTTGCGATCGACTTGACGTATATTATTCATCCAGTATTCTATATTCGGACCATTTCGGAATATTTATAAAGAATTGTGCTCGCTAAATGTAAGATTGCAGTGTTAAAAATAAATTTTCCTTTTTATGCTCAGAAATTACCTTGTTGGGGGGCACAGCGCACTTTCACTGCGTTTGCTGGTATAGAAACGGGAGCGGAAAATATGGGTTTAACGGTTAACGATGGCAAAACCACTTAAATATAATATGTTGTCAATAAAAAGGGACAACTTACAACTTCGAGGAAACGGACTTTTGTCGCAATCGACTGTCAATGGCTGTTCGCATGGGAGCCAGCAACTATTTTCGAACGAACCAATATATATTCTCATGTTTTGACAGTCCATCCACATGACAAGTTGCATGTACTCTCGAATTCAATGACTTATGTAAGCAGAAATTGCATTGACTTTTTTTAGGTTAACCTTAGTACGCTGCTCGAGGTAAGCTAAATTTTATCTGGTCTCCAACTTTTCTCTCCAGACATCAGCTAAAGTTCAAGCTAAAGCTTAGTACGCTGCTCGAGCTAAACTAAATTTTATCTGGTCTCCAACTTTTCTCTCCAAGCATCAGCTAAAGTCGTAGCTAAATTTTGACATAGAGAGAGCTGTGGATAAATGTGACAAAAAAACAGCTGTTCTTGGAAAATAATTTGCTTCAAAAATTCAACTCTTTCTGGTTTCATCCATTTCCAGTTCTATGTACTCCTCGTCGAGGTATTTATTCAAAAAACTCATCTGTGCTTACTTCTCCCATTCTTCGCAATACAAAAACGCAGAAAAAAAACAGAGAACACAACGATTTGTCACAATTTAGCTTGGGAAAATGTCCCGACCCATTAAATGGGCGCGCTAAATCTTGACAGATACATGAAGTACATTCTGAAACAAAAGTTTGATTATTTAGCTCGAGCAGCGTACCACTCAGCTAAATGGGTTCGCTAAAATTTAGTTGAGCTAAATTTTGGAGAGAATTTTGTATGGCAGCGAAAATTTAGCTCGAGCAGCGTACTAAGCTTAAATTTTGACAAAGAGAGCGCTGTGGATAAATGTGACACAAAGCAACTATTCTTGGAAAATAACTTACTTCAAAAATTCAACACTCTCTGATTTCATCCATTTCCAATTCTATGTACTCCTCCTCGAGCTATTTATTCAAAAAACTCATCTTTGCTTACTTCTCCCATTCTTCGCAATATAAAAACGCAAAAAAACAACGATCTGTCAAAATCTTGACAGATACATGAAGTACATTCTGAAATAAAAGTATGATTTTTTAGCTCGAGCTGCGTACCAAACAGCTAAATGGGTTCGCTTAAACTTAGCTCTGCTTAATTTTGGAGAGAATTTTGTATGGAAGCGAAAATTTAGCTCGAGCAACGTACTAAGCTTTAAGCTCGATTTTGTTTCCCTGGCAGGTATATCGCGTTGGAATTCTGTGAAAAGGGAATAAACTGTTACCATTCGTGGCAATTGTGTTGCAAATACTATAGAACTCGCAATATTGTTATTTAAACTCTTTTGAAACGTATTTGAATGTTTCATTGCATTGAATACGTATTCACTCACTTTGATCTCGGTTAAAGTTTTGAATTGGAACGTTGTCAATGGGATGGCTATTTCGTCATATACTGTTTAGAGCAGGTGTCAACAATATAGGAAACACCAACCCCCATTATCAAATAAATTCATTGTGCGACTTGTTTTTGGAGTTGATGTCAAATTATCGACTGGAGGTGAAACTCTATAGCAGTCAATTGGTGCGAAGTTTTTCACCATCTCCAAAAGCTCAAACGAAACCAACAGCGGCTTTCTCGTTGGAAGGTGTCCGCCGCTAGTTGCTAAGGTTGTAGACAATTTGTAAAGATTCTTGAGCATGTTACTCGTATCCGGTCCCGAAGTTCTTTTTCTGTTCTTTGCTGTTTAAACGAAAAAAGATAAGAGGCGAAAAGAAATTAACAGCAAATGAATGAAATACTCACCACAACACGGGACGAGGCATTGAACGATGTAGCGATTGACTTACGATAAATATAGATTTTTATGGCTAAAGATCTTATTCGGCGGGCTTAAACAATTCTTTTTGAATGATAATTTACACCCGCAGTGAATAATATGACCCAATTTTCTCTTTGTAAATGTATCAAAAGTGGTTTCTTCCCTTTTTATCCATCCATGCGCTCTGATTTTTGTGGAGGCCGTTTAAACGTTTTGGTGTGCACCAAAAATTGTCTCTAAGTTGCAGAAGTAAATCGTTCCTGCCCACCAAAACGTTTGAACGTTTCGCCTTTCAGAATACCTACCCTGCTTTAAGGCACTAAAACTTACTCTTTTCTAAAATATTTTTCCAGAGAGAGATTCTTGCGTTGACAGGCTTAAGAGGTACCTAGATATCTAAAAATGAACGAAGAATATATAAAAATTGACGTAGAGCTATCCCAATCCAAATTGTCCATCAGTCGTCTATGATGGCTGCAATGGATTGTAGCCCCAACTTGTAAGCCGTAGAGAATTTTTTTATTTTTTTTTTTGATCCTACCTCCTAGTTGTATCCACCAATGGAACGATTATTAATACGGCGCATTCTGTTTGGCATCGAGAACAAAAATTCTGAACAATTGTCATTGTGTCATCTGTCATGTCAAATGGTCATTGTTCATATTTTGGATTAGTGTGTCCAATTCCGGCAGCTGCATTTATTTAGTTATATTGATGTCGTAATTCGAGGATCTCGGTGCAAGGTGTAAGGAACGGTCACTTATTGGGTCCTGAAAGTGTAGAGGATAGTGAGAGAAGGAGGCAGGCTCAATGCGCCATAAGTGAGAAACAACTTGCTTGAAAGTCAAAAATGAATCTGTCTTTATTACTCCAAGAGTTCTGCTTATATACTAATTGTTGACCCTACTTAGCATTCCTATTTCGACAATTGACCCGAATCAAAGGAGTCTGATGGCAATTGGAGCGAGTCTGATTGCAATTGGCACTTGGGAAGCGATAAGTAAATGTGCCCGCATGTGCAATGCATTGTCAATAGGTCACTTGTTGTTTGCTTTGTTTTGCTTGGTTCTTTCGTTTGACTCTGTTATTTGATTTGTGCTATTGTTTGTACCTACAAAGGCATCTTAAATGTTAAATGCATTTATGACAATTTTTAGATCATTCAAGCTGACTATCGACAAAAAAGACTTGCCCAGTCAGAAATGGACTATATACCTGCAAATTAAAGTTACAGGGATCATTGCAAGTGACCTCAAATTGCGCTCGCTGCCTCCAGCTATCAAAATCAAGCTCGGACATGCGCTGTGGCTCGATCTTTGATAAAAAAAAGACACCCTGACTTATTTATGGAGTATGAAATGATCAACACAACGGGTCATGGTCAAAAGAATCTGCGCGCAACAATTTAATATTCTATTTATAAGTTTTATTGCAAACAACACGATCCCCAATCCCCATTGTAAAAGTAGTTCGTTTCTCAATTTCTGAACTGCGTGAAATGAGCCGATCAACATCCATTGTCTGGAACGGATGAAACAATTTTTGCGGCTCTGAAAATAGTGCGAAAGCGTTTTTAGGAAAGAAACATCAAAAGACAGGCTATGTAGAATTTGTTCGTATAAATGAGGATGGTTTTGAAAGCGTCAGTTCAGAATCAACACCCGGACTTGAACACGATCCTGAGGTCAATCCAGACACGAGTATGATTCCGGGAAGACAGCCACAATTTATGTAAAACAGAAAACAAACATTGTATGTCGTTAGGCTCCTGTTGTTGAGCCAGCGCATTTAAATATTTATTATTTTCCACCATTTGTTACCTAGCCTTAAGTCAAATTGTATATACAAAAAGTTTAATAGTGTAAAGGTTCAGTTTAGAGTAATATAGCCTCAAGTAATAAGGTCGCAGCCAATGTTTTCGATAGCCGCCCTTACTGAAGATTTGTTTCGATTTCAAATACATAAAAAAATATTATCGGTCGCAGCCCTGCTGAAAACAGGGGGCCCATATATCTATTCCAAAAACATAATAAAAAGTATTTTATTACTTTCCCTTCGATACTCTTCACTCGACGGAGAAAGCACGGTATAACCGGCGGGCCATGATCGCCGTACAACACTATTATTTCACAAAAGTAGTCGCTCTATTTCTTTGTTTAAGAATGTTATTTTTATTTGACTTTAAATAAATAAACTACTTTTTCTTGTATAAAAACAAAAACCTATATCATCTAATGCATTTGTTTGTATCTTTCATAATAATTACTAACTACCGTTTGTCGTATAAAGTAAAGGGTATACATGTAAAAAAAATGGACGATCAAAACTATTTAGCAGCAACACTTAGATTTTGTATTGGTATTACCATGTTGAAGGGGTATTTGAGTAAGTCAGCAACTGAAGGCCTCTGCTTTGGATTGTGCTGCAAACACTTTGTGGCCATCTGCAAAGTAAAGAAAGGCATAAGCCAGTTGTCATGTTTTGTCAAGCGGATAACTTACTTGCACCAACATGACCGGGTAATACGGCGGAATGGCTGGATAGTGAATTTCAGTCGATGGGCTAGAGATGGCATTTACCTTGGCGTAAATATTCTTAATGTGCCCGAATGGAGTCTTCTGATAGAGCAGCAAGTACAAAATACAACCCAACGACCATACGTCTGATTTTGTTGAGATCTAGAGGTTATTGGGAAACGATTTCGTATTTAAAATTTGGAAAATCAACAAAGGATTTGTGTATCGGGATAACTATGAAAAAATGTATGTTAAAGGGTGTTCCATTTGCCACATCAACAAAGGGTATAAGGAGTATTCTCTCGTCAAAGTGAAACTCTGAACAAACTCACCTTGATTTTTGGCTGATTTTTTCCCATCGGACTGTTGCCGGTGGAAGTATCTATCAAAGCCTCTGGACTGATGTAGTTGAATGTGCCTGCTTGGGAGAACTTTATGATACTTGTCGAGTCAATGGATATATTGCTAGCTATGCCAAAGTCTATTAGCTTCAGTCTACCATGAACCATTAAAAAATTGGCGGGCTTCAGATCCGAATGGATGACGCCTGAAAAAGAGCTACTACAGTAAGGTTAATTTGAGGAGTCTTTCGGTCACCACTTACCATTCTGGTGAATATAGTTCACCGACTGAAGCATTTGATACCAAAAATTCATCAGCACATACAGCGGCAGGTTGGATTTATATGTCTGGAGGATCTTGTGCAAATCGGAGTCGCCCTTCTCCATCACCATGTACAGCCTCGATTCCTTAGCGAGCAATTCACTGGGAAAATTGCACTATACAATGATTTGCACTTGAGTATGGAGGCACTACTTACTATTCATACAACGAAACCACACAAATGTTGCCCTGGAGTTTCGCCAGTAATTTTGTCTCGTTAAGGTAACCCTCAACGACTGCAGCGTCTCCTCGGAGCTCTACTATCTGGAAGGGGAGACATTTGTTATTTCTTAAAGTGAACAACCAATTGACGTCATACTTTGAGTGCGCAATCCTTTCCGGAATCCTTTCGATTGGCCAGATAAACACTACTCGAGCCACCGCACCCCAGTTTCTGTTTTATTGTATACTCCGATCCATTAATCATCACTACGTTATCCTTCGGCTTTGGCTTCGGTTGTTGCTTAGACTTCTTCAGCTCGGCTTCTTGTCCACTGAACGCTCCACTTAGAGATTTCTTTGACTTTACATCGGCATTGCTCTTGCTCGGTGAAATTGGTGGTTTTTCCCCAGTGCCAGGCGTTCCACTCTCATTGATGGTATCACATAAAGAGAGCGTAAGGCTGTCGTTCGATATACAAGCAATGGGCGTACGCGCCACGGCCATTGGAGTCTGGAAAAGCACCTTCTGCGAGCGAAACTCATTGGCAATAGCACTGCGAGTCTTCTGAGATTGAGAGGAGCAAAACTCTCGCGGCCTTCTCGCAATCGACCACGAACGAATCTGGGGCGTTACGAACTGAGCCTCTGTATCTTTTAGTGGTGTTTCCAACTCCACCACCCCTGCTGATTGTATTGCCTCGGGCGGGTTATCACTTATTGAAACTTTGTTCTCTTGAATCGACTTTAGCGGAACAAGGGATTTCTGCGGTCGCTGAACTTGGACTGGTTTAGGTGGGCTCTTCTCCATATGCTTCGCTGAATTCTCATCTAAATTCATCTTGTCAAAGTTCAAGAGAAGTGAATCGTCCCCAGCTTGCTGTATAGGTTGTTTTTCCTTCTTCGGTGAATTATCATCTCCTTCGCTTTTACCGGGACTCATTATAAACGAGTCATTCAGGATGGCACAGTTTAACCTTTGGAAAAGATCATTGGATTAACCATTTCCAAAACGACCCCTATCAAAATACCTATCATGTTTGCCCTCGTCTTCATCTGAATCTGATTCCAATGGTGGCAGTTCGGACACTCTCTTTGGTCTACAAACAAACAAATTATAGAAATAGTTGAAATTTCTAGTTGGAAACTTACACTCGTCGATGTTCAAAGGCATCACGACCCCGAGATAATGGACAATTTTCTTTGTTTGCGTTGTTATTTCTGGAAGTGAAAGAAGGGTTCTTTTCTTCGTCTTTTGCCGTCCTTTTTTGGGGTGTTTTATGCTCATCTTCTGAGTCTGACTCTAATGGGGGCAGGTCTTTAACTCTTTTCGGCAGAAAAGACATTTGATATATTACAGGAAAACCAAGAAAAATAGCCACAGTAAATTGTTTCAAATAAAAAACAAACAATATTTTAAAAAAATTGTTTGACAGTTTACTGATTTTGGGTTACACGTGAAGTTGTGTGTAGTTTAAAAAAGGTTTATACGACATCTAGATGTGGAATAGTTTAATACATTTATATTCGATTGGGCTTCTTCAGACTTGCCCTCAGATTTCAGATTTCGTGTGCCTAATCGAACATAAAAACGCTCTTGCACTTTTTTGTGTTGATATTCGTGCGACTTGAATATGTGTAGTCGTGGACACTTTTCTAAGCACTTTCCATTCACTGGTTAAATTTTATATTCAAACACTCGAAATTTCCGTCCCGATTGATTTCTAAATATTTGTGAACAAATAATTTACGAAAATAGATTCAGACGATGCAATGCCTTTCTTTGCTGTAGAAAAAAATTCACGCAAATGTAAACAACTCCACCAGTTGTCAAACACAAATGCACTTGTATAGGTAAATCTGAAACAAATCTGAGCAAATATGTAGACAAAAGTGCTCTGAAATCTGAAAAACATTGCTTTTTCTGCACCAAACGAACATAATAATTGCTCTGAGAGCAAAAAAGTGCTCTGAGAGCGCCGAATCAAATACCACAAAAGTATAACTTCGCTGACTGAACACACGCTTTGAACTGCAACTTTTGCCTTTGGAAATGTCAGTATATAATAATAAAAAAAATTTTTTTTTAATAAAAACAAAGAATTTCTTCGATTTGCATTTTTTATTTGTATTTCCCCCCGGTTCACTTAGTTTTATTCTATTGCTTGCATCACCGATATCATATTTGCAATCGATTTTATTTTGCTTATCTAAATGAATAACTTTTGATTTCGTTTGGTTTACCATATTATGGTCAGTTTGGGACACAACTTTCATATGAACACAGTGAGTGCAGCTGCTCTTGCTTGTTCTTGCAATTATTTAATTTTTTTTGTTAATATTTTAGGGTGCACAATACATGGACGATACAAATGGAAACGCAAATGAGGCTGGTCAAGCCTCAACCGATAACGACCGTCAGCAGCTGCTCGATCCAGTTTTGTCGGCAAATTCCGACAATAGTTTTACGCCTTTAAAAACAGTGCCGGCGTTTAGGTAACTCAATTTCTTATCTATTAATGCAGACAAATCATCATTTCAATGATCAGTTCATTATCATTCCTTTTAAATGAATTGAGTCATGTTCCTACGAGTATTACGACGTATGAAACTGAATAATATGTAAAACCGATTACACTGGAAGCAAAAAGTTTTTAATTGAATTAAAAGTGCACTACTGCGAAATAAGGTCAACTCTGCATGTAGCTTTACCATTTTTAAGTAGTTTGGTAAATGACACTTGGAATGGCTAACAAAGACGTCTTTGTTGATTTCATTTGGCAGGTATGATAATTGCCTTGCAAAACTGCAGACAAATATCTATAGGTTTTTGTACGAACTTTTGGACTGAAATTGGCTAAATGCAATATATTTTCTTCTCTGAAGTAGAATTCTCCGAGTGATTTTTACCAAAGTAAACAAAATTGAAACAAATTGAGAAAGCGTATACTTCTGCAGTTATAATTATGCTCTTGTTAGGTCCCTGCAGCTTTGAGTATTCAAAGATCTCATCAGTGAAAAGAAGTAAACGATTCAGTTGAATATTTTACTAGTGCGCCTTCGATTGAAACATATAAAGACTTCATCAAGCTTCCCAAGGAAAAGGATATAGATTCGCGAAGTGAATTAATCTCTGTAAACCTCCTACTAAAGAGTCTGGAATTATGAAAGGCCTATCAACGGCACAACGCTGCCTTACAACGACAAGTGTCGACGTTGGGAGAAATCGACCAAGTAAATATGACAGCAACTCACTTTCGGCTGCTAAGAATGGTGCCCGTGTCGGGTTAAAGGTATAACTATGTTCCCAAGGCATGTGCCGAGAGCTGCATGTCATTTATGCCTAGTACATTGGCGACGATGACCAGGGGAACACCCCACTATGGTGCAGCACCACACTCCTCACAGCATCTGTTCAAAGTTGTATTGTGATAAAATAAACCTTGGCGGTTTGTTGGTAGTCCTTTCTTTCATCAGCGAAACAACGTACCCACTTAAGAATGTTATCAGTTGATTACTTCGATTAGATTCTAGATTAACCCAAACAATGCTGTTCCAACAATTACGACTCAAAATAGCAATACTTTTCGAACAGTAACTTACAGTGTATTGCTACCACTTGCGATGGCATTGCACCTAAAATTATCTATTTTATTACAATCCTCAGCATTCATCTGCTTATCTCTACGGTTATTTCATTCACGGGAGTGATGCTGGCCTCAGTTTGGCCGCCAGAGAAACGATGCGAGGCCTATTTCATAATGCTCTACTTGCGTGCCATCTTCTGGGTTATAACATACGTAAGTGGATTCCGAAGTATACAAACAACCCTATTTATCAATAGTTTTGCCCGACCGTAGCTATTCGATCACTTTATCAAATATCAACACGAAGCGTTGCGTCTCAATGGTTACCATGAGTTTCATCGTTCCACTGCCATGCACAAGGGCGCGCCCCTAAGTGTTGTATCTCTTTGGAATACAGCAATTCTGACGGTTCAAACGCTGATTCAACACTACTATGGTGATCACTTTGGCGAGCACTGCGCTCAAGGATTCCTCTCGCCTATTGTATATATTACTGCGTTCAATGTTTTGGAAACTGGGGTTTTGGCATGCATCCATGGATCCTATATCGGTAAGAAATCATGTGTTTGGCTTTGTATGAAATGAAATTCGCAAAACTGGTGCTTATAGCGCGGGTAACAAAGTTCAATAAGGCCGCTTCGCCCCCGGACGCATTGAGTGGCAGCAATCCTACTGGAGGGTCCTTGGGACTTATGCAACCAGGTGGCAATACAGCGGAACTGTTGGAGAAACAAGTAGGTTTTTTGTGTTTAAAGCGAATGCTAAATTTTCATGCAAATGTTTACAGGCTGATCTCATAACTTATCTAAAGGATCACAACTTGAAACTCAACCAAAAGCTGATGCAGTTGAACGCCCAAGTGCGAACAGTTCGGATGGACTGAGTGGGGAGTCGACAACAATGAAGGTTTTTTTGCGGGGACTTATCTAACTCATTATTAGTTTAACGAGTATTGTACTATGAGCTACATCCACGTAAAGTGTATCTCTTAGTTTTTTACAATTTGCGAAATAAATCTATTACTATTTTTAATAAGAAATGTAGTTGATTGACTTTCGGAACGAAATAGAGAGTAGAGCCCCTGCTGCAGAGAACAAAAGCAGCGTCTGTTTGGATTCCCGAAGGTTCAATTCCCGAAACACACACAAGTTTGGCGAGCATGGCGCCAAATATTGTCGCACTGCACGGTAGACAAATTGTAGGTCCCTTACTTTTGCCCAAAAAATAAAAACTGACCCAGACGAAGATAGGCTATTGCCTCTAGGACTTGTTTTGCCAACTATTTGTTTGTTTTCTATGATATAGATAGATCATTGATTTCCATTGTTTACAAAAATAGTATGAGATCCAACTGTTGCCTACGGAGATGAGAGAGAGAGATCCGTTTGTCCGCGTAAGAATGAAATCACAAATCAGAAGCTTATTTCGATAACATAAAACGGAAGTAAACACAAGTTCCGGGTCACAACATTTCCGCATTAACTTATAAGTGTTTGGATTTCAAATATTTCATAGGAGAGTGGAAATCGGTTTCGATTAATTTAATCAACTATGCATTATTAAATTCAACGAAACAAGCAAATGATTATCTGTTCACCACTTGTTTTGTACGAAAGCAAAACTCCGTACGCCACCGATACACAAATATCAACATGAACGTTTACTTAGTTTTTATCATATAAAAATTATGACTTACCTACCTGTTAAGTGGTGTTGTCCATTTGAAGAAAGTCTTCTGGGTAGCGTTGCGCACACTTTTAATCTTCTGGAATTGTTTTGCCTGACGTTCTATGAACCTACTATAATGGAACACAACAGTCTATTGATGTGCAAATCAACACGTCTTTGTTTGGTTGATTTTCTTCGTTTGTGACAAACCATGGCAAGCAGGAATTCACCAACGGTATTTTACCTTTTATTTAAACCTTTATTTAAAAATCGGTTCTGAAACAACCAGTTTTGGCATCTTTATACATATTAATACGTGAACATCGAAAGTTTCCGTACACTTTTTAAGTGTTTTTGTATGAAATGAGGAAAGTGAAACATATCATTCGAAAGGTACTGTGCAGTAGATGTCCACAAACAAAAAATCGGATATATGTCGCCTTTAAGACTGGTAAAATGAAGTTAAGAATTCCCCATACAAAATGCTTCAGTAAAAACCCATTTTGTTGACATTCAATTTTTCGCGCCCATAATATCCATAGTAACGTATTCAAATATATTTCATCTTAGACTAGAACCTATCTTCGAAGGAATCCTACTCCTAAAAGTAGGCAACTGTATAACTAATCATTTTAATTCAGGGGCATAATGTCATCGATTATTGACGGTTGGTTTTCAGTGGAAGTTGCTATGGAAACGAAAATTTTTCGGCATGAATTTTTTGCTCTTAGTTTTCATAGTGACGTATTAAATGTTAATCATAAGACTTACTTTCAAATGGCCAAATGTTTTCAATATGTCGATGTCGATAATTATGGTACGTTTTTTATTATTACATATAAAAGGTAGGATTGATTTTTGACCAAAAGCGAAATCTAGTCCTTATTATAATCCGACTACGATATTTTTTTTTTTTGTGCACAATAAATGCCACGATGCGGAATCGACTGAAGCTGATTCTTGAATTAGCTTCGCTTAGTTGATGTGGAAATACGCGCTTATGGCTTAAGGCACACAGATGTAAATTTTTGTTACAGTTGGTCGCGATTTATTTTTTCATCGACTTACCAATTTTACTGTAGCATATTTATGTGACTGACAGCCAAGACGTAATGCACAGGTCGAAAGGCAATTCGCTGTCCTGAAACATTGAGCCCATTTGTAAATGGAATATTGCAAGGACTTTTTGACCTGTTTTGGTGGCGTTTTTCAAACTGGTGTTTATTATCCCAATCATAGTCATACTAATATGGACTGCTAGTGAAGTTACATTTTCATACACTTCTCCAAAAAAAAAAATCTTTCAAAACAGCGGAGGCCCTACTGCTTTACAGCGTATAAGCAAAGAAACGTCAAGTTTAAATTTCCATAGTAACGTTAACTAAAAAACGACAACTTGTCCGAAGAGATCCATAGTAACGTGTCAACAAAAGAGCGTCATCCATTCAAAAGTGCAAAGCTGCAAAGAGCGATTTCAAACTAATTATGTAAATTAGTTCATTTTGCAAAAGAAAAAATGTATAATTAGTCAATGATTCCAATTGATAAAGCTTTATTTTTAAAGCGAGTGTTCGTCAATGCAAACATTGGGCGTGTTGCGTCCATTTTACAGCAAACTTGGTGACCCTTTACAGCCGGCTCTCGGTGAAAGTGTGCAGCGTCGGGACTTGGGCTTACATCCGTACCAAGATCCAACTGACCCAGAAAAATTACTCTAGAGTTACAGTACAATACCAATCGATTTGTTTTTCTGTTGGCCCAAATTCAACGAAGTAGACGACTAAATAAATAGGGGCCATGTTCCACACAGCAGACGCCACGACTTGAGGGTGTGGATGTGTCTCGCAAAGGTGACGTGAATCGATCACGATTTCACTCCGCTAGACTTTTTCTTGTGCGGTTTCCTGATGTCCCAGATCTATACCAATAAGCTGCAACCGACCAATGCCCTTAAAGCCAAAATAACCAATGCCATCAGTCAAATTCTGCCGATCCATGCGGCATTCATTAGCAATTGGACCACTTGGACACGGGCCACCATGAGAAGTGCGGGCGTTTAAAAGATGTCATGTTCCATTCATAATTGCCGTCGACCCGTCCCTTTTCAAACTCTTTACCGTTCCGCGACGGTGCATTAAAAAGGAGTCCCAAGCGGACGAAGTCTATTAGTGATAAAAAAAAGAAGAGATATTCCAGTTCTAGCCCAAACCAAAATCGCCGATTTAAATAAAACACACAATTTTGTATTGTATATCTCTATAACCTACGGTTTCTCTTTATTTTCATTTGTTTTATTCTCATAAAGCATTTTTAACTTCTTTTTTTTTTGTTTTCTGTTTATTTTTATTATCTTACCGAACTCTGTTGTGTCTCTGTATGTGTATTTATGCATGATTAACACATATAGTAAATCTGAATCTGGATTTCTTAAACCTACTTATGAGGTTGTTTTTTCTTTTTAATTTTAGACTTTAAGTTTTTACTCATGTTTTTTTCATTCATATTTATTTTCATTTCCTAATATCGTTGTTACAGCAAATAATATATATTTATAATAATAATAAAGTAGACAAAAATAATATATAATAATTGTAATAAAAAAAAAATATAATTAAACATAACCAAAATATTTTTTTTTTTTTTTTTTTAATAAATTGCAAGTTTTACACGTATCATATCATTTTGTTTAACAAAGAAGGAAACATAAAACATAATATTTAATATTCTCTATAAATATAAGTTGTTGCACAAGAAAGACGAGAAATTATAAAGAGAGAAGAAGAAAACTACAAACACATTGTATGAGTAGAAGAAAAATGTGTAACAGTAAAATCGAAAATTATAAACACAAAACAAACAACAAATTGTTTAATAATAATAAAAAATATACTTTAATTATAATAAATGGAATTGTTTCTTTTTTGTTGGTTATTCTGACATGTGTAAGTGTGTGTGTGTGTATGTATATAGAAATAAAGAAAATAACTCTTGGAATATAATTGATAATATTGTTCTGTTACGCAATTGGTTTTTCTTAAGAGACAAATTATGTAATATAGTTGATAGTTGATACCTGTCCAGATTTCTGATGGTTTCATTCGTTACATTAGTTAACAGTTGTGTGTTTTGTTTATTGTTCATCGTTTATCTATGAAATATGTTTTATTTTATTTATTATTGTTTAAATTCTAACATTTTCTCTCCTAATTTGACACTATATCATTCAGTTCCTTTATTTATTTATTTATTTATTTGTTATGTAGTTATATCCCATTTATACCTTCTCGCTTAGAGAAAACACACAAAAAAGAGAATATTTTGAATAAATCTTTTTGTTTTCTCTTCTAAATATCATTGGTTTGCAGCAGCAAGTGGTTCTCTTGTCGCTTTCCCCTTTTGTTTTTATTTTTTAATACACATTTCTTTCTAAATTGCACAGCAAAACACAAGAGTTTTTTTAATCAAATGTCATCTGTTTTTAGTCCCCTTTTTTGTAGTCGTATATAAATTCTGTAGAAAAACAAAAATTGGGTTCTTTTCGTTATACCATTCGAAAAAAGGAAAAAAGTTAAATAAAACATAAAACAGTAAATAGTACACAATGAATAAGGATTTTTGTTGTTATTCTCTACTGTTTATCGCATCGTATTTTCGTATATATACTTGTTTTGCTTCCCTTTTACTTTTTTTGTTTTGTTTTAAATTGCATTCTACGTACATGTGTGTTTAATATGCTTTGTTGGTTACTCCACATTCGATTGTTGTTTTGTTTTTCTCTCATATTCTTTTTGTTCCTTAAATTATTAAATGTATATTATATAAAAATAGATTCATTATGAATTAAAGTTATGTATAAGTGATTTTTATTCCTTTTTTTTTTGTTTTTTTTTTGTTTCATGTTTTAATTTGAACGCACAAATTCTGTTGTTTGTTTTACTAGACATTGGCTAGATGTACATAGAGATGTTATGTTGTCGTAAGTAGTCGAAAGTTTGCGTCAAAGCAAGAACAATCGATTGTTTAATCAGCTTAAATGAAAATTATAAGAGTACTACAACATGTAATAGATTGTTGTTGGTTGCAGTTAGTGTTTGTAGTCTAGGAACACATAGCTGTCCGTAGTGGTGTTATGCTTCATGAAACAACGGGATGGGCGTATCCGATTTAGGGAGTACCCATGGCTCTAACCATCTGGTATAATGGGCTAGCTATGCCAGCTGTATTATCTGATGGAAGAGATTCTTGTCCAACTTTCGCGGATGGGTAGGTGTAAGTTGTTGGTTATGCTGTTGTTGTCGTTTTTTTTTTTTTTTTTCTTTTTTTTTAATGTAAAAAGTCATATTCTAATAATATATTAATTAGAAAATGATTTAAGTTGATTTATTTCATTACGTTGAATTATGGAAGGCAATCATAATCTCCATTTGTATCTGATGATGTTATTCAACATTAAATGTCCTGCAAATGGAAATTAGTTGGTGTAAGTATATATAAATTGTGTAGTGCAGATTTTGGTTAAATAAATGCAAATAAAAAAAAAAACAGGAAAAATGCAGCAAGATTTAACTGCGCAAAGAATTCTATTATAGAGAGCAATGAAAAGAGCTGTCAGTTGTGAGTTAGCTAGCATTAAACCGAAGGCGGCTGTTAATGAGGGTAGCAAATACTGTCCTCGAGAAAGAACTCGCAGCAACCGAATGGGGCGAAGTGTTACAATCGACAGATATAACTTCCAAAGTAGTTAAAAACTTTCGGCCTTACAAATAAATCAAACACTAATGTCAACGATTAGTTTTAGTAAAAATGTACAGCATTAGTGAAAATATAGCAATAAACAATTAGATCTCCACCATTGACATACTATACGGACTGCTGGTGAAATGTCAGTTCTATAAAATCTCTGCCCAAAAAATGACGCCAACAAAGCTAGCGCTCTTGGTTCAAAACGAATAAAAAATGTAATAAAATGCCAACCATCTTGGATTTCTCCATAGAATTCTAGAGACATATTTTAGTTGTTGGTAGATTTACCTAAGTAAGAACGATTGAAATTCAAATTGTTGCGAAATGTTTGCAATAGATGTCGTATCCAAAAATATGGCGGTTCAAACTGTGCTTAACAGATGGAACCAACAAAATTTAAATGCAGTGGCTTAGTGGTAAGTGTGTTGGACTACTAAGCGAGGGGTCCCAGGTCCTAATCCCGAAAAAAACCCAAATTCCAACTGGATGTTTTTTCCACTGCGCCGGCTCTCGCGAACGTCTGACAAACATCTGAGAGTATAACTGTCTTAAAGAAGCTTCTCAATCAGCCGTTTGGAATCGGCATAAAATTGTAGATCCCTTCCATTCGTTCCAAAAGAGAAACTCACACAAAGTGAATGGTTGTGAAAGAAGCTAGGCCTTGGGTCCCTACGGACCTGTTGCGCCAACTATATACATTGTAATGCATTTATTGCCCCATAAATTGCACAATTTTGGTATATTGATGGCCAATGAGTTCTTTCTGTTGTTTTTTTGGCAATATTATTTGTAAAAGCTTTTTGTGCATATTAATGTATTTCAATCTGGACAGTTTTACAAATTTTCAAAATTATATTTTGGATAAACTCATAACTCTGGGGTACTGGAGGCGTCTGATCAGAAAAACTTAACTTTTTAAAAAAGTTATATTTAAATTCCTCATTGTAATGATGAAGCCCATAAATCCTATTTTATTTCTGTTTCTTATAATTTGTTTTCAATTTATCTCCTGGAACAGAATTAGCTGGCGCTAATATTACAAAGCGAAGTTGGCTACTAACAGTCCATATATAAAAACTTTATGGGCCTTCGTGGAAAACTAAAATGTCTTTTTTCATTGGGACAAAAAATCAATCTTTTTTTTATCTAAATCACTTTTCATGTTACATTGGGCAAAGAAATCAATTTTTTTTCGATTCGGATCCCTTTTTGCAGATCTCGATATTTTTTCCGATTTACACATACTGGGCCTCACTAATAATCATTTTTAGCCTTCACACTAAATATTTTAAAGGTCACAATATGCAATTTTGTGTGGAAAATGTCGGACAAAAATTGTGCGTACGTTTTATAGTTCGTCTCCATTTGTTTTCTGATACCTCTCGATTGATTTATGGATGCATTTCTGCCGCAATAAGATCCCTTTTAAACTATTCAATTAACCGAACACAATTTATAAAAATGTTTTGAATTATTCGTAAGCTGATGATGCAAATCAAAACTTACTGATGGTCTAAAAATCACAATTGAATCGTTAGTTAGTGAATATTGTTGAAAATAAGAGTAGCAGTACAAATTTCAGTACAAATTAAAATCGCACGTAAGAAGCCGTAAGCGTTTTAGGAACCTATCGCATCTTTGATTTGCCAAGCAACGAAACAGTGCTTGGAAAAGTAGTGAGAAGTGTGAAAATAACTACAATTGGATCTCTAAAAATCAGATAAAATAATTAACCATTTCATTTAATCAAAAGTGCGTTGAAAGAAATAAAACAAAAATGCAATCTTTTTCAATTTCGTGCAAACATTTGAAGAAATTGTTTGTCAGACCTAAAAACATTTGCATTGTTGTATTTCAAGGAATGAAATCGTTAAAATTTACTAAACTTAATTTATACATAATCAAGTTAACGCTTAGGCTGAACAACAGAGCAGGTACTTAAATTCGCACCTTTTACGAAATTCATTGCAGTTATTTTGGATAAGGAATTTCGGAAAGTGTGGGCTCTTTCTATAAGCTGTCAGACTAAAGTCAATTATTGGTAAGGCCGTTTGTGTAGCTGGGCTATATACAGTTACTGTGTAAGGGAAGAATCACTTGCCAATGGCTGCTTCTTCTTGTTGAGAATGCATTCTCTATATACATAAAAAGCTGAAGGCACCACCCCGATTCTATTTTACGGGTCAAAAGCATGTTTTTTGACGAAAGCGGACGAAGTGCATAGATGCAAACTCGAAGAATATGTATTGAACCCTTGTCCAGCCAGCTGGCAAATAATGCATGTGTTGTGTTTTGTTATCCAGTAGAATGCCACTCGATATCCTTCTGAATAGATCAATGAAAACCTGTCAACCAGCCGGTTAAGGGGAAATGTAACCAGCCGCTACACATAACGACGGCTTCGGACATCGATACGAGTGTAAAACAGGACAAGGAGGAGGTGCTAGGCAAACACGATATACACCCTCAGATGGAGATAACATTTACATTCGTAAGTCTAACCAATTTCTGTAAGCTAACAACTACTACAAAAGACATTGCACGAAAACTCACTTGTTGTTCTCCATTAGAATGTTTTAATAAATTAATTTCCTCCTCCTTGGAACGAACGATACTTCGCCAGTTATCATCCTGTTCGCGGGCACGAGCCTCCAGCTCCAATAAAGTATTACCCTTAGATCATAGCAAGAAAAACATAAACAAAAGTAAAAAAAATATATAAAATCTAGATTAGTAAATATGAAAAAAAAAAAAAAAAACTAAACAAAAAACACCTGCCACACAAAGTTACACGAGTAGTTATGAATTTACAGATACGCCTGCTAGTTACTTACAGTTTTCGTAACGAGTTTGGTCAACTCTTCTGAATTCGCCCGTAATTGAGCATTTTGTGATTTCAGTTTCAGTATTTCAGCTTTGTCAGCGTCCACGTCGCCGCTGGTGCTGCTGCTGCTGCTAACACTACTGCTATTATTAATACTACTACTATTTGTTGTATCTTCACTACTATTTGAGTTATTATGATTATGTGAAGAATGATTACTACTACTGTTGTTATTTGTTGTTGATGGTGGTGGATTGGTGGTGTTGGTGCTGGTGGTATTGGTGGCGGTAGTTGCACTATTTTTACTAATAGATTGTTTCACTTGTGTCGCAAGGACTTGTTCGATCCACTGATCGAACGACAGTGAAAGTGCTGAACCAGCATTTGTTTTCACCGCATCCGGATACAGACGCTCTAATATTTCGCGGATGTGTTTCGGATCCTTGGCCGGATCTGATTGCTGAAGTGCTACTTTCTGTTGTTGCTGCTGCTGCAGCGAAAGTAATAGAACTTGTTGTTCCTTTTGCTGCTGTTGATGTTGCTGTGGGCGAAAAAAAAAACAACAAAAAAAACGAAATACAGTTAGAAATGTGGCATCAATTGAAGTCAATCGCTTTCTTCATGTGTCACAGAAAGTTGAAAATAAAATAAAACATAACACTTACAACTAAACTGTTGCTAACTTGTTTCTTTGCTGTTTCAGCAGCTTGTAAAGCCTCAACCAACTTCCAGTTTTTAGTTCGCAAATCCTACGAGACAAAACATAACACAGTTGCGGTTGGTTTTTCTTGCATTGCATATAAATTTTTAAAAAACGATATTTAGAGAAGCAACAAAATCGTTGCAGCCTTTGGATTTATGTGTGTGTTGTACGTGTGTAAGTTAAAGTTGCACGTTACATGAAATGAAGTATAGTGCGTGTGGGATTTGTTTTGAAACTGACTGGATTACGACATCTAAGGTAGAACAACAGTGTTTTAGAAATGTAATGAATTCGCAGTAAACTGGAAGTGTGGTATAACATCATCTGCTTCTTTTATTGTTACAAACATACAATCCGAACATAGCAACAGCTGTTTACAGGCAAAGCATGCTTTTAATAAATTGTTAGGAAACACATTGATACATTGGAAAAAGACAGACTTATGTCTTTTGAAGAAGCGTTAGAAGAATAGAAAACATTTGGCAGTAGCACGTGATTTATTTACATGGTAATCTACGACCTTATACAATTCCTAATCCTAATAGTGTACTCTCAGCGACTCTTGTTGTCAGCAGCGTACTTGTAAGGCTGTATGCATTATTTCCTTCGTGTTAAACAACCGATCGTCTGTAAGCAGTTATGGTTGATTTGTTGGGTTGAAGTTGTCTATGATGTACTACACTTATACATAGTCCAACCATGCAACTAAATCTTCGACAGAAAATGGGGACCAACCAGAAAAGTAACTTTGTTGGAGTAGACCGCAATCGTGACCAACTCTAATATTTGGCGTTTTTTATTTTGCCCACATGATATCGATTATGTTATATAGATCATTGATTTTTATGGTTTACAACGAGATCCGACTGTTTTTGTAAACCATGGAATTAAAAAAACGCCAATTATGTCCCATAGTCTAGTAACATATCAGACAAAAGACAACCAATCTCCAATCAAAGACGAAAATACAAATTATTTAAAATCTACTACAATGAGAACGTAACCAAACGCTGGTCTAGAAGCGGTTCTGAATCAGTTAAAAAGCTTTTGAGGCTAGGTTCCTTAAAAAGAAGTGTAAAAAGAGTGCTACAGAGACTCACATGCTTCGATTTTATTTCTTTTTGTCATTGAAAAAGCTAACATCGACGAATCGGACAGAACACGTCATGGTAGACAGCCGTAATCGGCTCTGCTATTTATTCTGAAAACAGCAGATAAAGAGGTGTTATTTGGTATTCAAAGAAAAATGCCATTTTTTGAGATAAATGAGCGGATGTTTATTTCATAATAAAGAGGAAGGTATGCCGTTAATAATTGAAAAGAACATCAGCCAAATGGCCACCACGAGCACGCATACAGGACCATATCCTTTTCATGAAATTTTCCATTACCAAATCGAAAAAAGGCTGCCCTAGGTCCTCGATAGCCTCACGAATTTGATTTTCATGCATGCATTTCAAGGACCCAATCAGCAAAGACACGACGCTGTTGATGATCGGCCGGCTTGAGTTCTTGTGTTAACTGAACTTTATAAGCCTTAAGACTGTATGCAAAATATGGTGTAATGACGTTTGTGGAATGCCCAATTCCAAAGAACGACGAGGAATGGACAAACCTGGGTTTACTTCAACCATTTGGGCTAGAGCAGCAATATTCTCAGTTGTTCGTGAGCGACGTTCACGGGTTTTATTCTTCACATCACTAACTTGTCCAAACAGCTCGAATTTTTCCACCAATTTCTGTATTGCGTTCCGACAAGGTGCTTCACGACGGCCAAAAAATGCTTCAGTTTTGCGAACTGTGAATTTTAATAATTTCAATGCGTTGTTGAAGCGTCTATCGTTCCATTTTTAGTAATGGCGTAGTTTCTACTTGTCAAATGTCAAAGAATAAAAGCTTCAAAAGTGACAGCTACCGAAATAGCGGGTCATTCACAATAACACCCCTTTATAAGCGAGTTTTTCAAAAATCTAAAATAATAAATTTTAAATGCTACCAATCAACAATAAATATTTATAAATATGCAGATATTTGCTTTATTTCTCAGGTTTCTTCTTAAGAGTTGGACATTTCTTTAATTATTTTCTTCATTTGTGTAGAAAAGTTCCAATGAATCTCGAATTTTCAAATTTCACTTAACATTTAATTTTTTAATTTATTTTTCCACTAAAGTATTTAATTTATTTGGAGTTTATGCCGAGGTGCATAGATATCAAAATAACGCAAATGTATAAAAGCAATACCTAAATGTCATATGAAATGGATCGGAAAAAAGCGATTGTCAATTTGACAATCGCCTTACGTGGACGTAAAGCTATGATTTCGATTGTCAACTAACATCTCTCACCTTAGCCGATTCCACCCCTGTATTTCCTAACCATAGTGTCAGGGACGGGCCAGAACATGTCCAATGTCCAACGTCCTTTTTTGGGATTAGGTTAAGTTCTTTCAGGTTACATGTTCAACTGATTTGAACTTATATTCTAGCTGCAGTTTCATGGCGTATCTAGCTGATAGGGAAACTATGAAGCTACACCACTATCTAATCGGTCTGTGCCTCTATTCAGTCAAGCTTAAATTCGCAGCTTCCTGCTTCAGTAGCGTTCACTGTGCGGGAAGTAAGGCGATACCCAGTCTTCTCTTGGCTTAAGAAAAATAAGTAAGAGGCAATTTTTGCGACAGCAAAGCATTCTTTGATTCATCACCATTTTCAATCCATTGCAAGAATGTGTGCTCAAGTGAGCCAATCTTTTGTCACATAGAGTGCAATTCGTATATAGGTAAACAGATATCGGACTTGACTCAACGACTTCACCTTGGGATTACCAAAGGGGCATTTAATGTAGAATAAACCGCCCATACAATTTCATTCCACCAATGTAAAAGAGTACAATTCGGCAGCTTGTATTCAAGACCTAATTCTTTCGGTATATACACAGATCGATGATGGAAGGCGAGAGGGGTCGTTTCGCCAGAGAGATACAGATGGACTCTGGGCAGTTAACGATAAGTTGCAACAATTTAAAAAGTATTTAAAATCGCTAGCACGATGACGATCGTGGTTATGTCTTCGCATAGACGTTATTTAAGGCTTGGTGTTTGGTGCTACATTTTTTGTCATCCATTTGAATCTGGATAGGACAACTTTATTGTGAACATGGCAGCACGGTTGATATGTCAATTATACCAACGGATAAGTGCGGGTACAGTGCTGTTCCAAGTGCGTGAAGTAATTTTTTCTAAGGGAATACTCAGTAGGCTATCCTCACAAATTGATCGCTTATTTAGTACAAAAACAAAAAAAAATAACAATCACCACAGACACAACATACACATGCAATTAGAAAATGAAAGAAATAAAAATCCCAACTCACATTGTTCCTCTCCTTTTGCTCCTGAATCTGCTTAATCAGATCATCCTCCTTGCTGGCCAGCTGCTTCAGAGACACCTCATACTCGGCCAATTTTTTGTCCTTCTCCTCCAGAGCGGTCTGAAGAACATCCAAAGTATGCTGCAAATCGCTCTGTTCCTTGTTCTTCTCCTCAGCTCTGTTGCTGATGCCACCCAACTCTTCGGTGAGCTCCTGCTTTTGCAAATTCAATGTATCGATTTCCTGTTGCTTGTCGCCCAATTCGTTGCGTGCCAAATCGAGTTCAGACTGTGTGGAATCCAATGCGTTCTGCAAGTTGCGAAGTTCGACTTTGTTGGTCTCGTGCTCGCCCTCGGTGGTCTTGGCCTGCTCCAGTGCATAGCGCTGCTTGTTGATAAGCACTTCAACGTCATCCAGCTTCTGTTCGAGAACATGAATCTGGTTGACTTGGGTCTGGATGATCTCGTTCGACTTCTGTTTGGTGTCCTCCACTTCCTGGTGCGAGGCATTAACCAAGCATTTCAATTCATTGATGCATTGCTCCTTGTGGACCAGTTCGGCTTTCAATTCGTTAATGGCCTGCTCCTTGTGAACGAGTTCCGCCTGCAATATAGCTGAACGTTCATTTTCGCGCTGCAACTGAAGAAGGATTTCCTGTGAGCCGGCCTGCTTTTCCAGACGCAGCTTGTTTTGGAACTGCTGGCGCTCCAATGTGAACTTGTCGTTGAGTGTTTGCATTTCTTGGTTCACTGCGCTTATCTCGGTCTTCTTGCTTTGGATCTCCTCGATGTAGCTCTTCACAGTGGCATTCATCTGGGCGCGTTCAGCATTGATTTCGGTGCGCAGTTCACGAAGTTTAGCTTGGAGGCCAACCGATGCCTCTTGCTCTTCGTGCAGGGCCTTCTCCTTCTCTTCCAATTGCTTCTTTAGCTTTTGAACGATGTCATCGCTCCATTCCGAGTGCGAAGCAGGCATATCTTGCTGCTTATTCAACAGATAGTCAATGAGTATCTGAATTTCGCTGCGATTGAGTTCGGCGCGACCAAAAAGGTTCATCAACAAATTCACACCGATGATGTCGTTGTCATTGATCTTGTCCAAAGCGACGTTGTCCTTGTCGCTCTTCTTTTTGTTCTGCTGCTTAAGTTTGTTGCTCTGGTTTTTCGGTGATCCAGTACGTGCTGGCTTCTCGTCCATTTGTTTCAGTTCCTTAGCAACACTGAGCACTTCGACGGGCTGCTCTACTGCCTCCTTCTTCGATTGGTTCTTGTTTGACTTCTTAGTGTCCTTGGGCTTCTTCGCCTCGGCAGTTTCCTGTTTTTTTACCTCGATCACATCCTTGGGTGGTTTGGCTTCAACTTGATTCACAGCTGGTTCCTCTTCAGCTGCGACTTCCTTTACAAGCACGTTCTGCTCATTTTTATTCGCCAAAATACTGGCACTCTTCGTGTTTGCATTCTTCCGCTGCTTATTGGACTTGTTCGACTTTTGATTGTTGCTGTCGCCACTGAAGCGTCTCTGCCCCACAGAGCTGGCATTATCTGAGTCAACGACTTCAGCGTCTGCAGCAAACTCCACATGAGTTGGCTGAACCGTCTTCTTACTAGACTGCTGCTCTTCGGGATGGACGCCGTCTTCAATCGATAGATTCTCTGATTGGGCATCACTATCATCGACTTCAGTCGCATTGTCCTCGGCCTTCTTTTGCTGCCGCTGTCGTTTTTCCTTTTTCAACTCCTTTTTGGTGGGCAACTTGGCGCGCGCTTGCTTTTTTGCCAACTTGGCGGGCCCATAGATTTTCTCCGTCATGGCTTTCTTCTCGGCGACAATCTCCTCGAATGTTTTCCGGCGGAAGAACTTATTTATGAACAAGAGCGAGAACAGAGATGCCAGAAACACACATGCGATTATGATCAATATATGAAAATCCATTTTTGCATAATTTCCTTCTATGGGACAATTTTTGTGAACCACCAAACTCTAGGCGACTACTTTTGATATCTGAAACAAGAGAAAGACTAGATTATTGAATAATTTATGCTCATGTTTTGAGGTGTACATAAAATCGATGACATACATCGTAAATTTAATGTGATTTGAATGTCGTTTGTTTTGTGGCGCAATAATAACTTTCAACAACTACCAGCTGGCTTTTATTTATCTATTTATTCTATTTTGGATGTTCAAGGCAGGTGAGTAAAAATCCCCAATCGATATGATAAAAAATGCAAAACTTTGTCAAGGATGGGCGAACTCGATCAGATATCTGTTTGGGTATGTCCATTTGTAGAAACAATTGATAAGATAAGGTTGAAGTTAAATTTGCCAATTGATAGAACGACTTAAAATAGAAGTGAAGACATCAGCATTTGGATACATTTGAGATGATAACCTAGAAAATCATTTCTTGGACTGACTCTAACATGTGGAAAATATGCGTGTGCCGAAATTGAACCCTGTCTGCTTTAATACTTATTCGATTCGTGCAACAAGAGAAAGTCTGACAATGATGACGCGTGAAATCACTTCCCATATACAGCTGTCTATATCGAAAGTGCCAAAGCCAAAGTACCTCAATTGAATCTAAAATAATCCGTAAATTACGGGAACCGCAGTTTGAAACGGCAATGTTGGGTTTCAGGCTAATGTGTGTACCTAAACTCAGATTGTAACTCGGTCTTGCAAAAGTTATTAAAGAACTAAAGCCTGACACATTTGTGTTAATTCACTGAGTTCACATAATTTTCTCACATTACCAGTGTATAAATGGTACAGCTGATTACGGTTTGAACTTAGTGAACTAGATATGGACTATCAGCTGGACGCTTCAAGAACGCACCTAAATCGGAACGCACCTAAATCGATGTTTATTATCAAAATTCGAGTTCTCATCATAAAACATTCAGCTCGTTGCGACGGTTGTAATGAGCGTTCTTGCCAGCTCACCACTTGGCGAATTATGAAGAAAAGTAATCAAAACGTATCAATTTAGCGTCGATATCAAGAGTTTTTTTGGCCGAAAATTGATCGTTTGGGTATTGGCGATATGTGGTTTCAACAGGACGGTACAAAGAACCAAAACCATTTAGCATTGTTCACAAATCGCGATAAAGAACAATTCGAATTATCACAACGAATAAAATGATGTCACTTTGACGCTAGCTTTGGTTCCCTAAAAAAGGAAACTAACCAAAAAGAAACACAAAACTGAGTCACTCGTCAGTCAAACAAAAATAGAAATTCTCCGAAATTTATCGCTGTTTTGAAATGCCTCACATTAGCATCCAATTTTGCATTCATTTTCGTGGATTTGTCCACAAATTTGAGTACAAGTGGTGGTTATTCTTGCAAATAAATTTATTTACCATTTGAAAAAGCAACAGTATAAAAATTCAGCTTCAAGGTACGTCAACACTTTTGCACGTTGCAACAAACCAAACACCCCTCAACATTATTCGAACTCCTTGGCAGTGTTAGCTCTATTCACACAACTATACAATAACAAATCAACTATACAAAATAAAATCGTTATTATTACAAAAGATAAGTAGTCGACCTGTCACCAAGCACTGACACCGAGGCAATATTCTTTATCAGTCAAGCGCAGCAAATATCGCCAACGTTTCAATAATGGTGCAGTGGCAAGAAGATGATCCCAACACTGTTGGAAACTAAAATCGATATCAGAGCCAGTGCAAATAAAGTTAAGCTTAGTCTCGGCTCAGTGAACAACCACGCATACCTTGAACTTTGAACGATTATGATTTAAAATATGCTGACGGCTAAATTTAAAGCGAGTCAGTTTGCTTGCTATCTTATCTCTCTGCTCGATAATATACGTTTCTTGGAAAAAAAAAACGTTATTTGTATAATTTTTAGCTTGTTATCGGTGGCGAGAGATTTAAAAGGTCAAAAGCGAATGTTCTCGATGCAAGGCAAAAGCAAAGTTAAAATATTTTCGATGAAAACTGAATTATGCTTATTCCGCAAGACTGGAGGTGGTACACAAAGCTGCTTCAGAGTTCCTGGAGAACGCCCCCTACACGCTCCATGACGGGGATTAAACGAGACGAAACGAGTTCGAAAAAGTTTCATAATACAAAAAGATTGCCTATCATAAAAATGTCCATTCGCTTTACCTCTTAAAAGGTACTAGCATTGCGCTACTTAGCTTACAATTTTGTAGTTTCTACGTAACAAAGTGCAGTGCAATTCTAGAAAAAACTAAGCGCTTCATTCCGGAAACTGTTATATGCGAAAATGATACCAAAATTAGACGTGTAGCGATTGATACAGAAACTATTCACTGCTCAAAACTTCGTTTGAGCCAGCAGCGTAACATTGCATTTCGACTGCCAGCCCGAAACGGTCAGTTATCCACAGAGTAAATAGCACGGACGAGCTGCTAATGCCTTGATTAAGGAGCGGCTGACACTTGTAAAACTGTAAACGGATCGGACCACTTTTCCGGCAACCGTCTGATCACAGTAATTAAATCCTTTATTTGTTCCCAGCTTTAAAGCACCGAATGGAGTTGTAGTAATGGTAATTGGCTTCCTAAGGTTGCAAGTGACAACAATAAGTCAGACTTCAGACAAGTTATCAGGAAACACAAACTTGATAACCAACAACGGCAAACGTTTCGATATGATTTACGGAAATTAGTCCACCATAGTCAGTTGCACCATTATCTAAGCACAAAATCTGCAGGTGGATGTCAATCAACAGGAGTCACGAACACCCGAGGAGCTGATATGTGAGATAATGTAGGCTTTTAGTGCCAAAATGTATAGGATCAAAATACTAGCAGAAGGAACTGAGGGTTATACCAACGGAACTTATAAGAGCAGTTTTAACAAGAACAAACCTGAGAGCGTTATCGCAAGGATTGAAAAGATAGCAAGTCAGTTTGAGAACAGGAGAACATCAACATCTTACTAGCTTTTTTGTTTTGCTGTAGATGGACATCTCCACCTAACATCAGTTGCTGTTGCACACGTAATGTGAGTTGTAATAATACATTTTGAAGCAGGGCATTCATTTCAATTTCAATTTCACTACAGGTCTATAATCCTAGCCCGCATGCATTTGAAATAGGTCGATCACGCAAACTGGAAGAGCAGCAACTGATCTGCAGAAACTGTGTTAGGAAAACTAATTTCCGTCACTAGTTTTTAGTAATTAAAATCATCTCAAACAAAAGTTGCTCAGCTTTTTGTTGGGAATAGGCCAATAAAGTCCACACCATCGCAGAATCTGACTACTGCCCATGCTATGTTTCCCATCTAAACAAACACGATTGAGGAGATACTGTCAAACGTTCAACATTTAATTGATGAGAAATATCGTTAGTGCAAGACAGGACTATCGGTTTGGAAAATGACACCGAATGTGCACCGAAAGACTTGCCCGTCTGAGCAAAATACTCTAGTGCGGTGTTAGCTAGTGAAATACCCGGAAATGATGCAAGTTAGTTTAAAATCTGACAGTAATTCTCACATTTGTCAGCCGTGCTTAACCTCTGACTAATAAAATTCATAGTTTGCCGTCTACTTGGAAGCTCAAATGAAAATTAAGATGAAAATCGACAGTACATTCAGACTGGAAGTCATAAATTATCAGCTTTACGGACTGGACACTTCTGCTCACAAAACCACGCATTGACTTGACAGAAAAACAATTTATTAAGAAAACACATTTAAAATGATTGACATTCGAATCGCGTAACCGGCATCACAAAAACATCAGTTGCTGTTTTATTTATAACCCTTTGTCTGCTAATATACAAGCAAATAAATATTAAAATTTATCCGATCATACTGTTGATGAATGTACAGTTCCAATTTACAAGTCTAAATTATTCTTGAAAAAGACGAAACAACGTTTACTTTTGCCTGCACCCCCGACACAGATAAAAAACACGACTAGAATGCTACGTCTGTGGTTAATATATGAGAATTATTGATGATGACTCAGTCTACTTGTCCACAACAACAACAAATACACTTTAAAAATAAAAAAATAAAACTCTTAACTAACCGAGAATATTGTTCATCAACTAAAATAAAACAACAAAAGGCAGTATTTTTGATATCATAAGCCAAACGATGATGGAAGCACTCTGTAAGGTTAAGTTACTACCTCTGCGAATGGAATTTGCAAACGTTGCAGCTTCACAACTTGACATCATGGCATCACGGCGCGGCGCGGTGTATGGGTACGCTAGTGAAATTCGCTCGTCAAATAGAGCAATAACCTTGACGCGATCAAAGAGAGAAACAACATGTGTATGTGGGGGGAAAGTCGTCTGAGAATTTCTTTTTGTTTTTGTCCTTCTATTTTTTCTTTTCAACGGATGAGAAGAATAAAAAAACAAATTATCGAGTTTTTGCGTCACGTTTAGTTAACTGATACATGAATTTTAATTACTTTACGGTTTCAAGAGCTATTCATTAAAAATGGATTTTGTGGAAAAAATATATTCATAAGACGGCGCGGCGTGGCATGGTTCAGATTTCAAGGTAGAAAGGTAATGAAAACGAGTGAAATTGTTTATTTTTAGTAATAAATTTAGACGGCGTAGAAGTACAGACCTGCACAAATCAGTGGGGTGATCTTGAAAGCACAGGAACTTAAAATCGATACTCACCACCTTTTCATCGGTGTTAAGGCGGCCTATGACAGCATTTACAGGGACGAGCTATGTCTGGTTAGTATTGGCATCCCTGCACAACTTGTCCGTTCGTGCAGGATGACGATGGAGAATGCACTCGATAAATAAATAAAAATGTATTTAGACAAGGCGAGCGCTATCATGTGACTTCTTTAACATGGTTCTTTAGAGAACAGTGCAAAACTCACACGCCAACACCAGAGATACGATCTTCCAAAAGCCCGTCCAATTGCTCACGTACACCGACGAAATTGACAAAATCGGCAGAAAGCAGCCTGATGCCAATTGAGAGTCCGTTAGTATTGAGACTGAGGCAGCGATGATGGGTTTGACGGTCAATGGGGGTAAGACAGAGATTATGTCCCCAACTAGAAAGGACGCCCAACACCGACGTCTCGAGCAGAACGCTACCATAGACAGATATCACTTTGAGGTGGTTAGGCACCCTGTCTACCAAGGCTCCGCTATGAACTCAGACAATGACACCAGCACTGAGGTTAAACGTAGAATAACTCTTGACAATCGCTGTCTCTTTTGACTAAATACAAGAAGGCCATTGAGTAGCAAAGCCCTCTAACTAAAATGACCCTTTTTAAGACCCTGATCCCAGTCCTGCTCTATGACGCAGAGGCATGGACACTATTTCGAGAGCAAAATTCTCGTAATTGTATGTCTCGTCTGCATAAACGGTGAATGGAGGAGATGCAACAAACTGTACGGGCTGTACAGCGACATCGACCTTTGCCAGAAGAGTGAGGGTCCAACGACTGAGGTGGCTGGGTCATGAAGCGTGAATGCGAAATAAACTTTATAAACAATTTGAATAACAATTGTATTTCAGAAAACTCACGTCCACAAGGTCCACAAAAAAAATGATTTTGCAGTTCCCCTCAATAAGCAGGCATTTTATTGTCGTAGGATGCTCACATTTTCACATTGTTAAATATACGCCACTTTAATACAAGCCTATACAATCCATTAATTTTCAATTTGGTTTCTGTAAAATAAATTTTAAATTGCTTTGCTCTATCTCTGTTGACCAACTTCTGTCGGTAAGGAAGTCTCTCCCGGCGGATGTCACGATGTGTGTGGAAAGTGAAAGTGAATCGAGTATGTGAAGTGAATCTCACGTATTGACGTTGTTCCTTACATATGATCTCTGCGAGCGACCCTAGCAATACGGGGGAAGGATTTCGGCAGTTTGAGTTCGATGTCTTGAAAACAAATTGCAGAAGTTTTTTTTTTTCAAAATTGGCAAATTGTAACACTGCAAAAGAGGCATTGTAGTTGCGCCACAGTCATCAGTCTTACTCTCAGTTAGGTCATAAAACAGGTTTAACAAACCTAGTGAGGTAACCGTAGGAATGGAAAATTCTCCGATTTTATTCGCTTCGGATGAATTTTCTGCTTCGAGGCATTCTTCCGAACAGCTGTTCCAATACAATGCAACGCACTCAAGCGTTTTGAGTGACTTTTTGACATAAGAATTGTTTTCGGATATCCTCCGACAGCAATCAGTCGCGCAACTTATTTACGATTTGGAGTGAAATGTTAATAAATATAAGTACATAATTAAAAGAAAACAGTTAAGCAACCCAATTTTGATAATTTGAGCCTCCAATGGAGAATGCGTTGCGGAGAATTTTCCGCTCCGACGGTTAGCTCGCTAGGGGCGATAATCATCTATAGAGCATTGTTAGCATTGTAGCCAAAAACCGAACAAAATTAGGCCCAAAATAAACTTAATCATCTCTTAGTATTAATTGAAAACGAAAATATGCCCAAGGCTGGGATACTTTGGCGTCCATATTTACATGTATCTGTTAAGAAATAAGGTATAACATCTCAATACCTTACAAATGGTCCAAGATGATATATTATTTATGATGACATATAACAGTCGCCTTCATTAAATTACTATATTCATATCAAAAAAAAAAAAAAAAAACACCTTTCTACAGAATTACATGAATATTGTCATGGCGGACAAAATGTTGCGCCGACTTTTAAGATTTCCTCAGTGATACCCAACCTAAATGCAAAGTTAGGCAACGGCGAAGGTAGGGAACGATAACAAGGAGCGTAGCCCAGGCATATTATAATACGTCCCGTGGCTCCAATGATAATGGCGAAGTGTAGATTTCAAATACAACAAAGACACCTTCTATAAATGATTGTACTGAGTTCGCGGAATTCACAATGGTAACAGACGGTCAAATATATTGTCGATAGATGGCAAGAGCGCAGTTTAAACGTTTTGTTGGGAGATAATGGCATTTTTCTGGAAAGCTACTGTGGATTAATTTAAACAACTTTTGTTTGTTGTCAATCAATTTGTGAGCTATAAGCACACCAAACAGTCGCCTTGAATGGTTTGAATGCCTAAATGTACACCCAAACAATATGCGGATTATATGGCGACACATTTGGTGTTCATTCAAATGTGTAATTTGCATAAATTAAGGCGAAGAAAATAATACCAAAAGCCAAAAAGTTTATTTAGAACGGAATTAACTAAATAAATCCCAAGTCTGTCGCTTAAGCATTCATTAGCGGAAGCCCAATGTCAGCAAAGGCAACAAGTTTGTTGTTTTCTTCTTCTTGGCAGTCATCATTACTTTGTGGTTAATAATTGTATTTGTGTGCTGCAGGTAAACGGGGTGACGGGGTGTATGTTCAAGTATTGACAAAAATATCTGTTCGCCATTTATATAATGGTAAACAAAAAAAATGAGAGAGAAAGTAGACAGACAATGTATTTGCTGAACAAACACTTGCGTTAAGTATACTAGGTAAAGTACTGGTACTCGTGCACAGGACTTGAGTTTAATTTCACATTTTCACCATGCGATACGCCACTGATTGATAAACACACGGCACAGCGAGAGAGTCCAACAACCAGATGTGTAGTACTCGTATTTGCCGAATATACAGAAATGTTATTCGAATTTTCTAACGACGACGTTGTTGTCGTCATAAACCTATAATGCGCCGACAGGCAAGCACAGTCCCGAACACACACAATAATTAATCAATTTAGCCCAATGTTCTCCTCTGGTCGCGGTTTTGTTTCACAAACTATGACTTTAAATGGGTTACAGTGCTATTAACCTGAATTTGCAATTTATTTACCCTGTTGTATTGCATTTTATGCAAGGTGACGCGCGGGGAGTGCACATTTTTGTTGGTTGTTCTTCGTCTTCTATGTCTTTAGTTATACTTGTTTGCGGATAGAGTACAAATTTATGTTTTAATCTTTACAATTTTATTTGTGATTACATCTACACAGTCGAGTTGTATTTGATTACACACTTGAATGTAGTTTCGAAGAATGTCACGAACTGTAAAGTGGAACTAACGACTAAAGGTTAATCCCAGCATAACAATTACGCTAACGGTAATGTCTGTCTGCATGCGAACGAGGTTTGAGTGGGGCCAACTTGTTGCTGAATATGATACTGCCTATGACCAATGGCTGAGTATGTAAAGAAGAGCGATTTAAAAATGGAATGGATGAGTTTTTGAAACACATACCTTTGCCATGGATTGTACTGAGTCCAGAAAACAAACGTGAAAGTGTTTAATAACCCCGCAGAACAAGCCGATCAATCAATGGTGTTTTCGCAACCATAATCAGTAGCTGGTTGAATGGATGATTATAAACTATATTATACTGTTGATTGTAATAACGAAGAACCTACGCATTGACTTACTCCTTACTAAGGTCAAATCTAACTTCGCCGATGTGGGCGCAACCAATAACACTGGGCAAACGTTGAGGTATTAATGGAATTTGGGGTTTGTGAAAGAAAACACTGATTGTGATCAAATGGCGATACCTACCCAATTATGTTATATTATTCTAATTCCCCTGTGGCAACCACCAGTTGTCCATGAGGATTGGACTTACTAATCCTAGAAGCGATTCGACCACCTAGTCCCCGTCTTTAAGGCCACTGCAAGGAGGTCTCACCTGAACGATGGGCGAATAGAGCGATTCACAAGCAATATGCGGAACGTAACCATTAGAAAAAAAAAACTGGAAAGGAGATCAGATAGCCAACAAAATCAAAAATTGTAGATCAACTTGATTGCTTAAAAAAAGCGAGGCATTCTTAGCAGGTATACTGTCTATCACAGCCATAAGCAATGTCTCTAGGGTGTGGTTGACGAGCATTCAATGCGGCCGAAACCTTTTCACACTCCTCAATTATTTTTTGGCCAGTTTTATAAAGATATTTAATGCAACAGCTCTGCGCTGGTGCATTTTATCTATTGATCTCAAACAGAAAAGTTGCACACGTTACAACGTAAACTCGTTCGAACATCACCATTGCAGAGGTGCAAAATGATATCCAGTGAACTTAAGGAATTTCCAAAAAATTCCACTGACGTCAGTAGAATCCGCAATCGCACTTGAAAACAGAAATGATAACCATCAGAACCAGACACGTAACATAATCCCCACAGAGAGCAAACACAGTAACGACGAAAGATCGTTCCGAAGAGTGCAAAGAAGAAAAGAACTCCCAACAACAAACCAATTTTGTTGCAAAAGCCATGACTATCTGAAGAATTTTATTGACTTCTATCCGGTTTTTGCTGCCTTTCTTCGTGTGTTACTTTACTCGATTCCTCTTCTTGGCGTTTTTCGTTGTTTGTCGTCTTGAAAAAACAAGAAAAAGTTTTTAACCGGCTAGAGTGTCGACATTCGCATGAACCTCCCAATATAACCTTTCATGTACGAGTATGTATTGGTACAGGTACTGCCTACCAGTTGGCAGTATTGTTGTAGGTACATCAATAGCAGCAAAAATATACAAAATGTGTACACGTCGCATATTTTCGTTCAATTTAAAAATGATGTCTTGTGTATGGGAGGAGGTGATTCTATTTCATTTACTTTGAAGACAATTTGACGACGAACAACATCGACCACTGTCAACGACAAGGCCGAGCAATTTCCACCGTAAAATTCTAGTAAAATGTGAAGTAAAATCGAGAGAACTATTTTTTTTTTTTTTTTTTGTACTAAAACACTTTCATTGATAAGAGGAAACACATTTAATGCAAAAACAAAATAGGATGTGGGCTACAAAAACAATTACACAACAACAAACACGCGACAACAACTGCGACAAGAGATAGTAGGTACCTAGATTAGAAAATTTCAAAATTAGAAATAGAAAAACCACCACGTATGCTCTAAGAATGCTGGAATTTGTGTGAAATGATGTGACAACCGGCTTTTACTGATTCAGCGAGACATCATCATCACCCCTTTTGGTTGGGATGTGTATTGTCGACCGTCGTCGTCGTCGTCGTCGTTGATGGCGTTATCGTTTGGAATGGTGTAAAAGAGAGAGAGAGAAGAGAGTCAAAGTCACCGAAACAATAGCCAGCAGCAGCAACAGCAATCAATTAAACAATTACTTTTACAATGAAAACTCAACCAATGAATGTGTGATGTTGGAAGCCGGCTAAGGTCATCAACCGGAAGATGAGTAAGTGTAGTGAGAAAAGAAAGTCGCCGCACACACAGAGACCTAGATTCTTGTTCGCTACCCAGGCCATGGTACACACGTCGGCCTAAATACGCACAGCAGCAATAATGAATGTGCAATTTCGCGTAATAATAATCATTACATAGCGAAGCAAAATGAGTATATACCTAAATGTGGCTGCCGTCTGGTATATAGGCCACGACAGACACTATCTCTGGTCCGGCTGCCACTGCACTACACAGTTGGTCATAAAATGCAAAATGTATGTCTCTGCAACTGGCCGAAGAACAAAAGAAATGGAAATACGCTCATCGTTGTCAACGCTGCAGCTACTGCAAAATGATGTACAATTAATAATTTGTTGATTGGGGATACGTATAGGCGGTGCAAGTTGGGGCTTCCTTGAGTGACAGCCACCACAAGAGAGAGCTCACACACAAAATTGATGATGTCACTAAAAATAACTAGAAATTTTTAGCTCGGTTGTGTGAAAATTTCCTCCTCTCCGGCGGCGCTCCATTTTTTTTTATGTCTGATTTTTGATTTAAAAAAAAAAATCTATTTACACAAACTACGTGGCCAATTGTTATTGCAATTCGCAGAAAAAAATCAAATGCACACCATTTCGTAGAAAAACTATTGGAAATCATTCAGAAATTTCGATAGAGATGGAGAAGAAAAGTAAAAAAAAGGATTTTTTCCGTGGCAAGTTTTGACGTTTCACCTTAGGTCTAGTGGCGCTGGTCAAAACCGCCATTGCGATCCACGGATCAAACGAGAAAAAAGAAGTCGTCGTAGCCGATTGGATATTTTTCGGTGAAAATATGATGAGAATATGGGTTATGTTGGGATGAGGAGATAGAGAATTTTATTAAAAAGTATTTAAAACTTACAAATGCGTTTAAGTTGAAGAATATTTCACTGGAAATTTTTATTATAATCTCACTGACATGCAAGCAAACTAGATTACACTTCAATCAAAATTGCCCAACTACCCGACACACGCCAAAAAAATACCATCCTCAAATCGGAGTTGTTCGTTCAGTGGCGTCAATTGGTTCCAACTAGACTATTGTGAATTGTAAAGGGAATGAGTGGATTTCCGTTGCCCGGTTTTTAACCAATTAGAATGGACTTGTTCAGTAGGTTGTTCGATGGTAAATTTATCTGAAAGGAGCTCACCAAATTCTGCGAAACATATTTTTTAAATACATAGGTTTGCAATGGCGGACATAATTATGATTTTTTGCGAAATAATTGTATCCGATTCTCCAAAGGCCATACAAAACACCAAATGAGAAACATCTAAAAAAAAGTTAATGAGAATATTAGAAAAAGACTAAGCAAACTAACTATGGAATGATTTAAATGTTACAAACTTACGCGATCCCATTACATCTTACAGGCTTTTCCAGTTTGGCACATTAAACCAAGTCTGAATTGCAGGAGTCTTAAGGACTATTCACATGAGAGTGAATTGCGAACTGCGAACAAGCGAATATTCGTAGTTTCTGACATTTCATTCACATGAAAACCTTTTTTAGTCGCAGGTACCCGCGAATCAGTTTCATTGTTGTAGGCTTAGTTCGAACGTAATTTTCATTAGCGGGTTTGTGGATCGCGACTGTTTTATGTGGATTGTGAATAAAGTGTGACAGTTCGCGACAAGAATATTCAATTCACGGGAAAATTGCTGTAATTCTTAGTTTAGCCATTTAAATCAATTGAGATGCAGTTTTTTTGTTGATAAGATGTTAGATTTATTAAATATAGTGCTTTTGTAGTGCAACAAATATCAATTTTCAATTCATAAATACAGCTAAATTGATTGTTCTCCTATTCGCAGTTCACGCTCATGTGAATAATCCCTTAAGAAAGCTTTTCAAGTCAGCCGTAGTGATTTTGATTTTTCAACCAATAAGGGTTGGTTCCTATTTATATTTCTTATTCCCTTCCTATTAGCTTAGATCTCGTAAATTCTGCTCTTATTTTAAGTGCCAAGCTATTTGTCGACAATGATTACTGACTTACTGCGCGAACACAACTTTACATACAGAATTCTACATCACAAATTTAAAGAGATATGTCATTGACAAATTACCGTTTTGTGTCACCCTTTAGTTGAACGTCACTTTTGTCAAAAAATTTTATTTTGTAATAAAAATAATTATTACTATTTCTGATTTTTCTTAAACACTTTAATGTAACCGACTTGCAGAAGAACCACAATGATCGAAATCAAAGCTAAACTAATAAGAGCAGACTCTGCCATTTACGCGGCTGGTGAAAAAGTTGAATGTCTTATTGAGTTCACCAACAGATCTACAGGAAATGAAAGCGAAGCATTTGGGTAAAGCTCCATTTTCGGTTTGAAGGGTTTCAGTCTAATTTGTTCAACTACCTTGCCAGTGACCAATTTGAAAACTTAGCTTGGGCTTCTGTGCAAATTCATTGCTACCGCAAGACTACTTTCACGCGGGACTCGGGGAATTCAATTACAGACCTTACCGAAATGATTGGCAAGACTGCATTAGATGCAGTTACTCAGACTCCTGGCGAAATAATTGTTGCAACAAAACCGAAAATTCTCTTTTGTGACTTGAAACTGAGACCAGCGGAGAGTAAAATTTGTAAGTCTTGGCAGTAGAATAGTAGAATAGGCGACTTTCATTACTCACAATGATGCTTTTAGACTTCTTCAACGACTTTGTACCGCGAGAAGGTCCGCCCACTTATCGCGGACACGACATAAAGTATTTCTATAAAATTACCATTGCCACGCAGAGGGTCAAGTCAAAGGTTCAAACGTTGACAGTGCCAATACGAGTACTACCTATTCCCGTGATTCCAAGGCCAGAAGAACTCCTTGGTACCGAAACAAACGAAGAATTGACTCCAACAAACCCATTTCTCGAGAAACGTGAAATCACCGAACTAGAAGTATCATGGCATCATTTGAAGGTAGTTATCTTGGCATAGATTTGTTTAATGGATTAGAAACAATTTTTCGCTCTAGAACGTTACAGCGCGAAGGTCCCCGAAGTTCTTTCGCATCACAAACAAACGTGGCTGCATTGGTATCTTCTGTTTATTCAAAACTGCATACAAACTTGGTGAAGATATCGTGGGAAGTTTGGATTTTGCCAATTGCGAAGTACGCTGCGTACAATTCTCAGTAAAGTTGCAGTCTGAAGAGATTGTCTTAAGGAAATCTGCTCAAACCAAGGACGATGCCGACACAGTGTCTGTAAATTCATCATCTGATACAAGCAGTATCGCTGTTGAGGGATTAAAGTCAACGGTAGTCGAGGACTTGACTGGGAAAGTCACTACATATGCGACCAGTCATCAAGTTTGCTATTCCATGCTGCAGACGCAGTTAATCATACCCATTCCGCTGCATGCAGCCCCATCTTTTCGAATAGATTTGGTCGACGTGAGGTGGCGATTGCATTTCGAGTTTGTCAGCAGCACGATGATGAGTATAGGGAAGCCAAATGCTGAGAGTGGAGAGCTGACAGCGCCGCAGGAAATTCCAGTGGAAACGATGATTTGGAATCTGCCGATTACTGTTTATTCGGCCAATCCGCTGCAAATATATTCACCAAGTCCTACTTACAGTTTGTTGATTAAGTGAAATAAATAAATGTGCAATTTAGGGGAGAAAATCATTCAGTTTCTGGATTAATAGGATATGTTATGCATATGATATTGGCTTGTTTTATGTATGTTCTCTCACTTAATGGAAACCGCTCACTGGATGTGTACGAACCAGCATTTGTGAGTAGCACCCGAGTTAGGAAATTAAGCTCGTAAATTCGAATACCGAAGTAATGCAGTCAGCTGCATTGAAGACATGCTGTTATATGCGTCCAGAAGATGCAGGATTTCGTATCTTTATCAGGTTTCAAGCGAACACAATACGCCAAGGCCAAGGAATCCAAAAAAAACAGTGGTGCCTTGTGTGCAACATAGTTGACGAAAAAATATTTAATTGAGCATAAATTTTGTTTGTCGAAACTACGTCCACAACTAAATATCAAACAAAAAAAAAAAAAAAAAAACTGACTTGAGAGTATATGCTATCGCATTTGTCCAATCTCAATTTATTACTCTCATCTATAGGGGAATTCGAAATGATTCTTCTAAAATCCAACTTTACCCAGCTTAGTGTCAGTCTTTGGATATGCCGTAAGATCCTGAACAGATACAATTGTCTCGTTTATCAACGTTTGTAGCTTACGTAAGCTTTGGATTTGCAACAATCGAAGTATCCGAACAGCATAGTCTAAAGCAGGGTCATCAGTGACAACATCGTTCCCTTGGGAAAACGGGAAAGGTGTCCCAGTAATTGGGGCACGTTTTCTAACTTCCGGCGCTAGGCGATCGTGAACTATTCGAGCAACGGCTTCCAATTGCATCAAATGATTTGGATGATGGGCTACTTGGAGCTTCTTAGCCAACGCTCGAACACCGTTAATAAAGTCCTTCTGTTGAACTATGAATAGGAAATAAATATATATTAGTTGGTTTCAGTTTATAAAATCAACCACCTACAATCAATATTGTCGAAATAGTTTTCGGCCTTCATACTGGGTGCAACCGATTTATTTTCTTGTTCTAGAGTTTCTTTTGAAGTAAAATTCTGAAAACTGCCTGGTGCATCGAGAAATTCTAATCGCACGGCATAGCTGAGCAGCCAGGAGAGCTCTTCCACGGGCGAATCAAACTTCGGAATACCCACATCTTTTTTATATTGCTGGTAGGCTTTCTCCCATACTGGAATGTTATCGACAGCACGCAAACCAACACGATCTTCTATTTTGTATTGTCGAATTTTCTGATCTTCCAACCAGAGAACAGTGCTAGCGAAAACATTGCGATCTGAAAATTTGATTAAATAAATTTCCCTTTTTACATGTAAGTAACCAATCTTTGTCCTACCTTTTATATCTACGGAGGCTGGATTTGGATGTTCTAATGCCTCTAATTTCATTTTGAGCATTTTGTTTGCTTATAATTAGTGTTTTCTTTAATTAAAGTCAAAATTTGTTTTTCGCCGGTGGCATCTGGCAAAGTGGCAAGTGAAGAATTTTTTACTTCGGACTTTCGGAGAACATTCAAGACGCTCTGTAAAATCCAGATGGATTTAACTAAATCTAGTACAACACCAAATGAAGTAGAGCTACCTTACCACGACTACAGTCAGGACAAAAATGGTGTTACAAATCTTTTGATTACTAGTAGGGGCGTACTTTCGTGAGCCAAAAACTAAAAATCAGTCAAACTTTGTTTTTGTTATCAGCTGCTTAGGAGCCATTTTAGCCGATCCAATGCACGTCGAACAATTCTCTGCACATCTGGTTTACTTTCAGCATAAATGTGTTTTGAGCATAACTTTTTTCTTGCATCATAATGGAAGGTTCTGGGAGAACATTCGACCACCACCGGATTTTCTTTATTTTCACAGCTTTTATTTTTGTGTGCAAATGATTTTGAGATTTTCTCTTGTCAACTTTGTGCATTTTTCAATACTTGCCGCTTTCCAGTTGAAATTCTACCTCTAGGAGCTTTTTCGAGCTAATTCGATGTATACGCGTCGATAGGCTTTGTGTGATTGCGATCGATTTATATCGATAGCGTTCGATTTTAGCCGCGTGCGAGAAATATCCTAGTCATTCACTGAATTCGAAAACCTTAACGACAAGGTACCAAATATTTGTTTAAAAAGTGAAACCTATATTACCGATGAAAAAAGACAATAATCTACTACGCTAGTTACCAGCTGACTTTGACAGCATATTTATGTTGATTATTATGAAATTCTCATTTCTTTTTAAATACATAAATTTTTATTTACCAAAATATGTTAAATAAAACAGAAAGTCAACCCAAGGATTGTTTAGAATGTAGACTAGTTAGTGGTTTTGGAATAATTGCTATTGGTTGTTATATCTTCTCCCAGGCACACAAAAGAAAGAAAGTAGAAGGAAACTTGATGAAAATACTTTCCGCGGGTATAAACAAAAATCCATTCTACATCTATTGCATAGCACATATCTAACTAAACTTTATTCTTACAGGAGCTGTTTCGGCGGGCATAGCCAGACTTTTTAATATGCCATTCCTTAAAAGATCTAATAATGGTTGATCCTAAAAAGTAATTGTACATGCAATTGTAGAAATAAACACAACTTTCTTATGTTCCGCGTTTTTTGTGTTTAATTTACCATTAAGGTGATGGCCATGTTTGTAACTGATCACTTATGGTACCACAGCACATTCAAGATGTTTATTTTCTCTTGTCTAGTAACTGCGACAACGAATAGCTTTCAATTCAAATGCATACCTATGTATTTATAGGATAAAGCAGCGAGATTAGATTTGTTCCTCCTTTTGTTGAGTAGGTACCTACATGTCGTTACATAAAATTTGCTGATAGAAACCAAAACAATACAATAAGAGTATTGTCTCTGATAGGAACTTTGAAGTAGGGAGCACGAGACTTATAAAAATTATTTTTTGGTAAATTGTTACCCTCGGTTTAAATCTTGTGCGAAATTTATGGTAATGATGCTATTATCCCAGAAGGGTCATAGAAAGAATAATCTTAACATTTAGGGGCTTATATTTTAACATAGAATCTAGTTATGGTATACAGTATGTATTCTACTCATCGTCGTCCTCTTGTTCCGATGAATCTTCGTCCGCAGCTTCATCACTTTCATCTTCTTCATCCCAATGTTTTACCTTTTTGTTCGTCATAAAGTCATCCCTGAAAATGAAAACTTAAATGAACCCCAATTCGAATTTAAATCGTTTCGGTCTTACTGTAGCACACTCCATCCTTTCTTAGTTCTATCTTCTTGGTCTTCATCTTCATCCTCTGATTTAACTGGATTGTCAACAGTTTCAGACTTTGCACGCTTACCACCCATCAGCACATCCAAGAACTTCTTCTTGTCGATGTTGTTCAGGACAGCATCCTTTTTGGAGTCGAGTGGGCCTGCCTCCTTCAGTTGCAGTTCAATGTCTTTTTGTTGCAGTCGAACAGCATTGAAAAGTTGAACAACTCCTCGAGTGGCTACCTTTCGAAGCGAACGTTCTCTCTCAAAGTCCTGGGTAGTTGGCTTTACTCTCAATGCCAATGTCTGATTTTTTAATTTCTTCGCCTGCTGATCAAGTTCATCATTTTCGGGCTTCTTCTCCTTGATTTCACCATCAATTTCGAAGCTGATTGCATCCGTCGCATCTTTGTTTTTGGGTGCCACTTTCTTTGCCTTTGATAGAACAATTGTTTTTTTAGTTTTCGGCTTTTTAGTATTGAGGACTTTTGCTATGGAATCTGCCCATGCTGCGTTGCCTGTGGTTGATTCGGTTTCACTGTCGTTTTGTTCTTCCGAAGAGGAAGTTTCAATCGGATCGGCAAGTTTTTGTGCACGGGGAGCTTTGAAAAACAATTAATATGGAAGGATTGTATGTTAACTTATAATGAACAACTGACCTGATTGAATTTTACGCTTAAGGGTTTTTGTTGCCATTTTTAAATTGAAAGAACTTTACAAAAATGAATAACAATGTGTGTGACATTTATTTATTTTTGACAATTAATTGCACGTGTGGTATGTTTACGTTTTTGCATATTGTAATAGTTTTAATTTTTATGTCGGTAATGTCGGTTTATTGTTTTAAGGGTGGTAGCGTATCTTACGAAAAAGATAAGAGAGAAAAAAATACACTGATTGTATTAAAAAAGCATGAATCCTTACTGTTGGAATATAATGATATGGCTGAATGGATCGCAAGATGTGTCCTTAATGCACAGGTTCAATTAATTCCACTCGATGATTTGAGATTTCGTCCCTATCCGATAATCATATTCTTGTGCTATCATCTTTTTCTAGCTATGAAGGGTTGAAGGATTGCATGGGAGGAATCTAGTTGGAAATGCAAGTTTAACCTCAAAGCTACCTTTTTAATAATCTTGTATAATTAACCTTTGTAACGCTATTGGACGGTAATTTTGTGGTTACTTTTGATTTGCGACCGCAGGAGGAACGGTGTAGATACGTCGGGTGCATAGTTTATTTTACATACAAAACGCTTAACGTCAGCCTGGTATTTAATACTTAAACTAGAAATATTTTCCACTTCGAGCGCGACGCACGCATAAAAGCTGAAGAAAAATTATCGTGTTGTCGCTTTTATTGCAAATGGAAAGGACCTGAAAGTTCATCTAAATACAAATGTTTAAAACGAGAATCTTTCTCAGAAAAACGAAATAGTCGGATGTTTGTCAAACGTTCGCAAGAAATTATGCAGTGCAAAAAACGTAATGGTTTTGTTGTGATTTTCCGGGGGTTGAACTCGATTACCATTTCCAACTAACCACTGTAAGCCTACAGCTAACCTTAAATTCATCTCTTTAATCGTCCTCTTCTTCGATTCAATCGTATCGGAATGTTTCATTTAGTCATAACTGTATAGTCTACGGTAAGTTTTCTTTAGTGCTGTCAATTTGTGAAGTAGCTCATAATAAGCGTATGTTAACGGAAGCGACTGTCAAGTAGTTTTGTCGGTTACTTGCGTACCTACGTTATCAGTTGACTATTCGGTTTTCTTAAGAAAAATTCAAGTTGAAGCTTTTTCACAAATAATTGAACTGTCAAAAACATTTCGGGGTGGAAGATAAGAAACATTTTTTTTTTTTTTTTTTTTGATTTTAGAGGTTTCTTATATCCGCCGTGGACTACCAACTGAATAGTAAAATATTTTAAAAGGGAAGCATGCCTAAGCAATTGATTAAAAAACAAAATCAAATCAAGTGTTTCCAATTACCTCGCTCTCTCATAAACCATCAAGTCAAGTGTTGTTTCTTAATCAAACCTGGCGGCGCTTTTGAAAACGTTTTGAAATTTAATTAAACTGTAGGTAACGACAGTCGTTGTTAAATAAAGGCAGTTTTAAGTGGTATTGTTAAAGCCTTTTTGAAGTGAATCAAGAAAATGTGCTTGTGCACGTTGTCTGTATTTATTTACGAAACCAACAGTTATTATACTCATATGTAGGTATACAGAAATGGATTGTAGGCATCGGTCTGATAGGTACAACAAGGAAAAATTATGGAGAATCGGCCTAAGCGGCTCGAATTGAATTCTATGATCTGTCCGAAAATCCTAATGCTCATAAATTGAAATGTCCAATAAAATCGTAGGTGGAGAAATTCATGTAGGGTGACTTCAATATTAAATTTTCGCACCCTTATTTTAATTAAGAAACAACTGGAGGAAAGAAATTGCGAGCAAGTTTTGTTTTTTGTTCATGACCATTTGTAATAGTAGGTTTAATAATACTTGAGGAATCGAAGGACAATATTATGGGAGGGAACTGCAAACTGCAGAAAAATCAATTAGTTATGTGCTGTCCACAAAGCCTTATATTTTCTTTGATAGAATTGCCAATCAAAAAGTAGGTTTAAATGATTAATACTGCCTTTACAACATGAGAATTTTTGCACAAGACGGGAAAGAGAGATCCGTTTGTCCGCACTCAAAGCCAATAAAGCGTAAGAATAAGATCACAAATTAGACGCCTAAAGTGTCATGAATGTTCTACATTTTATAGAAATGCAAAACCGAAATAAACCCAAGTTCCGGCTTTCAACATTTCTGTAATCACTAGAAAACATTTCTATTTATATTTTAATAAATAAATAATTGTCCGTTCATCACTTCCGGAAGTAATATTGTTTTATAAGAAAGCGAAATTTCGTAAGCCATCGCTTTGAAAATATCAACATGCTGAACTTTCCCATAATTTCTACCATTTAAACAAGATGGCCGACCTAAAATCGTACGTGTAACATATATTATTGCGTGTTAGGTAATCCTGTCCCTCTGAGTCAGGCGGCTTTTTAGTATTGGACATCCCTTGAATTTTCTGTGTTAGGAATTTGTGATGAAGCAGCTATTGATACCGCGGAGTAATTTTAAAAAAATTACAAATCAGTTTTTGAAGCAGCTGCCTGGTGCAATATTAACGCGGAAGTTCATTTTGACATTAAACGATCGACTAATTCGATTTCACGTGTCATAAAGGTTACTATGCTTTTTCATTTGAAAAGTCAGCCGGCGTTTTATGAATGCGGCCAGACTTTTGATTTTTGACAGTTGTTCCCAAGTAACAATTTGACTTCGGTAAGGTTAAAATTTGTAATGTATGTTGGCACTGCTTGGATAGAGCTTAGATTTTACCTATTTGTTAATCGAAGTTAAGTCATTTCGAAGTAATTGTTTCGGTAATAACTTCTGTACTAGGTTTTCGAAGCATATACATAAGCTTTAAAGAGGGATATGAAATAAAGTTTCGGTAAGATCTCTTTTAGACTTCTGAAAATGTGTGAGGAAATTTGAGGAAAGTTCATTGGTTCGAATTATTTATGGAGGCTCCATAGAGGTAAAAATTAATTTCATATGAAAAGAATCACAGCTGTCTAAAAGAAACCATCAATTAATTAATCAGGGAAAAATGTCAAAAATAAAACACTCTAAGCACAGTGAAAAAATGTCAGTAATGTGATTTTAAATAATAAATTTCCATTCATAGATAAATAGGTGACATTAAATGTCTTGCTTATACATCTTCGAAATTTTAGATCAAGTAGTTCAGATCTACCGAATGCTACAGCATTATAACGAATTAGCCTACGGGTAGTGCGTATTCGACTACTATGCAGCAGGACCCAAGTTAGATTCTCAGTGCGACCCAGTGTATAAAAATAAAATGTACACTATAACGAGTATGTAAAAGTTAGCTGCATGAAAATTCCAAAAAGTCTTTGGATAATAGTTATTTATAGGGATGGGAAATAGCCTCGATAGCACATTACCGAAGTAGAATTATTGTTACTTGGGTTATTTATGTTCCGTTATTATCTTGTTAGGTGATCTTATATGGCGTCCTCTATGAATCCCACTTATTTACCTGTTCTGAATTGTTAAGCATCGTAGCTATACCTATGCAGGATAACAAAATTCACGGTTTAAGATTTGGGACCGGCCGAAAAAGTATACGTTTCTTAAAATGTAAGATCTATATGGAATATTTTCCCCCAGCGAATACCTTCATTGTCTACATTTCAGAATTGTTCCATTGCTGAAATGTTCTGGGCTAAGTAATATAAATTGTATATACACAAACCAATGAACTCCCTGTTCAAATACCTAATAATCAAATAAACCCTTTTTGATTACATTTTATCATAAGTGCAAATAAATTACACCAACGTGCAAACAAATTATAAAACTAACCGTGATTCAATTGATTGAATTTCAAAACGGAACCATTCCGTCGTGCGAAGCAATTGCAGCGTATATTAAGGGTTAACTGTTGGTTTTCTTCTAGAAGATAAGATAAGACGAACGCTTTGAAGTACCTTTTACTTCTCCTTATAAATGCAGAGTGAGAATGTTCAGATTTTACTCTTGTCATTCACTCGTAACTGTAGCAATAATTTCCGCAGTCCCAATTCGTTTAAGCAAAAAGTAAAAAATGTTTGCAAGACCCCACTACTCCAGCTTTTACGGATCCGTTCTAAGTGTCGTTGTTGTGTTATTTTTTGGATACTTGGCAGGTGTTCACAGTCATGGTATGATGCTGGAGCCGGTGAACAGGGCATCACTGTGGCGGTTTGATCCGACTGCACCCAAAGACTACAATGACAATCAAGGCTTCTGTGGAGGATTTTATGTAAGTCGTAGGGTGTGCTTTTCGGAGCTCATGTCAATTGGTTATCTTTTGCTTTTAGACACAGTGGGCAGTGTATGGTGGAAAATGTGGTCTCTGTGGAGATAAATACGGCGATAAGACGCCAAGAGCCCATGAAAACGGAGGAATCTATGGCGGGGGTGTAATTGTGCGAAACTACACTGCTGGCGAGACTGCGGAAATTAGTGTAAGGGTCACTACAAATCACAAAGGCTACTTCCTGTTTCATTTGTGCAACATCGACTCGAATCCAGAATCAGAGGAATGCTTCGAAGAAGAACCATTGCTATTAAGCGAAGGCGGTTTCGAATACCATTTACCAAACTATAGGCCAGGCATGTTCAACACCACAGTGATCATTCCCTCCGATGTGATTTGTAATCACTGTGTACTCAGATGGACATATACGGCTGGTGAGTTTAAGGCATCAATATTTCCTTTGTTTTGCTCTTCAGATTGTTTTCATAAGCGATAAGATTGGAAGGAAATGTTTCGAACTATACATTTGCTCGATACTATAATAGTGGCTATATTTTCTAACAGCGAACTCTTGGGGGATATGTGCCGATGGGAGTGGTGCAGTTGGTTGTGGTCCACAGGAGCAGTTCAAGGGATGTTCAGATATTGCGATTTGGCCTCCGCATTATGCGCTCTACAATGATATACCTCTATAAGTTAGGGAGTTTGAAATTTTGTTCAAATGTACATAATTGTTGGTAATTTTAAGTTAACATCTGATTTTTTGGAAAATTGTAAATAGTCTTTTATACAATGTATATAAATAAAACTTAAAATAAAAGAAAATTATTGCTCGTGACTGTGAAATAGAAAACGATATACCTCTTTTGTTGGAGATTTTTCGTGGCGGATGTTATGCAGGCTGACTGAGCTCAAACGGTTTTTTTTGTGACTTCAAGAAAATCTTAGGCTACCTATAAAATAAGAAATACTTGAAGATTCAACTTTCGCACTTTTAATGTTCTAAACAAGAAAACAGCTGATGGAAGAAATACATTGGAAATCTCACTTTTTGTCACTCATGTGATACAGTAAAATGTATTGACTTATTTGGAATAGGTAGCCTATTCATCCCTCTTCAAGCCACAATAAGTTATTGCTATACAAACCCAAATTCGAGAAACAGTATGGACCTACGGGCACCAAAGTTGTGGGCATGAAGACGCCAAACGAGTTTCTAAAAAATTAAGGTCTTTCAAAATATTACAAAGGAACATAGCCGCAGTCAATGCACCTTTTAAGGTCCCTCCCTATTGTCGAAGCATGTCTCGCGAATATAGGTAGGTGCATACAATGCCTACCTCTGGAATGCCTTTCCATGGGATATTCCCTTCCAGAGAAAATCCAAACACAAAAAAAAAATATGTTTTGTATTCTGTTCATGAAAGTTTTAATATAGTTTTCAAGTTGGCAAATAATGCCTGATTTTATATTTGTAATAAGGACAGCCATCAAATTTAGAGTATGTGCGAAAAACTTAGTATGTGTTATTGTATTCTCTTAAGGAAACATCTGAAATTCCAATAAATTTCTAAGCCGCTTTCCTACAAACCATTGTTCAAGCTGAAATGTCAAAAAATTAATTCATACTAGTTTCGCCAGTGGTCGAAATTCCACCCTAGCTTTTAAGTGTGGTAAATGTAACACTTAAAAAGGTGTCATCGCAACTCGTCCCCGGACAATTCGTCCCCTGCACCTAGCGACATCTACACCTCAACTCTACAACTGGACACTTACCTTCTTACTATTCACCCTTATCGTTCGAGTTGAAGTCTATCGTGTATGGTATTTATGTGGTATTCGATTGGGCTTCTTCAGATTTGCTGTCAGATTTCAGATTTCGTGTGGCTAATCGAATATAAAAACGTCACTTGCTCTTTTTTTGTTGATATTCGTGCGACTTGAATATGTGTAGTCTTTGACACTTTTCTATGCACTTTCCATTCACTGGTTAAATTTTATATTAAAACATTCGAAATTTCCGTCCCGATTGATTTCTACATAATATTATACATAAATAAATTACAAAAACTGATTCATCCGATGCAATGCCTTTCTTTACTGTAGAAAATTCACGAATATGTAAACAAATTCCACACGTCAAACTCAAATGCACTTCTATTGGTAAATCTGAAGCAAATCTGAAAAAAATATCTAGATTCGCAAAAGTGCCTGAAATCTGAAAAAGATTGCTTTTTTTGTACCAACGAACACAAAAATTGCTCTGAGAGTGCCCAATCGAATACTACATTAATGTCAGAAATAAGAAATATTACAAGTCAATTTGTGTTCGAAGTTTGCTGGTGGCTAATTGTTTTTGTTTAAACAATTTCGTGAAATGGAAGAGGTACTACAAAGGCAGGTTATATGAAAATGGACACACATGGATGGATGACTATTTTTGGGAATATTTGTATTTATTTTCTCAACACTCAACATAATGCTCGTTTGATGGTAACACCATCCACTAAAGGTGAGTGATGCGAATTTAGGTTTTCAGTTGCAGAATTGCGATAGGTGGACAATTTGGCTCGGGATGAATTGTCCTCCGGGGATGAGTTTAACCCGACCCGATTTTACTGCTGAGATGATAGAGTCTGTTCAAAAACTGTATATGAAAATGGAGTTGGCTCATTTACAATAAACTGTATAGAACTTAAGTTATACGAAAAGAGTAGGTACGTTCGGAATTGAAGTAGGTACCTATGCCTCTTTTTATAACTAGGTACCTACCAAACTTCAAAGTAAATAGCCTAAATAAGGATAGTTCCCAAGTGACAATTTTAAGGAGCAGGTGAAAAGTTGTGGGCTGTGGCTTAGTGGTTAGTGTGTTGGGCTACTAAGCGAGGGGTCCCAGGTTCGAATCCCGCAAAAACATAAATTCCAACTGAGGGTTTTTGTCCACTGCGCCACCTCTTGCGAACGTCTGACAAACATCCGAGAGTATAACTGTCTTAAAATAGCTTCCCAATTAGCCGTTTGGAATCGGCATAAAATTGTAGATCCCTTCCATTCGTTCCAAAAATGAAACTCACACAAAACGAATGGTTGGTTGTGAGAATCTAGGCCTTGGGTCCCTCGGATCTGTTGCGCCAACTAATTAGTTGGTATTATTATTAAGTGAAAAGTTCGAGTATCTAAATCGGAGATAAATAGCCAGTGCTAGTAACATGGAACTGATGGAACTCCTCTGCCTCTGTTTTCCGCTGCCACCGGCAAATTTGGTACTGGAACAGATGCGTACCTAGTACCTACTATAGGCTTTAGATACTATACATTCGACACACCAACTCCTTATCAGGTCTGTTTTATTGAGCATGTTTCTCAACAAAGTAGGGGGAAAGCGGAACACTTAAACATATGAGAGACTTGAGCCACTTTCATTAATTTTCTTAAGTTCCATTGAAATCCAGCAAGTGTAGGTGTATGTAATGCAGACAGTGACGCGGTAGTTGCACACAAAAATAATTCAAAATCATCCGTTATCTCTGGTTGGTGGTAGAGAAAAGTTGTTTTCCAGTGCAAAGAGTGAAAAAAAATGGTTTCCTTTTTCTCTATAAAATTTACCTAATTTCTACATTGTTAATGTTAGCATTTAACCATTCTGGCTTGTGTTTAACAAAATGTTAAACATAAATTTGTTAAAAAATGTGAGCGGGAGACTTGAGACAGTTTCTGAAGGGAGAGTTGATCAGTGGTAAATGATACATAGTATGTAAATAGTTTGATGCCAAAGTCATATGGTTATTTAATATTAAATTAAGTTATTTATTTATTTTTGTTATGTTTCTGAAGTTTAGTTTTTGTTTACCTTTTTTATCTTCGTTATGCTAAGAAATTGAAGTAGGTAACTACTATTCTTTCTTTATGTACTGTAAAACGTTATGTATCTAATTTTTATTATTATTATTATTTTTTTTTTTTTTCAAACCACAAAAACAATAACAATGAAATCTTGCCAAAAAATTTCTGGCGTTTATTGTAAGTTTATGCGACTTTTCTTAAAATAGAGAAATGTAGCTATTAAAAATGCATTTAACAGGTGGCTGTGATTGATAAACAAATTTTTATGAACGATCTAACAAAAAGTGGCTCGAGTCTCCCGCTTTCCTCCTACCTAATAGATACCTTTAGACGAATGCCCAATAAAACAGTTTACATTTGTCTCGATTTGTGGTTGAATTCAACGTCCTCCTTTATAACTACCTACCTAATTCCCTGGTGGTTGAAAGTAAACGAACACAACACACTGCCGATTGCCTGCCTACGTACCAGAAACACGAACTATTACTGTCAATGTGAAATCACTTCTACTTGAGATGTGGGCCTACGACCTAAATACATACTATAAACATAGCTTTATTGGTGTCAGTTAGAGAGTAACTCTTATACCAACTTGATTACGTTCTAAGAATGCTTCTCATTTTAGCTTTGCGCCGATATCAATGTTCAATAAGGTTTAGAACAAGGTGACTGCTATCATATAACTTTTTTGACAGCGAAAAGGTATGTACCGAATTCAACCAATTATTTTCGTTTTAACTTCCTATTGGTATTTGTACCTACCTACCTATCATAAATAATCATCATCACTTTCAATGTTCCAGATATTGCATAACAATGGCCACGACCACAAGTGTACTTCATAGGTACGATGCTCCATCTCCATCCATTTCATATAATTTCAGTACTCAATTCCAATTTCCAAATGCTTAGCTTTGCTTATCCAACAAAGCCACATCCCTTCTCTAACGCACACCACAGAAACAACAATACTTCTCCGCCCCTTCTAAATACCAAACACATACACATTTTCCCTTTCCATATCCATTCATTCCATATTTTTGTTGGCGACGAAATCCATTGTACGTCAAAAAGGCCGCAAATGTGCTATCACTTCGCACAAGTTAACTGCGATGAACTGCTGGCTGAAATTCCTGTTTGCCTGATACATTTTCGGCTTTGCGACTGAAATACGACAGCGAAAGCGTGCACCGCCGGCGTCTGTCGGCGCATTGCGATTCATTTTCATTCCGACAAAAGAAACGACGATTGAATAGACGACGTGTTGCGGTCTTAGCACGCGGCAGCGGCACATCTTCGTCACAAAGTCACCGCACGACAAGAGCGAATGCCCGCAGTCCCGCACCAGCGCATAGATGGTGATGATGTGGGCTGGGAACCCAACACCCTTGCGCCACGAAATCCAACGAATCGGACGGAAGAAATCGTCAGAAAGGATTTTACCGACGGAATTATTGGAACTTCAAGTCCGCTGAACAACTGGGAGCTCAGCAAAACTAGCACGCGAAATCGGCGTGTTTGGAATTTTTCTTCCATTTCTATAGAATTTCATTCGTGGTTGGTGTGAGTATGGAAGAGGCGTATATGGAAAGTGACATCAAGTGCAACTGAGCAGATATACGAGTTAACCGTGTGATGAACAGAGACAGAATGTGATTGAAGCCAATTGAGTTCGTTTGAAGTACAGTACAGCCAGTAAAAAGCGATTGAAAAGATTGGGAAATATTTAATCACTTCATCAGTAGGTATATTAAGTCTGTATTGAAAAATGATTTGTAAACAATTAACGAAATGAAACAAATGTGCTATGACTGGAAAATTTGGATTTGGAATCTGTTCGGCTACAGGTAGCTTAATAACATATTTTTTTTTGGTTTAATTTCACTTTTCCATGTCGAATTTTGTTTCTTGATTATTTAATTGAACAAAAAATGGGTAGGTAGGTATACAAATTTAGAAGTTATTTTTTTTTTTGTAATTTTTTACATTTAGGTATACTATTTATTGATATAGTTAGGGCTATAGTAAACGAAATGTAGGTAGGCCCCTACTTTTAATTTACGAAGAGCGAGGGAACACATTTCTCCCTATCGAGGAAAAATATCCGAACGGGATTTAATACGACTCTGAATCTTTCCTACAATATGGCAAAATGCCGAAAGAGAATGCAGGAACAGACGATGGTAGGTGGGCGAGGATTTTCTTGGTTTTTGAGGGACTGCCTGAAAGCAAATCCAACAAATATTTAAAACATATCTGAAGGTAAGGTACTGATGAAATCTAACATTTATGACTTTAGATGATCCTCTTGGGGTGGCAATCTAAAAGCTAAGCTATGCAGTTTGAAAGTCTGCCATCTTCCGTGATACTCAACCAAATTGAACACTTTGTATACCAAAATAAATTTATAACGCGCGCCTACACTTAATATAAAATAATCGCAATTTAGCCGTTAAAAACAAATGTGATCAAAAACTTTACATTACAAATTATGGGCTGAATAGCATATGATTATGAAAAAACGTGAAAAAATTTAAGCTCGGATAAAACCTAGCATCGCTTACAATTTTACGAAATTGTTGGATTATAAAACTACAAAGAGAAATCAAAACAATTCCCCCCTCGCTGAAAAAGGGCTGTCAAATATTTTAAACACACATTTTCGTGTAAGTACCTATTAACATTAAGACAGGTACGGGAACATGTAGTAAATGGCGATTAAGAACAGATACCTACTGAAATATGTGCATTTTAAACATTGGATCGGTATAAAGCTGTGACGCACATTTCGGCATCTGCATATCGTTCCACAGGTTTCAAACTTCCTCCATCTGCTCGTTTCTAACACGAAGTACGTTGGATTCTTAACCAGGTTTCTTTCTGTGGAACTCGAAAGGAATGAATAAGGAATCGCATGGACCGTATTCAGGTACCTTTTCAGACATTTATCATCATACATGATTTACCCTCTAGTTTGTTAAGAAGAACTACCCTCCTGGTATTTTGGCCCAAAGGGTCAGATGTTTGAAAAACCTATGTCACTCTTTGGCTATCAAATGGCGTCTGAGCATACAACCTAACGAAAGCATTCTTCTAGATCAAGATGAAAGTAATGAGAATGTCGAATATGGAGGAAAAAAGTGATACCCACATGTTTGCATTTAAGGCACGTTAACATATATCATCGCCTGATATTTCCGAATGAGATCGCTTGCGAACCAAAATAGATCCCCATTTCGCAAGCGAACGAATCAATACAAATTGACTAGTTTGCTGGGATGTAACTACTTTTAAGCAGCAAGTATATAGGCAGTTTAAGCCCTATCGGTACTATATCGTCTTTATATATAAGTGGGGGCAACATTAACCATATCGGACACATGCTGGAAAACATGGTCTTGTACCTATAATCAAATGTCTTTATACATAAATCCCTTTTTGCACTATAATTTCTGTAGTATAGATCACTTTTACGTTTTACACAGTCAATCAATGTTTACAAATGAAGTGTCAAGAGGGATTGTCCATGAGCAAAATATACGTACTAGTTTTTCTTCAATAAACTATTAACAATTCACAAGACATAAACACAATTTAGGATCCACTTCAACAAAACTACGCCTGATGGATTGAGTATACCATTATTTTATTTAAAAAACAACATTTGTGTGACGCTATTTTTCGCTCGTCGTTCATATTCAATTTCAGCTGATAACCTGGCTGTTATAATTGTAAACCACATGACTAACAATTACGGTTACTCTGCTGAGCAATAGACCAACTTTGTTCTCCCTCTCTCACTTTCGCTACAACGAAATAAATAGTTATCCAACATATCATGTAAATAACAATAACTAAGCGGTTCCCTGATGGAGAACGAACATTTTATTGGAATACTTTGCATCATATACAATTCATTTACATTTATATAATTATAATATTAAGTTACAATTTTTCAAATAAATGAACCTACTAGGTTTGCTTTCATATAATAATGTTCTTTACTGTTATCTTCTAACAAAAACACACGACAGAGAGAACAACATCTGTCTTTAGTATTTGTTGTTTTCATTTCTACTAATAAAGATATAATACCGAATACATTCTTGAGGAATATAATATATGCTTTGCAAAAGAACAAAACCAAATAGTACTACACTAGTTTTATTTAAACAAATAGGTACAACAAAAACAAAACGAAAGAGAAAAAGAAAAAGTATAAAATAGCAAGTTAACCGTATTAAACAGTGAACAGAACATGATATACGGACGAGTCTTTAGTTGTTCTTGGCGAATAAATCAATTTTTAGAGAACGGAATGAATATGCATTTTACAATTTTTTATGTCACACATTTATATGATTAATATATTTAAGGTTCGTATAATATGTACACAGAAAGATATTCATTGACATCATTGTTGAACGAATATTTTCTCGTTTTTTTTTTTTGGCGAAAGATAAAAACTATTAACGTGAAGAGAAATGAAGAGAGTAATATGGAAAAAAAATCAAACTTTACTCCTTGTCACCCATTTTCACTTTGGAAGTCATGTAGATTCCAACAATGAGTCCGAACAAGCCAATGGCTGAGCCAAAGATCTCGACAATCAGAATCTTCACAAACAGTGCAGAGTTGGCTGCATCAGCGAGGGCAGCGCCAGAGCCGACAACACCTACAGCAATACCGCAGAACAGATTTACCAGACCAACGGCAAGACCAGCTCCAAACATCACGTAACCAGCTGTCCAGTTGTTGTTCATCACAGTTTGGCTTTGAAGGGCAATGGTCGACTGGTACTGATCTAATAGACCCGACAGGACAATAGCCGTGATAAGGCCGTAGATGGCGACAGCTTCACAGAAGATAACCGAAATAAGATTTTTCGTCTTGATGCGAGGAGCCTTGACACCAGCACCCACAATACTTGTACCAGTGGTGTGTATGCCAAGGGCGGCACCAACCACAGATAGAGATACTGCCAATCCAATTCCGAGACATGCCCACATATAGGGGGAGGTTGAGCCCAGGAACCAGCCAACACTTACACGTTCACCCTTGCCAGTAAGGACATGGTAAAAGATGAGAACGGTGGCAGCGGAAACAAACAGATAGGCAAATGTTTGTCCAACGACGCTTCTAATTGAGGCCATTTTGCTTGTGCTATAATGGGATGGAAATTTTCAAATTAGTAGATTTAATTTGGGGTAATATTCACTGGAAAACTTGCACTTACAAAATCTGAAAAGAATTCTTGTGACAGGTGATCCCGATCGAAAAACTTTTTGCCTATCACATGACAGATTCGCGATAGCAGAGGGCTCAAGTGGAGGGTGAAGGAAGCTAGTTGATTAGGTAAATTTTTGTTTTTAGTGTATCGAGCAGGTACGTGATTGAGGCAGTTACATTGTTAGGATTTTTATAAGGATGAACATCACGAAAAAATTCACACGATACCTACATAAGAAAAGTTATGTCGTTTTCCATTGGGATTCAGGGCAGTTTTTCTGCTCTCGCAATACGCTATCTATCAGATTTCATGTTCCATTGGCCGCAAAAAAAAAGTCACAGCGAGATCACAAATTTTTTTTTCCAACAACACAACAAACATTTCAATCTGACAGCGCAATTCTTTAAATTATATTCAGGACACATCTGTCGTGTTATGTTCGTTTGGTACAAAAAAAAAACAATCTTTTTCAGATTTCAGAGCATTTTTGCGAATCTAGATATTTTCTCAGATTTGCTTCAGATTTACCAATCAAGTGCATTTGAGTTGGACAACTGGTGGAGTTTCTTAAGGTTTTCGTGAATTTTGTCTGCAGCAAAGAAAGGCATTGCATCGGGTGAATCTATTTTTGTAAATTATTTATGTACAAATATTTAGAAATCAATCGGGACGGAAATTTCGAATGTTTTAATATAAAAATTTAACCAGTGAATGGAAAGTGCATAGAAAAGTGTCGAAGACTACACAAATATTCAAGTCGCACGAATATCAACACAAAAAAGAGCAAGTGACGTTTTTATCAGGTTTTTATGTTCGATAAGGCACAGGAAATCTGAAATCTGAGGGCAAATCTGAAGAAGCCCAAACGAATACCACATAAGAATAATTGACGTCATAAGTTTTTGCGTTCAGCGAAAATGAAGTCTATACGAATCTATTCAAAAAGAGTTTTGAATGATTTCAAAGCCAATGGAAATGGTACTGCCACTGGAAAAATGACTTCCATTTCATTCCGTCAAATTTCTTTTGTTTTGACAATTATTATTTTTTATTCTTATAAACAAAACAACCACATAATAAATGTTGTGATTTCTCTAATTTCTTTGTGAATTGAACAAAACTAGCATGGAGAGTATGAAAGGTAATACATATAACTCATCTAACTAATTCAGTTCAGATCATTCCTTTTTCCCAATGTCGGGCAGAACCAGCTACAAAGCGATCGTCTACAAAAAATATCACAGATGTATCCAAACCGTATAATATTGTCACTGTGGAAAATAAGTCAGCTATCCCGAACGAAACTGTGACTTCGAACATTGTACACTCGAACAAATACTCTTGTACATCGTCTGAAGCCAAGCCATGTTCTTCTGCATCAGTTATCCTAAACGCCATTGATGAACTGCGTGTGTTAATAGCATCAAATATTAATGAAACAGAGTATCTTCGGAATGAAATTCGGTCGCTAAAAAGCTCAAATTTAGGCGACAAATCTGTAACTTCAAGTTTTCCACCACTCAAGGAACTTCCGTGCAGTACAGTCGAAGATTTTAACCTCTTTGAAGCCAAAATTAGAGATGACCCCAAGGTGTTGAGGTCCTTGGTAATTTGCATAGATACTTATGTTGTTTTTTTTTTTTATTTTACCGATTGTAATGTGAACGTAGGAATACTCCCTGGCCAGAGAAACCGATCAGTCGTTGAAGAAGTATATTCGCGCCTGCCTTAAGTCAATTTTAACAGACTCTGTAGCAAAGGAATATACATGGCATGGCAAGAATCAGAACATACCAGTTCAAGACTTTCGTATCATATTTATAGTAGAAGGTATTGTAGTACTGCAACAGACTTGTGATGTTGAATCAAATAAATTAAATTATTAATTACAGAATGTGCAAGAAAGAAGTTTCCATCAGCTAAGACAGTGGATATCATAAAAGTTATCAAAACTTGGTTTCTTTATGCAAAAGACCGCTTGCGGAAGGCGGGCCTCGAATGAAGCTCCACCTTGTGTTCGTATGTATAGTTGTATATGATGTATAATAGTTTTTTTTTTTTAATTAAAAGAACCCAGTAAGTGTAAGTTGTTGAGCTAAATTAAAAGTTGTTTCCAGGTTAAGCAAAGCCGAAGATATACCATATCTTCTACAATTTAAATCAGTCTACATGTCTGAAAGAAGGCTTCCCACTCATGGAGTGGGGGCGGTAATGTATTGGAAACTAATTTACTTAATAAGGCTTGAGATGACCGACCCGGCTAAAGGCCGCTAAGATGTCCAGTTCTAACGCTCTAGATTCGCATGTCTATTGGCCGAGTTTTTAGCTTGTTTCCAATTCATGCCTTGGACATTGATGTCGCCAAGTATGATAACTTCTGTCGTCTCTATGCAGTCAGATATCGGATAAACGATGCATCACGACATCAATTAAGTGCAATAGTATCCTTTGCTATTCATCAGCAAAGAAAATAAAAGAAATAACATTCTCTCACTGGTGACAAACGAAAAAAAAACTCCGTGTTTATTTCTAACAACTACGTTCAATTCTATGGTTTGCTTGTTTTGAATTTGTTTAGTCGGTTTGTTGTAAATTGAAGCAGGTCGCAGCGACTGAATGAGGTTTACAAGGCACACGATCTACCCAATTGAGTTCAGTCGCCTTCGGTGTCGTCATCGTCATCATAATCGAAATCGCCATAGTATCTGTTGGAGACTGCTAACTGCAATTGAAAGAATTGGAATGGTGTTGTTTTTATTTCAATGAAAAATTAGATTATGCAATTGTATAGGTAGCTGGCGTACTTTTTGGTAGAAGCCCTTCCAGGCGGCAAACGTTCCCATGATAACTAGAGCAACAATGCCCGCAATGATCTTTGTCTTTTTCTCTGTTTCTAGGAAATCACGTTCCGTGGGAGTAAGCATTGGATCGTTGGTAGTTGATTTGGCTGCTTTTGCCGAGTTGAAGGTTTCCTGTTTAAAGACGTCTTTTGATATTCGATTGATGAAATTCACCAAATTCTGGCAGCTCTTGATGTGATACTGTAGTGGATTATTTGGCAGAGAAATGCTGTACAACACCGAAAGGTACGAATAGACTATTGCATCGAATTCACTGTAGAAATCTCCGAAGAACCAGACTTTCTTGCCCAGTTTCTTGGCCAGCATATTAACGCACTTTTTCGCATTGGCAACGAGCTGTAAATCAAAAAGCAATTTAAATGGTGAAATATATAGATAAAGTGTGGAGGTGTCACGTCCGGCCTACGATGACAACGCATCCCATCTGGGATAGAGTACAATATTTTTTTTTTAAAAGCCAGAGGGACTACGTTAAAAATAGTTGGCGCAACAGGTTCGTTCGTTTTGTGTGAGTTTTTCATTTTTGGAACGAATGGAAGGGAACTAAAATTTTATGCCGATTCCAAACGGCTAATTGAGAAGCTTTTGCTTCGCGAGAAGTGGCACAGTGGAAAAAACCCTAAGTTGGAATTTTTGCGGGATTCAAACCTGTGCCCCACGCTTAGTAGTCCAACACACTAACCACTAAGCCACTGCGCCGAGGGACTACGTTACCATACGTTTTTTGAGCATAATTTTTATACCTGTTTCACTGTATTGAGCAACATTTTTGGGGACATGTATTTCATTTCATATGTATTTTTAAGACAACTAGAAATATCAGTCGATAAAACAAACGCGCCATAGGAAACCCAACATAAATGCCTCTGAAAATGTGTATTGTATTGCGTATTGCTATGTTCGCTTTTCCTATTTTAATTTCCGACCATATTATTTCGATCAGAAAATTAACCTACATGATAAATTGTCAAAGGAAGATTAATACTGAGTACGATAGCGTCGTTGAGCTGGCTATAAGGAACATCGCGAGTCTTACGATTTTAGCCGCACCACCATGTTTGCATTTCTCCAAATAGGTACAACTAGTGTTACTTTATGGAATACAAGATACGGCTGCCAGTCGACTTTGTGCGCATCGCAAATAAGTTCAGCTCAGGCAGCCATAGTATGCTCTTAATCGATAATACTTACATAATCTGTTTCATGGGTTTCAACCTTGTCGTGTAAATCGAATCCGCCCAAAATGCTAACAATACTGTGCGCCTCTCTATGATAAGTTCCAGGGAAGTAAAAATTAAATGGAAAAGGTGTCCTCTTCGCGTACAGGGCACGTGTATGATCAATATTGTTTGTCTCGCCAAACATAAAATAATTGAAATACGCATGCAAATTATTGAAAACTAAATTTGTGTATGCGACGGAAAGGAATTTCTGTTTGGGTGTTAAATTGGCATCGACTGGGTAGCCCTGTTTTAAAGGAAAACAAATAATATAATCATTGCGACTATTTATAGATGACAATGTTATTGAACCTCTTTGTCAAGCAGATCTTTTATTTGCCGGTATCCGACAAATTTCTTGTTTCCTATTTGCAGATAGGGTAATTTCCCACCCCCAGACCGCAATGGATTGCTGTTGGTTTCGATTTTGACCGGACATCGTGTGAACTTTATTAAGCACTGGAATGGGTTAAGAGATAGTAAGAGGGGATAGTGATGCAACTTTTGGATGATTTAAAGAAATTTACCAGTGCCCGTAGGCATTCGAAATCTACGGATGGTAGACCCCATTCACCCTTGTAAACGTAGAGTATGGCTCCTAAGCGCATTTTTTGGGATTTTCTTTTCGACCAGAAGACTTGTAGTAACTATGCAAATATTGCTTTTATTGAATACACAATTTCATTTTCACAGTAATCGGTTTTAGATTTGCATGGGAAGACTATTTTGGAGGTTATAGCTGTTGTCAGAATCAGCTGTCGGTTGACATTTGACATCGAAAATAAAGTCTAGGTTTTTTTTTCGTTCAATTACGTTTTACCTAAATGCGAGCTTACATTAGCCATAGTAAAAATTCGTTATAAAACAATCCGATTAATACACAGGGGATTTCATTATTCACATGATAATCAAGCAAAACAAACGAAAAAGATAATTTCTCGTTAAAAGAAATTGCCAAAAAAAATGCAATCTTCTTTTTCATCTGAGGCACTTTTGAGAAAGTTCGTCAGATTTACACATCCATTCACTAGTACCAATGTTTATGACACACAGCTGGCGGTTACGAATTGTTTTTCGTTGGAAGGGTTTCTTTTTAGCTGAATTATTAATTTCACTCGTATGAGCGAGTTTTATTTAATTATTTTGAAATGCGTATATGAAAATCAGTTGAGATGGATTTCCTAATCAAGTGAAAATTTTTTTTGCGACCAACTCAATACGCTAAGAAATCTGCAATCTCAGATCAAAATCTGAAGAGCCAGATCGAAAACGACATAAGATAAGCATGATCGTTGGTGTAGAAGTACATTTTTCCAGCCAAAGAAACACAACATGCTTTCCTAAAAAACACTTAACGATATCCATCCTTCGTCATACTCTTGGTTTAAAAAACAGCTGAAAATATAGAATTTGAGAATGCAGTCTTACAAGAAATTGATCTCAGTGACATACCAAATTTAATGATAACAAGTAAGGCAAACTTGTTTCAAACAAAGATTGCTGTGAAACACGTAGGGTATGGCACTCTACGGTAAGGAGATGAACATAATGTCTGTGAGGTTATACTATGGTAATACCAGATGAGCAAATTTAAATGCTATGATATCTACAATATGTGCGTTAAAGGCTTAACGCAATTCCTTATGCACTTCTACCCAGCTTCTACCAATCAAGGTCAAACCAAATTATGAAAGGATCCCAACATAAAATGTTTAGAAATTAACATTTATTCCCAAGTTCTTGCTGTGAATGAATACATAGTGTGAGCATTGTATTTAGATAATGTTTTTATAAGCAATGCTGTGAGTCCTCGAAGTGTCAAGTAGAGCGTAGTTGTTGTAATTGCGTGCTTAAAGAACTTTACTTTGCTTTGCTGATATAGAAGTTAAAAAAAATCTTTTAGGTATATAAAATGTTCCGAAAAATTTGCTCGGATTCTCAGCCTGACATACCTATAAAAAAATGTACCAAAGAAATTTCCCACCGCTTTTCAGAACAATTTTCTAACCAAAACCGAACACACCCAGTAATATCCCAAAATTCCTATACAAACACTAGCAAACAACCCCAACAACACAAACTGACACCACTTATTTGTGTAATGAAAATAAAAAAAAATTACGATTTTGTCAAAATGGCGGCAAGTAATGTGTAAGGTGTTTTCTTCGACAAATGAAATTTTTTAAAGTAAAAGTGACAATATATGTGAATTTCCAGCAAAATAATAGCAATAAATAGTTAAACCATAATTTGCACTGACAGTGATGTGTTGAGAGTGTAATTTATTCCTAAAAATCGAGTAGAAGTGTTTAAAAAACAAAAAAAAAAAAAATTAAATCGTCTCCCGTGTGTTCTGTGTGTAGAGTTTTGTAAAAGTCGAATCGCAAGTGTTATAAGTACTCCTCCTCGTTTCCATCGTCGTCGTCGTGGTTTTTGTGTAATCGTACAGAAAAGTGAAGAAAAGTTTTAAATTCCCCAAAAAAAGAAATTGTGTACACAAACGGGAGTCTCATCTGAATTCGCCTTTGAAAGTTTCCAGCACATCCAATTGAAGGAGCACCCCTAGGACGCACTCTTGGATATTGCATAAAATCCCTCGAAGGTGAGTTATTTTCGCAAGTTTTTCCTCCTCTAGTGGTTTGTGTGTGCATTATATTATTGAAATACATGGGCGCACCTACTTTTTCCACTCGCTCAAAACGAACTCAAACAATTTACGACAAATACAATAATTTTCGTTCGATGTCGCAAGGAGCTCTCATTTTTGACTAGATCATTTTGCAAAATTTTACTAACAATTTCTGGACTTATTTCTGGTGGTGGTGGTGTATTCATTTTGTTTTTGTATTTTTTGGGTCACGGCTGTGTGCTGGCTAGTGGACCGCTGTGCCTGGCTATGCTGAATTCAAGTGAGTGAACGTGTATTGAATTGGGAAAGGTGGATGGGGAGGCAAAAGACGAAGTGCTGCTTATACGCATTTTCTTTTTGGGGAATTTCTTCACCTTCGCCAAGAAGAAGGTGAAGAAGAAGAAGAGATGCCACCGCGTCAAGTAAGATGAATAATTCAGATTACGTTTCCATCGTTTTTTTTTAGCGTCGCTTTTGATGCGTTGATTCGCTTTTAAGAAGGAGTAAATACGTATACATGATGCGAAGGAAAATTCTTCGAAGACACCGTAAAGAAAAGTCACGGAACTGGTATCAAGGTCCTTTTGTAAAAGGGGAGTGTCTTCAGAGAGAGAGAGAGCGAACAGAGATTGTGTGTATGTGTACTTTTCAATAATTTTCCTATGACTGTGCGATTCATTATCCTCGGGCATGTCCTTGGGCGGAATTTTAGAGGGTAGATTGAATTGGAACGTCTGTAAAACGATAGTACTTAGGAAGAATTTGGATGAGTTTTTTTTACTCAGTCGTGTAGGGATTAATAGGTTTTTTTTTGATTAAAATGTTCCAACATGGATGCAGTTTCCGAATAGTCAGGTAATTTTATTAAGAAGGCTTAAATTATATCTCAAGGTCACAAATGACTACCATTGAACTAGAGTTACGCAGATTCAGGGGTCAACGCATTGATGTGGCCTTGGTTTACGTTTCCAACTTGGGGCAGGGACTTGAGGAACTATTATTGTACCTATATTTGGTATTATTGTTCATTCGCTGGATATAGCCGAGTTCATGTAGTGGTCATTCGTCTTTTTCAATATACATTGCATCGACATCTGGGTGCAGGAGCAGGTCATTGATATTCGATACTCGAAACAGCAGAAACTACATCTTCAGGTTTTCTCCATTGCGCCACCTACGCGATCGTCCTGGCAAACAAGGTACCTATAATTTTTGTGGAAAAGCTTTTCAATTCAGCCGTTCGGACTCGGCATAAATGTGAAGGTCCTCTCTATTCGTCCCAAAAACAAAAATCCGCACAAAAAGATTGGTTGTGCGACCATATAGGTAGGTAGTGTCTATACAGACTTGTAGCGCAAACTACATATTTGTTTTTTTGTTTTGTGGTGTACTTGGTTGTTACATAATTCACATTTTAAGCAATAACATTTTCGTCTCATAACAAACTAGCGTGCTTGTTCACATTATACAGAAACAAACAACTTAAGATGTTTGTCAACCCTCTGATTGTGACACTCTCATCCAGCAGTAGGTATGTACTATATTACTTATCAGTTTCCGAAAATGAAGGCATTCACTTGATACACATTTGGGTATGGGTACAACATGCCCTAATGAAAGGGAAACCTAATTAAGTCCCAACAATGACGACATCAATTTATAATGATAATATAGAAAATTTCGTTTCTGCTTTCCATACGTGTACCATTTTAAGTGTTCCGGTGTTTGTTGCTAAAGTCTCCCATCACACGTTCCCCTCTCCCAGGCTGTAATTCAATTCCCTTGATGCCGATTTCAGATTTAATTTAAGGGTGACTCTCATTAAAAACGGATTATTACTTGGTAACCGCAACCGTTCTTCTTCCTTTCATCTCGAACAACATCTATTCTTAGTGTCAATACAGCTCGTATTACGGTCGATGTGTTACAAAATCGGAATTGTGTTAATCTTTTGAAAAACTACGCCGACAACGCTACACAAGACACAGCATCCCTTTGTCATGCGGCGATTTAAGAGGGGTTGATCAAACACTTGCGCATGCATAATTGTTTATTTACGGTTCTGTTTTGTTAATAGGTAAATGCACAGGCACACTGTCAAAAACTTGTTCTAAAATTAGGGTACATGCTTTCATTTGTCCTTTGAAATGGCTTAAGAGCAGGCAATCGTCACAAGGACAATGGAATTATTTGTCGTCCAACGGTCTATACATTGAATGTTGAGCACAGGCGTTGTCGGAAAGGAATTTAATTTATTTTCTGGAATTCTTCTTCTTCATGGGAAACATAATTCATCAATTCATCAAAAGCTCACGCCAAAGTAGGTATCCAATCAAATTTGTGTGGACATGATTGATTTAGTAGTTGGAAACATGTATGAGTAGGTATAACAGGTGACAGTCGCTGGCTGTCCACTCAATTAACACTTCAGATAACCCAAAACCAAGTCCGTGCGCCTTTAAATGTTATCTCATTTTATTGTGTCGTGACTTGGTATTAAGACAAATTTGTGAATTCGCAGAATCGTTTCAAGCCAGTTGAAAATGTGTAAACGACTTAAACATAAAGTGGTGCTAATTAAACAACACGGTGTAGCCTGTTGAAAGACTTTTGCACTAATTGCATTAGGAAAGCAGTTCGTCTACGTACTCCTCAACCAAATTGATTGGGAGTGGTTTTTTGTTTCAAATAGTGCGCTGCAACAACGTGTACTGATGGCTCATCAATCAACAGTGGTATGCAAATGTGAATTGCTCGGTGACTGGAATGGTTCAAACTGTTCCGGGTATATTTTTAAGCAAACCCTGTGTTCAAAAGGCACAAGTAGTGTCCACCTTTTACCTGAATGGAAGCTTGTAACGGGTGATTTTTTAGCTGGTTTGGTTTTGGCAGCACAGGTTTTGACAGCTGACGTGTGTTGAGTACCTTGTGTCACTGTTAAACAGCTTCAGTTTGGTTTGCAATTTAACCATGGATCGTCTTACAAATGAACAACGCTTGCAAATTATTGAATTTTACTATCAAAATTCGTGCTCGGTTCGAAATGTTCATCGCGCGCTGCTTCCATTTTATGATCGGCATTCTCGACCTTCTGAGCAGTCTATTCGGAAGATTGTGACCAAATTTCGCACCAAATTTACTTTGTTGGACATTAAACCACCAACACGTTTACGTACTGTGCGTAGTATCAGCTAGTGTGACAGAAGACCGCGAAATGTCGATTCGGCGCCGTTCCCAGCAGTTAGGCCTTTGTTACAGCACTACGTGGAAAATTTTGCGGAAGGATTTGGGCGTAAAGCCTTTTAAGATACAGCTGGTGCAAGAACTAAAGCCAGCCGACCTACCACAACGCCGAATTTTTGGTGAATGGGCTCTTGGAAAGCTGGCCGAGGATCCGCTTTTTTATCGAAAAATTGTGTTCAGCGATGAGGCTCATTTTTGGTTGAATGGGTACGTAAATAAGCAAAATTGCCGCATTTGGAGTGAAGATCAGCCAGAAGCATTGCAACAGCTACCAATGCATCCCGAAAAAGCCACTGTTTGGTGCGGTTTATGGGCCGGCGGCATTATTGGGCCATATTTCTTCAAAGATGATGCGAATCGCAGCGTTACTGTCAATGGTGAACGCTACCGAGCGATGATAACAAACTTTTTTTTGCCCGAAATGGAAGTTCTTGACTTGCATGATATGTGGTTTCAACAAGACGGTGCCACATGCCACACAGCACGCGAAACAATGGCGCAATTGCGAGGCGAGTTTGGTGAACAGTTAATTTTACGTTTCGGGCCGGTCAATTGGCCGCCTAGATCGTGCGATTTGACACCATTAGATTATTTTTTGTGGGGGTATGTCAAGGCTAATGTGTATAGGGACAAGCCCGCTTCGATTGACGCACTGGAAACCAACATCCATGCATTCATTCGTGAGATACCGGCCGATATGTGTGAAAGAGTATGCCAAAATTGGACTCAGCGGATGGGCTACCTGAGACGCAGCCGCGGTCAACATTTGCATGAAATTATCTTTAAACATTAAATTGCAAGGTTCAAACTATCGATTCAAATAAATATTTCATTCATTTTTTCGAATTTTTTGTGTTTTTTTTTTTTTATAAAAGTTCTAAACCTCTTAAAAAATCACCCGTTAGTTAATCAGAACTCAAGTCATAAAATTGTGTTGTGGTTGTGGACAATCAGAGCAGAATTTGCAATTGTTCCGTTCTTCTTCTGCGAGTGGCTTCTCTAATCTATTGCCAGGGAAAAAAACCCCAAACGCCAAAGCAATTTAAAAATCTTCAGTTTAGCTACAGTCATAACCAAATAGATAAAACAAGAGAGTGGCATGGACATGTTTTAAGGTTTCGTTCTCTAAGTGCGCCTGATCTTTGGGTCTACATTTGGAGTGGCGGAAAATAATCAGGCATAGAATCTATAGCCACAGTGTTGCTCAGGCTCTTTCATTCCGAAGACACACCAAGAAGTTCATCCGCATCCTGTTGAGTTAGCAGTCCGAACTAACGAGCCATCAGTTTCGCGTGGCGAGTGATTGGAGTTCGCTCATTGTAGTTGCTATACTTTACTGTGCTCATGAAGCTAACTGAATGGTAAATTTGGACCTTCTACCGCTTCGAAAGGGATCATTCCATCGTAATTGTGTCTGTCGATTATTATTTCTAAGAACCTCACTAAAACCACTTTGAGATGTAACGTTGGCTAACCTACAGATGCCGCTGTTTTGCCTCTTGAATCTTTTGGAGACCGTGATGTGTTTCTTCACTCATCTTTGGACGTTTTAAAGATAAATCGCTGCTGATCTTTGTCCGATTGATCTAAGGAATTGCAAAGAAGGTATAGAGGAATGGCATTGTGTCTGTTTTTGCAGTATATTTTCCAAGGGTTGCGATACTCGCATCTTCATCTGGTTGATTCCCATGCGTGGATATTTTTGTTTTCAGCGATAGTTTTACGCATTGTGTTCCGGGCAGAGGTACTATCCCTACTCAAAGCCGTGTGGTTACTTAAGATGAGATTGATATCCAGCAAGAATATCGCCATCTCCATTGATAGTCAGAAGATAAAAGGAGCGGAGCAAAGCACCTTGGCAGGTACTTCTCCACCTAGGAAGGTACTTCCTTAAGAACTTGGAAGATACTCAAATTCTGTAGGGAATTTACCTAAGCACTTAGGCGAATTGACTTAGATTTTAACCGTAAGGGTTCCCTGGGGACGGTATTGGCCCGCTATAGTGTCTAGACTCTAGACTATTTGTGAACACCATCTCAAATCTACTCAACCTAACCCAACCTAACCTTTACAGAAGGTGTTGTCAAGGATACCTTTAGCTGGCCACAAGTAGCAAGTGATAATAGCTACAATTCTTGCTATGTCTGGTCTTGGTTTTTTCAAGTAACCTGTTTGGGTTTGATTAGGTGTTCCTTGAATTGGCGCCGCTACACATCAATGATACCTCGTGACTGTTTCCTGTAGAGCACGCTAGTGCTATTGAGAAATGGAGGGTGTACCCTAGCGGCTATAATCTGAACCCTACTAGACATACAAGTTTGACAAATAAGCGAACAAATATACGTAAAAGAAGCTAAGTGAGATTAAATACTTAAATATTGTGGAAAATAAATAAATTTTTTAATTAAAAACATACAAATAAATTTCTAAATAGTTTACAGTAATGGAAAATAAAGAAATAGTGTTGGATCGAGCGTCTGATTGTGGTTTACCCCAGTGCAACTCATATAGACAAAATGGTATAACCATGTACAAAATTTCAAAAGAAGCTTTAAACTGTCGGTTACTTTTAAATCGAACCTGTTAATTACGTATGAGACATGCTGCGATGTGTTTGCATTTGCTTCCTTCACCAGCTTTGCACGAGCAAGTACAAATCCAAAATTTCCAAGACTTTGTAAGATATCTTAGTTTTATTTCGTGGGGTTTGAGTTCATTGAGGATGCATTAATAACCAGACCAGTCACACCACTGTTTGCTGAATGTGGTATCACACCTATAGCATAGACCCAACCAGCCTTGACAAGCTCTTTCCCTTCGCGAATGGAATCGTTATATGCCGCAATATCGCAAATGGTTATCGAGAAAGTCAGATAAATCTCGGCTGCACACTAAATAGAATATTAACAACAATTTAAAGAACTTTAAACAGTTAAAAAAGAGTCTAATCCAAAAAAAAAAAAAAATTATTTACAAGAAACCAATACGAGTTTTTCATTCCACTTTTAAACGATTCAAACATATTTTATGGACCCGGGGTTATTTTAGTTTTCATAAACAATACTTGAATCTTAGACCGACCAGGAATATATATCAATTAAAATAGTTTGTCATTTATAAAATAAATAAATTACCTTTACAAAAATACACGTACCGCTTACCGATGACAGATTCCTGTGTGTCTGATAGGGTTCTTTTCTTTGCCACCAGATATCACAGGCCAACTTGTACATTTATGAATTGTAGTCAACGCCGTTCCCGATGGTCATTAGCAAAGAGGATCCAAACTAGAGGGCCAACTCCCGTGCACCTACCCGATTTTCCCCGCAAATTTTGAATGACAGCCCTCTCTCGCGCGCTCTTTTTTCTCCTGTCTGTGAATACATGTTATTAATGGCCGCCGAGTGGAACTTTTCCAATAACAAACAATTTGTAAATGAATTTATAACAATAAATATAAAAGGAATAAATGTTGAGTATGGTGTTTTAGATAGCTTTACTTGTTCTCTATCCATCTTATGCGCCGAAAAATGTTCATCCATTCACATTTCAGGTTTTTTTTAATTTTTCTACATGAAAAATTTTTTTGACAACAAAATTCATGAAGCTACCTTGGGGAGTTGTTCCAAAAATAGATTAATTCCATTCAATTTAAACCCATGTTTTCACTAGGGCAAAAGTGAATTCCTTAAAATATTCGCAAACATTGCATAAATTTCTATTAGGCTTGGTGGGTGTTTTCAACTTGTTTTTTTAGCACCGTATTTGTACAAAATGAAAATATTATTAGGAATACTGTGGTTTAATAAGAGTGAACAGTGTTGATGTTACTAAGGAACAGAAAAAATGGAAACTTTATTCATATTTAAAAAAAAAAAATATTATTCTCGGAATGTAAATTCGTACAAACGAGTACATATGATTAAACTCCTAACAAATAGATAATATAATGTGGTGTTTAATTTGACCCGATTTCAGATTTTGCGTATTCAATCGAACGTAAGAATCTAAATTGTTTTGTTAATTTTCAGATCCCGTATTTCTATAGGTAATGTGCTTTTGCATTTTGAAATGTTCGCTGATATTTTTATAAGCCTCTCTAAATTATTAATTAACAAAAACAAGTGCAAGAAGTGAAATTTCAGAGCACTTTTTTGCCCTCAGAGCAATTTTTTTGTACGTTTAGTACAAAAAAAAAAGCAGATGTCAGATTTCAGAGCACTTTTGCGAATCTATATAATTTCTTAGATTTGTTTCAGATTTACCAACACAAGTGCATTTGAGTTTGACATCTGGTGGAGGTTGTTTACATTTGCGTGCATTTTTTCTACAGCTAAGAAAGGCATTGCATCGGGTGGATCTATTTTCGTAAATTTATATGTGTGCAAATATTAAGAAATCAACTGGGACGGAAATTTCGAATGTTTTAATATAAAATTTAACCAGTGAATGGTAAGCGCATAGAAAAGTGTCGAAGACTACACATATTCAAGTCGCACGAATATCAACACAAAAAAGAGCAAGAGCGTTTTTATGTTCGATTAGGCACACGAAATCTGAAATCTGAGGGCAAATCTGAAGAAGCCCAAACGAATACCACATAAGAAAGTCCCTAAAGAATTGAATTGAAGTGTGTGTTGTATTATCAATACTTTCTAAAAATCTATACCGATTTTTTTTAGCATGGGATTTACCAGATAACGGAAAAAAAATTTCCAATTTAACAAATATACTTGAATACGTTAATGTGCAAATATGCATTTTACGTACCATTTACAGATTAAAAATTATGCTAAAACTAAAATATCTTTTTTCCCACAGTAAAAAAACGCTTTCCCCAAACTCTGATAAAATATCTACTGTTTCAATATGGCTTCGAAATGAAAATCGACGAAAAACATTTTTTTTCTTTAAAGTATACCTGCAATAAAAGCTTGAAGTTACAAAATCTCTTTTAAGAAAAGTGGAAGAACCGTATAAGTTGATTTTTCTCTGATTAATATCATGAGATAGATTTCTGCTAGATACTGAAAAAAAAAACTATGATTATATTAAGGTATTTGGCATTGTGAACAAATTATATCAGGAATTCCTCTTTCCAACAATTTCATAAACTATAAGAACTTTTAAACTGAGCTGCGATGTGAACGCCGTGTAACTAAAGGGTACCAAAAATGTTGAACACAGTCGCCCCCACTTACAAAATGGCCTCGTGATTGACATAAATTGCCTGCATAGGATTTCCTAAGTATGCGTGCGGCAGCAATGGCGCTCCTTTGATTTGTACAGGCACTAATACTTAGGAATTCCTATGCAGGAAAAGCAGCTTGTAGGCAAATGTACCGTTTCTGCTCTCAGTTGGCCCTCTAGTTTGGATCCTCTTTGGTCATTAGTTTTATAACTTAACTAGCGCTCTTGATTCGAAACGAATAAAAAGTGTAACAAAATGCCGACTATTATTGGATTTCTCCATAGAATGCTAGAGACATCTATTGGGTGTTGGTAGATTTGCGAAGTTAAACGGTTGAAATTCTAATTGGTGCGGAATGTTTACAACAGATGTCGCATCGAAAAATACGTTAGTTCAAATTGTAAAATAGATGGAACCAAAAGAATTTGAACAAAAAATCGTTCTGTAATGCATTTTTGCCCCATAAATTACAGATTTCTATTACATTTCTGTTTTTTTTTTTTTGGAAATATGCAATACCACTTTGCATATATTTTAAGCAAGACATTTTTCTGGACATTTTTACAAATTTGCAAGTGATATGTTGGATAAACTTACTTCTTTGTTCAACTTATAAATCGAAATGTATTATATATAAGCTTTTTCTGTCTTGAATGTATTTTTAAAAAAAAGTTATACACATTTAAATTCCTCACACTAATGAAGCCCATAAAACCTACTTTATTTCTGCTCCTTTTAATTTGTTTCCAATTTATTCCGCTGTGAACCAAGAGCGCTAGCGCTCATTGGGCACCCAACGCGAAGTTGGCTACTAGCAGTCCATAATAAATATAATAAGCCTTTGCTACCAGTCTACGTTTAGACTTCTTTCGCGCGGATAAAGTGGTTATATCAGCAAAAAAATAAAAACATTCGCTTGGCACCACTTTCCGTGGTATTCTATTTTAAGAACTCGTCAGGAATGTGCGTCTAAATGCGTCGTTGAACGCCAAAGTCGTCGGTCGTCGTCTAAATCTTTTTAAAAGTGCACCCTGCAAGCAGAGTTGTGTTTGATTCGATCCGCACACGCACACCGCACACGAAACGTGTTATCACTCGGAAACTTAGTTGAGCAAGTTCCTTTTCATTATTTTTTTTTCACATACCCATTCTTCTTTGCCACTCCACTTTGTAGAAGGAATGTGTGTTTCGTGTTTTTTTTTTATATAAAACTTCCTTTTGTACCGTCCTTGGCGATCTAGATTCCGGCCCGTCGTCGTGTTCTTCGTTTTTGACATGAATGAGTGGTGCGATTCTTTCGCAAGCAAATATTTATACAAATGGAATTCGAATGAAGAGGAGTGGAATATTTTTCGTCTTTCTTTCTTTTTTTTATAAGGAATGCATTTTGCCGGAAATAAACACAACAAAGAGTGGTGGAAGAGACAACACAACAGCTAGTTATACAAAGCCAAAGTTCAACCACATTTCAGCAGTAGGTATATGTAGTTGTAGTTATGGGAGAGCCCACTTTCGTTTGTTTGTCACGTATGCAGGATGAAACAAAGAAACGAAACAAACCTATGAATTTTGCGGCTTCTTCTTGTTGTTTTCTTTGGCGCAACATTGCACTTTGTGTGGAATTTTTGTGCAATTTCTTAAAACGGCAGCAGCCATCGTTAGGTTGCATGTGTTATGGCAACAAATTGCAAATTTTTTTAACATTTTCATTTTTAGACCTATACCCTGACTGGCTGAGTGCTTCTGCAATGACAGGCGAACAAAGTGTTGCTAAATTTGCCATACGATGGTCGTAATAGATGAGCAAATATTTGCTCATTCATGTGTGTTTTAAATGTTGATAGTTACTGTTAGTATATTGGGGGTAGAAAGTAAAAGCACAAGTGTGTGGATGCCCATTTTGTGTACTCTTATGCACGATTTCATCATCCAAAATGTGTCCTTCGGTAATTGATAATTGAATATGAAGTACATGCAACTAACTATATGTTGTGCCCCTGGTTGAAGGCTCTGATGCTGAGAGAAAGAGGTAATGTGAAGATTGGCAAAATAATTGGGGTAAGTCGCCTGACTGCCAAAAAGAAGCATTTACGACTTCTGGTTCTTTCTATTGGTTAAGTCATATCACTTACGATTTTGTTCGATTCTCATTTCGGAACGCTTCGTTTTTTGACTGAAGCGCTTTGAAATCTTTGCGGGGAAAAGTGCTATGTTCCTATTCTTTTAAGACGGCTTTTAGACGGTTGGTCTACTCATAAATCCTCTGTGAATCTTAGCTTAAACAAATCACGAAATGTGTCTTACAAGGAGAACATCATTAATAATATGAATGCACCTAGTTGACTCTCCCGAGTGGCGGTGTTTTCCTTTCCGAATACAGCACTGAAGTCTGCGAGCCCAACTTTAGCATTGTACTCCGGACAGGCTCTTTCCAGGTGGCCAACTCTTACAAAGGGTGTTCATTTGTACAAGTTTTTCTTAGGCCCATAAGGGGTTCATCCGCCATCATTTATTTTTCTGCAACCAGACTTAACCTTAAAAAATCATTACTGACATCAGCTCCAAAGATGTCTGAGTAGCTTACCGTCCCTCAACTTGAACGACACCCTTGATGAGTTTAGCAAGGTAGCTCTGGATAAACAAGTTCCAGATCAGCATCAGGTGGTTATTACGGCTTGCTAAACTCAATTGATATAAAAGAGCAGATGCGTAAGGTGTCGATTACACTAATCATAGATCAAGTGCGAAAGAATATGATTTCGAGTAAATCAAGTCTTGAAAGATCTTTCTGCTAACTTTAGGAAAATATCTCTTCGAGGGGAGTTCGCGGGTATCCAAAAAAATTTTCAAACGATAAGATTTGTGGAAGGTTTTTTTTTTCAAGCATGTGCAGGGATGTACATTGTATTAACTGACAGGTGAATAGAATACACGCCAGGTTATCGAAGTTCATCAGTAATTAATCGATATGTTGAATGCGACGGATTTAGTTTGCTTTCTACACTTTGGCCCGTTGAATCTGATGACAATCACAAAAAAACACACTGAAAGTCGACCATAACTGAAAGAATAAGGGAAACTGTGCACGCCGAATGTTGAGCAAAAAAGGGAAAGACTTTAATAATTAACCTCTTCTCATCAAAAACCACGCTCTACAAAAATCAAAAGAAACGAAAGGAAGTGACAGAAAAAAGGTAATGACAGTTCAAGTTCGGATGTGCAAGTGTCCACCTGTAGATGTCACCGGTAACAAAAAGGGGAAAACATGGCGACGATTCTTGTGAGTGAATCGATCGCAAACACCGATGACAGTTGAGTAACTGAATGTAGAAAAACTCCGCAAAATTTATGCAACGGATCTGCGATGGATTATATGGGACTTCCGTTACATACGTCATTTGTTAACACAACGGATGCGACGGATTTAATGTGTTTGGACCTGCACCAACAAGAAATATGAAAACGCAACACACTTCTTTCGCCACGTAGGTATATGAAGCATCAACTTAAAGTAACTCTGTTGCTGCGTTGCCATACGGAGGAGACATTAATATCGACATTAATACAGCACCAGAAAGGGGATACAAACATCCGGTAATTGTTGTTTGTTGCAATTTATAACTCATTAATTAATTATATGCCTTCAACGTACTACAAATATATATGTATAACTCTGAAACATATAATAAACCACTGCACTTCCCCGTGACACTATCTTTTCAACAATTTAACATTCAAATTACCTTTATACTTTTAAAGGGGGCTGAACCGAGTTTGCTTCAGCTATTATTAAAATGATTAAACGTCAGATAGAGTCTGTCAATTGTTTTAGCGTTATAGGTTGCGTTAGGTTTAGGAGGATTTTATGCACTTTTCGAAAAGCGCGCGTAAAATATAATCATCAAATGAATATTGACAGAACGTGTTCATTTCTGTTGAACCACAAGAGAATCTTCCAAACCCGACATCATTGACAGTTCGAAACTGTCAGTTAATTAAAATGGCTATTTGATTTCGTTATTCCTTCATAAATATAGTTAATGCGGGGCTAAAAAACAAATTAACCCTCACTTAACCCAAGCAATTCTATCTGGCGAAACTTGTTCGGGGAGTTAAAAAAAATAACGTAAACTATAACCCCCCACATTCCAGCTATCCACAACACACTTGTAACAAACTCGACAGAAGAGGAAAGTGGTTTGGGTGCTGCTACTGCACACACGCTGTTTTAATACAGTGACGACACTACTATGCCTGCGCCTCTGTCGGCGAAGAAGTACATTCCAAGTTTGGTTCAGTCAGTCAGTCAGTGGTTAGACGTTAATCGTAAATGTCGATGGATTCCCTCTGCTGTACTATACGTTAGTTTATTGATCAACTATACAAACCTCGCAGACGACGACTGCGCGGCATGGCACATTAACCATATCAACAATTAAAATGTTAAATTCGACGCTTAATCGATTTGTTTGTTTATATCTTTCGGTTAGTGAAGACAATACGATGCGAAGCGCCATTTACGTCTCCGCGCGCAGTGAAAGTGACAAGAATATTCAAATTTATTCGCTAGAATGTTAAATAACCGCCACTTATGGTGACATTCTGATTTGTGAGTGACAGTCAAACAAAAATCGCGTCATCCAAGTGTATATGCATATTTTTGAATCCAAAGTTACTGTTGGTGCGCGGCGCATATTGTTTGAGTTCGATGGTGTTCGATGAAAGCGTAGCTTTAAACCTTCGGGATATGCATAAATACTACTAAAATGAAACGATAAACTTTCTCTGCAAACAAATAATAATTAAATATTGCGACTATTCGTTTTATTCGCAGATCGTAGTGACAGTGAGTGCATCCGCGATGATGAGTGCGTTTTATTCCTCACAGAGAAAGCAATTGCAGTCAGCGAACGTTTGTTCGAAAATGTGCTAGCTATGTGTCACACATATTTAAATCTGGCACACAAATGCGTGTTTCATTTGACAGTTGACATTAAATCTTGCGTATTCCCGAAATATCACAATAAATTGGATCAAAGCCCACCAACCTCTTGGTCTCGGTTGAACAAACTGTTTTCCCATTCTCAGCGGGGAAATTAATGGAGAACAAGAACACTTTTATGTGCGGCGAATTAAGAACGTATTTTTTTTTTTTTTGAATTCTTGAAAGTGTGAATGCGCGCAATCTAAATTTGGAATGTCGCGCAATTGTTTAACGACGTCAACGAGAGACGAAATTTAATTTCCTGTCCTCCGCACACAGTTAATAGGTTAATTTGTGTGTTGATATTGTACTGTTGTGTTGTTGCGTGTTTAGTGGAGGCCAAAAGCCGTATATGCATTGTGTACGTTGAGCAATTACGTACTTGATTTGAATTATTAATGAAACGAGGCGAGGATTTGATTAGATTGCTAAATTGAAAATAAAAAAATAAAACATAAAGCGGAAACTCGGGAGGAATTTCAAAATTATATTACATTTTACATCCCCAAGGGGTTCGTCTCTTTTTGAGAGAGAGAGATGATGTCATGCGTCCTTTTTGAGTGGTTGTTTTTTTTTTTTTTTTTTTTCATTAATTTGGTTTAAAATCAGAAATTCAAACAAAGCAAAGCACTTGTGACTTTTGAGTGTCAAGTCAATGACCGCTCTTTGAATGGCGCAGCCTATTTATAGTTTGAATATGGAAGGGTACAAACCGCTTTCTCAAGTGTTTGTGATGTTATTTCCCCTTAGCCGAAACATTTTAGGGTGCACAGTCATGATCTTTATCCCATCGAATACTCTCTTCTACCGGATGGGTTAAGTTGGTTAAGTTGATCAAGGGGGAAAGTTTGTAAATGAGACTTAGTCGGTAAAGAGGAGGTTCATTTATAACGACAACGGAGATACAGAGTTTAAGAACTGCCTTTTCTCTTTTCTTCAAATATTTTCAATTTTCCTAGTCACAGCTATTGTCTGCCATCTTCCGTAGAAGAACGTGAAAACTGGGGCAATTAACCTAAAAGGCCCTAGTCTAGTCTAGCCTTGTCTTCTCTACGTTTGTTGACATTTAGCAAGGTCGAATAGATGCGTCAGCTCTGTAGATGTCTTTCTGATCCTGATGTATACGACGTTGACTACTATTTTAAGAAATCATTGCCTCAGAGTTTAAAATTCGACAGCATACTCTTTCGTAGCTATAAAACTTGCCATCGAGATAATACATGGGAAGGTACTCGTAGTTTGCCCTTAGAGATAAATTCCAAAGTCTTAGAGCTTCTTCCAGTTCTTTGTTCGTAGATGGTGAGTCTGGGCTTTGGTGGGTTAACTTTTTCGTGAGTGATTTCCTTCAGAAACCTGAGTTCTCATCCGGCAACTTTTATATAGCTTTCTGGGCAATAAGAAGTGGTGGCTTGGGAGAGAATGTACTCAACTTCAAGTGCTGATGCTGTCAAATGTTTTCAGTTTAAAAGGAAGTGATTTTTGCGGAAAATTCTTAAAAAGAGAGGTTAAAGACGGCCTTGCCAAACAGATTCTCCCTTTCCATGTTACTCGACAAAACCACAACTTTCACTAGTACAGTATACAATTATAGTGTTTTGGATCCCAACACTGACTAATTTGTTGCTGCTATTAAGAGGGTTGCTTATATCCGGGGAGTACTGTAGTAAGTTCCAGATCGCACCGCTTTATTATTGGTAGGTATCGAAGCTAAGGCTACCTTTCGGGTGTTGAATCTACGCTGTCTGCGTGGATAGAAATAAAAATTTTTCATTCTGTAGCTTGTTTGTTTTTGGAAGAAGGGTATTTCTAGCGTCTTCCTTTTTTTTACTTTACAAAAACTGCAGCAGCTTAACAATGTCCTATTTACATTGCGATAATAAATTTTCTGACCATGGCGTTGCCAGAGTCTATATTAGTGGCGTCTTTTAGCTGTCTTTATTTCATGAACCAAACTTCTTTGCTGAATCCTTATTTAGAAAAACTAAAGAAGCGATGACTTTCTTACAGTTTGTAGATGAAATGTCCCGTGGACGAGTTCATCTATAGTTGTGGCTGACACCATCAGCTAAAGCTGGACTGGCTTCCTGCCCACATAGAGATAAATACTTGGTAACTTTAAAGCAGACGAGCTAGGAAAGCACGACAAGGGAACCTTTGTCAATGTCAAAATACAGAATCTCATTGTCAATTTAAGAAGACGGTTTAATTATGACAATTTCTAACAGTCACGGATAGATGGCGCCAAACAAAAAGCCTACTAAATATCACGATTGGAACTCTTGTCGGGGTACTAACAGGCCTTCGTTTATACTATATCCTTTATCAGTCTAGACATCAAGGCTAGCACTCATATGTATTTAAAATAGTTTCCTTTGAAGACCCCATGAGGCAATTTTTGTCCGCAAAGTTGTATGTGTCCCCACCTATGTCGCTTATTTATAATTCGCTCAAGTTTGAAGAGTATTTCAAAGCAAGTCAGTAAAAAAGCCACCTTATCGTGTTTAAAACACGTCGCCCCGCATCGCAACAACACTCGACTTATAAATCAAATCCCTTCTCAGCTTTTGACTTAAACCTGAATATTATAAAGGGACCCCAGCAAAACTACAAAATTCCCAGTGAAAAGTGTTCAGTGAAAACAGAAAAAAAGAAGACCCTCAGCAACTGCGCAATGCCACTCCTGGCAACATCCATCATCTGTGCAAACATTCACCATCACTGACTACGCCAAATATAATGGTGACAACAATTAAGATAACCTGTGACGGAGTATTCATCCAATCGAATTCATATCTATCCCCGGCGACAGCTGTTGTCAAGTCCCAGATCACCATCCCCTCCGGTTGCAGTGGCGGCAAAGAGAAACCCTCAGCAAAAGCCACCACAGTGCGCCTGTTGTCACCCAAGCCAAAGAGCAAGCGTTATGATCTCAACGACGTTTACCTGTGCCAGCAGATCGTGTCAAAATCATCTCCATCCATCTACTCAAAGACTTTGCTAAAGATTTGCCGCAGCACGAGTTGCCTGACTACCAAAGAGCAGCAGAATCTTCAGCACCAGCAGCAGCAGCAACAGTTTGCCACATCTCGAAACAAGTCTCTGACTCATCACAGACACAAGCGGCGGAGCCAAAAGTTATGCCATGAACTTTTCAATTCAAAAGAGCACGTCGATTCGTCGGCTAACAGTGGCAACAGCAGTGTTGTGAAAAAGTCAAAAAATTGCATGGAGCTGAAGCGAAAATCATTTCCATCGAGAAAATTACTCGAGACTTATTATTATTGCGGCGAAACGTCGACAAATAAACAACAACAACAGCAGCAGCAGGCTGCACAAAAGAAAGTCGCATTGCTATCGGTTCCTAAGAATCCGGATCTCTTGACTGATGCATCTTACGACTGTCAAGTAGATATTCCAAAGAAGGGAAATCATCAAGAGAAAAAGCAGCAGCAGCAGCAACGCTCCAATTCTAGTGCATCAAATAGAGCAAGCTCTTCTTCGCCATCGGTTGGGAAAATACTGGAGAAAGTCTCATCAGCGTCACCCACCACCACAAATGGCAGTAGTAAGTTTGTTGAATATGTTTTCCTTGCTAACGAATTTATATATTTTTGAATGCGACCGAGTTTTTCATTTTCTTTTGCGCTGGCTTGGGGTTGGTTTTCGTAATGGTACCTGACCGCAGGGCAGGTTTGCAAATAAGGGTGACCAGTCCATTCAAGTTTTTTTTTTTTTATTTTTGATTTGATTACGCGTTACAGATTTATTTTGGCACACAAATGTGTCAAAGCTGATATTTAATGTGTCTGAACTTTAGACTCTTTGTTACGTCAAACAGAGTCCGTTAAATCGATTCCGCGTACATTCTAGAAGTTGTGCCGGTATTTCTTTAAAATATATAAACTCTTTTTAAAAACTGCGGCCAGTGTGTTGTATGTGCGTAAAATGTAGGTCAACCGTAATAGAACTATCCATGATTTTCTTAAAATAGAGTAGAAAATGAACAGCCACTCAAGTTCTCTAACGGCTTGAAATGGGTCACTAATCATTTGCAGTGGAATCAAACGTTTAATATAAATTAGGCCCGTGGAATTCCATCACGGTTTGCCCTTAAAGGTCTCGGTGTTGGAGTTCCTACCTTTTTTTTTCTTTTGGAAAAGCGAAATCTATGACCCTTTTACAGTGCCCTGAGGTGCTTGCAGATACTCGCTAGGTAATGTCTTAGGATTTTGATCTGCAGATCTGTGAATAATAAAGCTGTCGAAGTGCGCAAACTTAATCCATTGTGAACTTTCGTGTCCTGAGACCACAGTGATAGCGGTTGTTAAAGGGTTTCAGGGGTTCAGAAAGTGAAAATAGGTTATTAACACCAAAAAAGAGAGTCTACACTCTTCTTTTGCGGGGCGTTACAATAAAATTAATTTTTTTTTTTACCGTCCCCGGTCCATACGGGGCATTATGCCGCCTTCAATCCGATTGAAGAATTTGTGGCGAGTTCTCATGAGAATTTGCATGCCGGAACTAGCTTTGTAGAGGTATCCCAGGCTAGTCGTGCAGCGTTTGTTTTTTATCGACTGTAGTGTCAAATACTCACTCATGTAGGAAAAACAGAGATCGACTGTGTATTTTCAAATGCTTCTGATCGATAGTGAGCACTCTCATTTGAACTCGATTAAGTGGGCCATTCCTTGTCGAGCTTCATAAAGTTACATTTCTATCGTCCAGCTTTCAAGGCTGTCAATATACGTTTTTTTTTATTTTTCTAATTTATTTTAATTTGAGTAAATGCCCATTCATTCAACGAATCGAAAAACGGAAACACACCGCTTTTAAGGCATTTACAAACAGAACCATTTAGTACTCTACTTAACGAGAGCTATGAAACAACCAAGTTTAAAAGGAGTTTGAATAACGAACTTTTGAATTCCAAAATGTTTGCCCCACACAAAACCATCCCTGCCATGGATAGTCAGTTAATTCAAAATGTACAACATAATAAAGCGTCCCACAAGCCAGCAAATACAAATTTTCGTTCGTATTTAACCTCAAAACCGAAATGTCAAAGCTACATTTCAACCTGCGACCAAATGAAGTGTATTATGTGAATGAACTGTCAAAACATGCGAATATTCGTTAATTTGTATTCGAAGGAAGTTGACCGCTTTCATATGAATATGCCTCAGGCCCTTAATGAAGCAAAGCTTTGAAATAGTCTGCTTAATACTTTATTCTAAACCAAAAAGTGTTCCTTTCCTTATATTCCTACAATGGTAACCCACGAGTAAATATGCAACTTGGCTTTGACACCTGTAATGACATTTCAGAAATAATATGATGTGCTACCAAATTACCTATTATTCGAATATTTGGCCGGGTCCCACTGCCCGCTAAACGGCTAGCACAAAATATCACAGATGCAGGAACGCCCGCGCTAGAACGATAGCGCCAGCGGCAAAATGATATTTGACACTTTTTAGCATAATTATTTCCACACTACAATTAAAGAAATGATACAATTATGTTGAAAACTATATCTGAATTCCTATTTTAATTACGCAATTACCATTTTTTTTTGTAAACGTATTAACGATTTCCTTTGACAAGTGTTTTTGGTTTTTTTTTTTTCTCAACTCAGCGGGTAGTTTTGCGCTAGATTGAGAAATTTCCCTGAAAAGGATATTTCACAAAAGTGCTAGAAATCTAGCGCCAATGGTGAAATGTGAATTTTTTTTATGCGGAGTTTTTCATGCCGCTGGTCATCTAGCGGGCAGTGGAACGCGGCCTTTGACGATCGCAAAAGCAATTTACCCATCATCCACTTCCTGATTCAGGAAACTCCTTTGGGTCAATGTCCCTCCTTACAGTAGGGTATCACTAGTCCAAATGATTTATTTCTTAAATTTGACTTTTTTCAGTTCACCCCGCCAGGCACTATAAATGAATTCCCTAGACAAAACGCTTCAATAAACAAAGCTTATTAGTCATACAAAGCCCTATATAGTTGCTGTCGATGTCACAAGTCATTCCGGCACCGCCCACAATATTTCTATTGAGAAACCATACCCCGCCTATAGTTGGACATTACCATGAGTGCATGTCCGTCCATTGAAATAAATTTAAACCGATTGTGACTTGGCATGCACTGCAATAAAAACTGTGCTCTGCAGAATGTTTCAAACGAAAAAAATAAGAAAAAAATCTTAACTTGACCACGTCTCTGTCATCTGATTGCCCACTCCAGGCACGTCCTTCTGTGCACTTGTTTTGTATTATGCGCCATGAATGTTGCCTCAGCAAATTAATTTCGTAAAAAAGTATATGTACTTCATACTCGCATCAGATGAAGACGACAGCAGCGCAGCAGTACGGTAATACTGTTACAAAAGCGTGAGCTAAATTACGCTGAACCATAAATAAAGAGGTCTCTGCAGTCGGCGAGAAATTCGAAGCTGGGATAATTTTGTTTTTAACATTCTCTCACAAACACCACACAAAGTCATTGAATATCATTTGCATATCAATTACTTAACGAACAGCAAGCAGCTCATGTTTAGTTAGGAGATTGCCTCAATGGCGATAAATTATCATAAAAAAAAGCACAACTACTTAAGAAATTAATTAACTATTCGCATAGTCTCTTGCTGAGGAATCACAAGCAGCAGTGTTTGTTCGGAGATGCCTGATTTATACAATCAATCTATTCTGAATCATCGGTGTGACAGTCCCTGTGATATAATTTATTTCCTTTGTGTAAGTCAACAATTGCGTATATTATTGCGTATATTTGCACAGCATACAATCAAAATTATCAACATGAATGTTGTTGATTGAAGGAGGAATATTCAGTATGTCAATGACCAGTATTGTCATCATCCATGAAAAGTGGAAGGAAATTAAATGTGAAGTGGGTGGCTGGTCAGTTAAAAGGTGTTTTTCATATGAAATACTTCGGTCCCAACCGCCTTCATTTTCCTTGTTTTCTTTTTTGTGTCCCTTTCCTATGAGTTTTTGACAGTCATTCATAAGTTCTAAACTCACTCTCGTAAAAAATCGTTTATTTTACAGGGGGTGTACAGTGTATACACAGTAAACCTCAGTCTTGCGGAATTGGACCCCAAGTTTAGTAGTTCTGTTCATTTGGGCCGAGTCCCTGTTTATGAGTTTAGGATGACACACTTTGGATGGTTTTCGTTCAACGAGGCGAAGATAGAGCTTATGCTTTTTATAAAACGTTTTGAGATACAATTCCCTACTAGATTTGATTCGCAAGACGGACGGGGGCATAGGTTCTCGTACTTAACGAAGTGCACAGACGGTTCGAATAGAAACGTTGTATTTTGTAAATAACATATTGCTATAGAATATAGCTTTTCAAAAACCACAAGTAAATTGCAGGCAGATCTAATCGCTTTCTGCGAGGCCTGCCCTCAAATTAGGGTTTATTAAACAATAACCCAGCTTATCTCTCTCCTTAGTTAGAGAGATTCGCTTTATCAGTTCAATATTAGGTTATGTTTAGTTCGCGTGAAAAGCCATAGCTATTTGTTTCGTCGAGAAAACCACTGAATTATGTTTTTACACTGCTTTATTAATTACTAAAACTAATTTGCAAAAATCATAAAGAGGGAGACATTTCCTTCAGCTATTTTTAATGACCGAATTCTAATAACTAAAACACGCGAAACGCAAGACGCTATCTCGTCAATGTGACAACTGACAAGCAACTTTAATGTCGTTTTCTATTGGGACAGAAAAAGCAGTCAGATTTCATCTTCCATTGGCCGCAAAAAAGCGAGTTTTGCGAATCTCGATTTCTGAACGAGATTCACACCTACTTACACTAACCCCAAAACATTTGTCATTTGTCAAACTTTAAAGTGCGTTATTTTACGTTTTTAGAGACGACAAGTCTGTGAAAAATAGAGAAAAGTTTACATTAGGCCACTGCAATGGATATTTACATAAATTGAATAGATTTTTATAAACACAAATTACAATTTAAGTACAGCTGACTTTTAAAACACACACCACGACAAATGCAAAGAAAGAAAAATAAATCTCGTCACGAAAAATCTGAAATCTGAGAACAAAATCTGAAAATCCCAATGGAAAACGACACAAGAGTCGCCACTGAAGATTGAACTGGGGTGCGTTCATAATGATAGTGTTCAGGCAAACCTAGCGATATTGAATTGTCAGCGCTTTTGTGTATATTTTCGTCCGCGAATGCATTTTCTTTCGAAATCAGTGCTTCATTTAATTGAAAGTGCATATCCACTACTTAGTATATGGATAGAATAAACGAATAATATTAGAGTTCCTCCCTAACTACAATAAAAGTTGTACAATGGCTCGGGGTTGGTCTGAGTGCTACCGGATCCGGAGTCCCCTTGAAAAAAAAAAAAATGTGCTGGAGGCGGCTGGTGCTTATATGAGCAAGTTCGCCAAGATTGTCGAAGAAATATTTTTCGGGATGTAGTCTTCTTCTAGTAGAGGGGGTTGGGAGGTGTACAAGAGGTGAAAAATATTCCCCTTCTCCTCCTCATCAATGCAACTTCTGCAGACATCGTTTGCAAGAAGACCCAACTTGAGGGCATGTCTTCCAATTTATACTTAGTCCTATACGACGTTTGACATCTAGCATGGGCCAGATTTGTTTCGTAATGGAGGACGTGGTAAGTAGCGCTCAAAAATTGGCCATAACCGAGTGCGATTTTTGCTGGGATAAAATGAGCTAAAATTAACCAAGTTTCTGTTGAAAGAAAGAGTATTCGTTACAGAAAACTAACGAGGTAAAAAGGTTAAATGCATACTGTTAAAAACACACACTTAACAGTTGTTTTCAATCAAGTTTCTAGATTAATGTCAACCAAATACTAGTTTTATTTTGGATGGTACGACCGGGAAAATTGATAAATCGGTTATTTTTAATCGAAATTCTTTAAACAAGTTGGATCGGTTATAACAAAGAACTATATCTGTAGGAGATAGCAGGAGGAGCAGTGGCTTAGTGGTTAGTGTGTTAAGCGAGGGGTCCCAGGTTCGATCCCCCTAAAAAAGAAAAAGATTTTTTTAAGGTTTTTTTTTTCCACTACGCCATCTCTCACGAACGCCTGACAAAGATCCATCTATAGAACTGTCATGAATGAGCTTCTGAATTAACCACAATATTGTAGATCTCTTCCCTTCGTTCCAAAAATTAAAAACCCCCTGCTAGGCCTACAATTCAGCAAAAAGTTCATCCAATTATTAGGTCCTAAAGTCACCGCTCTTCATTTTGCTGAATTGTTCTTCCTAATCGAATCAAGGAACAATGTTTGCCGTTTGTAAATATTTGGACTTGGCGAATATAAAACCATCGAACACCAACAGTTCGAGTGCATATGCAAAATATGGGAAAAGAAATATAAGAAAAGTAATCAATCCCACTTGATTTGCGTTAATCTACTTATTGCCTCCAGAAGGAGGAAGCAGATTACTCATAGGTACACCATCAACCAGCTTTTTGTGGCGGTTCATTGGCTTTTGGCTTTGCCATGCCAATGTGCAAGAGTCGACTCGGAATCGAATATCAAATAATGAAAATGTGAAGAAGAGTGCAAACAAAAAAGCGAAAAAAGTACGAGTATGTATATTATGAAGAAGGAAAATCAGTTCAACTGGCTTCTTTTATACGTCTGCCTGGGCTTCCTCTCCCTTCGTATATTAAGGCGTCAAAAACCTAATGAGGAAGTCTGTCTTTCACACGTAGTAGCACGTTGTATACTTTTCCGGAAAAAAAAAACCTCACAAATACACAGATACTCGTATGCAGACGAGGAGAATACGCTAAATACAGTCTGAGGAAATTTGCAAATGGAATTAGTTTCTGATTGAAGAACGTAATTGTATCTTGTAAATGAATTAGATTTCTCATCTCATATGGCTGTCAGCTCTATAGCCATTGAAAGGCATCAGGTCGGGCGGCAGGAGGAAGATGTACAGTGTACACTGGTACCAGGGCTAAGACAATGGAGGCACTGTAATGAGAGTGACTAATTGAAACCCACATTAGAAATGAGGGCTTTCAAATCATCTTCGTTGTTGTTTTATTTATAATATCGTCAGAGCGAACAGATTGTGTGCCGAGTTGGCAGATTCTTTGTGATGAGAAACGCCCACGATTTCGTAGATTCTGTTGACACAGTCATGGGTGGGCAATGAATCATGCGGTGAACGAGTTTGCTTTTGTCAAGGACTACGATCTTTGTTTATTAAGCTAGCTAATGTGACTGTCTTTCGGACCTTATTTAAATAGCTGACATTCGACAGTTGTTTGATAGAATTTTACGACTTTTTCCCAACGATTTGCAGAGGTTATGACTTAATTTATCCGGAAGCTGACATCGTTTCTGAGATTTAATTTTTCATTCATTTAATTTTCTGCACTAGTCAGGGTAATGAACCCTTTATGGCCAACGGTAGCCCATTCCCCCACGTCTTCCTTAACCTCTGAGTAAGTAAATTACACCAATGAGTGCAGTGGATAAGCTGCAATGCTGCCGTCACCAATGTGCTGGATTTTACTCGGATAAGTTTAATAGATGGATTCTGGAAGAGGGGATTTACTGGCTAACTTCACCGGATATACAGCTTAAGCTGGTCAAAAGGCTTTAAAAAGTATTTTCCAACTTAATATGGTGTCATCCACCAATTGTGTATAAGAACGCTTAGATTCCAGACCACGATTGCCAGCACACTCTCTTCCACCAGACAACAATGAGCCATATACGAGTACACACAGTCATGCAAAATGTTCGGTCTATGGAGACTCATTCTATTTCAAGGGTATACCAAATTCTGTAAAATATCTCTGGTGCATTGATTTATATTCTCAAAGTATTACTTTTTCTTTTCAAGTGCTATAATCGGCTCGTGGTGAGGCGATGACGCCGACATATCTGTCACAATCGTCACTCATCAAAACCCATCGGTGAGGAAATATTTGTAAAAGAAAAAATGTGTTGCCGTCCAAACTGTCCGAAAAATTATACCCACACGTTGTATGCAAACGAAAGTACTATTAATCAGTTTGTGTGTGAACTGCCATGCGAAATCGCATGTACATATTACAAAGCCATAGCGACACGGCTTAATTTTTAAATTAATATGTGTCACTCCATGTTAAACGAGCGGATCCACTGATTCGGATACGACTCCGCATCCCGGCAGTTTGTATTTTTAAACATTTTTCGTTTTCCCCGTCTTGTTGGTTCACCTTTGTCTGACGCAGAGAAAGTGACTTTGCAACTTTCTGCATGCTCAGTTGCAACATTTGCGTTCCCGCTGCAATAAATAAACGTAAAACTCATGCAATCTCAGCCAAAGACACGATGGCGAATGCAACTTTAATCCACTTAAAGTTCGCCTTGCAAAATTAACTTTCCTTATTACGATTTGCAATCGCACTCATATATCGTATCGACTTTCATTGAGCGATAAAGCAGTCTAGATTAGATTGAAACTCCCACCTGATAAGATGAACATTCGGAATGTCAAACAACTGCTTGGCTAATGTTCTCTACTATGCACTTTGCAATGTTTGCGTTTTTCCCCCCAGACATAATTACATTTGCGCTTTGATCGGTAGGGAGTTAAATATTGGACACAAAAACCCGCTGTTCCATGGGAATGATGGCAAACAAACACAAACAGACTTTTGTCGCTTTTGCGATGAACTAGTTCACGTTGCGTGATCAACTGGGCAAATGCAAAAAGGAGCGCACACCGTATTGTGAATGAGACAATGCCGCAACACAATAGTACAGCTAGAATATTGTAAAAAGCTATCATACAGCTGTGGACCTGTTTGATGGCAAAAGGGATCGTCATTATTTACAAAAAAAAAGTCACGTAGGTCTAAATGGAACACACTTGTTAGTTGGGTTTATCAGAAAATGTGTTCGTTCTATGGTGATGCAATTTTTGTAGTTAATATTTTCTGACCGTTTTAACTTGTTTAAAGAGAATTTCTCATGTCAGTCATTTTGAAGGTCTCTTCTCTGTCGATTTACATTTTACACTGCAAAGGTTTTCTATCGTGGTGTTCATTAACCAAATATCACAGGGAAAACCTATTGCTACTTTGCAGGAACAAATTCAAAGGATTTGTCATGATCGGGATGAAGATAAACAAAAAATACTACTCGATGTTTCTTTCATCCTGAATGTTTTTCGAAACAAAAGACAAATATCTGCGAAAATCGTAATTAGTGAGCGAAAAACTCTCAGAGATAGGAAAATTGACTGAGAAGTACGAGCATTTGACTTATTTGAAGCCCCACCCAACTCAAGCGCAGTGTTCAGTTCGAGGGTGAGTTTTTTTGTCTCTACAAAAATACCATTGATCTAAAATTCAGTAAAGAAATTCCAAAATGTATATACAGTTCAAACTCTTAAGTCTGGTATCTAGTTCAAGCGGAATTTAATTATCTATATTGAAATCGCTCTTGCCTAAAAATTAGCAAAATAAAAAAAAAAATCCATAGATGGTATTCCGTTCACGGGCATAATCAGTCGAGGTTAAATGTGCTCTCGCCACAAGAGTTTCCGCACTAATTACGCGCGCAATTCATCTAGCAATTTTTGTATTTATATTAAGCGTAAATTGGACGGGAATATTTGTAGGACAATGAATATGAATAGTACGATTTCGTTTTTATCGTTTGAACGTTAGGCAAACTAGACATAATATTACACATAAATTTGTCTAAACGCATTTTGCTCTCATAAATGTAATTGAATTGTACATTTTATAAAGAAACTAAAATTCCACTTCAACTTACCACTTGCGGAATGAAGTATAAACAGAACCTCATTTAAATTTCGTTGCAATTTTGTACACAGTCAACTATTTTGTATTCTTTACCTGGCGACGTTCAAAACTCTGCTAAGTCTGACAGTAGACCTAGATTAATCACGTGAACAGTTTTTTTTAAGTTGACGTTTATGAAAGAAGAAATTCCTAACCAGAAAGAAACAGTTGACGCTTATGAAAGGGAAGCAGAATTCTACTCACGAATTCCTCGATTAAGAACTAAGTTGCAAACGTAGCAAAATTAACGTTACCGATAAATTTTGTTTTTAGCATTCGGGAAAAATCAAGTCTGCACAAATCAAGTCTACTACAATTTTGATAGTGTGCTTATCATTAAGTTAGTCTTAATTTAATTGTCGTTCAGGTTTCGAAAACTGAGTTTATATTTATGGTTTAGTTTTCCGGTCATAATACGCAATTAGTGATTGAATCAAGCTTCCAGTATCGCCAAATTCGTACTCCATCATTTACGATCGCCATGTTGTTCATTTGACAGATGTGACGCTCAAGTGAGGAGACTTTCTTACACCTTAATATGGAAGTCTGCAGATATACTGTTGATTTGATATGCTACTGCTTAGATAGAGATCTAGGAAGCCAAATATTGTTCTTGCCATCTGTTAACCACTTCAATTAAACGTAATATTTTTTTTTCCAGTCACAGTTCGCACAATTTATTAATTTATTATAAAACTTCTTGTGTGCCTAGTTTAACTTTTATTTCAATGTTATTTTAAGTTAAAGGGCATGCAAATTCAAAACGATTCTTGTAGTTATAACAAGTTCCTAACCTGAAAGAAATATTTGTCTATCTATCTATAACAACGTTCGTCTGAACGACGTCTTTTCCGAAGTTTTAGTGACCATAATATTCTATATTCACATTTGTGGCAAATGGAATAGATTATTCTTTAAAACCCTTGTGTTGAGCACTGCAGAGTTGCTTTTAGAGGTATGCAGATCGTTTAGATCTCAACAGTTTCGTAATTTGAACATGTGTATTGACATAATCGGGCTGTCAAAACATATTGTCAGTACTAGATTCTGAACTTTTGATGTGTCCTACTTTCAAGTTTAGTTTTATTAAGAAAATGTAAAATGCCATATTCAGTTCGTTCACCGACTTCTGACAATCGGTTCCATAGTTTTTTAGAACCAGAAAATGGCGGTTAAAAGTGGTTATGAGAAAATATTACTGCATGGTATTATTCACCCTTTTTTATGGGACATACATATACTTTTTAACTTTAAATAACTTGATTGCAAAAACTGATCAAGCATGCAGTTCGTATCACAATCGTAGATAGTTGACAGACTTTTAAAAACAAATATCGAAATGGCACACACTAGTAACGAATGCATTGCAAAAGATAAAATGCGAATTACCTCACTCAACTTGTCGGACATTTGTATAAACAAATAACAATACAGATGTGTACACATGTTTTTATACAAACTAACAACAGCACCACCTGATGTTTTGCACATTTAGCTGAAAAATGTTTCCATTCGCAGGCGCACTCTATATTTACATTTATTGAATCAAAAATAAATAATTATTTCAAGTGCACACTCAATAATATGCGTCACAAACGAGCAATACAGCGTTCAGCCGAGTGATTTGCATTCTCCCCCTTCAATTACTATTTTCATCAGAAGATATGTGTACGTAGAGTGTTTGTTGTGACTAGATAAAGAACCCCCTCCCAGTATTGTATATGGACAGAGACAAAATTTGAAAATAAAAACACCGAAAAATACAAAAAAAAAAAAAAAAAACAGCAACAACGATGACAACAACGAAATTCACTGTCAAGGTCGACCGCATTAAACGAACAATATTTCGACGTTGTCGTTGACTGTTTCATTTAACACGAGAATGGTATATCTTGCCTGCGCTATCTGTCATTAACGATACAAGTGCCACAAGCCGCAGGCACTTGCTACGAGTGCTTTTGTTGCTGTTTTTGTCGTTTCATATACATTTTTATGGAAGCTCCGCGTTTATGTGTACCATTTAGAATAGGTAGGTAGTCGTCGCTGGAGAGCATCTCAAGTAGATGCTAATGTATGGTATTCGTTTAGATACGACTGCAAGACAATATCTGGGCAGAAGGGTACTCTCAAATGACTCATTCTCGACAGTCGACAGCACGACAATACTATACACGGCAAACGATTCGAATTACTCACTGACAAGGCAAGGCAATTACGGTGTGCCAACTTCCTTCCTCAAGCCATCAGCGACAGAGGCACTGTGGGAAGTTCTATACCTAAAAGTTACACAATAAAGTTGACATTGAAGCCGCCGCGCAGTGTCACGTCAGCGCCAGGGGTATAGGTGGGAAGACTACACATATATACGTATGTTGACAATCAACAGAGATCGACTACTATCTACATACAGATGCGATAAAGCGAAAATGCAAACAAGGAATATTTTCAAAGCCAACGACTAATATACGACTTCAAGCTCGACTTGGCGAATTTTATTCGTTTATTGCCGCGTAGTTTATTATTTCCCCTCAAAATCCATTGAAAACGATGAGACCCGTGGAAATTTATTGTTAATTCCGAAAAAATTAAACCTTAGGTTACAACACATTTATGGTGTGGTGTGGTTGTAGCCTTGTGGTTTTTTGATTGAAAACACAGAATTGCCATTGTTGGGAGTACTAAAACGAGTTCGCTTACTCGACGCTTTGCGTAAGTTGAACTCGAGACGAAACTGGTATTCAGATTCATTCATAGTTTTGTTTTTTTTTTTTCGAAATGGAATGCAAAATAATGACCGATTGTCATATAAGTAAAAGTTGAGCACGGCACACTTGTCTTACCACTCTGGTTGATTATTTGGACTTTTTATGTATTTTCTTGTTTGGATAATCTATCATCTTGTCAAACAAGAGTCCGGAGTGGTTCTATTGTTTGCGGTGAATGAGTAAATTTCAAAATAAACTGTTGCATGTGACTCAGTGTCAAGGTTACTATATACACAATGAAGTTTCTGAGTTTGGTTTCGCTAATGTTTGCTCAATCAGACGACGAAATCAAACTAGACGTGTTAAATTAGCTTGGCATTACTTTTGTTTAACTATTGTTATGTAGATTTTATAATGTTAATAGATTTCTATTGATTCAAAGCGTCCCATTCAAGTTTACAAATTGGGGGGACTTGCAAGAGTTAGTTTTTTTTTTTTTTCAATTTAAAAGTGGTCTGTGACGTGAAGGATTTAACCCTTGGACCTTTCAATTACAGTTCAATTTTTATAAGAACCGTCACATGTAAATATAGCTACTTGGTTAAAAAATCCCATGTAAATGCCACTGACCGCTAGCAAGACAGTGACGTACGAGAATTTGTATATATACTGCTTGTAAATTTACAAGGAGACCAACAGAAACATTATCTCTTTAGTTAGACTTTTTTTCCATCGTCGGTTAGATCTACCTCACTATTCTTCAATGGAACACAATGCCATCCATTGTTGAAACCCCGTAACGTTAGAGAGTCCATTCCGATTGAATAAGGCAAGTACTACCAGGCCACCACGGGAATTTAATATACAAAAATGTTTCCATCTCGTTGTTTAGCATTCTCAAACTACAAGTGGATTGGAATTGCGTGCTTTTTTCGTATGTACTACAAAATGTTTCATGCTCATTGCTGGGACTAAAAAACAACACATTTCCACCTAACCGCCGAACAGATCGATCCCCACTCGAACAATCTATCAAAGCTTTGACAATCTGTAACGAATTTTCTTAAAAAAACATCTATGTAATTGTGACATTCGTAAACATGTGGTAGGTAATTTGACTCGGAGTGCCTCTCGTTGTCATTTCCTGAATTATTCACGTTCTCTTTACTTAAACATTTTGTAAGATCTTGTGAAAACTAATAGCCCAGTTCTATCAGTTCTCCGGCTGAATTGGCTACAATGGAAAGATTTCAAAGTTCCTACGGCAGCGGCACTTTTTCCTTTTAAACAATTGTGAGACTAATCTGTACTAAAAGCTATTATCTGTTACAATCCAGTGCTGCGTATAAACTTGACGCAATATCCATCGAGGCATTGAAATGAATGTCGTATACGATTTGTGTTAGGCAAATAACACGGCTGATGTTTAATTATATAGTAGCACCCCTGTTTTGCTATTCATATTTGGAACGTGGCGCATTAATTAATCATTCGTTACTAGCGCAAGTGACCTGCTTTATATTCTGTGCAGGGATAGAGCCAGGTAATGCCCCTTGTTTTCAAATCGCGTAACAACGTAGTCATAAGTCCGTAATCTGTTGTCCAGTTGACACGACATTCTCTTGAGTAAACCTACAAAAAATTGTTCATCAAAACACTTACTGACTTTGCATTTTATTTCGTTCCAGATGTGGATGTAATCGGAAAATCGACGGTGCAACGTCATCAAATCGATCGCTGCACAACAGTGATTGATTTATCGCAGAAGTTTAATGCTTCTCGCATTGATTTCACATCTAAAAAGCCAGAAGACGAACCACTCACAACCGATCAACAGCTACACCGCGCAGAAGAAGAGGCTAAGCAAAGCCCTAAAGCTGGCGCTATTATGAATAGTCACGCGACAGCAACGCAGGCACTTAATTTGCAATCGAGCGCCGGTCAGACATCAGTTGTTGGTCATCATCGTGGATTCTCGCAGCCATCGGTTGTAGCCAATTCAGCCGGAGATCCATGGTTCCTACAATCGACTGGTCATCAAATGCCCCCAACAGCGCCTATCCGACACAATAAACGTCCAGCACCGCAACCAGGTACTGGCAACAGTTGCATTGCGGCAGGAATCGGTGTTACCAGTGGTTTGCTGCAACAGCAGCAACAACTAAGCCAATCTCAACCGCATATTGTACCACCGACAATTCCACCCCATCAAAATAACGTGGTAGTACAATTCATTTCACTTTGTTGAAATTTTAATAGAACGGTATCTTCTTCTTTTCTTGCACAGAATCAGCATATTCATGTCTCCTCGCACGCTTTAAATAGTCATAACTTAATATCCGCCGCCGTCGCCAATCATTCGCCCAAGTCGCCAAATCAAGGTTCTGTCGGACTGACAGCAGTCAGTGCGGCCGTAGTCGGCCAACAACAACAACAACCACAACAACAACAACAACAACAACAGCAGCAACAACATATGCTCGGCCAGCCGACACATGCGATGGTCACATCGAGTTCGGCCTGTCAAGCTCAGCTTTTAACAAACTCGTCCAACAACAATCTGATGTCGTCGTCATTAAATGCTGCTCAACTGCAGAACCATATGAGTCCTGCGGCTGCTGTTGCCGCAGCAGTTGTCAATTCCGGTGCTGGTCATGCAGTGAAACTTCATCCTGGTGCAGGTGTTGGTGTGTGCGCAGAAACGCTCATGATGCATCCGAATTTGCGACAACAGCAGCAGCAACAACAACAATTACAACAGCATCATCCAACGCAACAATCCGCAATGTCTCTATCTGCGACACAGTGTCCCCCAGTGATGCACGTAGCCGTGGGCGGTGGCGTCAGCAGCGGCGGTGTCATGTCGACGTCGTTGCACAACTTTGATGCGAACGGTACTGCGTGGAATAGTACCTCATCTCTATCACCCACCATATCGAATTCATCCTCTGCCGTCAATCATCAAACGATACAACAGCAGCAACAACAACAACAACAACAACAGCAGCTACAGCTACAGTTACTGCCACAACAGCAACAACAGGGACTACTGCAACAGCAATTGATGCACAACCAGCATCAGCACCGGAAATGCGAAGTGAAATTAAATGCAATGCCGTAAGTGTTGGTTACTATTTTATTTGGTTTCTTGTTTCATTTATGCGAATAATGTATGTATAATGGTGTAAGCTTCTTCTTTTTGCAATGAATGCTAGCTCGTATAATAGACTCTGTTCTCTAATTACCGGCTTTATGGGAAAATTGTAACGTATCTGAATCATAGAGACGCCGATGTTGTGGAGGCGGCTAATGGATGATAACACAGCACTCCGGATTTGGAAGAAACTCATTATGCATCTCTTCTTTGATATAGTTTCGCTTTGGAATATTCAATTGTCACTGGTTTTTGGGGTCAACGTTTTACGAAATTCGATACTTGTCGCCTGAATAGTAATACTGGCTAGAAACAGAAACAAATAAATTGGAGTTGTGCGAACTATGAAGTCAATGAGACCTATTGTGCTCGCGCAACGCTTATACAAACAATTAGAAGGCATACGTTGGAAAAACCAAGTACCTACTCGTTCGTCTATAAATTGCCTATTTTCATCGTAGGTATTTAAAAGCACCCTCGGTATCCAGGAGAGTCCTCCTTTCATGATACCGTGAAAGACTGTCATGTAGTGGAGGGAAACTAGAACTATCTCGTGAGCTTACCACTTGCTCTAGGGACTTGATGTGATCACTTACAAAACACAAATAAATGGGTAACATACCCGGCCGCCGGGAAGTGTAAGGATGGCATCCTTGGTGTTGGTTTAGACCTTGAATGGCTTGGAACTGCTCATTTTTACTGTATTTTACTTTGGTCCACAGCTTTGTCGAACTCTTTCCCAATTGCCGTGACTCCTCTACAACTGTTCCGCAACTAGACGTATATTTTTTAGTCAATTAGTTGTAGACAGACTGTAAACATCTTTCGATTGTCCCGGACTCTCGCTCGTGGATGTTTATGGCCTATGGTATATCGTCAACAAAGCCGACCACCTTTTTATTCCGTGTGGCGGCGTTAGTTACAGAATTTTACACCAAAGGTCCAAGGACAGATTCTCTTTGTACTGATTGTTTAATTTAACGCCATCATCATTCCGTTCAAGCCTTTAAATAGTTTGAGCCAGACCACTTAATGGTCGACCGATTATATCTCTTCTTTTTGCCCAGTTTTTGGACTGAACGGTTCATGCTTGTTTAACATATTTGCGACAATTGAAGTGCCCCTCTCTCAAACCTACCCTAACCTAACCTTTTAAAAACATACTCTAAAAGTGCAGTATCCTTAAAAGCTACCACAGAAAATATGTGTCATACTTCCAAACCTGATGTGCGGATTATTACAGACGTTGTGGCTCCGTCGCCTACCGATTAGCCCTTGGGGTTTATATTCCATTAAATACTAGTAATGTGCCTTACAGTGCGTGACCCCATTTTGAAAGTGTCAACTCCAATGACCTTCAGGATTGCTTCGTTGTAATCATCCCCAATAAAGATTACTCTGAGTGGCATTTACAGCTAACCACACTGATTATGTCCGCAGCTCAATTTGTTTGCAAATCAAATCAGCTTCGCACACATTCATTAGAAGCCAATTATTCCTCCCCAAACAAAAGCACAGCCATTAAGTTCACCTGATAACAGTACACTTTTATAATAAAACACACAATCAAAAAAAAAAGAGAGGGAAAAGATAAATCATATCTAAACCCATACACGCAATGTGGTTCTTATCACCTGTACAAGCAAAGAAAACAGGAAAAGCACCTCTTATCAAGTTAGCAATTTGTACCTGTAACCAGAGGCGAATAAAAGTTAATTTCCTTTGTTTTCACCCGCAATTGGTGGCAATATGAGGGTCTGGTGGCTGTGGAGGCGTTCGCGGCTAGGCAATTTGAGGTTTTCTTACACAGGACACTCACATTTTGTACAATAACATTAACAAATAATTCATTTTCTTCTTGCAGTTGGTTCCATGGAAGTATTTCTCGGGACGAAGCTGAACACTTGCTACAACCTCGCGATGATGGATTATTCTTGGTGCGAGAGTCTACCAATTTCCCAGGCGACTATACGCTCTGCGTGTGCTTTCAGGGCAAGGTGGAACACTATCGAGTGAAATATTTAGAAAATAAGCTAACGATAGACGATGAGGAGTACTTTGAGAATCTTGGCCAACTTGTAGCGGTAAGCTAGTCGAGTAGAGACAGAAAAATTGATGATGTGGTTGAACTGAATTTTGTCCTTCTCTCTCTCTGCAGCACTATGAGAAGGATGCCGATGGTCTGTGTACGCAACTTATCAAATGCCTATCGAAGAAGGGCCGGCAAGAGTTCTGCATAAATTCAAAGGACTTTGCCGACAAGGGCTGGGTCATTCCTGAGTCTGATTTGCAGCTACGCGAGAGCATAGGAAAAGGTGAATTTGGCGATGTTATGTTGGGTATACTGCGTAACGAGAAGGTCGCTGTGAAAATGCTGAAAGACGATGGAGCGGCACAGAAATTCTTAGCCGAGGCATCTGTAATGACGTGAGTTTCGATTTGTCCTTGCTTCGGAGGAAGGGATTTGATGTTGGATTGTGTATTTCTAGAACGTTGGAGCATGAAAACCTGGTAAAATTTATCGGATTGGTTTTCACCAGCAAACACATTTACCTGGTAACTGAGTACATGAGCAAAGGATCACTGGTTGATTACTTGAGGTCGCGGGGACGGCAGCACATTACGAAAAAGGATCAAATCAACTTTGCCTAGTAAGTATTCCATTGATTTAAACGACAGACAGATGAACTTGATTGTGGCCACGACGCGATTTTGTTTGCTGGGGCTTTAGAAATTTCGTAAAAGCTTTTATGCGACGTTTGACTGGGGTTTATCCGTGCTTTTTCTAGAGATAAAGGCCCACGTTTGGGGGCAGTTTGGCTCGATTATTTTGTTTTGCGACTGACCCTTATCGTAGGCAGACAGGTAGAAACCACGTCTGCTTTGGCGGTGCGTTTGTGTGTTGTCAGAGTGAATCTGCAGAAGATCAGTGACTTAACTGACAGCTGGCAAACTCGAATGGAAAAGAGAGCCTTGGTAGCCTGGACATCTCGGAGAATTCTACAAGTGTTGCAGCAGAAGCAAGCACAACGCATTTAAGGACAGCATTGACATTACATTTACTATGGTCATAAACTCGACCTGCCACTCGGGCCCTCGTGGTCTTAACATAGTTAAAGAGATCTTGTCTAGTTTTAGCTATAAACATCGAAGCTGCAAAGTTGTGCGTTAGTCTAGACTCTAGAGAAAGGCCAAAATGCCATGGATATACACAAACTCATTAAACTTGAAATTAACCCATCAAGCTTAAGTCACTGATCGGGATTCATAGTGTTATTTTATTACGCCACATATGTGGGATTTGTTTTCAAGCTTTTCACTTTGCGTCGAATAACAAAACTTCTCTTTTCAGCGACACATCGTCTGGCATGGAGTATTTGGAAGCAAAAAAGGTTGTTCACAGGGACTTGGCAGCTAGAAATGTTTTAATTTCTGAAAACTGTGTCGCTAAAGTATCCGATTTCGGATTGGCTCGAGAGGAGTGTTATAACTTGGAAGTGGGCAAGCTTCCAATCAAATGGACTGCACCAGAAGCTCTAAAAAATGGAGTAAGTTGAAACAAAATAAATACGTTTGCAAATAAAATCACTAATTTGTGGCATTAATTTATCTTTTAGCGATTTTCAAACAAATCCGACATGTGGAGCTTCGGGATTCTGTTGTGGGAAATTTATTCTTTCGGACGTGTACCCTATCCACGAATTGTGAGTATTATATATTCTGATTAAAAAAAAGTTTCTTTTTTTATTATTGCCATCATTGAAAACTTCGACAAATAGAGAGCGAGATGTTGTTTATTTTGGAAGAAACACTGAATTTAGGAATGATAACTTGGCTTTGCATACTGATAATAGATTTATCCAGCTTATCCGATGCAAGGGAGGAAAACTCCTTTCATCGCTTGTGAAGAAACACTGGGATACTTAAACTCCAGTCAAAAAAAATCTTCATTACTATACAGAATTTGATTTGATTTATGTCGTTTTTCATTGGGCAAAAAGAAGCGTTCGGTATAGATTTAACGTCGTCGTCGTTTACCCGAAAACAACTTACTGAAATTTTTTGTAAAAATATCTAATGGCTCGCAGGCGAGAACCGCCATTTAAACACGCTACAATGCCCTTCGGAGTTTACGAACTCGGTCGTATGCCTTCTCCAAAGCTACAACATATTTGTAGACAGAGGTGTATACCCTCTTGCCTCGACAAATATCCTTCATGAGGGTGCAAGGGTGGTGGGCAGTGCTTTGTACGAAAACGGTATTGCTTACCCCCAAACCTTGATTCGAACTCTGGTAAGAGATTTTCCGGGGGAGCTTATTAATAAAATTCGCCTCTAATTAAAGTAATCCCCCTTTTTGAGACGTAGCATAATCACTCGACTTAAACGCGAGATAGCCATTAACTCTCTCTTAACGCAGCGCTTGCGAATTTTTTGTACGAATTTCATTCACTTTGATAGTCATTTTAACTTTTAGTAAAGTAAACGCCAAAATGATTTGCTCTATTGTTTGACTATTTTCCGATTCCCGCCTTGCTCAAAGCCCTAATAATAGGCCGCCTGTGTGCCTCTTCGAAAAGTCGCCATCTGAATTCGCTTTCTCTGACCAGTTGTTAAGATCAGTTGTTTCACCACAAGTAAACTCATCGCGTCATTCATTCTGCATGCGGGCGTCTTTTCCTCCTCTATGCGGCTTCGTATTCCATCCTTCACAAGTCTGATTCTAATTCATCGGTTGTTTTACTGTATAGACTGCACTAAAAAAATCACATTCACTTCTTTTAAACAAACTACTTTCAACCACAATTTATTTAAACAATTTTCGAATGATTTTTCAGCCACTTGCCGATGTTGTGAAACACGTCGAGGTGGGTTACAAAATGGAAGCACCCGAAGGATGTCCCCCCGAAATCTATGAAATGATGCGCCAAGCATGGGATCTGAACCCAATCAAGAGGCCAACATTTGCAGAGCTAAAAGTTAAATTGCTACATTTGAAAAACACAACAACGTGAAATGTGTAACCCATCATCATAACTCATCCGATGATGATGATGTCGAAGTCATGTATTATTTCTAAGAAAACCAACCTAAACTCTAACTAAATGTGAAGATGAAGCAAGGGAAGGGCACTCGCCTTCCGCAAGATTGATAACAATAAATACCGAGATAACGTTAATTATAAATAAACAAACAAAACAAAACGATAATCAAACGTACTAATGATAATAGTGCAAGGATATATCTCTATATACATATATAAACATAAATTACTACGATTGCTAAGTATTATTTATTTGTTCATTTCTTTTTTTAACTGTTTTTGTTTTGTCGCATTTTTTTTTATTTTTTCCATTTGTCTTGAATGAAATCGAACCGCCTACTTATCCTTGTTCTAAGTTTGTTTCGCCTTTTTATATGTGTAAAATTCAAGCAAATTAAATATATTTATATTTATTAACTAAAAAATAAACAAAACTCCACACACACCATACTTTCGTACACGCTGGAAATGTTATTCTATCTCTGCTCTCTTAAGCATTAAACTGCACACTCCAGTGCAACAATTCAAATAATTCAATAAAAGTTTACTTTAGCAATGATTTAGTTAAATTATATATAAAACTCTCTTGAGGTTTTGAATTTAAATAAGCAACAATAAATGAAACTCATGGGAAAAACGGAAGGACAGAATAAAAACATATTTTATGTCAACGCTGTAAATAAATAAAGATGAAAGAAAACAAAATGTAAATTGAAATTAAATCGGTGATAGTGGAAAAATATAGATTTGTTTTTATGTTTAAGTGTCTTTTTTTACACATATAATACTTTAATTTTTAATTTTTAAACTATTTTAATGTACATTTTAGTGTATTTTAGTGTATTGCTATAAAGAAAACAAGAAACAAACAATGATTTGTGTAAAGGACGCATAACAATAATTTCTCTACTTAATCTCCTCCTCTGATGCACACACACACTCACACACCCATCCATGCAGCACACTCAACTACACTTTTAGCGTTTAACGTGATTTTTATGTAAATTTAGACAAAAAACAAAACGGAGAAATAGAATTCTTAAATTTTATGTATTGAAATGTATTTGATTTTGAATTTTGAGCGATTAGTCTTAGCATAGAAATAGTTGGCATTACTCAAATTTTGATGGCGCGGGGTGGATCTGGAGGGTCCCCAGTTGGAATAAATACCTTCCCAGTTGACATCTTTTTCTCTCGTTGTCCTTAGTGTATTGATTTTTGGGTGCGAGTAGTTCTAAAAACGACAACTAAAGGAATAGTAATTCATTCCTTTACGAAATTGGCTCATCCTGCGACCGGACACGTTGTTTGATTCTGGTTGTGCAGACCAAGCGCCCTAACTTCCGCGATGGCTTGGTCTTTGAAAGAAATACTCGAGAGGAGTATTATTTTCCATTCTCCCGCGGAAGACCTACTTCCAAGTATTGCAGTGTTTTCCAGCGTTACATGACATCTTGACGATGAATCCTATCATATGCGGCTTTCAAGTCGAAGAAAATGAGTTGAGTTGCAAGTTTGTTGTTGATTGCACATTTCATCTTTTCGAAAATGAACGTTTTGTACTCTCTATTCCGAAAGTATTACAGAGTACCAACTTAAAAGCAATTTCGAATAGGATTGACTTTCGGAACGAAATAGAGAGTAGGGCCCCAGGCCGAAAACCACAGTAAAGAGTGCCGATTGGTGCAGAGAGGTTTCAACTTTCACAAAGTACGTCGCAGTAGCAACTTGACGCGAAACTTTATTTGAATTATTTTCTCTGGGTCGCTGTCTTGTTTTGACCTCGCAGCAATGAATACTTTTATTTGTCATATTTATGGCGGTGTAGCTGAATGCACATTTAAGTATCTGAACGGATTTGCTTTCTTAAGCCGAACAAACAGTGATTGGCGAGGCTTAATATTATTTGTTTGTTCTACGCATATGTGTTATTTAAGGAGCTTCCAACGTTGCTTAAGAAGATAAAGAAGATAAAGTCATTTGCTGCCTTAAGTCTGTCAAACTGTCTGGATTTTATTTGTTTTGCAAGTCAATTGCGTTATTCCTATCTTTGACGGCATATTTGTGAATCTGCACATAAAGTATGTAAAAGCTATTGCAATAGGTACCCAGTCCATTGAATTTCTATACTGAAGGGCTGAAGGTGAAGGTGATTTTGTGATACACTAATTCAAGAAGATGGTGAGTATCAAAATGATGGGTTGCTGCAAGCGCTGGTCCTGAAATGATCTAAAAGCTGAATCTTTGATCGAAACTACGTATAACGGACGCGGTTTATGATTTTTAAGAACCAAAATGACTTTATTATTTTGGTGCAGACTAATCTCTCGCTGCTGCTCTCTTGTAGTGTTCGCATTGAGTTGCTATTGCTGCAGCTACGAGCCCTTACCGATGTATTGGTTTTCGTGAAATCGTCACACTCTGCTAAAGTTCAATTAATCGAGTTTATTTCTATTTGGCATATAAGTTAATGTATTTCTCTTACCAGCCCATTTTTTTGATTAAAGTGATGGTGGTTTTAACGTCATTTAAAATAAAATTGACTACTGTTCAATCGATCATTCAGCTATACAGCAGAATTGTTGCTGTCAGCAACATTTTAAGATTACTTATATAGTTTGTGACTCTAACCCGAAGGTTATGATTTATCTGACCGGTTTTTTGCTCAAGTTTGTTTGGTACGTATCGTTGCGACAACATTCGAAAAGCACCTCCCTTTTTGAAACTGTTGACGAAGTACTTCTCATGTTTCTTTGTTCTTCCGGTTCCATTATACGTCATTATAGTCTCCCCAACAAAGCGCATGACAATTGAAGCTCAAAAGTTGACGCTTAACTCTGCACTCATGTATTTTATACTTGAAACATTATTCTCGAATGAAGGTACAAGTAAGAACAACTATTAATAATCTATACAAATACGCCAACGCTTACCCCAGCGCCATCAATTGTCAGCAGTCTGCTTAATATGAAGGTAATACTTGATATTGCGATTTTTCTGGCAGACATTTCGCTCTTCTCAGACCTATCATACGCTTCATAAGGCAACTCACTGTATTTCTTTTGTTTGGTTGTGTTATTTTATGAATCTCATTATACATCTATTTATAAAACAAAAAAATGTTTTTTTTTTATCTATTTCGCTGCATGCCTCTCACTGTTAACATAACAAAATAGCAAACTTAGCTTAGTGTCTATAAAAAAAAAACTCTATTACCTACTTATGTAGTTATGTGCATGTATGGCATAACCACAAACAGATTTGAGCCACCTAATTAGTTTTTTATTAGTTTCCTATACAATATCAACGTTACCCATGTTCAATTTGAATTAAAAAAAAAAAAACTCCATGAACTTGAAAGAAATATATACACTTTTTGTTTTTCTTTACTATTAAGTATTAAACAGTTTTAATAAAATTTAAACATTTTCGTTTTAATAAACACAAAATAATGCATTTTTTTTTCGTTCCGATATTCATTTTGATAACCTTTTCCTACAAAAAAACGCCCAATCAAATACAAGTTCGCAAGTTTTAGATTAGTGAAATTTTTTATTTGTAGATTACACTTTCTTTTACCAACGTCGCACATTTTTATACAAGTTTTTTATTTAAAAATGAAATTAATAGACTCAAGGGATACAAAACAAATAACCATAAATAGTTTTATTTTGTATTCGCAAAAAAAAAAATAAAGAAAAATATGAGTAATAATGAAAATTAAATATACCTAGAGTAAGTTGCTTGAGAAATAAAATGAAATTAATATTATTAGTTAATAAAGTGCGCTTGTATGTAATGTAAAGTAAAGTAAAGAAGAAGAAAAAAAAAATTTAAAACACTGAGTAAGAAATCAACCAAACATAAAATTTAATAAATAATGAAATAACTAGCCATATCCAGGATAGGATGACCTTCTGTGGTGGGTTAAAAGATGGAGGTTATGTGAATAAAGAAAAAGTAAAAGAAAAGGAAATCACAGTAGGAATAATGAAATCCACAAACAAATCGAAAAGTTCGGAACGAACATTTTAAAGGAAGGACACCATTTTTACTTACAATTCACGATGCGTATGAGAAAAACAAATTTTTAATGAGATACTTTAGGTCTATTTGCGTACTTTTCCGAGCCAGCCAAGCAATAAAAATCTGTCAAACAAATATCAGAAATGAATGTATAAATTACCTTTTTGCAGCATATAAAACATTCTCGGAGAACATTCGACAACCACTTAATTTATATTATTTTCCCAGATTTAATTTTTGTGTGGAATTGATTTATAAGGCGGGTTTTACATTTATTCAATTTTATACATTTCACATAAATTTATCAGTACATACTAGCCGATGGATGTCGTTTCCAATCTTTTTCAGATTTTGATGTTTTTCTGCTGTCGAAATCAGATTTCATGTTCCATTGGCCGCAAAAAGTCAGAGCGATTTTGCGAATCTCGATTTCTGAGCCATTTAGAGACAACTCTGTGAAAAAGAGACAAATTTACATTTGGTCGTTGCAATGGTTATTAACATTAAATAGATTACAATTTAAGAAAAGCTGACTTTTAAAACACTCACCACGGCAAATGCAAAGAACGAAAAATCTCGTTTTATGTTCCATTGGGCACGAAAAATCTGAAATCTGAGAGTAAAACCTGAAAGTCCCAATGGAAAACGACATGAAATTCTCGGAGCTGTTTCGACCCAGGAGAGCAGCCAGTCGTTTCGTTACTCCTCATTTTGCTAATTTTCTCTTTTTCCGTCATTTTTGATGAGAACGTATATAGATTTTGTGCGATTGCGTTCGATTTAAACCGCGTACACGAATGGATCTTTGACGTGAATTTGTGGTTAAGTTTTGTTTAATTCAGTCAAATTTTTTTTCACTCGAACTGCTTTCTTTTGCAATGGCCAGAATACACAAGAAATTAACCACATCGATGTCTTTTTGGTAATCTCCATACATTTTAGGCCATCAAACATTTGTATCGCGCCAAACATGCAACATGTTAAACCATAGAAACGAAGAAGAATAGGGGATATAATGATTCAGACAACGAATTAACGTTTTTATTTGTCATAAATATCAATCGTTTATAAAGGCAATACCTTCTCGAATATTTTATCAAAAAGCTCCGATTGTGTCCAAAAAGTTAGCTGAAACAGATATACAATCCGCAAACGTAGCCTTTTAAGGAATCTTTCCATAAAAAGAGCAAAAGAGAAGTTCTCTTTCTATGTTTCCTATGTTTCATTGAAAAAATTCCTCTTCCTGGCCATTCTTATAGTAGTGTTCGAAAAATGTCAGATTGAAATATTTGTTGTCTGTTAGGAACAAATTTTGCTACTGATCCGAAAATACACAATTATGCGTGCAAAATGTCAACTTAAATATAAATATATTTATTTGGCATATTAAAACATTCATATTTACTGTGGAAAACAAAAAAAAATTTAGGAACAGAAAACCAAATCTGACATTATGGTGTCTACCATAATTTCATTGAAAAGTATCATTCTAAATTTTGGGACAATTCTTTCGGATGTTCAATGAAAATCCCCATTAAGAATTCCATCACCCGGACCCGATACATGTTTCGCGGGAGATCCGTCGCTCAGAGTGTCGACGATTCGCCAAAAACCCATGGGGACGATCAAAATGCATGTAAAAGCTTATGCGAGTGTACAGGAAAATATCACTTACTTCTTTGGGAACGATTTGCAAATTTGTTGTTTAACTATAGGAACTAAAAGGCTAAGAATATGTGAAATGTGAGTCACTGATTGATGACTTTTCTGTAATACTTTTTTAAGTTTTGACGGATTTATCATTTAAAATAACTGATTCTCGTAACGAGAATTCCCCTTCTAGCTATTATTTTTGGTTCCATATAAAAGAGGGACAATTTCTGTCTCTTTCTATTGTCAAAAGGAAGCGCACAATTGTTTATTGTAAACATCTATCTCAGCGAAATAAAGTTAAGTCGATTCTTCAGCCCGCAAATGCAACAAACGCTCTTCTTGACACTTCCGCGCTGCACACTAGATATTTATACCGAATAGCAGTGGCTTGACAGCAGCAGTTCATGTTATGTTAACACCTTTGTGGTGATATGTCCATAACATACAAGCGAACTGAAAGTCAAGAAACACAGCAAAATATATAGCTCAATCCACTCTATCACAAATGTGACTGAAGTATTTCGTTCTGCCTTCGTCAACATTATTTTCCCTCATATAATTATGATGTATACTGTTACTAATAACTCTTAAAGACTTCCTAAATCCGATTAGATGTGACACAGGTATTCGATTTCTTTAGCATGCGCTAGGCTTTCAAGAATTTCGACTGTCCACTTCGACTTAAAACACTCATCGACAAGTTTTGATAAAAATGTGAAAACTTTTTTCAACATAACTTCATTTCCTCTGCCCACCGCAGAGTTTATATAGATTGAAATCTCCTTTATTACATTTATAATGTCAAGTTGTTCCTTTATATTAAAAAAATCGTTAAATTGGCTTAAAACCACCCAGAATTAAATATTTCTATTCTATTAAGTATATTAAGTATTTCTCTATGATTCTTATATATTATGTCAATATTAGTTGATTTATTTGTACATTTAAAAAAAAAAAACTTAAAATCAATTGTTTTCCATTAGTTATTTGAAGCAAAGTCGAATTAAAAGAAATCGTTATTGACAAAACAAAACAAAAACAACAAAAAATATATATATATTTTAAAGTTACATTTGAAAATAAAACAATCATAGTAAAATTAAATTTTACGACAAAATTAATACTTACCTTGTAATGTGTTCGTTTGAAATTATAAATTAAAATTTAACAAAAAAAAGAATAAAACGAAAGAACGTAATGGGAAAATATATTTATGTATCAATAACTAAATTTATTAGTAGTATACACACATCAATGAGTGTTAAGGCTTGCTACTCTTATTCATTCGTATTCGTATATTATAATAAATTTATTAATTGAAGAAAGTAAATCAAATCATAATAAGCATAAAATCTAATAAAAACCAACAAAGAGAATACTCATTTAAAATGGAGTTTTATTACAAACGATTTTTAGTCGGTTCTGCGTTCGAATTCCTATTTATGTTCAAAATTTAACTGTCTAAAATATGTCCGTTCTTTACCTCCGCAACATACTTCCTGCTTGTTGCCGAAAACTGACATCCAACGAGAACTACTTGACTTTAGATGTGGCAAAGTTATATTCTCATAGAGCGCTGGATTCCCGTTTATCAAATGCTGGCATGAATTGAATACTTATCATTTATCAATATGTTTATCAGTCGCAGGGTATACAACGATTCTCTTGGCATCAGTGATCTCAAAGGGAACTAACATTACTTACCAGACCGAGTATTGTCTCTGCTACTTACTATTAAGGTCAGGGTCGGGGATGCTGCCGTAGGTTTTATTGATAAACTCTACATTTATCTTTAACTCTAACGAACATCAGCTTCGGTGATGGCATTCTTTTCGAATATCACAGAGCTCGGTCGGATTCGGGATCGGAAATGTTCCTAGCAACACTTACTTTTTCGCACAGTATTGTTAAGGATTTTTCGACCACTTGAACTTTGATGTCATAGTTTGCTTTTGATCCGTTTTCCTCCGACATTATTTCGCAAGTAGAAATGAATTGAATTAAATTAATTAATTAAAAAGCAGCGCGGTTTTTCCGACCGGTCAAAAATAAAAAAGATTTTGTATGTGTGAAATTGAGAATTTTGTCAGGTATGGGGAAAAGTTTGAGCGATTTCTTAACTGCTATCTTTTAGAGCCAATGGTCTGGCTGCTCATATCCTATCCGACCGGTCGCTGTTGCTCTTTTATCTCAATTTGGGGATGAAATCTCGTTAATCGTCTCCTTAGGGCCCGATTCTGGGTGAAATATCTGGGTTTACTGGTGGATAAATCCTTAATTTCATATCGTTCCTCCCTATTCACTTCACGACCTAACATGTAAGAGAACTACTGTTGTTTTATCATTTTTACATGTGTCAAAAAAAATAAAAAAGCCGATCAAAATCCAAATGACACCCCATCACAAATCTCACAACATCTTTGGGCGCAAATTCTTTTATTTTCCCACACAAAATGTATGATATCAATCACAAAACCATTTTTGTGCTTGACCATACGCAGTATTTTAGCATATCAAGCGAAGATTACATTGATTTGGACTTCCTAAAAGGCAAAACAAACGCCGATGTCAACTTGCCCCAGTTCAGCAAAAGCCTTTGGACAAGTTCGGTGGAGGCTTCAGTGGAATACTGTCGTATAGTATGGGATCTCTTTCCAAAGGGGAAACTGGTATAAACAAAACACCAAATTAAGTGAAATAAAGTTTCTATGACCATCTCGCTTTCAGATTCGTTTCATAGTAAGTGATACCGCCGCGCATATAGTCAACACCTGGGGCCTTAACACCCAAAGCATGTCACACGTTCTTAACGCAATGGCCATGGTCGGTGTACCGCAACGAAATACACCACAATCGTCTGACTTTTCTGTCATACATGGCCTACGAGCGGCGATAGAGGCACTTGCCGAACCAACTCTGCATCAGAAGGACGTTCAGGCTGCTTTGGGTGAGAGTCCAAAAGTACCAAACAAGGGCAGGGTAATTTGTATAACATCAGCTCGCGATAATCCAAGCATGAAAAGTTTGGAAGACATATTTCATACGGTGCTGATGCAACAAAATACCGTGGCCACTGCACAAAACAAATTCCTGCACATCGATCATTGCCATTTGGTGATTATCAATGTGGTCCCGTTGAGCATGGAGTCGTTGGTCACAAATAGAGCTCTGCGGGATGTTTCTCCAGCCTTGTCGACAGAAATACACTCGACTAGTGCGCCGTGCATATCGAATAAGCTTACTCACTTGATCTTGTCGCATTATAATTTGGCTAGCACGACTGTGACTGGTATTCCCATGAAGGTAGGGATACAATACAAAGAATGTACATGAAACATTGACTTAAACTTTTGTTAACAGGAGGAGCAGAATGCCAACTCTAGTGCCAACTATGATGTGGAAATTCTTCATGCAAAGAACGCCCATACCATCATCTGTGGGTCGGAAGCCCTTCTGCCTACCAGCGTGAAGGAAGGAGCCGAATATAATACCGTTACGCTAAAGTGGTGTACTCCACGAGGATGTGGCGCTTCTGACATGCAACCGTGCTTGGCTATGCATCGAGTGACACCCGTCGATGTGACATCGCGCCCTAGTTCTTGTTTGATTAACTTTCTTTTGAATGGAAGATCAGTCCTACTGGAGATGCCAAGGTAAGGAACAAGTTTTCTCTAGTCCATCTGCTACATACTGCTTACATAATTTTATTTTTTGTAGAAAAATCGGCGGCAAGTTGACGAGTCATTTGCTCTCCGCTCGTGGAGGTGAAATATTTATTCACGCGCTGCAGATTACACGTTCTTGTCTAGAGGATCTGCCGTCGATATCCGAGGGAGCAGGTGGACGCGTTACCGATTACCGGGTCAGCGATTTTGGTGCATTTATTCGTGCGCATCGATTCTATCCAATGAAAGCGATACCCGAGCACCCGCCCGATGAAAACTTGGCACGAGCGCGTACAAAGATGTTCCGCCGTTCTAGGTATTTCCCGCTTACGCTGAGCACAACAATAGCCTACAATGTACGATACTTGGAGTTTCTACTAAAGAAAATCGCCAAGGAAGAGCTAGATGAAAGCGAGGTGATACAGTGCAAGCAGACGATTTTCAATGTGTTGGGTTCGGCGTCCAGGGGGGAAGCCTTGCCCTTGCCGAATATGGGTAATAGGTAAGCTTCTAAAGTCCCATTTCAATATTTCTTTTCATTTGCATCCCATTCCCATGCCTTAGACTGAAAGGGGCGAAAAAGGATGACCAGTACAAACTGCTTTGGTCTGAGCTGGAACTTCTCATACAGAGTAGCGGGGATTCACCTCAGCACAAGTCGATACTGCAGTGCCTGCAGGAATGTCGCTCCAGAGGCGGGGAAACTGGAACTAAATCTGATTCTGAAAGCAGTCGTGAGTTAATCGTCTGCTTATTTTTACACTTGTTACTCTTGGGTTGTTAATAGGAGATGCCACGCGAAATATCATTCGGTCGACAACGGATTCTCCTCTCTCACCGCCACACAGTATTGAAGGAAATTTTCTGAGCAAAGCGAAAAGGAATTTGGCTTCGAATGGTCATCGGTAAGTGGTATCTCTCCATATTGAAGCTCTTTTAACTTTGTTCGCATTTTTAGGTCTCTCTTGGATATATTCTCATCCGCCGAGAAGAGTCAAAATCAGAAGCGCTTAGACTTTACTGGCCGCCTGTGCACTCCACCGGGTCAAGTAGCGAAGTTGTATCCAGATCTGGGGATGAAAGATACACCGATTAAGGACGAACCCGTGTCGAAGTGATCTTCCGGATGGCGTCGGAATGCGTGTTTATTATCGTTTTTTGTATATTTCTGTTGTAATTTTTTAATGTTACATAATTTAAAGATTCTGCTCTCCAGCGACATCTGCCAGGAATTTTCGAAATGATGCCTTTTTCCTTAGGGTCTTATGTCAGCGAGAACAAATTGAAGGTAAACAAAAAGTTAACTCTAGGTCCATCTGTGCATGATTAGCACGATGGCTGATCTACAGAAATTGCATATTGAGTGATTATATCTCAGGATCGAGAAAAAAAGTATTCAGTGCCAGGGGAATGGTTTCAGAAGAGATTTTACTGATTCCCGGATGCCCCATTTTGCCTAATGGAAACGACACAACAATTCGATGAGTTACAAATTGTTTTTGTTTCCATTGACTACCTTAATAACAATGGCCTAAACATTTAAAAGTATTCAATGGCAGTGTGACAATCGGCCCTAGCGAGGTATCCGTCGGAACGGAAAACTCTCCGCAGCGCATACTCTGTCGGAACCGCAAATCGCATTCGGGGTATCCGTTTTCGGAAAAAAATAATTGAAATGCGATGACGCATTGATTTCACCCCGTCGTATTGTTTGGTGCTTGTTTTTTCGAACTGGAAACACAAATTGAGGCAATAAATACAAGAAAATGCGTTGCTGTATTGTTTTTTCTTTTTATTGTTCACATTTTTTTAACTTTTTACTGCAAAAGTGCAAATCGCAAATAAATTCCGCTGCTGATTGTTGTCGGAGGATATCGTAAACAAATTCCGAAACCAATTTCTGTCGGAGGATATCGGAACCAAGCTGTCAAAAAATTAACAAAAATATGCACTTCATCGCACTTCAACGTAATTCGCCGATATGCGTTACAAAATGTCGGAACAATTCTCCGAACAGTTGTTCCGAAGAATACCTCGCAGCAAAAATCCTCCGAATCGTATATAATCGGAGAATTTTCCCTTCCGACGGATACCTCGCTAGGGCCGAATATGACGAGAAATATATCGTAGTTGCAATGCAGGAATTATAATAGGACAGCTTTATGGAACATATATCTCAGTTAATCAGCATTTATGATGAGCAAAAGCAGCGAACGCAATATCCAATTCATAAGATACCGACCGTTTTCAAAGTTTCAAACAGTTTTAAATAACCATAAACCTAAAACTGATGAGACAATTATGAAGAAAAACAATTTTTCCACTTTATTTACTGAAGTGTACCTAGTTTCTATTTAATAATCTTGTAGGTACCGAATTTTCCACTTTATCTAAAAAAAAGCACCAAAACATTGAAACGCATTTTGTTATGTTTATTTTGGGTGGCTCTCGACGAACATTTGTTATGTGCAAACTAATCGGTTTTCTTCTCAATGAATAATGACCAGTAGGTATCTACCTACCTAACTGGCTAGCAGCTAGCATACAGCAGCTATTGTGAGAGATTCCTTTAAATGCAACGAGAAGTACAAATCGATTTGGATATCGGATATCCAATGTTGTCATGCTTCTCTGAACACAGCCCAAATCAGCCAACGGAACCTACTCCACCGCGGTTGAAATTGGTTGAAATCATGAAATGTCATTTCGGAAAAACCAAAACAACCATCTGTCAAAGTTGATGCACGTGCGTTTTTTGTTGATCATATTGCTCGTTTTAATTTTTGTTTCATACTTATCTCTGGAAAATGGTTAAAACTAAGAAAATAACTCATCCAACTAAAGTAAAAATACATTTACCAACTGATTTACTATTATTTGCTCACCTTATGTTATCCGTAGCCAGTGAAGAACGTTCAAATGGACGATAGTGCAGATGAGAGCAATGAAGAAGAGGATCTCCACTACGATTCGATGATAGAAAACGGCACAAGTGAGGATTCCGATGAAGAATCCGACCATCAGAATGGGGACGAGAGTGACGATGGGTTTTCTGAACAAGAGGAACCAACGCCGGCTGCCGCTGCACCAGCAAAACGAAAGCAGAATACTATGGACACTGGTTCCATACAAAAGCGACATAAAGTAGATCAAAATCCTGAATTATTCAAGCAACCAACTGTGGAGGAACTGAACCAGTTAAACCAGACGAAGAACCTCTTCCACTCGAATCTGTTTCGAATGCAAGTTCAGGAGTTGCTCGGCGAACTAAAGGTGAAAGAAAAATGCAATCAATTTGTGCACACATGGCTTGAAACATTCAGCACCTTCGTGATGAAACTGGAATCCGAAAAGGTGAAAAATGATTCAGACAATTTAAGTTGGTTGAAGCAAAGCGGCCTTAAAATGCCGCTGGCTGTTGAGAAGCTGAACCAAAAGAGTTTCTCATTTCAATTCATCAAACCAATTGAAGAGCCCTATGTTATGGGCTCCTTCAAACACAAAACAATGTTCGGTCCAAAACTAAGGGTTGATGTGTGCGTAGTGATGCCTGGTGAGTGTTTCCAAAAGGACGACTACTTGAATCTAGTCTACGATCAAAAGCGGGCACTTTACTTGTCATTCATTGCAAAGAAGATGTGCGAATCGAATAAGGAAAAGGCTGAACTTAGCTTCAACTACTTCAACAACAATCCACTGAAGCCAATTCTTGAGATCACTCCATCGGGAAGTGTTGGCAAAAAGTTAACACTGAGACTGTTTGTTGGTGTGGGAGAGTCCACATTCAAACTGAATCGTTTCGTTCCGTGGACCAGCAATATCCGTGGAAGCATTTTTAGAGAGAAGAATTCACAAGACAGCCTTCCTTTGCCGACTCCCAACTACAACGCAAACATTTTGTTCGATATCGCAATGAAAAGGAATCTGGTGGCCTTTCAAGAAACTCTTGAGGTCAATAAAAACCTTCAAGAGGGACTGATCCTGCTCAAAGTGTGGCTGCGACAAAGGAATTTGGACGTCGGCTTCGCTGGCTTTGGAAGTCATGTCATGTCAGCGTTTGTTGTCTATTTGTTTAGGCAGCGTAAGTTGCATTCTGCGATGAGCAGCTATCAAGTGGCCAGGCAGGTGTGGAATCATTTGGGTGAGTTCAGTCAATCCGCGTTACAAGGTTATGTTGTATTTTCCTTTTGCAGCCCTGAGTACGTGGGACGAAGATGGCAAGGGTATTACACTCTGCAATGATTTTAAAGCGGCAAATCAACCAACTTTGCAACAATTCTCCACTAGCTACGATGTCGTGTTTGTTGATTTCACTGGATTTTGTAACATCTGCGCCAATCTGTCTCTGGATGTGTTCCGCAGGGTAAAGGCAGAAGCCAAGCGAGCGGTGGATATCCTCAACAACATGAATGTTAACAGTTTTCAGTTGATTTTTATGACCAACTGCCCGGTTTATACCCAGTTTGATCATATTTTGAAGTAAGTACATGTAAACCATTCAAATAAGCGGTTGAGGAACACCGGTCTTACATTCGAGAGAAAAAAACCAAACCATATTCTTATCATACTTTCTCGTTTATTTTTCTAGAATTTCCGGTGAATCAGTCATAGACAAAGTGCTGGAAATGCCTACGTCACGCCCATACCGGCATAATTTTGCAGGTTTTTGGTTCCCACAAATGCTGAAAATGACTACAAAGTACGTTGATCTCTATGAATCTTTTTCCCATTCAATAATTTCCAATCAACAGTCTTCTTCGCAAGGGTCTCTCTGATCGCATATTCCACATTGTTCCAATTGAAACACCTTCCGCTTCGTGGAAAATCAATGAACAGCCTGAGGAGATTCAGAAGAATTTTCGACTTGGAATCATTTTGAACCCCGAGCAAGCTTATGAGGTTCTCGACAAAGGACCGCAAGCGAATGATGATGGTGCAGAAAGCTTCCGAGAATTCTGGGGAGACAAGTCCGAACTTCGTCGTTTCCAAGATGGCAGCATTACTGAGGCTTGCGTTTGGTCGGCGAGCGGCGAATCTTTCGCCCAGAAGCGGCTTATAGTTCGACGGGTAGTTGAACATCTGCTCAAGCATCACTTTGCAGTGAAACCTGAAGAAATCCAATATTTGGCAGGGGAGTTAGATGTCGTGTACAAATTGAATCGTATTTTCAAAGTCGAAAAGCTCGAGGCGGATGTGAATCAGGAATCAGATGCAGAGTCAACCGCTCTGCAGGTGATAAAAAGCTTTGATGATCTTGGCCAGAAATTGCGGATGCTGGATGGACTGCCATTGGATATCACATCGATACAGGGAACATCCTCTGTGTTTAGGTATTGTGATCCGGTACCGATCCTACCCGATGCAAGGAGCAACAAGATGGGTCTGATGAGCAGAACAGTTAGCCATGGAGTCATTCAATTGGGTAGGGTATCCGTCATTTAACACTGTTACATGTCTCATGCTTTTGCTCACATTTTTAGGAATGAGCGGGAAATGGCCTAGTGAAGTGTCGGCATTGCGCGCGCTGAAGATAGCATTTTACGTCAAAATAGCCGAGGCGATTAAGGAGAAACATAAACTCCGAACGATACTCCGGTTCGATGGTGTTTTCATCTGTAAGGACGGATTTGTGTTTCGTGTAGAAATCGCACATCCAAAGGAGATTGCGCTTCTGAAGAAGGAAGTCAACGAAAAGGGCATCACTCAGTACAAGGATACTCCTGAGAGTATAGCGCTGGAGAAACAACACGTCTTGCTTCCGAAGATGACAAGTGCTCTGCACGGACTGTATCAGTTGCATTCGAGCTTTGGACCGACCGTGATGATTGCCAAAAGATGGCTGTATTCGCAGTTAATCGATGACGGCCTTTGGCCCGATGAATGTACAGAGCTGCTGATTGCCAGTCAATACATGAAGATGGGTGCGCAAGCGAACACATGTCAGCCGCAGACGGGATTCTTTAGATTTTTGCACCTGCTGGCGAACACCGATTGGCGAACGGAAATGACGCTCCTGAACTTCAACGATGAGTTGGATGGTAAGTGGAGATCAATGCAATACATCCCACTGAAGAAATTCAAACATTTTCGCATTTCCAGAGCAAAGCATATCAGACCTGGAGAATCGTTTCAACACTGAACGCGATTCATTCCCACCGCTGCTGATCGTCACATCGTACGACGAAAAGCGATACGGAATTTGGAGTACAGATTCACCAATCGCTCCCGTTTTGGCGCGCGTGCAACTTTTAGCTAAACACGCACTCACAGTTATCGAATCAAGAGTACTCGATACCTCAGCAACGATCAAGCCAAGCAAACTATTTACTGCCTCAAAGGATGGGTATGATCTTCTGATACGTTTGAAACCCGACCACGTACCTAATTGCATGGCAAATGAATTTCCATCGGCATTCTCCCAATGGACTGCACCCAATTTCCGACAGTTTCCAAGCGATCATAATTTCCTCAAAAGTGCGATTACAGATCTGAGAGTAAGTTTACTGCGGCCATTCTCTAAGAAATGATTGCAACTAGTTCATGCACTTTCAGGAAGCTTTTTCAGAGTTCTGCCTCTTTTTCTACAATCCCTGTGGCGGCAGAGACATTGTTGGCATTTGGAAACCCGATGTATTCAGCGAAAGAGAGTTCAAAGTCGCAACTATGAATGGATGTGCCCTGACTGGTGAAGGCAGCAAAGTCAAATGCAATAAGGACGCACTGATAGAGGATATTAAAATTGTTTTGGATGGCATGTATTTGTCGATAGAGGAGTTGAATAAATAGAGGGCAACTACACACCCATAGTGTCTTCAATCATTTTTCGAATTTTCAGCATCTGCCTCGCACTGAGTGATCCTTCAATATGGTCTGTGTTGGTATCTGTTTCCATTGTGTTGCAGCCTTGATGGGTCTCGTATCTTGGCGGGCAATTACAGCAGCAGGGCTTGTTGCAACGGCATTGCAAGGTTTGACGAGGTGGCAGGTCGCTTGTTGATGTAGCCTTAGAATATGTGAAGGGGTACTGAATTTAAAATATTAATTAGCTAGGACATAATTCCGTACACTTAAGATAAGCAGAACGAGGGTTGGTTTAAGTTCTTATAATAAAAAAGGACTTACTGCGGGTGAAGTAGAGTTGCAAGAATTGGCCCATGCAATTTGTTCTTCAATAGAAGCTGTGGTCGACGTTGGCAGTGTGGTTGAAATCGGTTGCCTGTTTAATTCATTAATCAAGCAGAATATTATACGAATCAAGTGAAGGTACTTACCCACAACACTTTGCAAGCATTTCTAGCAACTGCCGAGATGCAGCTTCGCCTTGGTTTTGAGTGTGAAATCTCGCTGCGTTTAGAATGGCATCTTTTAACGCAATCTCCTGTCCTAGTACCGCTTGAACTGGAATAAGTTCTCCTATGACGTACACAAAGGACAGATATTGGGACTTTATTATAAAAATATCAAAAAAAAATATCAACCGTTTGGACCAAGTCTATGGTACGATATAAAGCGAACATCCTCAATTTTTCGGATATCCTGTTGGGTTATTATAAAGCATTCGTTGCCCAATACAACTGGAACTGCAAATGAAAAGAAATTCAAACACTCGAAACGTTTACAGGGAATGTTGGATGATACCATGGACTGGTTTCTGTACTTCTTCAGTGACTTGCATTAGTTTCTTTCCTCCAGATGGAGTTGCTTCAGTTCCGTAGTTCATTGTTGTTTGGTGAAAATTTTAGGAGAAAAAAAGTAAATTCCAAAGTTGTGATGTTTTGTGAAAAATTTTGAATTTTGAGTGAATGCCAATGGAATGATTTAGTTCAAAGCTCATTTTGTTTGTTTGAGCGATTAAAGTATATTTACTAGACAATAGAGGCAAAAGTATACAAAAAGTCCGAACCCAAAACAAGACTGAAATCGTTGTTACGACAAAAAGATACTGCTTGATGAATCCACTACAGAAGCATATACCTACATAGATGCAATTTGTTTATCTTATAACTGCCAGCTCCCGTATATTCATTTCTAGTCTGAGTCAACACCAGTGGAAAACTGCACAATATAGAGGATATGTTTTTTTTTTGTTGTATTGAGATCACTATTCACCAACAGTTTTGAACCAAAAATTGAATCCATTTCCAATTGATTAGCCAGAGAACGACGGTTGCTTTTGGTAGTGCGACTTATTAATTATAACTTTAACCAAGTTTCTTCGCTATTCCAATAGTATACTTTCTAATACTCCCTAAACGTTCTTATCACGCTTAAGGCTCTGGTTCCGGTGGAAGCGAATTGCACTTGCTCGAATTTGCAGAGTTCGCTAAACTCATTCGAAAGTACGCATTTCTTATGTTGTTGTTCGGGTGCATACAATTTACTCACGAGAGCTTAGCGAATTTATGTTATATTCTTTTGGCAATGAAATATGTATTTCAAAAAAACATATTACTAATTAAAATTGTTTTTCAGAAAACCACAACGACATGATTAAAATGTCCCAAAGCAGGTCACTCAAAATGCGACTGCTTAGAACTCCTACATAACTAATTCCCTAACTTTGGCTGAGTAAAACTCGGTTGCAATGGAGCTAAGCTATTCGCACATACGCGCTCGAATTGTATTCCCTTGAATTGGCTTAGTTCCGTGCGAGTGAAATTCGCTTGGGCCTTATGCAAAAATATTACGTATACGCCCCGTAGCTCGCTTGTCAGATGTAAACTATTTTCTGCTTCTGCAGCGGTATTCGAGGTCGGACTTATTTTATTCAAATTCCCATATAGAGACGTATTTTTTATATGATAAATATATAAAAGAGAAGGGCAGTTGTAGAGCAACCTCCATAATTTAATTCAACGTAGCGAATGTAAAATGTTGAAATAAGGGTAAATGAATTTATAGCTTTGCTAATGCCAGCAGTGTGTTTGTGAATGCAACTTCAGCACACAGTGAAAGTCAACAAAGCCCGGACAAAATCATAAAGCAGGGCAAAGAAAACCGGTAGTTATTGCACAAAAGAGGTAGCTCACCAGTCACCACAAAGTTAAAGAAAAGTTCATAGACTACACCTCGGACTGAAACACATATGAATGTGGACGACCAAACTATGTATCCCTCCGAATTATGCTATTTCTTGGAGTCACAGTTAATTCACGATTTAAGTGACAAAACCGCTAATAAAATATACCCACTCTCAGTGATCACTTCCTCGAGATTCAAATTTTAATGCGTTTAAGTAACAGGACAGATAAACTTAGGAACTCGCTCCTTGCAGTCATATTTCCGGAGAACAGAACTTACACCTGTCTGCAAGGGTGTCTCGATAAAATGTAATGAATATCATGCGCTAAATCTAGTTTCATCCATTTTCACCAGCAATTTACAGTAAGGCTGAAATCCAAAACGCATTACTTCTGGATTACTGCTTAATCAAGCAAACAAAAGCAAAAAGACCATAGTTATGATAATGATACTGATGACATTTGACTTTCAGTTTGAACCACAAAATAAAATATATTAACTACCAGAGTCGTAAGTAAAATAATATTTTTTGTAATAATTTGCAAATTTTATTTTGGTTTGCATAACAAACGCAAAGGAGCGCAGGAGTGCTCTGTGGAAATTTTGCCAGAGCTGCACTAAGACCATCAGTTGGGCCCATTGTGTCCAGTTACGGTAACCGTCCAGTGTGGCTTGTTGAAAGACAAGAAATAAACCGCTTTTCATTTTGAAGCCACATAGATTAGTATGAATCTAATGGGCTCTTGAAGCTCCGTTGTTACAAGATCCTCTAGTTCGTCCTACGAGATACGAGTAGCTAACGATATCAAGTCTGTTTATCTGTTAGAACCACCCAGATTTGAGTATGAATCTCAGGAGTACCTACTTTGAGATCGACATTCTTCAAATCATCTAGGTCATCGAATAAGTAACTGTTGAGAATTCTCTGTCTGCTGTTTTTAAGGCCGGGCATTCGCAAAGTAGATGGCGAACAGATTCTATTTCTTCAACGTCCCTACAGGTTCTGCTAAAATCAGTATGCAGTATCCCCAGCCACACCGCATGTACGCCTATCGCACAGTGTCCAGTAATGACCCCCGTGAGTATGCGAATCTCTTTGCGGCTTAGTCCGATCATGTATTTAGATCTCTTTTTGCTCGCCTCTGGCCATAGTTCTTTTGTATTCCTGCATGTAATGAGATTTGTCCAGCGTAGGTTAGTTCTACTCCACGATTCAATGTCAATCTTCCTTTCGAGCTTGCTTAGCGGAGTTCTTACCGATTTTAGGTCAATAGATGCATGTATTTTCAACACGTTTCTTGCAAGCTCATCCGCCTGGTCATTACCTGGAATATCCGTATGTCCTGGTACCCAGCATAAAGTCACCGCGTTGGCTTGCGATATTTCGTCCAGATATTTCTTCCAGCGACTTACTGCCCTTGACTTCACCACGACTGACTCCATGGCTTACCGACAATGTGCCGTCTCTTAAGGTCCTTCGCTGCTTGGGTGTAGGATACCTCTGCTTGAAAGACACTGCAATCACCGCTGATTCGGATTGATTCCCGCAGGTTCAGTGCTTCGCTGAAGATGCCCGCCCCTGTACTGATATCCATCTTAGAACTGTCGGTGTATAGGGCTAACTCTTCTTCTTCTGTTACTTCTTTGTTCTCCCATTCGCTTCTGCTGGGAATTCTAGTAATGAATCTCCTTCCAAAAACGAGGGTGGAGGGTATGTAGTCTGTAGTCACTCTCTCCTTCGCCGCGTCCCATTGGCTTTCAATTGAGGCGTGACCGTAGGGTTTAAATGACCACAGTCCAGATTCTCTCAACCTGATTGCGGTTTTGACCACCTTGCTGCTGCAGTAGATGTCCAGAGGGGTGAGTTTTAGCATAGCTGCGATGGGAGCGGTTCGTAAGGAACCTGTAATCCCGATGCATGCTGCCCTTTGTACTTTACTTAGGCTTGAAAGATGGATTTTCTTCTCACTGTTCCACCACACTGTTGTACCATATGTTAGGATGCGCCGCACTACAGCTGTGTATAGCCAGTGCACCACGTGCGGCCTGAATCCCCATGTGTTGCCGAGTGCTCTTCTGCAGGCATATAGTGCTGCGTATGCTTTTTTTGATGCGATCTTCTATGTTTTCCTTCCAGCAAAGTTTGGAATCTAGGATTACGCCCAGATATCTGGCTGTCTTTGAAATTTCCAGATCCACCCCGCCCATCCTTGGGGTATTGAAGGCGGGGATCACCCTTCTTCTCGTGAACAGTAGAAGTGCTCACGTCCCCTATCTGTGACTTGATTCTACGTGTGCCTAGCATGAGTCCAATCCAATCACATAGACTGCTATTAAGTTGGGCCCCACGCAAGCTGCGTATAATTGCGTCAGTTTCGATGTTGTTGAAAGCCCCCTCGATATCTAGGAACGCATTCAATGTGTAAGTACTCTTTATGTTTTAGTGATTTTTCCACTACCGATACTACCCTGCGTGTCAACAGATCTGCTTTTCATGTACGCATGTTGTGATTTTGATAGGTAGTTATCGCCGATAGCTTGCCGTACATGCAGATCAATTAGTCGTTCCATTGTTTTTCGAATAAAAGACGACAGACTGATTGGTCTATAGTCTATGGCTGTGATGTGACTAGCTTTTCCTGCTTTTGGGATGAAAATCACTCTTACCTCACGCCATGCCCTAGGAATGTAGCATAGCCCTAGACAGCACGTGTAAATGCATTTAAGCCATGGAATAATAGCTTTCTCTGACTTCTCTAGCATTATGGGTCGAGTATTATTTAGTCCAGGTGCTTTGAAGGGAGCAAATGGCCCAGGCTATTTTGTCCTCGTCTATTATTTCGGTAATTGTTTCTTGCTTCATTCCCTCCCTCGTGCTACATCGTAATCCTGGGAAGTTAGTTTCCGTTAGTGTTTCCATCATCTCTTAGTGTGATTCAGTGCAGCTGCCGTCGCTCCTTCTTAGCGAAGATATCGGCACCGATGCTTTTGAAAGGACTTTCCTCAGCCTAGATGCTCCTTTTGTGGATCCAATTGATTCGTAGAAAGTTTTCCAGGAGGTTTTCTTTGCGAAAGGAGCCCAAACGCATTTGTAACCTGGCATTAGAGAAGCAGTGTGCATTCACAATGCTAATTTTTTTTCGTTTTGGAATTGAGCCTAATGGCGTTTTCGATTGAAGAAAAGAATTGCCCTTTCTATGAAAAGAGCAAATCTAGAAGTGCTCTTTCCATGTTTCCTATGTTCCATTGAAGAAAAAATGACACTTCCAGGTCAATTCTTAACATGACACAATTGTCCAATTGTCCGGGATATTTTCAAATTATTGCACTAGCAAAATGTCAGATTGAAATGTTTGTTGTGTTTTTGGAAACAAATTTTGCGCTATGTGATCCGAAAATATGCAATAAAGCGAGGGAATGTAAAATTTAATTGAAATAAATTGATTTGGCCCATTAAAAACATTAATATTTATTTTAGAAAACAACAAAAAAAACGAAAACGAAATCTCACATATAGAAACCCCTATAGCTCATTGAAAAGAGCAATTTCGGAGCAATTCTCTCGGATCGGAAAAACGCTATTTCGATTGAAGAAATGAATTGCCCTTTCAAAAGATCAAATCCAGAAGTGCTCTTTTCATGTTTTACTTGTTTCAGAGCCAAAATCAACAAAATTTCTCCAAGTCCGGCATTTGTGAGTTTGCGTAATTTTTCGTGGTTGCCTTCCGACCTTGAATCATCGCTTAGAGTTATAAGGCCTGGGTAAGCCCTTTTGCATACCAAATCAGTTCCTTAAATACAAAAACAAATTGTTTTCGTTTTGTGAGTTTTTCATTTTTGGGACGAATGGAAGGGATCTACAATTTTATGGAGAATCCAAACGGTTAATTGAGAAGCTCTTTCATTACAGTTATGCCCTTGGATCTTTGTCAGACCTTCTCGAAAGGTGAAGCAGTGGAATAAAACTTTAAGATGGAATTTTTTTCGGGGATCCCATGCAATGTATCAGAAGTCCAAACACTATCGACTAAGCCACTGCGCCCACAACAGTTTAGTTTGCGCGCCATAGTGAACTTTATGACCAAACAATATAATAGATAGTTTAGTTCTTCGGTGCTCACATTTCACCATACCAAGTATCGAAACTTGGCGCAGCGGCTTAGTGGTTAGTGTGTTAGACTACTAAGCGAGGGGTCCCAGGTTCGAATCCCGCAAAAAACCCTAATTCCAACTTAGGGTTTTTTCCACTGCGACACCTCTTGCGAACGTCTGACAAGCATCCGAGAGTATAACTGTCTTTAGAGCTTCTCAATTAGCCGTTTGGAATCGGCATAAAATTGTAGATCCCCTCCATTCGTTCCAAAAATGAAACACACACAAAACGAATGGTTGTGAGAAGCAAGGCCTTGGGTCCCTACGGACCTGTTGCGCCAACTATTATTAAGTATCGAAACTTGTAACTCGTATCCAAACTCCGTAATTTCCAATCGGAATGAAAATTCAAATAAAACACACAATTTTTAAAATATTTTTTTTTTTCTGTTTTTATTGATGTTTTCTTGCTTTAATTTGTTTGCTTTTTGAATGCATTACTTCAAAAAGGATCATTTTACACAGGTTTAAGTTCTTCTTCTTAATTCATTTCGTCTTCCACATATATTCATTAATTATTTTTTTAAAAGTTTACTTCCTTTTTGTTTACCGTTTACTCTTAATTAAGTTAATTGGGTTCGCCATTTTTTCTGCTTTTTTTTTATATAACCTTTCATTTATTATTTAGTTCACTTTTCTTTTAAAAATAACGCAATAAAAATAATTATATTACAAGTATTATATTTATATAGTGTTACTGAAAGTCTCCTTCAGTTGACTGTTCTTTTTTTTGTTTACTTTCTCTTCGTGGTAAGTTTATGTTTTTTTTTTTTGTATAATAATAATAAAACTGCCTGTCGCTTTTGAGTGTATATATATATGAATGTATATATATATATATAAGAGAGAGAGAGAGATAAAGAGTTTACACCATTTAAATTCAATGTTTTTATGATTTTCAGTTTTTCTTTTTATTAAGTATAAATCAACTCACAATAAGATTTTCTTTTTGCCTTTATTCAACAAAAGAGAAATTAAAAAAAAAAAAACAAATGATAGTATTTCTTGTTGTTGTTTTGTCGTAGGTGTATTACTGATGTATAGTGTATGCTATGTTAAAATTTATTTAAATTTTTTTCTTAAAAATCTGCGATTTTATTTCTGTTGATAATATTTATCGAATTTTACATGTTGATTAAATTATTCACAATGGTTTTTTGTTTCTCTATACAAGTTTCTTTTAAATTTATTTTCTTTTTATATTTATATCTTAAATTAATGCAAAAAAAATATTGATTTAAGTAAAACATTAGCTTATTTTTATTTTTTTTTTGTTGTTTTAATTTGAATTCTATATAATATATATATTTGTTTAACATAATTCACAATATATATGAAATAGTTTTCAATGTAGATGATGGTGGTGGTGGACAAATTGAAACGGGACGTGGGATATTGTTTAAAAACGAATGTAGGTATATATAAAACAAAACAAGAAACGATAAAATGGAGTCTTGCAAAAGGAGGGAGGGGGGAAGAGCTCTTTGTGAGGGACTTGTGGGAGGGTGGGTATCAGTAAAAGATTTAATAATAATAAATACTCGTAGTAGGTAACTATTATATTTATATTTGCTTTTGTTTTCATTAAAATAAATATTTTTGTTGCTTTTCATTTTTTTAAGAGTTTTATTTATTGCAGCAAAATGCATATTCTTTCACTTGGTGTTGGTAATGTGTGTTGCTCGATATTTCGTTTGTTTTGATTTTTGACATTTTACCTACGCGCGCGCTTTTCTGATGGTTTTCTTGTTGTATTGTTTTTTTTTTCTTTTGTTCTTATTCTTTATTTTTACTAATTTATCTTTCATAATAATAATTAATAATAATTATAGTAAATCAATAGATAATAATAATAGTAATAATAATAATTAATTATATTTAAATTACAACGGAAGTGTCGGCGTATTTGTAGTTGGTGTTGGCGTCAATATCGACGCGGATGGAGGATATCGCAACGTGTGTTGTGACGTTGCTTGCTGTATATAATCCTGGCTAGGATTATTTAATACACTATCCCTTGAATTTGAATGTGACGTTGCACGAAGCAGTGTGACCGCCTCACGCTCTGGACTACATTGGACACCATCTAGTCATTTTTGACGCGATGATTTCTTCTTCTTTCTTTTAAAGAAGCAACAACATCTGGAAAGACACATAAACCACCTTTTAAAATTGCTTGTTTGAGTATCAATTTGGATCGGAATATATGGTAATGCTAGGGAGATGTATTTAATAAATAGGTTGCACAGTAAGTAATTTTTTGTGTGTGTGAGAATAATGTGCTAAAACCTTTATTACAAAAAAGATATACCCGTTTGTATCCTATCACCGAATTCGCATCGACTCAAGAAAAATATGGACCAATGTCACTGGATATGGTTATTCCTCACATAAATTTGGTTCTATACAAAAAAAAAAAAATAGAAAAGTACACACTTGAGAAGCAATGGGGCCGTCCCATAGTTGTGGTCAGGTTGGTTAGTTCTCTGGTATGGTTAGGTAAGGTTTATGGGTGGGCGAGGTGTGATCCGTACCCGTCGGAGAAAGAATTTGTCCCCTACCCATTGTGACCATATCAATATGGGCTTTAATTGATTACTTACAGATAGCTCCCACCCTATGAGTAGTCGATTTCAATACGAGTGGGTCAACGCAGAAGAAAATCACTTTACCTTAGGTGGCGCACAATAGTGAAAAGGAACTCTAACCAGCTTGGAGTAGGAAACTGAAACGAGTTAGCCAAAGATTGCCCAATCAGGAGAGGCGCAGTTTTGATTAGGATCGGCAATGATGTTGAGATTCCATTCGTCAGACATACTCTCGACAGAATCTTGGAGATAACTTGGTCTATGGTCTTAACCTAACCTAAACTATGGTCTTAACCATGTCTATCCAAAGAAACGCTACAAATATAAACGAACTAATTATTAGAAAGGTAAAACATCTCCCTTGCCAACCGTTGTTGTTTCAAACTGTTATTATACTCACTTTGTTTCGTCCACAAGTTCAACCTCTGGCTGCTGTGTGATAGGAGTATTTGAGTGCCCAGCCGTGGGATCGTCTGTGTTTAATTCGCCATTCGTCGAACTCACAACCTGTAAAACAAGAGAACATCAAGTCGTTTCAAAACGAAAACAAGCTGAATACAAAAATACAAATAAAATTTTTTTCAGTAAACTGTTATACAATAGAAGAATTTCTTTTGAATTTTAATATATAAATAAAAAAAATTAAAGAAAGACGAGTAAAAACAACAGAGTTTCACTAGACAAAATAATTAAAAACGTATATAGAGAAACATTTAAGCCGTTTGGTTGGTTTAGTGGCATTTTTTTGTTGTTGTTTTGAAACTGTTCACATTCCATTTGAAAGTGAAAAAAACAAAACTCAAGACAAATATATTGCAGTGGTGTAGTTAAATATAAGATATTTGCGATGAGAACAAAAAATAAAAATACTTATAAACTGAAATTAAAAACCAAATTATTTTGCCACGGAACACACAGAAGAGACACACCGAACAGTCAGATTTTTGTTTGTTTAACATTTAGTACATACGGATTGATTATGCTCTACAACTTCCGCTATGTAGTAATTTCTTATAAGATATGTGGTAAACTTTTAAATTGAATTTAAACTATACATTTGGTGTCTTAATTTGTTATTCGTTTGTTTGTTTGGGTTTCTCTTTTGGTTTCGTTTCGTCATCATCTGCTTTATCGCTTTTTTCGTAGTACGGATCAAAAGGTTTATCATCCTCGTCGGAACTTGAGTCTTCAGGGTGTTTCTGCAAGTTTTGATTTGGATTTTTTGTTTGTCTGTAGAATATTCGATTGAAAGATTCCTTTTTTTTTTTTTGTATGGAGAGAGAGATGTAGAGCTACAAACTGGCATTCAACTAGCACGATGCTTGTTAAAAAAAAAATTTTCATCCACTCAATGGCAAGATTTTCAACGGACAACAGCAGTCTGGTGGAAGTCCTTAAGAGGTTAATTCAGACATTCTTAAAAGTACTATAAAGCATACAAACCATACAAAATTATAAGCGAAGAAAACACGTCTAAGCAGATCTATGGTAAATCATGATGTATACATATCCTTCATTCAACAGAAACTTTTAATTGACAATCTTTTTGCATTCAAAGTGAAAATGGCATTTGTATAACACGAGTACATCTGTCGAAACCAAACAATGTCAAGAGGTCACTTTATATTTAGCATCCTTATAGCCACTCGATTGAATAGTTTTGTAAAACAAAGTTTACGTCCTCTTTTGTACATTGAATGGCTGCGTCAAATCAAATGCTCTTCAAGGATATTTTTTTTTTATTTTACAGTAAAGAAGAAAGATCATGCTTTTCGAATTTTCATTTTTGTTGGTTGAAAATGTGGTGACAAGATTAAAACAACTTGATGTACATAATGGGTTAAAGAAAAACGTATGCTACGCATCTATGCTAAGGCGGTAACGATTCCATTCTGAATACTGTGAGTAATTGCAGTCTCAATGACATTTTTAATGGCTACGATGTCGAAATAGGTGTAATTGATTTAAATTAGATTTTCCTTGGTAAATATAACCACTTGGAGGTTATTTTAAAGATCTGCGGTCAGTTGAAAAATATGACAATGACGTAAAGAGATACTGACATGCAACATTGCCATTGCCAGGAAAGAGTCTCGTTCACAATAAGAAAAATAGGGACAGAGAGCTTAAATGATTTTCCAAGGATATGTCAAAAAATTGGCATACGCAGTAAGAGTATAGGAAACTATTGGTAGAAATGGTTCAACTCATAAAAATAATGTTTAAAAGTGATGTCCACGGGTTTCGTAGGACGATAGTCCGTAATCTGTGATCGAATTGACTCATCTCTCATCTTATATTATTATAATTAATGTTGGGTGAATAGCATTGGATGAGTTTAGGGTTTTGCAAAAATGTCTGTCTTTGTCTGTGCCAAATATTCAGAAACTTTTAACGGTCTTAATCAAGACTTTCTTTGATTTATGGCCGAGATGAAACCCTAAATTTACGCAAGTCTGGCTGTTTACGGCGCGTTTTTTATAGAAAAAAAAAAAAAGAAGTAAAACCAGAAAAGCTCCTTTCATAAATTGAATACTCGCAGGATTTAAGCAGGAGGCTGCTCTGTCATATGTCATATCATAATTATGCGATCCACATCATTTTTAGAAGGTGAAAGAAGAGTGCACTCGGCAATAAATTTGTCCTCAAAATTTTTTGCAAAATTCAGCGTCCCCTGTCAGCAGTATTAGAACAAGTTTTGCATACTTCATAAAACGTTCAAGTATTGGTTTATGGCGAGGGCATTATGACACTTTAACAGCTACAGACTTTATAAGCCCTTCGCTGAGAAATTTCCATCTGCGAGGAGTGTTTGCCGAAAGCTTTTAATAAACATTTCCCAATCTTCAAGGTAGCTTTATTGGTGAAGTTTAAGACTCGAACAAGGTGAGAAATCATCCTAAGTCTGCAAGCATTTGCGATAAAGTGATCTAAAATCTTATATTCGGTGGATGTCTTGACATTTTGTTGGTAAGGGCTCTTTAGGATTAAAGCCTGTTGTGAGTATCAAAGTCACAAGAAATGATTTCGTGCTAAGGATTATATTTTACTTTTCAGATCTTATGTCTGTCAGACTTTCCTCTTTCTACACTACACAATTTCGGGCTATTATGCGGATATATTCTGGTAAGTCGTGAGCTGTCATGTGCACGACTGTTTTTTTTTTGTTTTAAATCCGAACAGCAATTTTTAATTATGTAAGGACTTCGTGATCGGAATTTGGTGCATACAGCTGACGTGCCGCGAGTAATCTGGCAGCTGAAAAAGGAACGCCGACATTAGACTGTTATTCCCTATCTACAATATGTACACATATAACTCGTGAATATTATTCTTAGCTATGCAAATGAAACAGAAAAGGTCTGTCTGCTATAAAACAACAATAAAATCGAAGGGAAATGAACAGTGATTCGTTATGCAGGTTTAATGAGTTGTGATTGTCAAAATAGGTGTTTAATTTCAAAGATACAACCCAAGCTCTAATCATCACACAATGAGTGCTGTACTACCTAAATCAATTCCATTACAAAAAGTGATAGCAATCGATTAAAATTGTTAGCAAAAAACATCACGCACTCTACTACTACTATACATACTTAAAAAATGAATTCAAGACATTAGTCTACGGTTACTTGTTGCACTACATAGAAAACTTTATACGGTGAATTCGATACTTGCTGTCTTTTATTTTATTTTTATGATTTGCATATTTGCCTAAACAATAATTGCACTTGCATATTGTTATTGGAATGAAATGGAATGAAACATTCTGTTAAATATTTATTATACGTTTTGATGTTAAAATCACAAAATCGCACACTACAACTCTACATATTTCTTGTACTGGTGCGGGGTGGTGGTTTATTTTGATTTGTGGTAAATTTATTATTTGAAACAATTTTTTGCTTTTCGATTATAGTTTGCGAGTTTTTTCTATTATTGATTTTGTTGGTTATTTATCTACTAAATACCTTGAATTTATGTAGAGCAAATCAAGAGAAAACATTAGGATTGAAAAGGCCAAAAATATAACTGTCTGCAATTATTGTACAGTGAAGAGAGACAAACAAATCAAAAAGGGAAAGAAAAATTTTGTTTATATTACATTTTGTGTAAGTATTTTTTTTTTTTGTTTTTATTTTTTTATGTTTAACATCTATTTTTCATACATTTTGGACAGTTTGTGTATATACATTTTAGTTTTGATTATGTGACTAAATAATAGTTGTGTGGTGCAGTTATAAATTGTATTATATATGTACAATTATGTTTACAGCTGGAGTCATTTTACAAACATTGGGGAATAGGGCAGCCTAAAGGGTCAACCATAATTGGATTAAGTGGGCTCGGGTTTGTGTCCAAAATAGGGACGACCGCTAAAGTTCTGTCAAGCACCTTAAATGTGCCACTAACTCTTTTAATGTATACTTTGTTTTAGGCTTTGCGGGCTAAGCTTATTAATTTCGAAAAAAGATTGAAGATCGAAAAGAAAGAAGGACCCTTTGAATCGAGGGCTTTTTATTTTCTTTATATGTACAAATGTGTTATGGTTTCATGGGACTAGGGTTGATTGGTACCTACCTGACAATCATCAATTTTGTGACTGTAACCGCGCACAAAATAAGACATTCAGGGCACCTACCAGATACGATCGAAAAACGCATGTCAAAACTAATCGGATACTTGAATGACGTGAATTCTTAAAATTCGCTAGAATATCGCTGAAATATAACGAATGACTGGTTGCTCTAACCCTTCTTTAAGAAACAGTTCAACAACAATTCGACTGAAATACCTGCCATGCTAGGAGTCCATTAGTTTGCCCATCAAAAACTGTTCAGTCTATATAGAGATTCTTTTAGAAGTCGCTACAGTTATCACCAAAGTGAACTCAGCTGTTCATAGTGCAATTTAGACACATTTAAAACAAATAGCAACGAACTCCCCAATAGTTTCCATCACAATTTCTTTTATGCCTGCCCTACAACCATCACACTACACATGACCTATTTAGCGCGTTTTTATTATAAAAAATTGTTTGTTGCTTTTATCGATTAAAGTACCTACCAACTTATTTAACATTATTTATTTCCCGTCGGGTGTTATTCCAGTCGAAAAAAATCAAACACAACAATTAAACGAGCAGAGCCTTTGAACTGTCAAATGTCTAAAAAAATCTTAATTGAAATGATTCAAAACATCAAAACTTTAGTCGCCTTCAGTCGCACAGGGCTGCAAATATAAAGCCTGTTTTTTTTAACTTCGATCTCAGCAAAGCAAAGTAAAGTAGAATTTTCAGCACGCAATTACAACAACTACTGTCTACTTGACACTTCGAGGTTCACATTAGTTGTTGTAATTGCGTGCTCAAAATCCACTTTACTTTGCTTTGCTGAGATCGAAAAAAAAAACACGTCTATAGTAACTAAAGGAACGTCGATTGTCAATTTAGTTGCGTTTTGAGACCTGCGATTACTCCTGTAAACAAATGTCAGAATATTTGCAAAAGCATTACTTTGTTACGAGAAGGCAAGTGGAAGTCAGGTTGTGTGCGTTAAGCGAAACCAAACCAACTACACTTTTGTCACTTGTTCTTCAGGTCTGTTCATTTACTTTTAAATTTTACTAATTTTTACTTACATTACATTTTTTTTGCAAATTCTTATTACTCAATGCCGTTCCTTAACTCGAAAAATTCGTAAAAGAGAGCGCCATCGAGGAGCAAGATATGACCCCTCCACTGGGAATATTACGAGTTTTTACTCAACAAATTTCTTGGTGCAATAATTGAAAAAGCTGTCAGTCACCTGACTGATGATTTGAAATTTGTTGTTCTATTTAAAATACGCGTGCATATGGTTTGTAAATATGATATGATTTCCTGCGTATTAAAAGGGTATTAATAGGAGTCAAATAATATGTATGTTCTCCTCAAGATTCTTTTCGAAAGTGGTGACGGAACTCCCCTCGTAATTTTTCATACTTTACTACAAAAGCGTTTCCTAACTTTTTCGTTAGAGTCTCTGAGACGAAACTTTGAATGCATCCTTTAGTATCGACAAAATCTGTACTGTATTATTATAAAAATGTGTATATGTCGAATTTGAATAATTTGTTTAATTAGCTAGAATAAACTGACTGGACTGTGAACAAGCAAATAATAAAGACATGTCCTATTGTGAACTCTACACATCCTATATTTGCCTGGACTAAATCAGTCAGGAAATTCGTTTCTAGATTTGATCAATTTCGGACTCCATATTTCTTTTTGTTTTATGTAAATAATCACAAAAACACAATTCTTATTGAACACGCCCTTAAAACTTTATTTTAGCAACTATTTCAGAACGCAATTGTCTCCGTATTTTGTGAAGAACACAAACATCCCATCGATATATCAATCTTTTGATAGTGAACTTTGGGAATCATTTAATTTCAGTCGACTTTATAAATTAATAGTTTTTAATATTTACTTTGTAAAAGTTGAAAACAATTCGGTTGGCGGGTGTAGCAGGACATGGGAAGACGGATAGTTTTTTTTTTTTTTTTGTATTTTACCTCTTTCTAATAGTTTCCTTATAATACTTATGGCAACCCCACGACAGGATGTTAGCCCCACTGTAAAATTTTCGACCTTCAAACATTGATTCGAAATGAAACAAAGCCCATGGTGTAGTTGTGTTTGTTTGTGAGAGGGTTTGTTTGTCATTTTCTAGCTGATTGATTTTCATGTCTAAACATTAAAGTTATTAACAAAAACAGGCACTCAAAAAACAAGTCAATAGTTAGTTTATACAGAATATGTTGTTAAATATTTATATAAATATATTTTTTTTTTGGATTTAATTTCAATAGCAATTTTCGTTTTCAATTTTTAATAAAAATAAATAAAAAAAAAAACATAAATGAGTTTACAACAAAAACAAGGCAGAACACAGAAAAAAAAATCAAAAGACACACAAATGCATACAAGGACTTACCTGTACAGAACCATGCCTGTCGGCTGGTGTTAGATTGCCAAGCGTGGCACCTGGTTTCGGTACATCAGGCCATGCAGCAACGCCTCCTTTGGCATTTGTCTGAAGAATTATTTTTGTTGATGTGATTATGATATTCGAATTCTTGTGTTTAATAGTTTTTTTTTTTTTCATTTTTTAATTTTGCTTAAGAGACGTTTAAATTTTTTTTGTTAATTGTTCTCTTTTGTTTAATGAGTTAAGCACGTTAGTTTGGCAAAAGATGTCAGTGGTGTTTTGTTAGTTGAACAAAATAAAAAATATTAACTAATACATTTGTTTAGCATGTTATATTAAATAGTACACACGAATGCAATACAGTAGAAAACCAAAAAAATATATATTTATATTCATGTATAGAGAAAAGGTTTGGAGAGTACAAACGGTAGTATGGTGGAGAGCTCTAAGCTCCAACAAAAGCCAACTATAACATAAAGCTGTATATTAAGAGGATTACACATTTGCTTTTCAAGGATTTGGAGGGACATTTGTGGTACATTGGGAGTGATGTCGATGAACGGGTCGACGGAAACACTAGCATTTTTAAGATGATATCGACGACGAAGTAGTTTGCAGTGACTGATGTTTGAACAGCAAAAATTACGAACAAATTTGTTGCTGGTTTTATTCTAACCTCCATAACTAAATATTCTTCATCATCATCCATATCATATTCATCGGAGTTCTTGTTTGTTTGTTTAGGTGGGATTGTTTTTTGTTAATTTGTCGCAAGTTGTTATCGAGTGTGTGTGTGTTTTTTTGTTTTTAGTTGAAATAATTTGTTGGTTTGTTTTTATTTTAAGTAAAAATAAAAAAAAAAATATTTAAAAAAGTAAATTAGAGTACACATTGGAAAATCGTTGTAAGGACAGCAAGGTAATGATGTAATTAGAACATTATGCGGTAAACTGCAGTGAATTGTATATTATTCGTTTAAGTAAGTAAGGTGTGCTCTGGCTGGTGCAGCTTCTGCAAGACTCAGCTGTGTGTATCCTTCAAAACTCCTGAGAAGAATTTATTCACAAAATTTTTTTTTGGAAAATGATCTCAAGAGCTACCAGATGCTTTCATTATCGCAAGCAACTCATAAGAAACAAAGAGTAAGAACAAAAACTATTTCTACTAACGAGACACTTTTTTCTCAACCAAAAATAATCAACCTGAAAGTTTGCAAGTAATATAAGAACGAGTATGCTGGCCTACTTGGATTTATGTCTTTCACATTGGATGCCTAAGATTTCAACAAATTGTATTTTTATAGACACATACCAGCATGGATTATAATTTCCTCAAAATTCAAAAAATGAACGGAGCTGTCTGTACTTGGAACATGAACTACCCTCCCATGGTTAGTCCACAGAAAGCACCAAGTATGCCAATAATATTCACAAACAAAATGATTATGTCGTAGTTCTGTTGAGAGACATACCCCTACGAGTTCCTTACAACGCAAAATATAGCGACTTGTATTATGACATGACAATCAAAAGGACTTATAGTTTTAAATCAACAATTTGTACATCGAATAAGAGATAGTTCGTTTTCACTTTCACAAACCAGCTTCCAAAAAAGTGTTACAGCTTGTTTTCAAGTCGTCAATATCGGCCTACAAGTGCACGTTATGCGATTAGATCCTTCCGAAACATACTTCTGCATGTTTCACAATAAGAAATATTCAAAGGGCAGGACAATCAAAAAGGCAATTTGCAAACTGTATCTACACTCGTTACCTTTAGATGCTAAATTAGGAAACTGATAGATAGAAAACTTATCGAAATGATACCTTAAAAGTACAATAGGAGTCCTGGGCACCATCTCGCGAAATCAAAACTCTCGATCGGCATGTACGACCAGTACTATTTAGACCAAAGGTAGTCTCGTATGATGGCAAGGAGTCAGCAAGGCCTTATGACCATTACAAAAGTACATACATTGACACTAACAGTGTATTGAGAACGACTCCAAATACAGGCCTTAAACGGAGACTTTAAGGCCACTTACATATGCTTTCGCTTAACGTGTTTCCACAATTATCTGCATCTATTGACGTCCTAAAGCCTGAACTACATCGAAACGAAAGTGGCAAAAAGTACAAAAAAGTGAAAACATCGAAACTCATCGAAAACACACGCATATTTATATGACATCTATGAGAAAGGTCTGAACTATGAAAGCTCAGAGCTTTTTTAGTTTACATTTAAAATTTTCAGGAGCAATAATAAAAAAATTTAGCCGAGTGAAGTGAAAACAAAACTTTTCCTTGCCAAACCGACAGGAATTATGTGATGGAAGTGTGATCTAGCGGAAAGCGTGGAAGGTATTCTTTGAGTGTATTTGTTTCTAGAGCTTTTCGAAAAGTGAAAGCTGGAACATGTTCGAGCTTTCCACAAAGTGAAAATTTTAAATTGAGAAGAAATATACAGAGCGCACATCCGATTTTTTTCACTTTTTTGTACTTTTTGCCACTTTTGTTTCGATGTATTTCAGGCTTAAGAATAATCTGTAAGCTCGAAATTTTACGGAACAGATAATGCAACGGCCATAAGTGGAGTATCGGCATTTAGAGTCAGAAATAAAGGTCATTCAATGGTCGTGCAGATGTCTGTTGGAAATATTGCCAACTTTTTGATGAACAAAATATAGCTAAATGGATCAAGATCATCAGTTGAATTTCGGAAAAGCGGTTAAGCTTATTAGTGGAAAAACAAACTCAATTTCGAAAGAGACACAAGCGGAGCAGTTAAGAGACCATTTTGAAACCCTACTCAATGCACCGCAAATATCTCCGTCCCCTGAGTATGCAGCACCTTTGATCGTGAATGAATTCCTAGACTCTCCATTTCCCGTCACTGAATCAGAAGTTGTCATCGAGAACTCGAAGCAAAATAAAGCGCAAGGAATCGTCCGCATTCCGTTTGAACACTACAAAAATTGCTCATCTTATAATTCTTATTTGCTCTTACACAAGATTTCAATAGAATATTTTCAATACTCGTAGCTGATGTGCCCGAAAAGCGAATGAGTAAGGTTGCTTCGAGCGGAAAATTCGTCGAGTAATTTGCGGTCCCGTCTGCATAGACGGTGAATGGAGGAGGAGATACAGCGACATCGACCTAGCCAGAAGAGTGAAGGTCCAACGACTGAGGTGTCTGGGTCATATTGAGCGAATGGACGTGAATGCTCCGGACCGGAAGATCTTCGAATCCATACCCGAGGGACGGCGCAGTAGAGGAAGACCGCGACTTAGGTGGCGCACGCAAGTGGAAGGGGACCTTAACCAACTTAGCGTGCGAAACTGGAGACAGCTGGAAAAAAGATCGTGCTGGCTGGAGACTCTTGTTGATTGAGGCCCAGGTCCACCCCGGACTGTAGCGCCACCTTAATTAAGTAAGTAAGATGTGCCCGAATGCGTATAGAAAGCGATCATTTTTCCGTTGCAAAAGAAAGGTGACTACGATGACCCAGCACACTACAGAGGAATATCCTTTTTAAACACATCTGCTAAGTTGTTTTCAGGTTTGCTCTTCAGTAGAACCACGAAGTGGGTGGGGAAAATAAGAAATGAATTTCAAGCTGCTTTTTGAGAAACTGCGTCAAGAATACGCACATTTCTCATACCTGCTACAGCCTCTTCCATACTACTGCAACGCAAGTCTGGGGCTACTGTGCTTTCGAGGCGGTGGAAAAGTTTCTTCGCTTTTTTCTGAGGCGAATTTTTAAACTGGAGTGGCACCACTATTCTTGAATCCTCTTAAAATGCACCTGGAGTATGTTTCTAAAGTCAAGGCGATGTCCCAGGAAAGAATTCCGAGGTTGGTTCTCGCGCAAATGATAGCATAAACAGTAAAATGTGTTCAAGAGTGGGAAATACTAGGAGCGGAAAGCGGTTATAACTTCACTGTCACAACAAACGATCATCAGGAATCACTAAAACACAATGTAAACATGATTCTTCAGAAAACCAGTCAAAGAGTTTATGACAATCTTGTAAATGAAGCTCAGTCATCTCAATACAGAGCAAGTTAAAGAATCATCTATTGGAAAGAACGTATTTTTTTGAACAGCTACCCGGTAGATAACAAAGGTACCATCTTGAAAATATGAGGCGAACTTTTAAATCTTAATTTTATACCGCATCGCTCTGAGCTTCCAATTTTATGCAACCTGTGCAACCTCAGGGAACGAGAAGATGTGTTTCACTTTATTGATAAATGCTCCATACTTCAGGAAATCCGCAGTAACTTTTTCGGTTCGCTTGGGATAGAGGAAGCAATCCATATCTTGAATTGTGACAGAGGTTGGGACTTGCTCTACAACTACGCAGTGCACGTTACAGGAACTGCATAATCGAATGACCGACAAAAAAGACCCTATAAGATGTCCTGTAGAGAAACAAGGAAGCTCACCCCGACTTGATTGATTTATAAATGAACCGCTGTTCTGCTACTGATTCCAAGAAAAGTATTGAGTTTTTGGGTCTGGTATTTATCATGAGCTATGTATTAAGACAGCGTCCCACTTATTCAGCATAAGAGCATTCGTCTCAGAAGCGTCTGTCTCTATCCACTTCGTACAAATATCGAGAAAAAAATCCATCTCATCAGTTCAAATGGGAATACAAAGCCCTAATCAAGCAACGAAGCAATTAAATACCATTTCAGTGCCGGAATTTTGTTCGTGATAAGTGATTTTGCCACTAAACTCTCGCGAATCAGAAGGGTGAATTCAATATACAAATCACTCGAACACAATCTCGTGTAAACTAACCGCACAGGTAACATACTGACTCCTGGATATCTCCCTCTTAAGTCAACGAACCGATATACAAAAAACTGCAGAATCCACTTTATTCCGATTCAATTTCAATATACTCCCAGCATTTCATTCCAATAGCTTATTCAATTCTACTCTGTTCATCTGCAGGAAGCAAATAACACCCTCAATCTCGAAAACGGATAAAGCACACAAGTAGAACCGAGAGTGCACAAGTCAAACTTTATTCCCTTCAATGTTAAACATCGCTATTCGAAGAACATTCACCTCCAGTGGGATGTTAATATCTGTATACCATTGGAAAACTTAAACTGAAACACTCATTCCGGATCTAAACTTACAGCCTCATCCACAATTAGCAATCACGTGCACAATTCTCATTTCAGAAACACTAATCCTTGCTGTCATTACATAAAATTTTCGTCGCATAAAGTGTGTAGCATTAGTAATTTCGTTTAAACAAATTATTATTATTATTGACAAAGTGTGTGGGCAGCTCTTATAAATTACCTTAGCTGTTACATTATGACGATCCTTATTTGGTGAAATGATGACTTCATGACCAGTTTGAAGAGATCCAACAGGTGTCGACTAAAAACAAGAAAATGAAGTTAAAAAACAAAAGTGAGTACAAATGAAGTTTGTTTTTCTTTCGAGCAAATGAAGTTTGTTATTAAAAGAAAACAAATATAACATCATTATACATCCGTAGCAATAAGTTCTATAAAAAACAAGAAGCTCAAAGCATACATCCTAATCATCTTCCTAGCAGAGTATTGCCACGGCCATTAAAATCAAATTACAAATGAAACAAAGTTAACGATAAAAACAAAGATAAAAAAAAATCCAAATATAAAAGAAACATTCCAAAAATATACCTGTTCCGATTCATTCTTGGCTAAATGGGACGGAGGTGCATTTTTGATTGCCTTCATTGCCTCCATTTGTTGTTGTGTCTTTGTTAGTTTTATATATATATATATATATGTGTATTTTTATTTTATTTTGGTAATAAGTATAATTTTGTGTCAGTTTTGTTGTTTAATTAGTTCAACGGAAGTATAATGTTAAAAACAAATGCAAACATGCAGCGTAACAACAATAAACCAAATAAATAGACAAAAAAACAAAGAAAACAATTAATTTGTTGGTATTTTCCATAAAAAAAAGAGTTTGTTTCAGTATGTTATAAAAACAATAAAATAAAAATGTCTCTAACAAAAATTAGATAAAAGAATAAAAATACTTAAAACATAAAATATATTTGAAATTTGATTTGCTGAGTTTTGCATCAGTTTGGGAGGGTTTTTTTTTTGTTTTGCAACTTGACATGTAAGCCCTTTCAGAGACTTCTCTTGCTGACCACCTTCAAGGTATTTAGTGAGTTTTTGCGCATAAAATTCAAATCAAAAGAAGTTTCTGTTTTGTTTTGTGGATGCAATTTCTGGGAATGATCACTTTGAATGTGGTGGTCACTTACCATCGTCTTCCCTGTCCAGTCGAATTCACCATCATCCACGTAACCCTTACGTTCAAATAAGTCTTGAAACAGTCTTCGCAAGAAATCATAGTCGGGTGTTTCAAAAAAATCTAACCGCCGCACATACCTCAGATATGTTGCGAACTCCTCTGGATGACCATCGCAAAGCGCCTGTAAAATTCAAAAACCAAAACTGTGTTAGAATATTTTTTTTTACAGATTTATCGATTGTTTTAAAAATTATTTTCTCTAGATGAACACGATTAAGTGCTGGTCATACCAATTTTAGTCTCAATGTCAAACCGAGTTCTGTACAACTTTAAGGAGTGAAAATATTATGTCTGTTTGAGTACATAAAAATTTATACGAAAGCGTAAATAATTTGATTAAATAAAATTCCAGTGCAGCTCTCATTCAATAACCAGTTTAACGCCTACTTTATGAACTGGTACAATTTAATTTGAAGCTATTGGGTATGCGTTTTCAATCTTGTTTGCGGCGTCAAGCTGTTCTCAAAACAGATAAGCAAGTTTTAAAGATTTACTTTAATGAAGTTAACAAAGTGATTGTTTTTTCATTTTGATATAGCCTCTCATTTGTTAAGAGAACGCCTAGTGCGTTGTATCGTTTAGAATAAGTTATGAGTTACTTTCAAAATTGTACTGTTTATTAATTTTTTGTGAACAGAAGTTGAAAACAAGTGTGAATGTGACTGATAGAATGTCACGGAACTGCCTCTATTGATTGCCTTAACAGCACTGATTTTTGTTTGTCAGCAAATAATAGATTCCATTTTTTAGATCCAATAGTTCAACTGTTTATAAGGAAGATTCCATTTATTAATTATCTTCTTTACATTTATCTTCTGTAGTAAATTTCTTATTTAAAAATAACTTATATTCAGTAATAGTTTGAACAGATGTGGATTTACTCAAGTCGATGGCTGACTAAATACGACGATCCGAGTTTAGCTTGGTTGAAAATTGTTTCCCCAGCAAAAAGACGTAAAAAATAGAGCCAAACAGGATAAAATGAAGACACAAACAAATCATGTACTTACCTCAATAGGCGTTGCACGTTTAGTATCACCAATTTTCTGATACCTCTCCTTAAGTGTATCAGCCTTAAGACCTTGCCACGGCAGTGAACCTCTTAAAAAGTACATAAACATATGACCTAACGCTTCTAAATCATCACGTCTGGATTGCTCCCTGCCCATGTGTGTGTTTATTGACATGTAACGTGCAGTGCCCGTTAATGATTTATGTTCCCGATATGGTATATGTCTATTTGTATCTAAATCAATATATTCTTTGGCCAAACCGAAATCTGCAAAACAAAATAAAGTTAATTATTAAATTGTAGATTTAAGTTAATATTAGTAGTATTTAGTATTTTAGTAAAAAAAATAGATAAAAATGCTTTGCACTTCTCGAATGCAATTGCCAAGATACACACATATCATTTGGCTATTGCCTTATTTAGCACGGAACGTTTAGTTTTGTAGCTATAAAGATAGCGAGTTGACAGTAGTTGACAGCCAATAGCGGTCGCATTTGAAAAGATCTTGTTGTGATTCTGCTGTTATGGTGTTTTGTCATAACCATAACCAATTTACCACGTCACACGAATGAACAATACCTTAAAGTAGTAAACAATTTGTTAGCATATTTGGATTTCAGGCGATTCACGCGTCCTTTGCAGCTCACGCTAAGGCGAGTTATGAAGAAATATAAGGAGAGTAGTTCGAGCAGTCACATTTTGTCAAAGAAAGACGCGGTCGACCAAAACTCTTCTTGCGGTGGCAAAGAGTGTGCTCTAGAATCAAAATGGTTTTCGATCCGAATCATAATTATGAGAATAAAGAAAGCACTGCAGATATTAGATCTGTTCCCTTACGATAACGCATTCGAAAAGGTTAGTAACATTTAGTCAAACTTCGTTCACTTTTACCGAACTTTTGCGTAAGGGAACGAAGTTTGACTAATGTATTCGAATGCATTATCGCGAGGGAACAGACCTATTGAGGAAAAACAAATGACAGTAAAACCAAATTGACAGGCAAAAAAAAAAAATCCATTTGAAAGATAAAATGAATCGTGAATTTTTTCGCAAAATATTTGAAAAAGTGTAACAGGACGGACGTCGGACTCAAGTGTATATTACGAAAACTACACGATTCCAGAGCTTTATCTTGAGAATAGTTTTTCGTACCAAACCAGGAAACGAATATTTATTTCATTTTATATATATATATATTTATATACATATATATTTTTCATTTAGAAACGTTTACTTCAAGGAAGCGTTTCTGAGCCTTTTTTTTATGATCACAATTCAGAATAGTTAGCATATTCTACAAATTTGCCTATTTCGAAAATCAGGCATCAAACCTAGTAGCAGCCAAGATGCACTTGAGGATAGCCCATGAAGTACACCAACGAATCCACAAAAGACGCAGAACTTTGATGACTAGGTTATACCACAAACGTCTTCCGAATGAAGTTAATGACGATTGAAATTAATAGAGAAGATTTCGATAAAAATCCCGCTGTAATTATGTTGGGCAGCAGTCATTCCGGACATTTATAAAAATTACAACTAACTTCAAGTCATATATGTTTTTGTCTTTAGTTCCTGGAGTCCACCATGTACATCAACTTTCTTATCCTCTGTAATCTTTTATTTAATTGTAATATTTATTAAAACTGTTAAAACGTATTTGCCTAACTAATACAACATTGAACATCTTGCAACAACTTTGGTTGGATTTACTGTTGAATTTCAACGATCTCACAAAGAAAAGGTACAGTATGATTACAGGGAAATTCGTTTTGATAGATGTCGTGCAACCTAAAAAAATGCTGCCTGCAAGTTACTTGCCAAACGTTTACGACTTCGCGGCATAAAAATTGCATTTTTAAAATCAACTGTGACGTTTAAATGGAACACAGTGTGATGCCGTTTGTCTTAAACGACTGATATTTTATTTCGTTAAGAAACTTTTTAACTTTTGTGTACAAGTTTGGACAGCCGATTCGAATAGCATAAAGTGAAATGTATTTGTCACTTAAATTAAATCACACAAACTATTTTTGTTTCGTCATTGTACAGACATTTAAAAATTAGTCAATTAAATTCTAACGCAAATACCTTTAGAATACATTGTATACAAAAACAAAATCACAACTTACCAATTATGTGAATAATTTTTTCTCGTCTTGTTGATGTTCTACCAATTAAAAAATTCTCTGGCTTAACATCTCTATAAATTAAGTGTCGACTATGAACATATTCGATCCGGTGGAGCTACAATAAATCAACAAGTTAGTACATTTGTTTGTAAATTTTAAGAAAATTTTATTCAAAATAAAAACTGTGTATATTTATTTTGTATTTTCTATTTTAGTTAATAAAAGCAAATAAGTAATTGTAGAAATAATTCTCATGCTTTGAAATGATTTATTTGTTCTATTTTAAATATATATATAAAAAAAAATCTATAGCAGTGTCTCAACTAGCGATAATGAGCATGAATGATTTGAAATACTTTTGCCTGGATATACATGTTAAAAGTAAAATTTAAAATAATAAGAAAAATCGAAAAAAAAAAAAATACAATAGATCGACTCTCGAGGTGAGTGTTATCCTTGAATGGAACAAGACAAAAAAACAGAAAATGCTTGTCGCATTGACTGATGACATTGCATTGATATCCTCTCTCTCGACAACGACCTCTTTTATATACATGAGCGAGAAGTGAGTTCTACTTTTTTTTTCTTGCTGAAAACGAGAGCGGTCCTTAAAAAGATTTTCCCTAAGCACAGCGTGGGATACGAAAAAGAATTTAAAGTCAGTGTTATATGTATTTTTTTTTGTGTTTTTTTATGAAGAGGGGGAGAAAAAAGTAATCTGGACGCTTGCCAAACGTTCTTAGCTGGTGAAAGTGGAAGGAGAAATACAAAATACATAGAGACGATTGGGAGAGAATGACAGGATATTCGAATTTGATAGTCGTTGTGGTATTTGTTCAATGTGCTTGGCAGCTTTTCCAAATGAGATTGGGGTGAAATATTGAGCTTCAATGTGGGATTCGTGTCGCAGACAATGGATGTGGACGAATGGATGGGTGGTGGTTGTGTGTAGTTAGGATGCATTTTAACATTGTCTGGATCGATGGAAAAAAAGTTTCATGGTGGATATACGTACATTATATTAACGGGCTTATTTTATTTGCAATTGATTTTGGGTTGCAGAGTAGTCGAAGGGAATTGATAAATTAAAAGATAGCACATGCACTGGAGACTTTTGCTCCTTGAAGAAAGCAGCAAGTATTTAAAATTAAAAAATAAATTACCACCTTACGAGTATATTTATTAAGGTTAGTAAGGTTTGTGCAAGTTAAAATTAAGTGGTGTTACGTCCATGTCCAGCTAAAAGGGAGAATCGCAAGCGATTCGCCAAAAACCACGCGGAAGAGCATAATGCGAACTAAGGAACGTGCCACTTACACGCTAAATTACACGCTGTGTGCAGCGTGACAAATAGAAAAAATATTGCCTCGATTGTTACGAGTTTTTAGGCACCTAACAAAGGATTATTAGAAGATTTTTTTTAAGTTGTGAGCACAGAACAAGTTGTTTCAATGTCGAGGTTGGATACTCCAACAACAAGTTCCATATAGAGTTTCTTGTCCCATCTATCAATAAAGTTTGTATTACAAATAAAGAGAACAATTATCTGGGCTGTTGAGAATAGAAAAGACTGCAAGTAATTTCTAAAATTGTATCTCTGAGGAAATTTTATGACTCCTTCAGAATGGATCGAATAGAACCGGAAATACCAAATAGAAGTCTGTAACTGGTTATAAAACCTGGTTAAGACCTTGATTATATGTACTAAAAATATGAAAATTCAGTTTTAGACCTGTCAAATGGAAGTAACAATAATAAAATCAGTATTCTGTTGCATTTAAGTTCATACATTCATCTTAGTAGCAAAGGAATGTTGTTTATATGGCACAAAGTTACCTTAATCAAAGTGTAAGCAGAGGAAAGGTGACATTGCGTAACACCAGGTGACTTTGGATAAAGCCGTCAATTATAATATATAAGTCCACATGATGAAGACTAATCAGAAGGCATTGCACAACCTTTAACCGCCTCTAAGAAGCTACGAAAACCCTGGAACTATCTGAATTTCTTCGAAAGGCCGAACTCAATTAGTTTTCGCCGAGTTTCACTTCACAGTGGAGTCTGCAAAGCATTGCAAATTTGTTGTACTGATATTACTCAATCTTGGATCTACTAATGGTTCCTTTTTAGTTGCAGAAAGTTTAAGTGCCTTGCCTTAGACTCTTCGTTAATGTGTTGATGATCGCGTCGCAAAGTTCAACAAAATTCGTGATCTGTTGCTAGTCCTTTCTGGCATAAGAGAGTTAGAAAAGTAGCAATATTTTGCAAGACGAAAAACAAGAACACTTGCCGTAGTCAGAGTAATCTCCTGCTTTATAAAACTTTAACTGTCATTTATGGCGTATTAAATGGTATTGGCTAGGGCCGGACACTCACAAAGAAGTTGGAACACTGTTTCACTCTTGTTTGTGTCTGCGCAGCTACGGCAGTGGGTGTTATGGGGGACCTATCTACACGCGAGGTGAAATGACAGTTCGTCACGTTCATCCATCTAATCTCAGCCCTCGAGGTGAAGTGCAGGAGGATTGCTCTATTTACATATCCCAGCGGAGGGAAGACTTCCTCCGCATGAGACACGCACAGAGCAGAGCCATGTCTTGCAAGTTCATCGGCTTTCTCATTCCCTTCAATGTTACTATGGCCGGGAACCCAGACGAGAATGATTTGAAACCGATGACAAGACCTGGTCAGTGTCCCCCTGCATTCCACAACAAGCTTGGACGTTGTCTTAATTTAACCAACCGCTTTGAACGCGGCCTGACTGTCGTTCCTCTGCTTACTGATTTGGCTAGAAGGGTGTTACCAATCCTTGTTTTGAGCATAGAAATGATCCATGAAGTGACGAAATCCTCTACCCCTAGTTCTAAGAGAGATTCCTGGATCGATTCAGTTGATTGTGATTGTGATTCTTATCTAAGAAGGTAGCTAAGGTATATTGTTGATGGGAGAGTGACCTTTCAACTGTACGGGCTACTTCATCAAGAGCGGTCTCCGTTGACTTGCCCTTGAGGTAAGCGTGTTGTGAATGACAAGAATACGTTCTAAAGTTTTGAGTATGAAGGAGGTTAAGCTAATAGATCGGAAGTCCTTCGCGGTTTAGCATCAGTAAGCAAGGGCATAATCAACGCCAAAATATCGGACAGAACGTCTCAATAGATAGTTAAAATTTGTGGCTGTAAGCTACTTTGTCGACCGCAACTCTGCGAGGCCTTTACTTTGGGCTTATTAGGCAATTTTTTAAACACATCCTTTTTACAAACAGCTAAGGAGACTAAGTATAAATAACTGTCGCACAGGTCTATGTCCTGGGGCCTATCTTCGCATAATCATTCTCATGAGTTTAAATTTTTGGAACGAATGGAATGTTCTTTCTATAAGACCTTTATCCCCGTCCTGATCTAGCTATTTGTACATAATATGTTCCCTTTGCCGTATCGAGTCCAATTTTCTTCTGAAAATACTTCGCTCCTTTTGCGGTGGATTCTGGAGAAGACGATTAAACGGCGAGCTATGTGAGCTGTACAGCGACATCAAACTACTAAAAAATGCGAATTGGAGGTTCGAGATGGCTACGACTTGTCGGAGAGTCTCCGATTTTAATTCTGACTCTAAACATTATAGTCGAAGAGAAATGATCACAATCAACTGTATGCCAGTTGGCTGGGCACCGGGCAACTGGAGGGGGTTTTTACTTGAGCCTTTGGGTCCCGCCCGTCTAAGTAAATAAGTAAGTAAGTAACAAATTTGGTGCCGCTATTTACAATCTCCTGCTAGTTGATAGCAATGTAAGCTCCCAATATTTGAAATATAGTTGTGACAATGTTTTTAAACGATTCTTCCACTGAACAGTTCTTTTGACATCGATCGGTTTAAAATCATCTCTACTATTTTAATAGTTCTAAGATTACAAAATTATTTGTAAACACCCACAAGGTCGGAAACTCCCCTCAATCATTTGTCTGGCTAGCCAACGATATCAGAAGTATCACAAAAAATAAGAAAAAATAGCTTTGACTATTCAATTTTTGCCATGACTATATAATTGGAATGTCAGGGTCTAGATAAATATTGTTTACATCCGTTTCAGATCATAATAACGATAAGATTAGTGGCGCTGACAAACTTTCCACACAATCAACTCCAAAGATAGTAAAAATTGTTCAAGGACACGCCCAGTAATATCACTGATCAGTTAGTTTTATAAAATTGGGCCCGAGGGGCTGAGCAACTACTTTTTCTATTTCAATTTCAATTTAAAATCGAAATCTAACTAAAAAAAAACACAATATTTATGCCACGCTATATCCACCACAAGAAATCCAAACCTACATACTAATTTATAAAAACAAATTAAATAAATGCATAAGCTTTAAAACTCTCTAAGAAATCGCCAACAAATAGAAATAGAAAAAAAAACCCGGCTACATATATATTTTCAAAGCAACGCATTCCAGAAATATTAACGCATGAAAATGAACATGAAAACTAAAAAAAAAAAATTTAAAAAGCGCTTAAAGCCATAACTAAGCAAACAAACAAAGCTTAGTTAATATACTAATTTCACTTAATAATAATAATAAAAAAAAATCATAGATTCAGAGTAGTTAAATGAAAAATTATCTCTTTATATTTTTTTTTTATTTAGTTTTGTATAATTTTAATGTTTTGTTTTTTTTTTTATTTTTCTTATTTTCTTATAATGTACTTACTAATTGTATAGCTATCAGTAGTACGGTCTTCAGAGTGAATCGTCTGCCGCATATATCAAATAAATCTTCAAGTGATGGACCAAGCAATTCCATAACAAGTGCATTGTATTTGCCGCATGGTCCGAAGTAATATACTTCGGGGACACCCTCTGCTGTGTGTCATGTTTACGTGTGTGTTTTGTGTTTGTGTGTGTTTATTTTATTTTACATTTTTATGTATTGTTTTTTTGGTTTGGTAGTAGTAATTCGCATTTAAGGAGAATATCGTGTGTACCGTTGGTAGATTTATTTTATTTTTGCCGCGCAAAGTTTTGTTTTTTTTTATTGATTTTTTTTATTTTGAATTTACCCACGAATTCGAAAAAGAAGAAGAGAAGAAGAAAAGAACATTAAAACAAAACAATAAACAAATAAAATAATTGAAAGGAAAATCAAGAGAAATTAGTAACAATAACTGAATTCCATGACAAGGAGTTGTTCTTTTTGTATTTTGATTTTTTTCTACCTTTCTTTTTAGTCTGTGGTCTAAAAGGGAGGGATATACATATTGTTTGGGATGGATTTAAACTTTCACGTGGGGCGGAGGAAGTGGAGACGTATCTGTTGTTCTCTGTCCCAGTTGGAAGTTTGAAAATAGAAATTCTCGAAGCATATTTAATTGTAAGAGGTGTGTGTGTGTGACAAAACTTTTCTATTCTTTTTTTTTGCTTTCAGCGCTTCAGCGCACGCGAGCCACGGTTGTTATTTTATTTTATAACTTAACCAAAAAAAAAAAAAAAACTATATTAATTAGATACACTTACTTATTCTGTAGAGATACAAACGTGCACAGGTAGTAGTAGTAGTGGTTAAAAACAAATAAATGCATTGTGTGGTTACTTTGTTTTTGAAATAATTTTCAAGCTGGTGTCAACGATGCTCTCCTTAAAGTGGAATGATTTTGTGTAGATAGAGAGATTAAAGAGAGGGCGGACAAGGGGAAAGGGAATGCCAAAATGACGTTTCAACAAAACAAAACAAGTACATGTACATTCTAATCACAGAGAAACAAAAGATGATAGAGATGGAAACATCACGAGGAAAACAAACAACGCACTACTAAACAAAATAATAACATATAAAAACAAACGAAAAAATTAAATAAAACAGTACGGCTTAATATAGTTAAGTATAAAATGCAACAATAAATTCAACAAACTAGACAAAAACTCTAGAAGGAAAATAAACTTAAGAACAGTTCATATACAGGAACAGAGCTGCTGTGGTTTTTTTTTTGATTAAGTTAATGAAGAAAACAATTAACAGAACAGATTTGAATGCAAAAACAAAACTAAAAAGTACTAAGGAATACACGTAGTTGTAGTTAGAAAGGAACCACACACTAAGAATAACGTCTACAATTAGTAAATTGTTTAGGACAAAATAAAATACGTAAATTGAATGCATTAGACATTCTTTCCGGCTGTATATATAAAAATAGTGTGATTGGTTTAACCTTGATTGAATATTTCTTATTATTTTTTGCTTGCTATCAGCTGTTGAGACACTTGACGTAATAAAAGAGATAAAAGTTTGGGTGTGCACATTACTCATGGAGTTACTAATTTTTTTTTTAATTTACTATTAATTCGGGCGACTCACAGTGGCTGGTGGGAGAGTTTGGGTTTTTTTGAGGACCTTCTTTTAAATGTTGTACCTTAGCGATCAGTGGCGTACTCCCGTAAACTGATAATGGAACTGATCCGACGGGATGCTCGGTATATAACGCTCATCGACGGCAGAAATTAGGCAGAAATATGTTGTTGTTTTTTTGTTATAAAAGTTTGATGGTTTGGCGACCGAAGAAAAAAAACAACTTCAACGAAGCTTAAACAAGCTTTGGATATGGAAGATCCAAATGTTGACGACCCTAGCAAACAAATGAACAAACAACAAACTGTGGATATTTACGTGGAGTGCCCAAACCTTAAACCAATCGCTTGCAGCCGAACAACTGCGGCAGAGACCCGACATTACAGCCATCCAAAAAGTGGGAAGAGATGCGGAAAAGTCAAGAAAACGTGCAAAATTATGTGATCTACTAAGGCGAGTGATGAGCAAAGACAGCGTCTACTTGAATGTGGATTTATATAATTACAGAAAGACTTAGTCAACAAGCCTTAGGCATCCGCTCTAACTTGTTTAAAATCAGTTCGAAGGTTAACTTTTAAGCCTGGGGCCGAATTACCACACCCGTGATCAAGTAATACGGGACTGAATTTGTTATTGTTTTACTTGTAAAATCCACAAAATTCAGTGACATATGGCTCGCTCACGGATGCGGTAATTCGGCCCCTGACTAAAAAGCTCGCTCGCTGACTCACCCTTATACGTAGAAATGAATGACGACAACGCAGCCAATGACGATTCTACGACCCTTTCGGTGCGAAAAATGCTCGAAGTAGGACGTGGAGATTGTTTTTGGCGAGTTCAAAGTTGTAGGAATAGAAAGGCAGGACATGATATGGTCAGACCGAAGTTGTCTCTGAGCTATGTCAACATCACGTATGAGATCACGAATCTAAAGACTCCGACAGATTTAGAAAAAGCGTAGCAATTGCAAACCGTCATATCTTTAAAAGACGCCTACCTAGGGACGAAATATTAACAGAAGTCTTTTTTCTACTAACTAACAGGTCGTATTCACAATCCAAACATTTATAAACGTGTTTCGCAAATTAACAAAAATATCATTTGATTTTACTCGGAAAACTGAGTGAAGAGCCAATGACAGATAATTCTGACATTTCATTCAAGTGACACATTTTATTGATCGCAGAAATATACCAATTCCCAAAGCGATGACTTAACTACAAACCGTATTTTGTGGTTAGGTTTGGGCAATTTTTTTCAATGTCCGATTTGCGGAACGCGATGCAATTGCAAAAACAAATTCTGACAGTTGGCAGTTAATTTCTACGTTGACACTAGTTTTGTGCTTTTTATTTTCTCCATTTCAAGTGTAAGACCGACAGAGTCTGTTATAGTTATCCTATGACAAGCTTTTTGATTTGCCAACAAATCTCCTGTTCGCTGAAAAACCGAACGCGGATGCTTTATTAAATAATTATTTCAAGCCCAACTTTTAGACTAACGATTGTAAGATTAATTAAACACGTAGGCGGTAGTGTTACGTATAAGTTTTGAGCAGTAAAAAGTACCAGTTCGGCTATTTGCAATTATTGAGGATGGGAACCAAGATTGCACGGGACTAATGCTTAAACCACTGTTCCATTACAATTAAATCGGATGCCCACAGCAAAATTATTAATACATTTCTTACATTTGACAAGATAAAATAAATTGTTGTCCATATTCAAAACAAGCTTGCACTTGTAGTAATAGCAAGGGCACACCAGCGAATAGTATACCCAACAGAAACGAACACAATTTTGGCATACGCGCATGATTTTAATTAAACTATGACATATGAATGTTAGGTGTCGTGTTGTCCTGATGTAGTAATTTGTCCCGTTGCCAACTTGTTGGACACACACTTGGAAGTCTAGTCTTCTTCAGTGAATTCGATTTGTCTCCGCTATATTTGCCCTGAACGTTAAAAAAAGATCGGTGCTTAACCTCACTCTTACTACGTCAAAGGCGTACAAAGCGAAATGTTGCAATTATGTATACGTTTACAAAAAATTCTGTTCACATCAAACTTAGAAAATAAAAACTGTGACACACCATTTTCAGCCAGCTGTCAGATTTAGCAAACCTGGATTTTCCACAAAGATATTTATTACGGCTGGTAATTTGTAGTACTCGAATGTGTAGATGTCATAAAATAAGAGTGACGTGGTAACATTCCCTACTGTCACAAAAACGAGCTCCGAAGTTTCTCCTGTTTTGTTACAGGGTCTATATTTTCCAGTTTAAAATGATTTCGGAAACAGCTTGCCACGAAAAGAATAAGACTTCGCCTTCAATACAACGAAAGTCTTCTCGTAGAAAACCACTTTCCACGTCACCTCAGTGAACCCACCCTTACATATTGCATATTATAAAAGTGAGTAACATTAATATCTCGTGAGTAAAGTGCACCAAATAAAACAAAAATTGCTTGTTTTTCTTTTTGTTTTTCATAAATTTAACAAGAAAAAACAAAAATAAACCAACAAAAAAAAGTGTAAAAAAAAGAAAAGCAAAATAAATAAAACTTACTAGTTGCTTAGCTATCATCAGAACAGTCTTAAGGGAAAATTTACGGGAACAAATATTGAAGAGATCTTCTAATGATAGTCCCAATAATTCTAATACCATGGCATTGTAACGGCCACCACATGTGCCCAGATGATAGACACGTGGTATACCCTCAGGAGAATTATCTTCAAAAAGAGGAACAGTTCGAAAAAAAAAAATGTTTTAAAATTTTTAATTGCATTTCTTTGTAGATCTGATGGTCGTTATTTATCCCCGAAGAATATGCTTGAGAAATTCTATTTTTTTTTATTAGTAGGGAGTATACTAAGGGATTTAATTATAATTTTGTTTTTCTTGTTTGAAAAAGGATGTAGATTTAGGGGATTTTTTTTTGGCAAACAAAAGGTAAATCACAAATGAAGTGTTTTTACCAAGTGTTTTGTAATAAAAATGCACAGTTTAGAGCGGCCTTTTAAAAAGGAGGTGGTTAGACATTTGCATATTAGACGGAGAAATTTGGTGCAAACATTTTGTGACGATAAAATAGATGTAAATTGTTCCACGGTAGAAATCGATTTGTGTAGACTCAATCAAGTGCGGGAACAGTCTTAACGAAGATAAACTGGCATTTTAATATATTATTCCGTCAAATGTCAAATTTGTGGTATTTTTTGTGTCATCCCAGTTAGTTGATAATAAATCTGAGAGATTTGCTGCAGTTAAGTTCCCATTCAGGCACATATTCACTCTTCCCATTCATGATGTATACGTCATGTTCCTGTAACAAATGTCTAACCACCAGTTAATAAAAAAAATTCCGCTCTATTTATGTTTCCATAACACACAAAATGTATTGTCGACCTTCCTCTAGTTCCTTTCTTTACAAAATACGAGTATGGAAATAAGTAAATTGTTTTTCAAAAGGGAAAATATGAAACAGATAATGACTTACCATGTGATCCTAGTAATTTATAAAACCTATACTCTAAATGTAGTTGTGGAGCCTTTGATTTCATAGGCTCCATTTTTATTGCTACGTGTTCATTGTTGTAAAGATTTTTTCCTGTAAATAAATAAAAGAAAATATTTATGAGTTCTGAGTTGTTTGGAGATAAATTTAGAATTTAGAAAACAAAACGCATGCAACATTACGTTACATGGAAGATGTGTGCAAATGTTTGGACGATAGATGGCGGTGTGTCGATCGCTTAGGAATGGTCGACAAGTGGAAGAACGCACCATTAAAGTGTGTAGATTAAGGCTGTAAGGAGTTCAATATTTTATCTGTCACCATTATAAATATATTTGTATTTGAAATGTTCATTATTCAATTATTTGTTGGTAGACTGAACCCCAGTTGAGGAAAATGCTTTGATGTAACAAAAATGTGCTTATTTTGTACTTTAATTTAAATTTTCTGCACGTTTATTTCATACGATATAAAAGGGTAAGAGGAGTTCGACAAGAACACTTTTTGATCCAGTCTATCTCTTTCGTCAATACAAAAAAATCATACTAAAACTACTAAAACAAAGGAAACGTGAATATTGAACAAGTGGGAAAAAATTCCACAAATTTCTCTTTTATCCTTAACTTTTTTTTTCAGAAATTACCTGCAGTTGTCACACCCTTTCCTTTTTTATGTTCTCCAAAACAAAGTCGAGCTTACGTTCAAGCGCGCCATTTTGTTGTTCCAATTGCTGACTAATCGATTCTTTGTCAGTCGAGAGCTTTGACCATAAACTAAGTACTAAATAGACCGTCAGCTCAGCCAACTTAAGAGAGTTTGTCTACAAGCTGTTTTCCCTGTTTCCATGTGGGAAAGTATGTGTGCGATAGAACCTGACAGATGGCTGACAGTTGATTCTGTGGTTACATTGGAAAATATTCAAATAATTCAAATAATTTGCCATTATCGGGACGTGTTAAGAAAATGGTGGGTATGCGGCGTGGTGAATTTAGTACCTACTTATATTTCATTAAAACGAATATGTCATTAGGATGGCTTTTATTTTACCTAGATAATCTATATAGTACGGAATGTTTACATTGTTGTTGTTAACAATGGATATCGATCAACTTTATGGATCATCTGCAGAAATGCAAAATAAATTCAGTATCTACAAATAATTACTTGCAATTTTACTTTTAGTTTCGGTTCTTTCCCGTACAGTTTAAAGAGAACAAAATTCATAAATTGATTTTCTATTACAAATTCGCTGGTCATCAGAATTTCTAGAAATTTGTTTGCCATGTCCTATAACTATCATTTCGGAAGGTAACACTTCGAAAAGTAATGATATCACTTATTATGTTTAGTCATTGTGCTGTGTTTAAGCATAAACTTATATTATTCAAGATACAGTGGATGTCCTGTATAACGAATGATTTATAATGTTGGATGTCGTTCCTTGTATCGGATAGCAAATCGTGGCGTGGCAAATCTGAAAAGCGTTTGTTATATCGCAAACTAGCTATATCGGTTATTCGTTATAATGGACGTCCACTTTATATTACAAAATTATTAATGAAGCCTACATAATTAAAATAGTATAAAAAACAACAGGCTCAAAGGATAGGACGAAAAAGTTATTTTCTAAATAAACATTTTCATATTTTCGGCTGACTCAATTGTTTTCGTTACTTATACGTGTACGTGAGTTTGAAATTCGTTTGTATACCTTTTAAATTGTTTCAAATTTTGCATTAAATTTAATTATTTTTCTTTTTGTTCTCTGTTACTACACGGAAAATTCATGAAAAGATTATAACTAAAAAATCGTACCCTCTCAAAAATGGTCATCTCTCCGCTGAATCCTAAAATATTTTAAATTTTAATATTACTTATCAATTCTTCCCTTTCTATTCGTTGCCTTTTTTCTGTCGACTCGAAATAATTTCTCCGCCAAAAAAAAAACAAACAGAAGCAGACGCAATAATAGTTGTAGGAACAAAAACGTCTTATTTAATTTTAACTAATGAATATTTCTCAGTTTATTCCTTTAATTATATGTTGATTTCATTAGTTATTATTTTACTAACCATTTTGCAAAATACGTGTTTTCGTGATGAAATAAAACTAATTTAAACTGTGGGAACACATCCATCAGCTGATAAATATTCACCAAATACTCGACTCAAGTTCCCTCGTAAAATTTGCATTATTCGGAAAGAAATTCACATTAAATCTACCTTCAGAATTAAAATTACAATGATTATTTCTTGGTACTAGAAATTTTTTTGTTAAAAGACAAATTCCTGATATTTCCACAATGTTAATGTTTTTTTCCCGTTTTGCATGGAAGGTTCTTCGGCCATCAACATTTCTACAAAAAGGTAGAAATACCACGATGTGGGATGACTGCTGAGTGGCAGTTTTTCATTATACCCCCTCCATTTACATTTTTTTTGCTGCTTCGCATGTATTCATATATAGGAAATTTAAGAGAGAATTTTCTTTTCAAAATGGCTGGCGGTGTATTTAATACTTAGTTTATGGCTTTGACTTTAGTTCTACATTGGTTCGTCTTTTCTGTTGCTTTAGCCGATGGTTCTTTCGCAATTCTTCTATGAATCAGAGAAACGCAAGATAACGATTCTTGTTTTTGTGGGAAAATGTTGCATCTTTTTGACATCGATATCTGTGACTATTTATGTTGTGACGTATCTACGCAGGTTGTGAGAAAATGCCAAACATTTGCGGCGGATTTTTTAAGGCAAAAAACGCCATTCAAGTTCAAGCTCTTTCAAAATGTCTCCTACCACGCATAAGAGCAAAGTAAATCAATATGATGTTCACATGTATTCATGGCTACTAGTTATTTATTTTTTATTTTTTCACGGCCATACCTTTTCGATTTAAGCTCAGAAACACCTTCAGGCTTGGAGAATAGAAACAAGATAATTTATACGCATTCTTTTTTAATGCAAAGGGAGTAAAACCCCTCTAGCGGAATCGGGCCGTACCATTAAGAAAAGTAACCCTCAAGCTTGCGAAATCGGGGGCCGAATTACCGCATCCGTGAGCCAGCCAAACGTCACTGAATTGTGGGTTTTACAAGCAAAACAATAACAAATTTATGCCACGTTTGCTGATAGCGATTTAAGTTCCACTTTAGATCTCACGTGACAGTTTATGACATAGTAAAAGTAGCCCATAAGGTATTCACGTGGTCTTTCGAAATAGGACCACTGAATGAATGGAAATGCAGTTTTCTTTGGCTCGTATTTTGATATTTTCTAAAAAAATTATAACCTGAAACACGAATAAATGCATAGATAGTTCAAGTTCTAATTCCGATTTAGAATCTGAAAATCGCCCACCGGGGATGTAAATAAGAGCATTTCCTGATCGGTTTAGAATATTTGCCACACTCAAGTCGATTTAGGCGGCCTAGATAAATGTGAGCTTAATACGACATAAGTCGACAAGATTAACAGCTTTTGAGCCTCAGACAATCATACAAGGAAATCAGAGCTCCTCCAGCATGCTTCCTCGAATGGAAAACTGGAAATCGACACCCATGCCGCTCTACGAAATGAAAAACTTCCACAAGCCATCATAAGCTCATTTCAATTTTAAAAAAATCATGATTTATTGAGTATTGATGATAATCCTCTTTAAGCATACAACCATCGAGCAAAAACAGACATCACTTGGACAAACAAAGACGTACAGACAGCGAACACCATGCCTCCAAAGCAAACAGTACAATAAAAAAAAATGCATTCCTTTTTACGAACCTGATCCACCACCCGAACTAAAAAAGCACATACGGCGACCTGTCAAACAGAGATAGATAAATATAGATATATAGAGACACATGTGTACGCATTGGCCAGATACGGTTCTTTATGGTGATATGAATGCGCCAATACAAATATATATGACGATAGACTGGATTAAATGAGAATAAATGTGTGTAAGCAGTTCATAAAATTCAGATCAAATATTATGATACCACACGCCATGAGCAATATAGTGCAGCACAGCGCATATTCCCCGCCTGCCATCCCCAACCGCTCACAATGATGGCAATAAAAGAAAACTTTTCGTTTTCGCTGTTGTTTGTTTTTTTTTTTTATTATTATTATTTTTTCAATTGAGGAATAAAATAAAATATTGCCTGCCAGGCAGTCTACAATTCATACAATGTGTGCGCAGCAGAACTGACAAAGATGCGAAAATGCATCTAAGGCTGACATGACGTCGCAGATACTCTCGTATCAAAGTGAAAACAAATTAACACAGAAACTAATTGAAATGTAATTGTGTCAATGACTGCTGTTTGTACGTGTGGAGCTCAAGTGGAATATTGTCGTCTCGTCTAATGATGGTTGTCGTTCAAATGGAGATAGAAAAAGTAAATAAATTTCAATTCGATAGCCTGCGGTGGCTTGTTTTTTATTTTTGTTTAGCCACAGGAAATAGGTTTTGCATAACTGTTTATATGTTTCTATTGTGAATGATTTATACGCGAAAATATCAACTTGACTGGCGAGGAATTCCCGGTTGTTCGCAAAAGTCACTTGCTGTTTTGTAAAATATATTAATTCAACGCGAAACTAATTACCTCACTGAACTAACCGAATGAACTAAAATACTTCAGAAAACTTGAGTTTAGTATTGTTTCTTCTTGAGTTTAAGGCGAAAGTGAGTCAACTTTAAAATTTAATCCGAGATCAATTTAGTCCAAATGTAACTACATAAAATCCCCAACAGATGGCACTCGTTTTTTTCCCCCTTGAAAACCGATGGCGAAACAATTTCTGAAGTGTCGTGACATTTTTGTCAATCCATACCAATATTTTTAAATCACGAAAGGGGACCATGTGCGGATTTTACAAAATGGCAAAGAAGAGGCGACAAATTTCGTGACCACCAACAAAACTTTCTCGTTCAGCAAAATTTTGGTTGGTTGTTTTCTTATTTAATTAGACAGAGGTAGTTAAAAATATGAGAAGCGATACTATATAAAAGAAAATAAAATCCACTTTTGGATATTTATCGCATATGGCAGTTGTATCAAATAAAAATTTGAGTTTTCAAATATTGAAACTCTCAGTAATAGGAAATTGTCGCAAGTTCTCGATAGAGATTTATAAGCGCCTACTGTACTATTTTATAAGCTCTTACACTTTAAAAGATTTTTGATCACAGGACAAGCGTATTAGGAGTTTCTGTTTTTGACCTACTAGGACATGTTTTTATTTTTGACTGAAATATGATTAAAGTTGTCAATGATTGGAAGTATTGCTCGTGATAGACCGTCATCTTTGCATACATAGATACATATTATGTATGAATTCAGTCATTTGTTTTTGAATTTGCATTAGAAGTTACTGAATATCCGGATGTTGGTGTGTGGGGTGCAAATGAAGTTTGATATTCTGTGTAAGCTCCAAATGGTTGGCATTATTTATAGGTGCATATTCAACATTGTTGGAAGAAGTAGAAGTGGGCTGTATTTGAGAAAAATGACCTTTCCTCAGCTGTTATTGCCTTTTTATTATAAATGGGTCATTTTTACAAAAATATACAGTAGATATGTGAAAATATATGAGACTGGGATTTCTGTAGTAATTTTTGAGAAATAATTAAAAAAAAAAAACTGACTTTTTCGAAAACTAAGAACGGGGTCTTATTTAGAATACTTATTTATTATCTCTGATATGTATTTTGATGAAAATCGTTGCAGCGGTTTTTGTACAACTACACAGAAAAAACAGTACCAAATATTGCAATGCTTGGTTTGAAAAATACTATTGCTTAACTATTTAGCTGAAAACTGAGTAAAGATTCTGGTTGTAAGCATTACTTGGTTTTGAAAGTTCCATCGAAATCGAAATTGGGATTTTCGAGATGTGAGCAGTTTTTGAAATCAACGTTTTCGGTGATTCGAATTGAAAATAAAGGACGCATTCATTTTGGAAACATCGATTTTACTTTTCTTTTTTTATGCATTTTGGTCAAAATCGTTTCGCCGTTTTCCGGTAAACTAAAGACAAATTATTGCACAATGCCTCAAGCATGGGAATTATGCCAAAATGTCAGAATATGCCGCAGTTGGCATCACTGGCCCGAACAGCCCCAGTCCACAAGAAAAGAGAAGACTGAACACAAGATTTAGGTTCAGCGTGAATTGGTTGAACTTTTGAAACCTTTTAATCTGATCCAGCCTGTCTATATCTCTGTGGTGCTTCGATCAATTGTTCACAAGTTAGACTGATTTTGGGGACAAAAAAATAAAAAAATAAAAATCAAATAGATATCCACCTTCCGACAGCAACTAGCTACGACCAGTTTCGTTATCTCTTCTGTCACTATATTAATAGGCTGCACGTTTTTATTTGTCGCACCGATTACTTCGTTATTTCAAAATCGATATTTATGAAACATAAAATAAATGGAAGTTGTATTTCCGTAAGCAAAATGTCCGTATGTATTGTTTTGTCACATATTTTTCCTGGAATGCGGGACAATTTCAACAGCTGGGGGTTCTATCGTCCTATATTTACGATTAAGGTCGGTAACGATTTACCAGTGATCTCATGTAACACTGGCAAACCTTTATATTTAGCGGTCCTTTTGCAAATCTAAGTACATTTCTTGGATTATTTTGACTCCTTAAAAGATGTGACTTGCTTCGTGCGTCAGGTATTTAAAAATTTGATTTCACTATCTCGAACACCATTTTTGAAGTCATTTTGTGTAAGTATTTTAACAGTTTTCAACCATTTCGTAGATTTTACAAATAAAAACTGCTAACCAAATGTACGCGTACCTTAAGTTCGAGCGTCTCGGTCCTCGTTGTTAAAAATGAATACTCACTCATCCTGATTTAACTCGATTCATTACAGTTCAAGTGTTTTAAACTCTCTCCTAACGTACTGAATAGGAGTCTTTCACGCAAGTCCCATCACTAGGTTTTAGGACTTTAAGAATAGCGAGAGGTGTTTGTAAAAAGGTCAAGGTAAATTTTCTGATGTCGTCAACGGTCTGACCACATATGGACAGAAAAGGTTACGTTCGAGGTTTTGGAATATACTTCAACGGGCATAACAGGAACGACGATTTAAGCACAAAACATTGGCACTCGTATGATGTCTAACGAGAGAATAGAATTGCAGTAGTCATTCTTATGGCGATGTATCCATATACAACTTAAGTTTAATTGAACATTGGCTTAGGCTATATATGGCTACATCGCCCTAAGAATGAATAGTTCGACTGGTGAAAACCTAAACCTAGGCCTTGTAATTATTTCAGCAATGAAAAATGAAAAAAAAAAAAAAAACATTGACAGCTGACTTCCGCCATATTTGAATTTTTTGTTTTCTCTACTTCCTGCTGTCAACTGTCTGTCATTGTGTTCGGTAATTTTACAGTGGCATCGAAATTGTGAAAAATGAGCGGCAATAATCAATGGAATCTAAAATTGTACCTCTTCCAAGACGACATCAATTTTGGGGACGTTCTAGTTTAGTAAGTCTGACAGCTGTCTGACTAGACCTATCTCTGTTGTGATTGGCTGAATTCGGCTCACATGAGCAGCTGTTTCGGTTGACGTTTATATAGGAGCAGCCGACGAATCTAGTCAAGAAATTCGTGACTGAGTACTAGATTGACATTTGTTTTGTTGCCATCGTGAGCAAAGAGTCAGCCCTCTCTCGCGCGCTCTTTTTTTCCTGTCTGTGAATACGTGCTGATGACCGCGGGGTGGAACTTTTTCAATAAAAAAACATTTGTAAATGAATTTATAACAATAAATGTAATAGGAATAAATGTTGAGTATGGTTTTTTAGATAGCTTTACTTGGTCTCTATCCACCTTAGGCGCCACAAAATGTTCATCCATTAAAATTTCAGGTTTTTTTTTTACTATCTTTGCATGAAAAATGTTTTTGACAGCAGAATTCATGCATTTTTTTTGGGAGTTGTTCAAAAAATAGGTATACCAAGTTTTCACTAGGGCAGAAGTCATTTTTTTTTGGAAATATTCCTGAACATTGCATCAATTTCCATTAATTAGTGGGTGTTTTCAACTTCGTTTTTTTAGCACCATACTTTTACAAAATCAAAATAAATTTGGGAATTCTGTCTTATGACATTAATAAGTGTGTTGATATTACTTACGAACAGTAGAAATGGAAATTTTATTCATATTTAAAAAAAAGAAGATACAATTCTCGGAACGTAAATTTGTAAAAACGAGTACATATATTAAATATATTAAACTCCTAACAAAAAGAAAACTTTACAGGATTATTACATTAAATATAATGTGGCATTTAATTTAATTCTGCGATTTGATCCTATTTCAGATTTTGCGTATTCAATCGAACGTAAGAACCCAAATTGTCTTGTTAATTTTTATTGTTCGCATGTTCTATTTCGTTTTCTTTAGCAAATTTTATAACATTGTATTTCGAAATGTCCACTGATATTTTTACAAGTCTCTCTTAGTTATTAATTAACAAAAACAAGTGCACTTTATGTGTTTTTGAAATACTGAAAGTGATATTGTTCCGATTAAAGGCCTGTTGTGGCAATTGCAACAACTAATGCGAGTCCCCAAAGTGTCAAGTAGAGCGTAGTTGTCGCAATTGTAAAAATCCTTCTTTACTTTGCGTTGCTGAGATCGAAGCCCGACAAAATAAACAGGCCTTATTTCACATAGATAAAGGGCGATCTACACTCCCATATGACTTCGAAATAAAAGCCTGAAGTTACAAAATCTCTTTTAAGAAAAGTGCAAAAACCATTTAAGTTCATTTTATCATGAGATGGATTTCTGCTTTTGAAAAAAAAATATTATATTAAGGTATTTGGCATGTGACGAAATTATATCAGGAATTCCATACTCCAACAATTTCATAAACTATAAAAACTTTCAAACTGAACTGCGATGTGAACGCCGTGTGCTACAAAATGGGCAACAAAAATGCCGAAAAAAGTCGCCCCCCTTATCCCAAGTCAAAAAGTGACGTTCCCGACCAATCTAGTTAGTTTGTGCGTTCAGGTTACATCTAGTCCAGACCAATTTAGTCGACTTAAGATAACTAGATTCTTGAATGCGGCCAACGATAGATTAGATTAGATTAGATTTAAAGATGTATCACATTTAATTAAGTAAAGCTTAAGCTGCCTTAAGCCCATAATTATTTTTTAGTCGACCCTTAATAATGAAGCTGGCTGTCGAAGCACGCTGCTAAAGTTCGCCAAAGCAATCAACACCATCTATCGGATATGAGGGGAACTAACTGAGGCACTGATCGGCGAAAGTGATTTCGACTTATAAAACGTTACGGACATCAGTTCAGCCCGCAGGCTGTATTAGGTAGAAGTACACCAGTTGGATACTCGAGCAAAGGGGTTTCGGTTTTAAAGTCGGTTGAAAGTGTTTTATACGTGGTTAAGTCAACCACAATCAGGTGCACACAGTTACTACTTTCCCGACAGCACGCACCTTTCACCTTGAATGGGGGAATAATGGAAGAAAGTTCTAAATCAACAAGTCGTCATGGTCCTCATTCAATGTATGCTCTCCATCCATAAATCGAGCTCGCTTAATACATCACTTCAACACGTTCAATTTCCCTAATGGAATGTCCATGTTTACTTGCGGCTCTCCAATTAGCGATGAAAGGAAATAAATTCAAAAGTACAGCGCAACAACACCCAGAAACTAATCCGTGAAACGAGAATAACTTGTCATACCTGTCCCTCTCTGGATCGGCATCGTTTTACAAAGAATTACTAGACCAGGCATAAATCAGCCCAGGCTACGCAGCTATACAGCTATCTAAACGATCTGCCTCTGGGGAACAGGCGAGAGTGAGAGGCCAGTGCGGAAATAACTCACCGGGATTTTGTCTTGTTGGAGGTACTAACCGAGTAGATCTCTTTCATCTCTCTCTCTCTCTCTCTCACAAAGATACTGTGTTGACACAATTTACCAATCAGGTCGTCTTTTCTTATTTCTCAAATATCCGTGGGGCCCAAATCAAACAGACAACCATCATATTCGAAACGAAAATATTTCCCCCTGTGTCGCAATGTGTCTCCTTGCCATCTAAGGATTGTGACATTTTATGGATTTCATAAACAAAATCTAACAAGAAGAATGTCTCCGCTTTGAGCTGTACCAGCGCCGAACACATTCTCGGAGTCTCTTCATGCATTCACAGCCGTTTCTGTCACAACGTTGTCGATTCAAAGGAGAATGAACCCTCAACCGAAATATTGTACGAGTATATGTATAGAGTTAACAACTATTCTCCATCTGGTGGGAGGGAGTTCTTTATTTTGATTACATCATGAATTACTTTTGCAATCAAAAAAGCAAGATATAAAACTACAAACAGACAACAAAAAGAAGACGGAAAAGAGAATACAAGATATTTTAACAGCGGCACAAGTCCTTGGATACATTTGGGGTAATGTTCTGCATAAAAAATGGATAACCACCACGATGGCAACGATGGAACAACACCGGTAATGGTGTATGTTGTACTCGTATACAGCCACGAAGTGGTATTATGTTCGCTTTCCTGGTGTGGGCAGTTGGATAAAATGAAAGGGAACATCAGTCGACATTTGTGACCCAATTTTGTTTCCTTTTTATTCAGGTTTCTGTCGTTTCCTTGGAGATATATGATTTTCTTTTTTTTCGTTGTTTCTTCTTCATCCAGACGATGGTCTCTAATTTATATTTCTTCTACAACTTTTGATTGATGTTGCTTTCTCTAAGCTAGACTTTGTTTTGTTCTTTTTTTTAATTAAAGGTAGGTAATAAAACCAGTAAGAACGAAGTGGTGGGTCAATAAAATGGGTCACAACTTTATGGTTTCATAAAAGTTCCTCGCACAGATATACGAGTAACAGCGCGCCGAGATGACTGTACAGAAGTTGGTGCTGGTCCTAAATTGATGTCTATTGCCCTAGGAACCTGAATGAACTTATTGTTGTTTCGTTAATTTAATTTTTATTTACTAAGCACAGGTTAACCACGGGACTGTGGCGCCGTCTAAAGTGAAAATCAAATAGACATTGACTATTAATCATATTTAGTGTCTAGGGTAGATTTTACTAGCTCACAATTGCAAAATATTCCATATAAAATTACCCCATTGCGACCTACATAATATTAAGTGTGAGTTTTCTCAATTCGAAAAATATTTTATCAAATTGATACAAACCTGCTTTGTTTAGTAAAAAAAACACGATTTACAGGACAACAAAATTGAAAAACATAAACTTTTGTTGTATTAACAAAGTTTTTGTGGTTTTTAATCTTTTAAAACAGCAACAAAGATTTATTTTGTAAATATCACCTAAGGCCGGTACTCATCAAACTCTCTTAAAGCAATTATACGTTTGCGGGGCTCGTAAATTTAAGATTTTACGATGTATTTATCAAACACTAATAGGTTTGTGTCTATGCTTATGCGAATATTTGATAATCCCTCTCATTTCCGAACTCACTCTTTTTGGGCATCTGTCATGGGATTTTTACTGACAATTAAAACATAAATGAAATAAGAAAAAACTGTGTGCGATCTGCTTTCGTGTTGTCGAAATCATCCATTTTACAGGCGCTCCTAAACCTTATTTTAAGATTGGTCGGTGAATACCGCCCTAAGACGACAAAACAGAGCGGAAACTAACATTATTACAAGAATATTTGTATGTTCGATTTTAGGGTCGGTTTTCACCGAGCAATCTTAAGCTAAGAGCTTCGAAAACCGTCTATGAGTATTTATGCAGACTGGAAAAACCCAGCGACCAACATTTGACAGCATTCAAGGGAATAGTTATGTGTTTTTTTTTTTAAGTTCCTATTTGGCCAAGCTTACAATATATATAATGACGGTACATTTACTCTGCCCTAAATAAAATAAATGCATAGGTGTCACATGTAAAGTTGACTTCTGCTAAATGGACGCCCGGAACTAAACTTAAAATTTTATGTTAGCATCAGTTAAGAACCAATTTTTTTTTAACTTTAAAAATTCATTTTTTACTTACTTCTTTTTTTTAACTTACATACTAGACAAAAACGATTAAATCTAATTAAAAGCTAACATTTATCTTATTCTAGCTTACTGGCTCTAAGCGAGCGCTCTAAACTCCTGACAATATCCTTTAAATTATTGCCTGTCGGCCTTAAATCTATCTATTTCTATGATTTGTTTTGTTTTTTAATTTTCAAGAAACTTTAGAAAACTTGAGCTCTTTATTATGTGTTAAGAACCACTTTCACTGCCTTAAACACAACATGTTCACTTGATTTTTATTTGTTGAGAAGATCGTGCATAGATGCAACGCAATGTGTAATTAGTCTTCCTACATGTTGGGCCTAACTAATAATCGTTTTTGTAGGTCCAAATGTGCAATTTTATATGGAAAATTTCCCATTGTGAGTTCGAAAAATTTAGCCTGGACACTAAAAATGGTTATTATTAGCACGGGTTGTGTGTAAGCCAGGTTTTTATAGTGTTAGGATTTCTACTACGGGGCAACTCTAGTTTATATGAAATAATTTCTTAAATTACGATCACGCTATAGAAAATCTTGTTATTCACGAGACGTTCGACGGGGCTTTGTATTTCATTTGCCTAATGCAAGTAGTTGTTTTTTTTGAACACGCCCCAACTAAACTTACCGTTGCTTTGATGGATACGTCAATACGAAAGAAGTTAAAGGAAAGAACACAACCACAAAATGTTTTTAATGAATAATTCAACAGGAAATATTTTTATTCAAATTGAACTGTCGTTTTAAAGCAGCGTTGCCGCTGACAAATTTCAAAAAGGGGACTAAAAAGAGGCCACCACACAAAATACTAATAAAAAGAAAAAGAAAATAGAGCAACAGACATTTATTTTGACAAAAAAAAACGAAACACTTCATTTCATATGTTTGCATTCTTTTTCGTTCAATAAGGAATAAAATCTTACTTAAACTGAAAGAGGGGCCATTTTGATCATTTTTCAAAAAGTGCGGCCAAGGGTCCCGAGCCTCAAAAAGGCTGTTATTTTACCATTTCGGTTTAAACGGCAAAAAAATTAAAACAAAATAAATTTTATATGCAGTGTTTTGTTGAGATACTGTTCAGTTTTCAACATTACATATTACAAATACGTGTCAGACACAGAATCTGTTTTTTTTTTTTTTTTTTTAAATTTCTCCTAATTTTTCAAGAAAAATGTTTAAAATCTGCTTCGTTTTCCAGCAAGCTATTACTTGTTTTTTTTTTTTTTTTTTCGTTTGATACTGACGTTGTGGGAGACTACTTATTACTTCACTCAACCGTGACAGTTTCTTTCATTATCTCAAATTTCCACCAATGAACGTGCTTTATCTCATTTTGTGAAAACTGTCAACAGCTTCAATGTGCAATTAAGTAGAAAGTAACCCTAAGCTTTATCCGTCGCTCGTCGCGTTGATTCTCTTATTTCTGTCATTGCTATTGCTAAAGTACACTACACTTGCGTAGCCTGTTAATATGCGTCAAAAGCTGAAAGTAAAGCACTATTCATATGAGATGACAGCGAATTGCGAACAAATCAATATGAACAGCAAAATATAGTTATTATTAATGTTCACAAAGCTTATATTTAATTGGACCTAAATTGTATTTCTTGCCGCGAGTTTACTCAGAATTAACAAAATGATAGCGATTTACAAATGAAAAATTTCGTTCGTTCTTAACAATACAAAGTGCTGCAACCAAGAAAAGTGTTCATGTGAATGAAATGTCAAAACGTGCGCATATTTGCTTTGGTTAGCAGTTCGCAATTCGTTCTCATATGAATGCTTTAACGGTCGCATTAGCCTGTTAATATGCAACGAAAACATTTATTTAGCTTTATTAGAATATGTTGACCAGAAACTCTTTGTTTTGGTAATTTGTATAGTTTGTGACAATACAGAAGTCCACCTTTCATTTGGTCCAAATTTAATAAAATTTGGTTCCGAAATAACGCGGAAATCGTGTCGACAAAACATGTATAGAATGTAGCCTGTTCGGATTCGAACTTGATATAAGAACGAGCCAGTGTTACCACTTCAAAAAAAAAAAAACCGAGTAGATTTGTCCCAAAACGTGAATTAGATCAAGAAAATGGAAGTAGATTATAAAAAGTATCATAAATGGTCCACAACGAAATGTTTATTAAATTATAATTTTGACTACAATTCTCAATTCGCATTCATGATTACTTCAAAATATCTTGTCATCGCGTTTAATAATTCTTTCACGTATTTGGCTAAACTTTTCAGAGCAGACAGACAGGAACCAAAACCAAAACCAAACGTACCACCTCTTTGATAGAAAATTAAAAGGAAAACAATAATAAACGTCAAAAAATTGTAATAAATTTTGTGTTTAAAGTGAAGTTTGATGCAATTTATTGTTTCGAAATGTGAATCTGGACTTACATGGAAGAGTGTAAAACATTTTTTAAATATTTTTTTTTGTTGATGTAGATTTTATGTTTTTTTGTTTATTTAAATTGAAGCGGATTAAATAAGGAATTCCTAGAGTGAATAGATATAAAGAATTTAACAATAGTAAGAAGTATTTTTTTTTTTCCAAAATTGAAATGCTCCCCTTGCGCATTGTCACCGTGAGCATTCATTATGCGACTCCATTATTAATATATTATTAATATTTCAAATTTTGGTTTTATAAAATCACACTGGGTTGTGTTTCTTTTCCATTGCATACTCTCAGTTGTGCAGCTAGCTTAACACGGGCCATTACAGAATTTTGTTCTCAAATTTGACTGCATAGGTACACTTACTAACTTTTGAAAAAGTGATGGTCATATTCATTGAAGGCGATTAAAAATCCACAGGATGTGGTTTAAATGTGCAAAGAACCGCAAAACGAAATTCAATTGCGGTGGACACTACGAAGATTTTCGAAAATTTCCACAGGGAAACGCGATTTGAAAAATTTCAGAGCAATTTTTATGTTTAAAACTATTTATAAATAAATATGGCAACACAAGTTTATATGAAGAAAAATCTATAAAACATTGAAAGGCAATTCCAAACAATGAGGAGATGAGATAAATAAATTGTATTTTTTATACATTCCACTTGTCCAATTGTGGAAATTGAAATACAAACAATACGAATCAATAGGACGCATAACATAAGCCTACGACAGCTTGTATAAGCACACGACAAAGTCGACAAAAACCGTTCGTAAAAATAGAATCAATTCTATTTATAACTTGTGAACAAAGAAATCAAATAAAATAGAACAAAATAGAAAACTCTTATAGGGATACCGCCTAGTTGCTATCAGAGTTCTTTTTTCATCTGCTTACGAATAATTTCCTTGAGAAAAATACACGTATGCGAGAATATTTTCTGAGGCATTGTACAGCTATGAACTAAATTTCGACATGCCATCCAGAACCACTGGGTGGGTTTCTGAGGTCAAGAAAAGTGAAAATGTAACGTCGCCTTTCTGATTCGTGGGATTCTTCGGTTCTCCAGAGTTGGCGTCATTTATGCGTTTAAACACAAGGTATAATGCCACTTCAGGTGTACAGTTTATAATATCGATTATAATTACCTAGGTATAGACTGAACATGGAAGCCATACATACTCACAAATGGATTATGACAAATTAGCGCCGCGCTTTCGGCCGATGGAACAGCATTTAATTTTATTTCCACTTGTGCGTCGTAAGCTATTTTGGGATTTTGAATACAAATTGAAGAAACGAAACAAGTGGCGGGAAAGATTATTTTCATTTTTTATTTATTTGTTTACGAGAAGTGATGTTCGTTGGTGGGGGAGTGAGTTTGCCCCAATTGATGGCGTATTTCAGTTGAGAGTGAAACGTAAACCCGAATGTTTTTCCACTATGGAAGTAGTTTAATCGGAAAACACTGAAAGGCCAAATAAAAATCCTTATCCATTTTATAACTTATCTTGTAAAGCAACTTGGTGAGAGCAAAAGCAACAATTGACGTCATTTGGAGGTCTATAATGACAGTCCGAACTAGAGTTATATCTGTCAATGCCAAAGTGACATCAGAATCAGACAATGACGTCGATTAGATATAAATGGGAATTTCCGTGTTTGTTTCAAGTTCAGTGATTACAACTTTGATAGAAGGAAATTTAAGATAAGCCTTTGACTTATGCACCACTGGGTTTTGGTTAAAACGTTAGTAAAACATGCTCTAAATGTCACGAGTGGAATAGGTTTCCAACAAATTCCTATTATAGCGATATCATTTTTAACAGGTATAAAATAGAGCCACTGAAATTCTATATTTTACAGTATTAAACAGTTATTTAGTTAGCAGGTACTTTTATTTCATACAAAAAGATAGGTTGATACCATATGATACAGTTTTCGTTAGTCCTAACTAACTAACAGTAACTAAACACAAATTCCAACCTACAACTAATTCCTTTTCGAAAGGATGCCTTACAAACTAGTACAATACAATTTTGTTTAGTAGAACCGTGTGATTCATTTCAAATATTGAAAAAAGTGAGCGGAACCGAGTTGATCTCAATTCTTGTCATTTTGTGGATCTCACAAATTAGTTTTTCTTTTTAAGAAAATGTAAGAAAACGAGTAGAATACGATTATCTCCAATGGAACAGTGAAATAGGTATGTTCCGTCTTTGGTGAAAAATAGAACTAGGAATTGTGTGCCTCTCGATTTTGGGTTTTTATTTAAGAAACATTGTCACAAATTAGGGCGATGCACTTCCAACTAATTCCTCTTCAACAGAATGTCTTGAAAACTAGTACAATGCGACTTTATTTAGTGGAACAGTGTGATATAATTCGTCTACAGTGAAAATATAGCGGGGAAAAGTATTCCACTCGATTTTGTGCATTTTATTGAAAAAACATTGTCACTAATTAGGGCGATGCATTTTCAAATAATTCCTTTTTGACAGAATGCCTTGAAAACTAGTACAATACGACTTTATTTAGTGGAAAGGTGTGATATATTCCGTCTACAGTTAAAATATATTGGAGAAAAGTATTCCACTCGATTTTGTGTCATTTTATTGAAGAAACATTGTCACAAATTAGGGCGATGCATTTCAAATAATTCCTTTTTGACAGAATGCCTTGAAAACTAGTACAATACAATTTTATGTAGAGGAACTGTGTCATTTATTTCACCTTTTATGGGAAATAGGAGGAAATATTCCCAGAAAGTGTCACAAACTGGTGAAATATGCTTTCAACTAAATCGTGTAGAAAAAAATGTTGCAAAGTGTAACAAAAACTTTTGAAGTCAGATGTCAGAGAGGGTTCTAGCAAGTAGAAGATTTGTTCTTTTATTGAAAGTCCACCAAAATAAAAAAAAAAGAGGAAGTCTTGCAGAGTGCCCAATCTGGAGCCGGGGAATAGATGGCATAGGACAATTAAGTAGTGACAGTAGTTATGTAAAGCTGCCAAAAATGGCGCGGAATGTCACGTGGGTTAGAGTTGAGAAACACAAGAAACAGATTAAAATTGTAAGAAGTATTTCACTTCCGTATTTCCCATATAGAACACTCTCTAGAGTAACCTAACAAAACCGTTGACGCAAAAGCAAGTCTTCCACGAGTTGGCCGATTAAAACCCACCAATCTGACAGAAACAGAACTGCCATGCAATGCCAAACTGTTGCGTCAGACGCGAACCCAGCCCACGACTGTTAACTGTCACAAAAGCGTTTTCTGCCAATTTATTTTGAAAATTGGTAATAAAATATGGCTGTACAGTGTACACCGGAGCCAGACCGCATGATTCATTTCATATTTATTTATTCCTTTTCATTGGTGTTTTGCGGTTACTTTATCTGCCTTCTGGTAGCTCCTATCCTACTAGATACTCGTATATAGCCATTTCTTTCGACTCGATTCGTTTTGTGTAAAACACCGGCACCTTGCATACAACACAGTAAAGATACAAAAGAAATCCAACACCACGGACAAACTCTCCACATAAACTGCTGCTCAAGTTTGTGCACGTTGTAACACGTCGGCCGGTTGAATGTCTTGCTAATGCGGCACTGTTTCGTTTCTTTTCGTTACGTCGTGTGCCTCCTCTTCTCCTGCTGTCATCGTAGGGTATAGAATGAAAAAAAAAAAACAATCGTTGCAAACTATGACTCCTTTCAGGGGTTTTAATTTTTTTTTTTCATCAAGTTTTTATGCTTGATACTCTTATCCCGGATTTGGATTTTAATTCTTCATGTGAAAAACACACGCATGTCCTAAAAAAACGAGAGCCCCCTCTGTATTAGTTGGAGCTGTTCCTTTAGCAGTCAGTTCTTTGTGTCATTTGCATCCACTTGTTGTAAGACTAGGCTTCATATACGAAAAAAAACGAGCACAAGTTCTCTGTAAACTCTGCAAAACTCCTCTTTGTTAAGTCAAGTGTGAGTGAGTTGTGCAGAGTTGCCGCTGTGTATGTACGTAATTTCTGCGTGATTACATGCAAACGTGACTTTCAAACACAGCCAGCGCGGCTAGCAAAAATGAAACACGAAAAGAGTAAAAACTCACTTTCGTAACAATGACTACTGCCGGCAGTTGCAAGTTGATGTTTTTTTTTGCTTTTTGCTTTTTGCTCTTTGCTTTTTTATGCAGTCTGGCATGAACACAAAAAACAAGAAGAAGAAGAGAGAAGAAAGAAAAAAAAAACCCCGGAAATGGGCTATTACACGATGGACGAAAGTACAGTGCTTAAGCGATTGTAGTGGCTCTGGTAATAGTGCAGTAGTTGCTGCTGATGTTGGTAACGTGCTTAGAAACATTAATGTGGTGTAGTTAGTTTTACAACAAGTCCTTTTGTGTATTTATGCGCCTTTGATCACTTGCTAATAATGACGAGAGACGGAGACGGGTTTTGTGTTGGCAGTCCCTTATAAAGATAAGTTAAACGGAGAAGCAATTATCAGGTCTGACAGGGATGTACTTTTGACAGGCCTTTCGAAAGTCGCCAGCTGTATTACTACCGGTGGGTCAGGCGTTGGGCAAGTTCTCTATTTAAGCAAGTGAAATGTTAAGGACTCTTTGCAATTTAATTCGAAATGTAGGTCATTTATTGAATTCCAAATTAAAAATGTTTGGGAAATGGTTGATGGTATAGCTGAGAAAAGAACTTCTCAACGTGACTTTTTCATCTGTCACAATGTATATGGCAGTTTTCAGACAGTCACTGAGTTTCTGACGGCTAAAAGTGAGAACTTGTCTAAGATATTTGCACAACACAGTCACACAACATAAAGAAAGTCTTAGAAATCCGTGACTCTACGCTTTAGAGTCGAGGTAGACCATGAGCTGTCAGAAAAAAAAGCTCCATGTTTAAGACACATCATACCTCTGAATTTGTGTTTCATTCTTCATTCAGAAGATGATCAGAGCGCCCTCTCTGAGTACAGAATGAATTAACAGAGTAGTCGGAATAAAAATCTCAGCACAGCTTATTTTGACAGCTCTGCGGTTGACATACAGGTAAAACTCACAAAGTGCAGTCTAAGCGAATTTCAAATAATGAGGTTTTTATGATTTTTTTTTCTGTCGTTAAAACCTAAAAACCCACAGTTTAAAATCTTATACTCATATTTGGGATCAATTAATTGATTTACTGATTTTTTCTTGCGATAGATTATTGAAAAATATAATAATTTTAGCTGAAATGTGTACTTAGTGAGTTTTACCTGTCACACCGACAAGCTTACCATTTGATTGCCGATCAGAAATGCTAATGCTCGTAAAGAAAAAAGGTAGTAGATTACGTATAAATGTAGTAGATTCATAAAAAGGGCTGCAGACTAAAGAAACGCAATATATACTGTTCATTTTACAGTCACATGACAGCTACCGCTTAAATGGCGTTTTACAAAGAAATCAGATCGCTCGCTCTGAACACGTTCAGTTAAGTGAATGCTCGACATGTTCAGTGCTATACTCTGAATGAGAAAAGGAAAATGCCTTTTGAAAGCATTACATTTTTGTAATATTCTGTAAAGTTTTCGAAAAATAAGTCAAGGAAGTAAGAGATCAAGTTTTCGCAATAGAAAATACTGTAAACCATTTTCTCAACTCTTTGAGCTTTATCTCAGGTGTCCATCTTTATATGTTTCAAATGAAGGCGCCACATTTGACAGGCGAATGCCCATGGTTAAATGGCAAATCTCAATTAGTGAAAAAACAGCTGTCAGCTGTAAAATTATGTCTCGATGAAAAATTGTTAACAATTCCAAAAACAAAACCTTCAAATCATTCAATATATTCCGAGTGGGTTTTCCCGAATCGCAGCCGATTCTTATAAAGAAATCGCCTGTCATTATCAGACGAACTCATGGGCGAACGAAATATTCTTTCGGAAAAATTAAAGCGTACTCTAGTACAAATCGACCGCATTATTTGATCCCTGTCGTAGAAGGTAGAAGACGCATTTTCTTTCCTTCCAGTTCGATTTCGGCAGTTTTTCGACTTTTCTAAATAGAACGTTAATTTTAATTAATAAATAATGGCTGCGATATTTGTTTTTTATGAAATAAATATAATTTGATCATGCCAGATTTCGGTCTGTAGATCACATTCTGTATTAAGCATAAACCAGATTGATAGCTTAGAATATTTCTGAAAGTGTTAGCTCCCTTGAGTATTCTTTTTTTATGTGATATTGATCAAGAATTAGTTGAACAATTGCAAGTTGTGAGCAGTAAAGTGAGAACAAATACATTTTGGTAAAAAAAAACCTCACAAAAAGTGGGCGTGGCAATGAACGGTATAGCTTGTAGCCCTCTCGGAGTTTAAAGGAACATTTAGGAAACAGTTTCCTCGATATCTGTACAGATCCTCTTACGTCTACCGGTAGCAAACATAAACCACCTTAATTTTTATTGCTATTTAGACATATCAACGCACTCATGGGCAAAGTTCAGTAAGCACCTGTCAATTAATCGGAAACGCCGCTACTGAAATTAGAAAATACTACGATAATAACATTTGTTGATCCTTTAATTGATTAACGATAAATTAACCATCAAAAATAGTAATCAAAATGTTTTGAACAAAATTGATAGAAGTACAAAATTGTAATATTTTTTTTTTTTTTTAACTAAACATTATTTTAGAGATGGAACTCGATTTTTGGCTTCCTCTTAACAAGTGCCAAATCGCGACTTTAGGGTTGGATAGCGAAATAAAGGAGGCATATCCTGTTTGGACTGCGATTGGTATGATAGCTGTCAAAATTGGCAAATGTTTTAGAATGATCCGTTAACAGCCCTGAGCCCTGACTCCACAACCGGCCATACATATTCTTGATTAATGATGTAGAATTCAGTTGTAAAGAGGAGAAATCAGGATTATCGGATATTTTTCTGATAATATACAATCAATCCTTAATAGGTTTATTTAGTACTAGAGTTCACCTGCTGGTAGAAATTCTACACACAACAAATGAGTTTAAAATTAAAAAAAAAAAACTCTTGATTATATTTGCCTTCGCCACTATTAGAATTTTTTATCCAGAAATAATATTTCATACTTACAGAACTTGACCGCGTTCAAACAAATTTGCTGGAAAATTACTTTTTGAACATACCCGCAAAAATCGACGAACCAACTTGAAAATTAAATAATGATATGGATGACTTTTGCATGGAACTGCCCTTTCGTTTATGTTTACTTGTATATAATCGTTTGAGTGTTTTTTTTTACAACTGAGATTACCTGTTTAAAATAGGTTAGGTTGAGTAGGGTTGTGAGATCGTCACAAAAGCCCAGGCACCATAGCGGACCCATCGCCATCCTCAGGGAAAAGGTTATAAAAACCTAAACCAAACACTCAATTTCCTCAAGTATAAACGAATTTCTTCTACTCCCAGCAATTGCTTAACATTCCTATAGAGAGAGGGAAAGGGTTGTTTAAAATAAATAAGCTCCTACTATTCAGTGGCAGCGTTGCCGTTTGGCTAATTTTCGAGAGTCAGGACCCCTGACCCCCAATTTTTGAAAAATTATCAAAATGGTCCCTTTTGAAGTTAAAGTAAGATTTAATTCTTTATTGAACGAACAAGAATACAAACATGTGAAAAGAAGTGTTTCGTATGAATAAATTTTCTTTTTTGCTAAGAATAACTGTCTAAATGTTCTGTTTTCTTTCTTTTTGTTTGTTTGCTATATCAGTATTTTTTATGTGAAGGCCCCGAGGCCCCTTTTTTCGGCTCGGGGCTCTTTTTGGTCCCCTTTTTAAAAATTGTCGGCGGCTACGCTGTTCAGTGGTATGAGGTTTTTTGCAAGAATGGAAGGGACCTACAATTTTAAGCAATATCCAAGCGTCTGAATTGGAAAGTCCCTTGGGGACTTGGATGCTTGGCAAACGTGAGATACGTACACAAAAATCTTGTGCCTTCTTCCCCGATCGAAGCTCATTAGTGCAGCCCACCAACTACTGACCTTAAAGGGCAGCTGATTGCACTTGTTTGAAATCTGAAAACAGAATATCAATGCATACGCATAGGACATCGATTGCGATAACAGCACGCATCACTCACTAGTCAGTTGAATTGGTCGTCTGCCTCTTATGCCGAATTCACAATGTCGCGTTGACGCGCGCGTGCGTTGACAGATTATGTAGAAACAAAGCGTTCATATGCTGCCACACAAAATACAGCTTCAGACGTTGAGTCGACTTTAGATCGTAAATATCGTAAAGTTCAACGCGACGCCTGAGTAGACCTACTTTCTACTATCACGCGCGTTTGACAACTTGAGAATTTCTACTTGTTCGATTTGAAGACATAGAATGTGCCGTTCATAGTTGGAGTGGCACAGATCCACTAATGTTTATCACACACAACTTTTAAAGAGCTAAATGATGTTCTTTCAATGCAAATTAATTAATTAAGTGTGTGGAAATGACGAATAACATTTTTTCTTGTAGAGCAACTCATTTCTTTAGATTTTTTTGTAGAAAAAATATTAACCAATTCTGGTTGCTTTTTGATTTGATATATTTAATGTTAAATATGATTTTCTTGTTTTTTGGAGAATCCTTTTTCAAATCGTGCATAAAAATTGCAGATAGAAGAAAAAAAGGAGTACAATTGAAATTTTAATTCTGCTCTGAATTTGTGTTTTTTAGCCAAGAAACAAACCGAACTTTTAATGTGTCATACTCTTCTCTCTAACGCGCATTCGCTTCAAAGCAGCATTTCGTTTTACAAAATTGTTGCTCGCGCGCTTTGGCACTTAAAATCGTAAAATTTCGATAAAGCGTGTCAAAGCGCACCGACGCACGCACGCGTTCAACGCGACATTGTGAATTCGGCATTACAATCGATGATTCAAAATAATTTCAGGAATAGTGCTCGGCTGCACTTACTAATTTTAAATTTATTTCGAATTGGCGAATTGATGTCCGCACTAAACATTACTAACTGGTGACTGTCACTCACTTATTTTGGGTGAGTTGTGACTAGATAATATTTCATTTTCCAATTTTGTCACTAGCAGGTCGCACTGATTCCGTATCGCATGACAGATCGCAGACTCCCTCCTCCCGTGTGCAGAGTTCTTCAAAAGTTTTCAGAAATCCACAGATATGAAATTAGATCGCATTATTAATCACACATACTCCCACAAAGCGATTACAAAACAACATCTCCCCAACCAATCATCATTAAAATTTATTCGTTTCAATAAATTTGTTGCTGTCGTTGGAACAATCCAGCTGCTTGTGATCTCGCTTTGCTTTTTTAAACAGTTTTTTTTGTTTTCTCGTCCCATATTAATCGCTCACAGACAGCCCATTAAATCGATCATCGATTGTATTACTCAAACTCGAGAGTATCTATGACTCGCGACGGCTATACTCAAGACTCACACGTAAATAAATAGCAAAAAAAAAAAAAACATCTCATGGTTGCGTATCGTGCCTCACCATTGAGTATCGGTCAGACGAGGGTGTAAGCTGTGGGATAGGTAGAGGCTGCTTTAAACTGGTTGTGGATGTGGTCATGGTGGACGCAGTATCGTCGTCATCCGACTACGAAACGCGTTAATTGTAAATGACTCACCCGGTCAGGCACACCGAGGGCACGAAGCGAAGCTGGTTTTCTGTTATTATTATTTGTTTCTATATCTTTTCGCTGCATATCTGACGGATCTATCAAGCTACAGAGAAGTGTTTCTCAATGAAAAGGGAGTAATTAAAAATGGCATGATGTGCTGTTTCGTCCCCCTCCCCTATAACACCGACGATTGGTATTGAATTCAATACGGTAATTAATTTTACAAATGAAACAAAAAAAAAATCCCCACCGATACACACACTCAGGTGAAGACAAAGTAAATCAATCTCCCGATTGGCTTTCTTAGGGAAATATACTCGTAGAAAAAAAAAAAAAACAAACATATAAAAAATCTCCCGCCGCAACGATGTATAGAGAAAAAGAAAACCACCTTGGCTCGCTTTTATGTACTCTTTGTCCTTGTCTCCCATTTTCGCCACGCTTCCCTTGCGGAAATTACGAAAGTAACTATGCGCTCTTCATACGAGTGAGAGCAGCACAACGAAATTAGAAAAAAAAAAAAACACAAAGAGATTACCAGGAAAAAGCTACATCATCATTATCATCGTTCCTGTCAGTAACTGTAACAGTTGCTATTCAGCGCGCCCAGTAACCACGTCTTCCAAACAACACCACTATACAATCGCTGCTGCCGCCGCCGCCGACTAAATTCTTCTTAACACAATTTTCCCTTCGATGGCTTCCGTAATCGATCGATTATAATAAATACGAGCTAGAAAGTACAGCACATCTTGTTGCGGGATGGTAACTCAGTTCAGTTGCGTGTGCTTTTCATGGCCGACGACGTGCCACAGATACACAGACATACTCTGGTTTATATTAAGGGAAACTTTGTTGTCATTTATTTTTGTTTCTCCCAATAAAAACCGATGACAAAAATAACTAAATCGAAAGATGAACAACATGGTCGTAGAGTAATTGTTCCAGCGGCTTACAGGGTGGGTGAGGATGTGTGGGAAGCAGTGGCAACTATACACAACGATTGTGGTTGTTGATTGGTTACGGACAAGGGTTGCTTACAGGTGAATACGGACAACAAGTCGTCGAGCATAGATATGGTTTCTGTTTTATTTTATTTTTAATTTGATCAGCGATTTGCTGTATTTGTGGAATTACACCTAATTACTTGGTTGGTTTGATATAAATTTTATATGACACGGGGATTACATCGCAAATGTGGTAATGGCGTTTTAATCTAGAATAACATGGACTTCATATTCGGAGCGAGGACGATGCGATATAGGCAGCAAGTGCCAACGGCTTTGAAATGAAACGAGGAATATGAACGTCACGAAGAGATGGGACATGGGAGGGGGTGGCTTAAGCTGGTGACAGTTACTTTCAACAAACATGACAAGTGAAGGACTGTTCACATGAGAGCGAATTGCGAACACATTAATTTATGAACAAATTATTTTTGAATTGAAAATAGCTATTTGTTCTACCATAAAATGATTATATTTAATTAATAATGCGTGAACATCCAAAGTTTCCGTACACTTTGGAAGTATTTATTATGAAATGAGGAGAATGAAAATTATATCAAATTATATATTGTGTCATAAACAAAAAATTGTAGGTACATTTCAACATCAGGGCTGGTAAAATGAAGTTAACCATTCCCCATAAAAAATGCTTATCAGGCTAAATGAAATCATTTTGGTACCATTCAATTTGTCGCCACCATATTACCATGGTAACGTAATTTGAATAAAGGGTTTTTCAATAAGAGCGCTACAAAAGTTTTTTTTAATAAAACAAAAACGGTTTTGGATATCAATAAAATTCTTTATTCCTGTAAAAGTACGTTCGATGCCATTTTGTATGGAACTCGATTTCTTTTGCATGGCCACCACGGGCACGCTTGCAGAAGTCCAGACGCTGAACCCAATTTTCGACGGTTTTCAAGCATAAATCGGCCGATACTGCTGCAATTTCACGTTCGATATTCGTACGAAGTTCATCAATCGTCGCTGGCTTGTTGGCATAGACCATAGACTTGACGTAGCCCCACAGGAAATAGTCTAACGTCGTATAATCGCTCGACCGAGGCGGCCAAGCGACTGGACCATTTCGTGAGATAACACGTTCTCCAAACTTGGTTTCCAATAAATTGATTGTGTCATTCGCTGTGTGGCTTGTGGCGCCGTCCTGTTGGAACCACATGTCCTCCGAGTCCATATCATCCAATTGGGGCCAAAAATATTCTTTACAAGTGTCTGGTACAAGCAAGTACGAGCAAGTCGAGGACAACGAGTCGGCACCGACAAATCGGGAAGTATTGAAAGATTTTTGGCCAAACAGCTCAGAGTAAACAACTTTATTTTATTATTAACAAAAAAAAAAAAAAAAATTGACAGTTCCAATTTGACAATCTGCAATTCGCTGGCCAAATTTTCCAGACCAGTGGCAACTATGTACTGTTGATGTCATTTGAAATTTGTCAACGAACTTGATAAGTTTATGTAATGTCACGAGGCGACAATGACAGTAAAGTAAAGGGTTTTCCAATGAGAGGTGTTATTGTGAATGACCCGCTATTTCGGTAGCTGTCACTTTTGAAGCTTTTATTCTTTGACATTTGACAAGTACGCCATTACTAAAAATGGAACGATACACGCTTCAAAAACGCATTGAAATTATTAAAATTCACTACAAAAATGGTGAAAATCTTGCAGTCACAGTTCACAAAACTAAAGCATTTTTTGGTCGTCGTGAAGCACCTTGTCGGACCGCAATACAGAAATTGGTGGAAAAATTCGAGCTGTTGGGACAAGTTAGTGATGTGAAGAATAAAACCCGTGCACGTCGCTCAAGAACAACTGAGAATATGGCTGCTGTAGCCCAAAGTGTTGAAGAAAGCCCAGGTTTGTCCACTCCTCGTCGTTCTTTGGAATCGAGAGATGATTAATGGTTTTTTTATGGTCGGAGTTGGATGGTATTGATCTGGCCACGTGAAAGATAAGGTCTACGCCAACAGCCCAGCGTCAATTCAAGACCTCAAAGATAAAATTCCTGAGGCTATCGAGGACATTGGGCAGCCACTTTACGATTTGGTTATGGAAAATTTCATGAAAAGGTTATGGTCCTGTATGCGTGCTCGTGGTGGCCATTTGGCTGATGTTGTTGTTCATTATTAAGGGCTTCCACTTTATTATGAAATAAGCATCCATTCATTAATCTCAAACAAATAACACCTCTTATTGGAAAACCCTTTATTTCCATTAAAGAATTATGTGGATCATTGCGTGTGGTTTCAGTCTCACAACTGTTAGCTTTTATAAACTTGAGTCCTTTATAGCAGATAACTTTTTATGGAAAAGTCCGCCATCAGATTTACACTAAAAACAATTAGAAGTCCCGCGCATATTCTGTAACAAACTCCTGCGTCGCATGAAATTTACAAACTACGTTCTACCGACTGGAAATTAGTCGACCGATTTACTGTCAATCATCCCCTTACACAGTTAGTACGCACTTACGGCAAAAGTATGAAAGCACCGGGTAGTAACTCCCAGCCGTACAGTAATAGTCCGAATATAAGCCCGCAAGTCCCCCAAGAGATCAGTCAATTAGCCCACAAATAACAAATCATTTACGCAACCCAGCAGATAGATATCAATCTTATGAAAGGGGGAACAAGAAAACACTCAGCCTCGCGTTTATTTGTTGTTTTCTCCTTTCTCGCTATTTTTAGGAAGTAGTACCAAGGGTGGCACTGGCAATCATCATCACATTCGCAGTAACATCATCAGAATCATCATTGCCGTTGAGGAAGTTAATTGACAACAATAAGCAAGAAACACTTACACATGGCAACTTATAGCGTCGGCGGTATAATGTGCGGTAGGTTGGTTTCCCGCTACTGTTTGCTGCTGCCTGCCAATTTAAATTAAGTGCTGATTTCCTCTTAATTTACAAAACATGTTTCTTCCCACCAGCCCATCAGCCAGAGCCACCCCTTTCTACACCGATTCTCTCGCTCTGTACCTTATTCTCTTATTGTTCTTACACGACAACGACGACGCAAAACACAAACAAGCGAGAGACAGAGCGCAGATGTTTATTTCTTCATGATAGCCGTCGTCTCGCATGTACACATCTCGCTATCCCCATCAATTAATTGAGCCTACACAATTTGCACTTGGAAATGGAGCGCGCGTCTTATTTGTCGCAGATACTTGTGACGTGAGGTGATAATACAAATAAACATTAAGTCTGACAGACACACTTACCTAAACGCAATTCTCCGAAATTACCACAGCCAATTTTTTTGCCAACACGAAAATTCGGTCCAACCATTAGGACTCCCGTTGAGGAGCCCACTGAATGGCGGGCGGAATACATGTTGCCGGAACTGTTTGCTGTTCTAGCACCAGCTCCTGCACCACCCCCACCAGCAGCTGATGAGCCGGGTGCCTGTGTTCCACCACTGAAAAGAAAGCAAAACAACAAAATTTAGTTTTATTTTCACAAACACAAAACAAACGTACAATGTACATAGGTGCGGCCTTAACCTACTGCCGCGCATCAATCAATAAGCTTATACCCCCGGCCCACATGTAATCGGATTCCAAATCAACGAAAAAAAAAGACGGAAGAAATATTCTCCTCATTATTCTAAGAATAAGTTTGTACTTGTGCAGATAAGTAATGAAGCTTAAGGTCTTCACTTGAACATCTACGTAGGTAGCTGTGCAAACAGCAGAATTAGAGCAGAGAGAACTTCAATTGGTTTCCTGGGAGAAGCGGGAGTGAGCCAAATTGGCAGAAGCAGTCGGAAGACGGAAATAGAGTGTCACCCGAGGTGACAGAAGTTTGCTTCGTTTTTATATGTCAGGGCTGATTGTTGGACGGGTTTGTTGGCCGAAGACAATGCAGATGCCACAAAACCACAACCAACACCGGCGACACACGAAACAATGCTCGAAACATCATCCAACTGACGTTTCCTTGCCGTATCAGAGAAATAGCAGCAGCAGCCTGCTGCATGCGACCAACCACTGACAAGAGAACACTTTCACTTTGCTCTCGGTGTTTGTGGTAAAGTCGTATAGTGGTTGGTGGCGGCGGTGGTGGTGCAACTGATACGTAGGTCAGTGCTACAGTTGATGGCGGAAGCTTTCCACAACCACGCGATGACTTCTTGGCACGAAATTGTTTTGGCAAAATTTTTGCAGCGCGTTTCTGTTAATGGTATATCGGAAGGGATGGTTGTTTCGTTGTTTTTTTTTTTTTTTTTTGTTGACAGATTTTTGAAGGGAAAAAGTTTTACACGGATGGCAGGGGAGAACAATTTACTGTGATCCCCGTTTTAAAAAATAAACGGCGCTCCAGAGTTAGTAACTGATTACACAGCAGTTACGTTAAATTTTGGTTTGCTATCTGACGTCTGCTATATAACTTGTGCACATTTGTTAATTAACATTCAAATATGTAATAGTAAATTTTGAAAATTTGAAAATCCACCAACAAATTTCGAAATTCCATTTCCATTGAACGGAGAACATTTCAAGTGACAGTTGGTTGGAGGTGTCTTACTCACCTCGACCTGTATATGTTTTCACTTTTTTTTTTATCATAACTACGCGAGAATTGAAGTGTTCCCTTCTCTTGGTGTTTGACAGATAGATTTTTGGTTTCCTTTAATTTTTTGTTGTAGTTTTTGTCAAAATTATTATTAGCAAACATCGATGATGTAGCCATAGCCAGTTGTAGTGCTACAAGAGAAGAGGTGAAACAAAGTTTCGGCCGTACAGTCGGTTGTTAAACTAAAAGGACTAAAAATAAAAAGTAAGCACGCAATCGGAATCGATGTCAGCTCTAAAGGACCATTCACATGAGCGCGAACTGCGAACAGGCGAATTGCGAACAAATCAATTTAACTGCATTTATGAACTGAAAATTGCTATTTGTTTTACTAAAAAAGCGTTATATTTATTTAATCTAACATCTAATCTACAAAAAAACTACGTCTCAATTGATTTAAATAGCTAAATTCACAATTACAACAATTTTCCACCGAATTAAAAATTCTTGCCGCGAATTGTCACAATTTATTCACAATCCGCATGAAACAGTCGCGATCCACAAATCCGCGTATAAAAAATGCGTTCGATCTTAACCTTCAACAATGAAACTGATTCGCGGGTGCCTGCGACTAAAAAAAGTTTTCATGTGAATGAAATGTCAGAAATAGTCATGTGAATAGTCCTTAAGAACTGGTGCGACAGCAGCATTTGCTGATGCAAAAAAAAAAAAAACAATATTGCCTGGGGTTGTGATATATAATAAAAAGTACAAGATTTTATATGAATCGTGTGATAAATCACGAGTTGTGAACTACATTTACGAACTATGAAATTCCACATTAAGGGATCACCGAATTTCTCACAGCTGTCAATCTTAAAAAAAAAAAAAAAAACAAGAGAGAACAAAAGTCCAAAAATGTAGTAGATGAATGAACAGTGTGGAAGTTTGACAGCTTATGCCAATGTCGAAAGAAATGTAAAAATAAACCAATTTTCGTTTAATAAAAACACGCACCGATTTATGAATTTTTTTTACGCGATAAGATAGAATTATCTATGACATTTCTTATGATCTATCAAAATTTTCATTTCTCATTTGACTTTTGATATGAAGAAGCATGTGACATTTTTGTAGAAGCCAACCGGAACTTGCATTCGTATACCCCTTTTACGAAGTCGTTATTTCTCTCTCAGTTCCATAAACAAAAACCAATATCGCCGTGTGATCGACAAACACGTGAAACGTTATGATCTGTCAATAGATCGTATTATAAAGCTCATACCAAATCATATGAAAAGTCACAAGACTTCTAAAGTCCTGCAAAGTGACATTGAAATTATTCTAATGATTGTTTAAACTTTTAAGTGAGACATGTAAAAATGTAGATATTTATAATTCATATCCATGATATTTTTGACCGGCTTTGCATTATACAGATCATCGGTATCAACATTTTTGACAGCTTTTGGGACTTGATTTTATATTTCCTGTGAACGGAGTAAATTATAACAGCTTTAATTGTAAAATTTAACGCGTTTCAATAATAAAAAATTTATAAGTCAATTTCAATTAATTTGACAGATCAAAACATATCATAACTATTTAATATTAAATACTTCTGAATAAAAAAAAAAAAAACGGTATTTTTTACAAATCAGAGACTGGCGACCGGACTGCAAGCAACGAACTACCAAAAATAAAGGCAACAGTGCCCCTATAGAAACACAGGAAAAGCATTTCTCACAAATTTAATACTCGAAAAAACGTAGAAACATCCGCAGATGACTCTGACTTGTCAAATCAACACAACTTGAATACCGCCTACCTATTAAAAAGTCATTCTGTTGCCAGGGGATTATTTACGAATAAATTCAATTGTAGTGGAGGAAATGCTTAATTACTGACACGAGAAAACGAGAACCAAAATACTTGGAAAAAGATTCCAGAGGAGGGTCTACTTACACCACCCACATTTAAAATAGAATTACAACGAGCTCAAAAACAATGACGATTACCACAGTTGAAAAACAGTAGAGAGAACGCCCTCGAACGCTTTTCGAAGTTGTTAGTTAAAGCCAACATATTGAAGGAAACCTCCAAGCAAAGGTCATAAGGTCCTCCGAACATACGAGTATACAATTAGAATTCTTTTATATAGAATATATTTATCTTGAACTTTTCAAATGGTTGTCGATGGGTCATTCTTTTTTGGATACAAGTACATGATAATTTAACTGTGCTTATACATTATTGACAACTTCGGTCGGTGTTTTCTGAAAATATATCCACTTTGGTTAAGTACGCTGTGGATGAATGGGAATACGCTATTGACAATGTGACGTAGGATGACATTTCTACACACGAACATTTGGTTTTCTGAGTTGTATGTTTAACAGTAATTTCCCCTTCTAATCTTTAATGAATTGCCAACTGCATGTAGGGTACATTAACATTTCTCAACTAAAAATATAACCAATCATCAATGTTGAAATGCAAAAAATCGCCTCACCTCATTCCTATTATGCAAATTTGCATTCAAACTTGGTAGCCCATATTTATTAAAAATTTTGCATTATTATCTAATTTACTGTAATGAATATGATACAATTTAAAATAGAACAAATCACCCATCAATCAATAAAATAAATAAACACATCCATTCACAACTTTGTAAATTATTTTGTGCCGATGCAATATTTATGTATATTTTTTTAATAAATTACTTAACCTTCCGAACACATCCATCAACGAGTAACAATGAAAAACCACAAGCGCAACTGAGTTTATTGTTGGCGCAAAAAAGTCGGCGGCAGTACCCATCACATCAACACTTTTCAACAAGTGAAATCAATCCGATATTGTTGGGCGCTGAACTGACTGCAGCTGGCTGGCTGGCTGATGCCATACACTTGACAGGCTTCGGTGGTTGTTTATTTTTAATTCTACTCAATGTACCCTTAAAAGACTCCATTTTTCCATGTGTGTCAATCATATATGGTTCGATTGGGTATGGGTACCCAAAAGCATTTGAAACGAGAGCTGAATTTTATCAAGCAAATTACGAACCAAGCTCTGTTACTAAATTTACCGCAAAAAGAGTAACTATAACAAATACCCCGCGATCTTGCACCACCACCACCTGTCACCGTCTAATACGTAATTAATTGTTATTCACGTCTCTTGAGGTAGTCGTCGCTGTTGTTAACTTTGTCTGTGACGAGGGCAAACATTATTTGCAGCAACAACAGAAAAAAGAGCGCGATTTGCCAACACCATGAAAAAGAGAAAAAAAAAAAAAAATTGCAGCTGCAATGAAGTAGCGTGATTATTGTGGTGGGTTCCATCTTTGAATTGTTACATGATTTGTCTATGTTTCTTTTTACGGTTTTCTTTCAAGTACAGTTGCGAGGAAAAAGTATGAAAAGTAATAGTTTTTTGTACATCAACACGTCAATAATGTCTTTGGGAGTTATGCTTTACTCAACAATACCGACGGTAATGAATGACATAAGGAAATGAAGTGGAACATTGGTTTACATCATCATTTTTCTGCTATTGATACCTCATTAACAGCGCTGACAGTTGATTTTAGTACATCTATTTGATAAATAAACTTTTGCGCTCTGATCATTGTGTTCCAGATTTGAACGATGTTTATTTTAGTTTTATGTAAACATGTGCAGCGGTATTAGTTCAAAAAGAAAATGTTGACAACAGTGATTTATTCGATGAATAGGCATTCATTCGTTTAGTAAACATTTTGAGAGCTTTTTGACATTTAAAGTAATAACCGAATAGCTAAACTTGGTCGATTGGAAGATGAATATCAAGCGAAGCAAATATTCATTATCAACTAGAGCGTGTTCAGAGTTTTAGTGCCGTCAAAATGCGACGAGCATATGTTTTCTTATTTCTACAGCTCTTAATTTGACAGTTTTTTCTGTCTTTATGTTGACTTAGAACAATTTCAAACAGATTTCCGGTGGGAAAAACGTCATTTGTTTTATTGGAATTCGGGAAAGTGATTCCTGTTGCACACTGATTTTTCATTTGAAACGTCAAATGACTACTTGCTGGGGTAAGAATTTGTATAAAAATAGTTAAACGACAGTTCAACGGTTGACTAGGTTGACAGAGCTAACGTTGACACATTATGATGTATATGTACCAAATGGGTTAATGTCAGTACGTCAGTACACACACAACAACATACCTTTTTGGTATAGAAAGAGTCAGTTGACTCATTGGCTTCATTTGAGAAGCACGCGCTTCACGCTAATATTATAATTATTATTAAACCTAATGTCTTATATACAAAATAATGAATTTCTAAATAACTTAAATAAATGCTAATTATACTTTGTTAGTTTTGAGTCTTAATATCCAACATTCTGGCGACGAGATAATTTAAGTACCCGCGAAAAATATTTTTTTATTCATCCACAATGGAAGATTTCGTCCGGTCTTTCAAAGAAGCACTTGACGGTCAAAAGCTTTTCATGGAAAAAATGATAAGTGACCAAAAGAGTTGGATGGATGCACATATGGCTCTGGGATCATCATCGATGGTGGCGGTTGGAACTGTTCCTGCTTTTCATAATTTTGATAAGTCAAAAGACAATTGGGGTACGTATCAAGCTCAGCTGGAGCAACACTTCAAAGCATATGAAGTTATAAAGGAGGCATCTCGTAAAGCATATTTCTTGTCATGGATCGGGTCAGAGCTATACGAACTACTGCAAAAGCTGTTTGGGAGTAATAATTTAAACGAAAAGACATACACGGAGCTAGTTGCAAAATTGACGGACCATTTCGAATCAAAGACACATGTATTAGCCGCACGATGCGAATTTTTTCGATCACAAATGAAGTGTAATCAAAGTTACGGTGAGTGGATAGCGGAATTACGGGGAATAGCAAGACAATGTAGGTACGCATGTAGTAATGAAACCTGTAAGCATGAGTATGTAGACGAACTTATTAGAGATGTAGTGGTACTGCACACACCGCATGATTCAGTGCGTACCGCCGCTCTTCAAAAGGTCAACCCATCGTTGGCTGACGTATTAGCAATAGCGGAAGCTTTTGAAGCTACACAAAAAACCATTCGCACGATTACCAATGAAGCACCAATATAAGAAGTCAACGAGCTAAAGGGAAACAACAATTACGGGAGAAGCGCGAATAAAGGAAAAAACAAAAGCATGTAGTATAGTAACAACAAATTCAACAAAGAGAAAAACGACAGCATGCATTTGGCTAAGAGGCGACAAAACAAAAACGGTAGTTTTAACCGGGATAGCGGAGAGAACAATCGAATGACATTTCAATCGTGTTCAGGCTGCGGATCGCATCATTTACAAAAGTTCTGCAAATTTCGCGATGCAACGTGTCACAAATGTAGTAAAATTGGACACATCGCCCATGTCTGTTGCATTCGTATAGATCGAAATAAATTATTAAAACCGCGAAATAGAGAAAACGTAAACAATATTGAGTCAATAGAGCAAATATATACAATAAATTCTTTAGTTTCGACGAAAAGAGGCAATCATGAAGACAAATTTCTTATTAATCTAAAGGTAAACGACACAAACATGGAATTTCAACTGGACACTGGAGCAACTTGTTCAATTATAAGCTTAAATGGCTACCGCGAATTAGGACGTCCACCATGCCGATCAACTTTACAAAAACTCCGCGCGTATGGAAATAGGCCAGTTCCAATTTTGGGGTTAAGTGAAGTTTGCGTACAGTTCAATGGTGAAGAAAAGTTGCTGCCGCTCTTGGTCACCAATTCAAAACAAGGTGGAAATATTTTCGGCATGAATTGGTTTAACGCATTCCGGTTGAGGATCGAGAAAAGTGCATGCAGTGTCAATCAATTAGCTATTACAGATGCGCAAAATACAAAACCAAAAATAAATCAACTTTGTGAGAAATATAAATTAATTTTTGAATCTTCTCTAGGCACATGTCTCAACTTTACGGCTAGCCTTCAATTAAAACAAGACGCAAAACCAAGATTTTGCAAGCCACGATTATTACCATTCTCTCAAATGGAGGCGTTTAAAGATGAAGCCAAACGCCTTGTCGATGCCGGAATCTGGAAACCAATTAAATTCAGTCAATGGGCAGCGCCGATCGTCATTGCACCAAAGCGTGATGGAGGTATTCGTATATGCGGGGACTTCAAAGTGACGGTAAATTCACAGCTTGCTATTGATCAACATCCGATTCCTAGGGTCGAAGAGCTTTTTTATAAACTTCAAGGCGGTAAAAAATTCTCGAAAATAGATTTATCAGACGCTTATTTACAGGTGGTACTCGATGCCAATGCAAAGGAATTGCTAGTGGTTAATACAATCCTCGGGCTGTACCAGTACCAACGATTGCCCTTTGGTATCGCCTCTGCACCGGCGATATTTCAAAGGTTACTGGAGCAGATTTTTTCGGGTGTCGACCACGTTGCTAACTACCTTGACGACATAATTATCACGGGACGAAATGATGAGGAGCATCTCCGGAATTTAGAGGAAGTTTTCAAACGCCTTCAGGAAAGTGGACTTCGATGTAAGCGGAGTAAATGTATTTTTATGCAGCCCGAAGTCACTTATTTGGGGCATATAATTAACGCATCCGGCATTCGCCCTTCTGATGATGGTGTAGCAGCTGTAAAAAATTTACCCAGACCTAAGGACTTAAAACAACTGGAAGCTTTCGTTGGAAAGGTAAATTATTATAATAAATTTATCAATAATTTTTCGGAACTATGTGCGCCCTTAAATAAGTTACGTAGAAGGGATACACCATTTAAATGGCAGGCACTGCAAGAGAAAGCCTTTCAAGAGTTAAAAAGGCAAATAATTAATACTACTAACTTAGTTCATTTTAACGATAGCTACGCCATTATATTAGCCACAGATGCTTCGGCTTACGGCATAGGTGCCGTAATTTCACATATTTTTCCGGATGGCTCTGAAAGACCCATTGCACATGCTTCAAAAACGTTGGACATCCATCAACGTAGGTATAGCCAATTAGAAAAAGAGGCGTTATCCATTGTGTTCGGAGTAGTTAAATTCCATCAGTATTTACATGGACGAGAGTTCATCCTGTATACAGACCATAAGCCTCTTACAGCAATTTTTAGTCCAAATAAGGATTTACCAGTCATGACCGCTAATCGCCTACTCCGTTGGGCAATGATACTTATGGGCTACAAATATAGTATTCGCTACAAGCCTACTCGACAAAACGCCAATGCTGATGCATTGTCCCGCCTTCCTGCAGGGCCCGATCCCGACTTTGACAGTGAAATCTGTTTGCAACTGGATATGGAAATTCAAACTGCTTTGGAAAATTTTCCCATATTCGCAACAACTGTAGCAGAACATACGAAACGTGACCCTATTCTTAGAACCGTAAAGAAGTATATATTGCAAGGATGGCCACAAAAAATAAGAGATGATGAAAAAGAGATTGCACCCTTTTTCAACCGCAAGCTCTCTTTAAGCATAGAAAATGATGTAATTTTGCTCCAAACAGATTTTTCTCGTGTAGTCGTTCCCAAAGCACTTCAAAACAGAATTTTGCAAATGCTCCACAAAGGTCACTGGGTTGTAATTCGCACCAAGCAACTAGCTCGCCGCTATTGTTGGTGGCCAAATATTGACAAGAGCATTGAGTCTAAAGTAGCCACATGCGTAAACTGTCAACAAAATAGTTCGCTTCCTAGACAAGAATTTAGCTCATGGCCAAAGCCGCAAGAAGCGTGGGAGAGATTACACATTGATTTTGCCGGTCCTTACCTTGGAAGTTATTGGTTTATCTGCATAGATGCGTTTTCAAAATTTCCCTTTGTCATCAAAATGAATACTATAACCACATCTGCAACTATCAAAGGGTTAAAAAGCATATTTTCAATAGAAGGACTGCCAAAAACTATCGTTTCTGATAATGGCGCGCAGTTTACTTCAAAGGAATTTCAGCAATTTTGTTCGTCGAATGGTATAGATCATATTACTACTGCCCCATTTCACCCTGCCTCTAATGGAGAAGCCGAACGTTTTGTTAGGACTTTTAAGTCTTCAATATCGAAAATCCTTCAAGAGTCAAACAACACAGAAAACGCTTTGTCAATATGCCTTAGTACATACCGAGTAACGCCTAATCCTAGTACTAACAGGTCCCCAGCAGAAGTTTTACATGGTAGACAGCCCCGGAATTTGCTTTCCCTATTAAAACGAACCTCAAACAACATTAAACCTGCAAGAACAACCAAAAAAACTCGTTTCGCTATCGGACAGTCCGTTTTTGCTCAAAATTTTAGTCGTGGTGCAAAATGGAAAGAAGCAAAAGTGGTGAACATATTGGGAAGGAAGATGTATATAGTTGAAGGCGACGGATTTACAATGAGACGTCACCAAAATCAGCTTAGACCAAACAAAATTTCAAAGGAATTTAATGAGCCACAACACCAAATCCTACGAAATGCAACAACTACAGAAAGTACCAATTCCAACGAGACAAACTTCACCCAGACTCGACAATCAATATCGTGTAACGATCAACCTACCCAGCCAGAACAGTCAACAACTTCAAACAATCAACATACTCAGCTTCAACAATTACTATCGTCTAATGATCCAAGTATACAAACATCCTTATCGGAACCCCAGCTAAACATTCCTGAATCGACAGAGACAACAGATGTTCTAATTCCTGAGAACAGTACTAATAATATTCTTACTAATTACAGGACTACCAGTAATGTTGCTGAACCAGAGTCCAACAACCTCAGAAGATCTGAACGTATCCGAAAACCTGTGGAGAGATTCAATTTCTGAAATATGAGAAGGGAAATGATGTATATGTACCAAATGGGTTAATGTCAGTACGTCAGTACACACACAACAACATACCTTTTTGGTATAGAAAGAGTCAGTTGACTCATTGGCTTCATTTGAGAAGCACGCGCTTCACGCTAATATTATAATTATTATTAAACCTAATGTCTTATATACAAAATAATGAATTTCTAAATAACTTAAATAAATGCTAATTATACTTTGTTAGTTTTGAGTCTTAATATCCAACACATTATTTATTCATAATGTCCATTGAACGTTTAACAACGGCCCTAAAAATGCATCCATTTTTTGGATTTTACCTTGTTTATTGTATTGTACGTAATGCAATGCAATTCCATTGGCTATTTTGACGTTTAGGTAGCTCATAAAAAAAAAAAAAAAAAAATGTTGTTGTAGTTCGATATCTATTGGCAACTCAATTCAAATACGGGCTTGTCAAGAATCCCGTAATTTGAATTATACTATCATTTTGCGACTGCGATTCATTCGATTGATACTTTTGCATACATTATTTGGATTATTGAATTTTATGCGACGATGTTTTTTGTGTCAGTGGCTGGTTCTACTTCGCATTTTGTTGCTTTGTGTTGAAATATATTTTTTATGCGTCAAATGGCCTTTACTCAAGGAAATTAATTCTGTCAAATAATGGATTTTTGTTATTTTGCTCATAACGTTCTGCTAAATTATATAAACTTGTTTTAAATTCAATTCAATAGCCTATTTTATTTTCTGAACACGCCCGTGCTGAGTAATCGTACATCGTACTGTCTTAAGAACTTGATTATTTAATTTCGATGTCATATTTTCATTTCGAACTGAAAAATCCTGCCACGAACTGTCATCTATGTAAATCAAAGACCACGCATTTACAAATAAAGGCCAAATTCCAATGTGGCATTGGGTTGCTCTCGCGTTGACGAAGAAATTGTACTACTCGTTTTTCATTGACTAAAAAGCGGGGTCACGAATAGGTCTCCTTTCGATGTCTTGACAGGTCACAGCTGTCATTATTTAAGGTCATATATTCATTTCATTTAAGCAAAAATTAGTTGGTTTGTAGGAAGTCTAATAAAAGGAGTTCATCAATTTCTCAAGTGACTTGATACATGGGATAAATACGTAATGTGAAAGTGTCAAGTTGAGTATAGTTTACCAAAAAAGGAAGCGATTCCATGACGGTTCCTAAATCAAAAATAGAACTGCAATAGATGGCGCGGGTAATTCTCTAACATCTTATATTTTGAATTTGAACGCTTTTCGTGTGAACTGAAAATTTCTGCGACGAACTGTCAGGTTAGTGTTGCCAATAATGCCTAAAGAAATCCTTCGGGGAAACCCCTTTCAATCATAAATATAAGTTACTCTTCGCATCCCAGGAAGATCTGAGCTTGAAGGGATGCGAAAACAAGCAAGAAAAAGGTCCAACGACAAAAGAGCGACCATCTTTTTACTCTGCGGCTGTAGAAAGTTACACAAACTTATTAAAAGTGTATTACTTCGAAACGAAGCTGTTTTAAAATAAATTCTTAATTTTTATAAAGCGTAATGCAAATATCGTTTCTGTTAGCCGACAAAGGCAAAGTTTGAGGCTAATTCGTCTTTCCAAATTCAATAAGACTCAATTGAATATATGTCTTTCTAGAATCGAATAAAATGCTTAACCTATTTCACCATCTAACGTTTAGCAATCCCCATTAACCCTAAACGCTGCAGAAATTCCCCTCAACTTTATTTGTGAAGCACAAAAGAGGCAAACAAAAATGCCCGCCGCCAGATCATAAATTTCATAAACGGCAACGCAATGTTAAGCCATTGCACAGCTGAGGAAAAACACTAGTCACCGCCGATTAATATTACAAAAATGTATGTAACTTGCTGTTCGGGGGCGGGGGAGAACAAAAACTAAAGTCGGTGGCACGCTCCAATGATTTCGAACACAAACAGTTCACTGGCCATACAGCATTTAAGCACTGTTCCAAGACTAGATCTCTCATTACCATAAACTACTACAAATACATCTAGTGCATTGCATAAAAATGCATGACACAGCATCGTGCTTCAACAAATCGAACAAAACATGGATGCCTAGAGCAAAAGCCTTCAACGAAACAAAAAAAATAATAACAAAACTTGTTACAACGTTTACCAACAATAACGATTAAATTTTCTTTGTTGTTCATGCCTTTTTGTAACAATTATTACTTTCGTACAGAATCGTGCAAATCTGTTGTATATATCTCTATTTTAGTTTTAATCGATATTTTCCATGGACAAGTGATTCGTTTCGAGTTTATCTCAGTCTGACTGACGTCAAAAATGGGTATGTTCAGTGTTCACGCGTGAATTCCGTCTTCTTTGGGGAACAATTAAACACCATTTTTTCCTATTCATTTGTGTTGAATGGGGGAAAAAAGAAGTAAAAATGGAAGTAAAAATGGGGTGGCCGAATTACTTCTGCTGGTATGGTGGTATGTACATGTGCCCTGACGCTATGACGGAGTGTATAAAGGTTATGAATAAAATCTGCATAAAGTTCAAGGTGGAATAAGTTAGGAGAGATGAGACACGTGTTGTGCGATAACGAGCCGAGTTTCCTTTCTTTTTTTTTGTGTAAATTGGTCTTTGGCAGAACTGAGCATATGCCCACACACAAATAACTGTTTTATGCGTTTGAAAATAAAGGGGTTAGCAGATTGTCTTCAAATATGCATGAGTGCATGTGTTCAGAGAGAAAGAGAATTTGTTCGTGTTCACAATGTACATTGTGTGTTGAGGGAATGTGGGATACCCTATCAATTTTGATTTGACATTTGACACTGCGAACTGTCAAAGTTTTACTCTTAAAACTATAGCGACATTTTGTAGCTGCAACCGCTACATACGACTTCTTCTTACCGTTTTATTTTCGCGTTTTGGACTCCTAAAACCCACTGTTCATCATTTTTGTCTTCCCTTCTTCAAAAGCATCAATAACTGTCAGATATTTGAGAGTTGCGTACTTATATATTTCGTGCTTCAATAAGAACCTATTTTATTAGCAAAATATTTGACTATAGAGTGTGAGAACTTAAGGGCGCTTTTTTCGTAAAAACTTGTAAGAGTGTGGACAACTTTTTCTTTTGACAACTTACCAAAAAAAAATACCTTTACTGAAGAAGTAAAAATACTAACACAATAAACCAATAAAACCAATAAACATTTTTAGTTTCGACTCTAAAATTTAGTAGATAGTTCACAGTGGCTATATTTTCAATACAAATTTCGCAATTGTGAGCTTCCGTTAATTTAAAGATGAGACTAAAATTTGTTATTGTACGGCTTAAGGTTTTCATACTTTTTTTACGTTGAGCACGGTTACTAGTTAAGTCAAACTGCCACGCCCACTTTATTTATTATGAGGAAAACAAGACCTTAAAGAACGTTTTCCCATAAAGGGTAGTTTTTAAGATACGTTGAGCACGATTACTAGTTAATTCAAACTGCCACGCCCACTGTATGTATTATGAGGAAAACAAGACCTTAAAGAACGTTTTCCCATAAAGGGTAGTTTTTAAGATACGTTGAGCACGGTTACTAGTTAATTCAAACTGCCACGCCCACTTTATGTATTATGAGGAAAACAAGACCTTAAAGAACATTTTCCCATAAAGGGTAGTTTTTGAGAATTTTTTTTTTTACTGTCATTTTTGCAACACTAGACAACTCTCTTAGTAAACCTGACAGCTGACACAATATTTTATTTAGAACTAGTAGTATTTCGTCGGCTTCGCAATTACCCAGAAATTGTATTGCTTATAAGAGCAAATTCTCTTGTCAATCACTATCTAAGGTAGAACGCAAACAAAATTTTCGAAAACCTAAAATCCGCACATCTTCTGAATGAGCTGTCTGATAGGGATTAAATAAAAACAAATAACAACTAAATGCTGCTCAATTCAGTCCTTTCTTATGTCTGACAAATCCATACAGATTGCGTTAGTCCTCTTAACTTGATTCGGTAACAATTGCAGTCCCCATACAAACATGCAAACAAGAAATGTAAAGATAGCGATTGTTTGACAAATGATTGGGTATTTGCAGTCGATCCACAATTTTGCTGTCAAATTGTTCGAAGTTGTGGCTCCATTTTGGCACGTCAAATTTATTTAAAAAGCAAAATTGATACGTTTGGAGCGAGGAAAATCCAAATGATCAGCAATTGGATGCCATCAATAAATTTACTACTACTCATGTCATTGTCAATTGTCAATGTCATTCGGCACAAAATCTGATTTCTTGTTTCCCAAAGTTCTGAAAACTTGACCATCGTTAGACAACTGGCTAAATTTCTAGTTAGTTTCAATATTACCACCTATTTTACGACTTCTGTCATTATTGTTTAAATGTCAAAAGTTGCTGACTGAGTCGTTTCCACAACTCACAGAGCACTTTTGAGTAATCCCTTATTACTGGAGTTTTTTTTTCACACATAAAACACCGAAATTTCTTTAAGTAGTTGTCAGTAAGAATGACATTCGACGACCTGCCCACAGGAAGATCCCCCTTTTCTTAGCTGTTCCGTCAAAAAAAAAAGTTGTTGCGTAGAAATTGTTTTCGGACCTGTATTTGTAATACTTTGTCAAAATATATAGACAGTTGGATGCAACCCCCACTTAACGAGACCTTATTCCATCAACTTTTTTACAGAAATACCAAGGCAATCCATACGATGACAGGAGCACACTATATAGGAATAATGCGATTATAAATTGAAATTCAATTAAGTGTCCGAATGGAAAGCACATTAACCTCGTGTCCTTTCGAGCATACCGTTATGGTATTGTTATTCATTCGGTCGTCTCCCTCTCTTCTGTGTTTCTGTACTTTTAATTTGTATGTAATATTTATGCGTGTTTGCAATTGGAAGCACGTTCTCATACACAGCTTGGAAAATGTAAAAACAAAAAAACAAGGTTCTGGAAAAATGAAAAACTTTGCCTGGTGCTAATTAAAAATTATTTTCACGATTCGAAACGCTCAACACAGATGTAAATTGGTAGAACTGCAATTGTATCCGACGACAAGCAGAGGTTGATTTATTTTATTTTATTTTTGATTAATATTGCGAAAACAATTGAAACCAAGGTTCTTGGAATTTGTGATGATTTCATCGGCAAGAAAGTTGGCATACGTAATGGCGGACAATAGACCGCGGGCGCAGGAGTTTTTTTTTTATTTAAATGACATGATTTGACAATAAGTGTCAAATGTCAGCCTAACCTGAGGTATTTTTGGGACAGTGACAGTGACATTAATCCGCCGAGATATCCGTTTGCACAAGTAGCGCTTCTCTAAAGTTTCCATTTTTGTTTTTGTCTCTTGAAAATTGCTGTCACTAATGTCACCAGTGCTGCCGAAAGTACTACAATAGGAGTTTTTTTACTCCTTTTTCGTCTGCCGTACTCCGGTACTCCCCAACGACAAATTATATTCCAGTTCTTAATTTTGGATTGAACTATTTTATCAATGCGTTGACATTTCTCTATCTAGTAATTTGCAAAACAAAATTTTACTTTCTGGATGTTTCATTAAAATTTGTTTGGAGCTCGATTTTGTTACATACGCATCAAACAAACTCTTGCGGATCCAGGAAATCGATTTCACTGTCAAACAAAGTCAGTGACTGAATAATACACATCAGATTAGACAGACCCTACCAAAAGAACATGGCCGCCACAGGCTTCAAACATCGAAACGGTCGGATTTGAAAAACGCTTAGCTAGAATTTCTTAAATTTCTGTTGCGGGAGAGCTTTACTTTTTTGATTCGAAATGAAGTTGGGACTCGTTTAGTATCCTTGAGTAAATTACGAGAACACTTGTCAAATCAGAAAATGCTCCAGCAATCATGCATCACTGACACTTTTGGGTCTAACTAATTTAGACGACAACCGTCTTAAAAGTAACGCGTCGTCAAATAGCCTTCATAGGTCCCTTCATATTCCTGAGCGCTGTCATCACATTTGTGGAAACCGAACTGAATTCTACAGTTATTATTATCTGTAAAGTAACGTGGTTATAATTGTCTCAATGAACAGCGATCAAATTAATTAAATAAATTAATAAATAACGCTCTGTTACACGCCATCATTGTTTTCTGATGAATATTGGGATCGGTTATCTGAGACTAATGGAATCTACTCTAAATATGAACTCGTCACTTGAGGTAGTAAGTTGTTTCGATGACGTTTGTAAAGTAAGGCAATGTTAAGTGTCTTTCCTCATGCTTTCATAATTTACTCTAGACTGTTGGCCCACGTAAGCCTTCGTTACGGTGACGACCAATTGCGTAATTTTTGAGAGTATTCTCGTCGACACAATTACTAAGAAAAGTAAAAAGCAATACTTTCGAAGCAGCATCCAGTTCGGCCCTTCGACATAATCGATAGAAATAGATAAAAATAATAGCTCCTCACGATCGATAAGGTTCCGAATACTATAAGGTGATCATACTGTTGCAATGATCTCTTTCGATCACTTTATTCCGATTGCGCCTTCGATAACCTCACTATCAGTAATTGTTTGAACACATACAGGACCGATCAGTTCACCAATCTACTAACAATTACAATTAATTCCGACGAACTCAATTCGACGTGCACTCATCTCAGAGATCATTAAGAGATCAGGACGATAAAGAAACTGGGATTGGTATAAAAATAAGGATTATACACGGCAATGGAGGTAGAACTTTAAAGTAGCTCATCGACAACCTCACCATCAGTAGTACCGATCCGATCAGTTTAGGAATTTACAAACAAATTTATTCGATCAACTGAACTGTCCAAACGGTGTACATTTCGAAGACTGACTTGAAGGATCATCTAAACAGGCATGAACTGATCCCACTGATCATTTACTGATCACGACGATAATGTAACTATTAAGAGTAAGCGATTTTGAATTGTACGCACAGCCAAGTGGCTAGAACATTAAACATATCCCTCTTAAGTGATAGAGCATCGATCACGTCACGATTAGTAGTTTATTGAACACCCACCATACTGATCAGTCAACCTCGAAACAAATTGCTTTGATATTTTGCATAATTTTGATGTCAAAACGATGGAATTTTCGAAAATTTTACTGGATATATCAGCTTTAGGTTATCGATCATTTAGCGATCAGAACGATAATGTTATTATTGTGATCAGAAAAAGAGTAGTAGCAAAAGGATCAGTACATCCGAATGGTTTACATGGATAAAGCCATGGAACACTAAAAGAAGACGTGTTCTTAGTAACATAGTTCATCGATCAGGCAACGATCAGTAAGGTAAGGTCGCATTTTTCAACGATAATTTTTTTTTATTTTAACTGTTAGTTAGTATCACTTTACGATCAGCTGATCATTGATCACTTCAGCCGCCTTTTGAAAAATCATTTAATCGATAACAGGAACGATCCAAAATATTGATCACGGAACTTTAATTGCCGGATATCGATAATTAAACGTTGCCGAACGCCAAAGGGAATAAAAAAAAAAACTTCCAACAAAACAGGAACCTTCAAAATATTTTTTGTACACAAAACACGTCCTACAAACTTGACCCATCAGCATTTTGATTGAGTATCTAGCCAGCAGTTCAAGATTCGCCTGTTGGCACCAACAAAACTATCATCTTACTGGCAAAACACAAAACACAGCCGAGTTTTGTAGACATATTAATTTTTAAAAATAATATAAGGCTTGATGCACTGCGACATTTTGGTGTAGTCAGCTGCCCCCTTAAACACAATAAGCCTCCTTTTCAAACTCGTTTCGAATGAGGCTTATAGATCGTTTTACCATGGGTAGCTCATTGATCTTCTGTGCAATCCACAGACTAGATCATCATCATTCTGAACTAAAGACATGATCATGTTATTTAAATGGACTAATTTCCAGGACTTGCCTTGACAGATCACCTAGATAGCTATCTGTTCATCGATCATCTAGCCAGCGAATCAATATTGTACCTGTGACGATCAGAGCAACTAAAAAATTGATCTCAACCAGCTGAGAAGATGATCCAAGAGCTGGGGAAGAGTCCTTAACATTCCGCGCACCGTTTGCTACTGATTTTGGATAAATTACACGATCGTTTTTTGCTCATTACAAAATCAAAAAAGATTCAGACTCCGATAAATTAGAAGAGGTACAAACAACATCGCCAAATGTAACAATACACACGAGATAATCGGACTGATCGCTACGATCTATGATCGATCGGAAAGGGTATGAGGATTGAAGATTGATCGCTTTACAAGAGCCAATGGCGAAGAGGATTGTATTTTATAGGCCCGTCGCAAGATTGTTGATAATTTAAGAACTTAAAGTCGTATAGCTACCGATCTCGAGAAGCAAAAATCTAACCTAAACAGAATTAAATCCTCCACTCAGTCGTGATTAATAGTTCAATCATCGTCCACCTATAGCGATCATCAAACGATCAGTTTTTTCTTCTTTTTTTTTGCAAGGTTTAACCATTTCTGAGGACCTACATTTTTCTTTGTCGGAGAATTTCAGTTCATCGATCAGTTTAGCAATCTCTGGCAAAGATCAGATGACTCATTTCCCTGCCTGCCCATTCTTTGCTGTTCACAATTTAATGATATTCAACTTGGTATAGTCCTTCCTCCAACCTGCTTCACAAAGAGCCTACTCTACTCCAACATTCATCACGCATATGGTGTTCAAGTGTCGTCCACAGAATGGAGGCAGAACATTTCTTTGTTAGTTCCTTCGAAAAGCAAAGCCAGCCATAGCCACCAGCGGTAGTTAGCAGCTCCTGCTCTGTGTGCCATTTTTCTCATCGTCTTCTTCTTAATCATGTGAACATCCCGTTTCGTAAGGAAAAAAATAAAAGAAATAAAGAAAAAGCTGAAGAACAAGAAAAACCAACGAAACATGTTTTAATGTTGTTGCTCTGCTTTCAACCGGTTTGTAGTGGTCGCGTCATGAAGAAATTCTCGTTTTACTCGATCATCATAAATCGATCATCTATATCCTTTCCATTTTTTTTCTTTTTGTTCGGTTCGTTTCTTCACCCTGGTTTCACAATCAGGCGCTCGAGTGTGTGTATCTTTATGAATCAACAAGAGAATTTCACAACAACATAAATATTTATCGCCGAGTGGAATGATCGACAATGATCTTGCTGATGATCCACCCCGTTGCGCTGTGACCAGTCTCTACTTGAATTCATTATTTATCGTTATTTAGATCGAATTCAATTGAACTGTCGTGAAACAACCGAATTTGTGCGACCCAAACTGATAAATAAAAATGAATACCCCACGCTGGAACGATCTGAATTCTTATTTTCGGTTTCAATTAGGCACTGGTGCTTTGTGGCATCGCCAGTCGATTGATGGATCGATGGGTCATTGATTGATGTGCGATGAGACGGTGAAGATCGAGAAGCGAAGTGATGGTTGGCTCTCGATCTGCGGATGAAAGAAGCGTAATAATGTTCGATTTTGTTCATAACTATTTGTAGATAGATCTGATCAGTGTCCGGTTTCTTGATAGTGTCAGTGTCTGGGGTCTTTTGTGTATCATCCACATATCAATCTTGGAGTGGATTAGTTGCATCCGGGGCAGGGAGAATTTTTGAGTCTTTCATCTGTTGCTTGATTGGGTGTCATTGAAGACGGTTAACAAAGGCAAGAGGGCAATATGCCTTTCAAGTCACCGATCGTCACACATCTGATTGGATGATGGCTTGAAACTACTAATCAGTAGATTATGAGTTCTAGCACGATCAGTGGGGATATCGCTGGAGGTGATTTTATTAAGAAGATATTGGTGAAGACATTGTGTGATCATATTGCGTAAAGGACTTGCATAGGCACACAACGAAGAAGATCGTTAACACGATCGTTGTCGATCGATGAAGTAGCTTTGTCAGCGTAATTTTAAAAAGAGAGATGATGTGCGTAAGTGGTTCGAGAATCCACTAGGCCCTGTAACAAGATCAAACGATATTCGTAGTGGAATGAGAAGCAAACCGGACGAGAAACTTTGGCAGCACCATAAGCGATTGTACTTATAAATCCGTGGAACTCTATGTTTTACTCACTTGGCGATCGTTCAAGCCCGCCTGAGATATGCAAGATCAACTCCTATTTGACAGCCCATTTACTCAATGGATACTCTACTATGAAGTTCTCGTTTAGAATACATAAAACCCTCCAACAAGAATGGTATGGCTGCCAAACACCGCTGCTTGGAGGACACTTAGTTTGAGTCTTTGATTTAGCAGCCTTGCAGGAATTTCTTTACTAAGTAAAATGCAAGGCAAGGTGTGGAAAAATGTGGAGGTATCTGTTGTGAGAAGCTAGGCCTTGGGTCCCTACGGACCTGTTGCGCCAACTATTATTATTATTTGTTGAACGCCAATATTTAAGCCTTACGATAGCTTCAAATGCTAGAGAGACGTTGCTTCATTTAAAAGACTTTATGCAAATTGTGATTGGAATTCGGGACAGCGCCAAAGCCGCAATTAAATAGTTAAAGCATCGCAAGACTCTCCGTTTTATCCAGGACTCACTTTCATAGTGAATGTCCTGGCTAAATCGGTTGGAGTGCCTGCTACTTTTGGAACTTGGGTGGTACTTTTGGAATGCTTCCATATTGAGATTGTTCAATGGATTCCTGATCGAATATAGTAAGTTAGTTCCCAGTGGCTCATTAGGTTAAAAAGAAGCTTCTAAGCTTAGTTGAAGCTTTTCTGGCTAATTTATATGCAATGTTCTAAGGAATAATCAATAGTTTCTTAAAAAAAACCTGTATATCGCAAATATTCCTCATGACAACAAAAGTCACTATCAAGTATCAAGCAAGTCCGTTCAAATTCCACCACCCGTACATAACATGACATCATTAGATCGCATTTCTTTGTGTACGAAGGACATCCCACAACTGGGTCACATGGCAATTCTCTTTCAATCATTCAAAAGCATCATTAGGTTTCCCACTTGTTAATCACCTTGAATTCATGGCAAATATCTCCTTGAAACCAAGGCGGGACGAGAGAGAGAGAAATCGATGTCATCAACTCCTTCACAGTATACAACGCTACCCCGCCCTAAACAAAAATAATCCCATCGACCGTATATGTAGCCGTTCACATTTCTTTGACCTTTGCATGTTCCACCCTCATTCGCGGACTAAACGCATTCAAAGAAGAGAAAGAACCCCCTAATTAATTGGTTTTCCAACCAACACAAACCACCCAAATCGAAATCTAGCCAACCAACTAAATGCACGATGATCAACGTGGGGTTCCAGGTGCAACGTGTAGTGACTGTCCAAGTGTCCATGCCACAACTAGCCGATGATGACTTTGAAACGAAAAATGATTGGTTTTGGTGTTGAATTTTAATAAATCTTCTCTGCCGCAACGACAGATTTGGGCGGGGGCGGTATGAAAATGAAAATGAAAATGAGACGCAGGCCTAGATGTTCATAAATTCATGCGAAGCCTGGTTGTAAATTGAGAGCAGCGAGCTTTCAAATGTCAGCAAGTGAAATATTTCAGATGTTAGCAAGTGAAATATTCAGGCTTGTGTCTAAGGTGATAATTGGCTATGTGTTTGATGTAGAAGGTGGTTGTCTGTACTAACCAGAGAAGGCTTGCATTTTTTGTGTTTGGCAAAAAAACAACATTCACTTTGGGCAAGAGGCCGAAATGTTACGGGTTCTTTAGGTCCTCGATTTAGTCAATTGCGACACAAAACGTAAACTTTTTGTCTGGGACAGAGCTAGACAGAGCTGCCAATTATACAAAGTTTGCCTTGAAAACCAGTCGTCTTGCTGAATGACTTTTTGGAGTGAAAATGACAATCAACCGAACAAGAAAGGAGATGGAGTAACTTCAGAGAGCTGGAGATCAGAACTTTATTTTTTTATGACCAAGGATCACTTATTGTAAATGAAGTCACCTTCAAAATTAGAAATATTTACAGCAAATTTGTAAAGCTCTGAGATCGCATAATCCACGCCCATAAATTCATGTATCATTCCCTAGCTAACGTTGCATAATCTTCTTTTAATCATTCCAATAATCTTCTTCTAGATGTTTGCATTTTGTTCATCCGCGCAACATTTCTTGAAGCAACTACTTTTAATAACTTTATATGAAATTTTTATCTACTGGAATTCGCGGATGAACTCGCCGGCCAACGAAAGAAGACAGCGGCGACACTTATTACTAGATTAGGGGATGGCTGGCATTCGGTTCATAATATTTTGGCGAAGGTTTTAAACTATACCGATTATCTATTGTTATATTCTCTAGAAGAGTACAGGATGCCCGGTTTTCATTCAAACTTCGGGTATGGACGCTACAGTTCGGGGCCGGTTTTTTTTTTTTGCAAACGTAGCCTCAATATTAATGGTACTTCCCATATAAAATGTTCTGATCAGTTTGATTTTTTCGAAAACGGCTCTAGCGATTTCAACCAATATTGATGTTTGAGCTTATGTAGATGAGGTTATCATGAGTGCATGCTTAGTTTTTCGGTGAAAATGGAATAACGGTACTTTTGAAATTTGACATTTCTCGAGAACGGTTCATACGATTGTAACAAAAATTCATTTCTATGGTTGCATGGTAATTTCCAACTTAAAAGCAAACTCTATATTACCGTACAATGGATTTTTGAAAAAAAAAAAAAATTTTTAATTTATATATTTATATTTAGTTAACCCGAAAACGGTACCAAGAATTTTTACCAAAATGCATAGTTAGAGTAAAATTTATGTTTTCAAAATTAAAGCGTCCTTAATTTTCATTTCGAACCACCGAATATTTTAAAAACTGCTGATATCTCGAAAACCCCATTTTCGAATTCGATAAAAACCAAGTAATGCTTACATGTTACATCCCGAACAATGTCTAATACGCAGTTTAGAGGTAAATAGTTAAGCAATAGTAATTTTCAATCTAAACAATTCAATATTTGTTACTGTCTTGTCTGCATAGTTTTACGCTCTAACGATTTTGCTCAAAATCACACGGTTCCACGGTTTACAACAAAAGTACGAGATCCAACTTTTGTTGTTGTTGATCATTGAAATTAATGATCTATATAGATCATGTGAGCATAAGAAAAAAGGCCCCTTGACGCAAGTGCTATTGAAATATGCTTCTTTAAGTTTTTTAAATCAACGGAAGAAGAGTTCTCAAAAAGAGGAGACTGTATTTTGTGAATAGACGCGGTTTTTGGAAGATGACTAACAGCTTCGTATACTGAGAGCTGTAATTGCAGGCAAAGCTTAAAATACCTGCACGTTCATGTGAATTTATTTTTGTTATTTACCAAATATGTATTAGCAGAAAGAAACCTCGAAAGACACGAAATTGAGTATTGAGAGGTGGCAAAGTGCTTATTGCGGCAGAAAAAGCTATTCAAATGGGTCTGAAGGTAGTACGCAATAAAGTGCCTAAAAAGGCTTTTTGGTATTTTGAAGTTTCTTAATACAAAATTCGCATATACTATACATTTTTAAATGGTTGGGTTTTTTTGTGGATATATTTTTTTGTTCATTAACAAAATATCACAAAAAAAAACCTATTTTAATGCAACAGAAATTATTTCAGTTCATCCACAAAAAATAAAGAAAAATGAAACCTTTAAAGGTTTATATTCATCAAATTAAAAAAAAAATTATGAGTTCAATATAAAGGGTGATTTTTTAAGAGGTTTAGAACTTTTTAAAAAAAAAAACACACAAAAATTCGAAAAAATGAATGAAATATTTATTTGAATCGATAGTTTGAACCTTGCAATTTAATGTTTAAAGATAATTTCATGCAAATGTTGACCGCGGCTGCGTCTCAGGTAGCCCATCCGCTGAGTCCAATTTTGGCATACTCTTTCACACATATCGGCCGGTATCTCACGAATGAATGCATGGATGTTGGCTTCCAGTGCGTCAATCGAAGCGGGCTTGTCCCTATACACATTAGCCTTGGCATACCCCCACAAAAAATAATCTAATGGTGTCAAATCGCACGATCTAGGCGGCCAATTGACCGGCCCGAAACGTGAAATTAACTGTTCACCAAACTCGCCTCGCAATTGCGCCATTGTTTCGCGTGCTGTGTGGCATGTGGCACCGTCTTGTTGAAACCACATATCATGCAAGTCAAGAACTTCCATTTCGGGCAAAAAAAAGTTTGTTATCATCGCTCGGTAGCGTTCACCATTCACAGTAACGCTGCGATTCGCATCATCTTTGAAGAAATATGGCCCAATAATGCCGCCGGCCCATAAACCGCACCAAACAGTGGCTTTTTCGGGATGCATTGGTAGCTGTTGCAATGCTTCTGGCTGATTTTCACTCCAAATGCGGCAATTTTGCTTATTTACGTACCCATTCAACCAAAAATGAGCCTCATCGCTGAACACAATTTTTCGATAAAAAAGCGGATCCTCGGCCAGCTTTCCAAGAGCCCATTCACCAAAAATTCGGCGTTGTGGTAGGTCGGCTGGCTTTAGTTCTTGCACCAGCTGTATCTTAAAAGGCTTTACGCCCAAATCCTTCCGCAAAATTTTCCACGTAGTGCTGTATCAAAGGCCTAACTGCTGGGAACGGCGCCGAATCGACATTTCGCGGTCTTCTGTCACACTAGCTGATACGGCCGCAATATTTTCTTCACTACGCACAGTACGTAAACGTGTTGGTGGTTTAATGTCCAACAAAGTAAATTTGGTGCGAAATTTGGTCACAATCTTCCGAATAGACTGCTCAGAAGGTCGAGAATGCCGATCATAAAATGGAAGCAGCGCGCGATGAACATTTCGAACCGAGCACGAATTTTGATAGTAAAATTCAATAATTTGCAAGCGTTGTTCATTTGTAAGACGATCCATGGTTAAATTGCAAACCAAACTCAAGCTGTTTGACAGTGACACAAGGTACTAAACACACGTCAGCTGTCAAAACCAGTGTTGCCAAAACCAAACCAGCTAAAAAATCACCCTTTATATAAAAATAAACTAAAAACAAAAAGTTGTATATTCAACAGTTATTTCATTATTTAACATTAAAAAAATATAATAAAAATTATTTTTTATAAATATTCGGTGTGAGATTTCACTGCTGAGTATCTGGGTATCCTGCGCGTGAACTTGAATTCTAACGTGTATTTTGTAGTTAAGGGCTCCGTCAAAAAGAGTTTCACCGCCGCGTTTGACATTTGTAATGTAATATAATGCGACAGATATCCCCTGTCACATAGAGCGCGTTTAACGTCGCGTCAAATTCACCGGGGCGTTAAAACGCGGTGTTGTGAAAAATTACAGATTATTTTCATTGACGCGACAGGTTGGAAAGGATTTTGAAATTGTGATATGGAAAAATTGATTGAATGTGTACGAAATTACACATTTCGATACGATATAGCACAATTTCAAAAGAATTGAATGAAACAAACATATTTTTTGACACAACCGGTGGTATTCTCGGAATTCATTTCTCGTTTTGTCTTTTTCGCGCGCAACGTTCTCGAACCAGTCTAACGTAGCGATGCAGTTAAAAATATAAATTCTTCTTCCAAGCTGCTGGACATTTTGCAAGCAATTATGACAGCTACAATTCTGTTTGAACGTCGCGTACAAATAATCTCACCGCGGCGTTATAAACGCGTTCTGTTTGACAGAGCGTTATAGCCTTTTCACACCAAGCCGAAAACCGGGTTTTCGCGAAAATACTCGAAAACTTCGTCGAAAACAGAAGTTTTCCCTTACATATTTCAGTCGAGTCGTATAAGGACGTTTTCCACGAAAACGACTTCCAATCGATGGTTTGTTGAAACAAACGCACCTTTTGCAACATTCAGCAAATTCAGCGAAATGGCTGAACGATCAAATGTCACAACTCACAACTTTAGATCATTTTCCACAGTTAATTGATGGGCTGATATTATTTTAAAATGCACTAAATTCAATTTACTTGTTAATTAATGCGAAATTTGTTACCAAAATAGTTTAGACCGAAGTTCAACGACTGATTGAAACGTCACACGAAAACTAGTTGGTGATCGGTGTGAATGCATCGACGAGTTTTCGACGGAAACTCGGTTTTGAGCTCGGTGTAAAAGCCTATTAAGTCTGTTGTTACAATATTGGAAAAATTAGAAATGAGTTATTGATAAATAAATAAAAATAAATAGTTGGCGCAACAGGTCCGCAGGGACCCTAGGCCTAGCTTCTTACAGCCATTCGTTTTGTGTGAGTTTTTCATTTTTTGGACGAATGGAAGGGATCTACAATTGTATGCCGATTTCAAACGGCTAATTGAGAAGCTCTTTCAAGACAGTTATACTCTCCTATGTTTGTCAGACGTTCGCGAGAGATGGTGCAGTGGAAAAAAAAACCCTAAGTTGGAATTTTATTGATATGAATTTATAATAAGTAGTACGCGGTGGATCCAAAGTAGTAAAGTTAGCAAAAATGTACTCAAAAACTACAAAACACTGCAATTGTAGCACGGGAGGGAACGCTGATTAAGAGCTTTTCGCGCTTAAAAACCTGTCAGAAACACAGTGCCATATCTGCGCGGTAGGAGTAGGATATACGCCACTTACTTAATATTTCAAACTTATTTCCAGTGTTGCCAAATCGCTGCGAATTTTGCAATGAATTTGCTACCGAAATATTGCACCGACTCGTGGCCAGCAATCGCAAGTTTTTCGCCGCAGTTGATAACAGAAGTAGTCCTCGTTTTTTTCGTGGTGCTGTCAACAAATATATCCTCAGCGTGTGACTGTTTAGTGCGGTTTTTAAAGCGGCAGTACTATTCGCGCATTGCCTTTCGAAAATGAAGAATGTGTGACTTAACAATCTGAGGACCAATCGATCATTTGCCCACAAAGTTTAATAATCCGTCGCTTAACCATGGCGGAGCCGTTGGACTTTTGTTTTTGGGAGCATTGTCAACGATCCAAGTTGCGCCAATTATCCCTCAAATATTAAGACTCTTAAGATACCTTGGCTTAGTGGTTAGTGTGTTGGACTACCTAATAAGCGAGGGGTCCCAGTACATTTTGTTTCCGCTGCGCCACCTCTCCCAAATCTCCTTAATGTAAGAGCGTCATCCGAGAGTTAAAATGTCATGAAAGAGCTTCTCAATTACACGTTTGGACTCGGCATACAACTGTAGATCTCTACCATTCATCCCAAGAATGAAAAACCCAAAGCTGATTGTGAGAAGCTAGGCTTAGGTTCCCTACGGACCTGTTGCTCTAAATTTTTATTTGTTTTAAGACTCTTTGGCGATTACATTCCATAACTCCCTTCAGTGAAGCAACAAATGTTGAACAATGTTGCAACAAAATCAGCTCGTCCATAGGTAGGTGTTTTCGGTTCCCAACCTCAGCTGTTTCAAGAATTAAATGACATAACAGGGATTACGAGTTATTTCAAACGCAAATTTGTAGGACTTCCCCAATTGGGTGTTTTTATGAAAATATTATAAAACCTGATTTTCAAAGGCAAACATCTTTTCCGCAGACCACATTGAATAACTTCAAATTGCAGACAAGTACACACACTTTCCTTGGTATCTAACTTACTGATAGCAGTCATATAATTTCACAGATAAGATAACGCATAACGTTCTACTTCGATTTGAAGTACATAACCATTCCCTCAATCTTATCTCTTAAAAACAATAAATTACATAAATAAACAGTTTCAAGGGAAAAAAACACACACATTTCCCCCCAAATTCCGAGACATGTTTATTCTTACAAAAGACCCCCGCAAGTCACTCCACCAAACTATACAATTAGCAATCTTTTATATATTTTTGTATCATTTTTTCGTTTTGTTCGCAAACCTGTCACCGGTTTTTGGTCGCCTGTATCAAATTAGCACCTCCATTAATACACACAGCCAGGCGATGGCGACATTGTACGCTATCAGTGAAAGTCTTTATAGTGGGCTTCGAATAATAATGACTAATGAATGGGCAGGATGATGAGAACGAACAATAAAAAGAACGCCCCACCTTTGGCAACTGTGAAGCACAATTTACTCGTATAAAATGGCTGGCAAAAAGGTGTGCGCCTCTATTAATAACTTGTTTTTCACTTGACAAAATATTTAAACGACAAAGTATATGGCCATCCGCTGTGACCGGGAAATTCACATTCAGAACACGATATCCTCTAATTAAAGTTGAAAATTCTCAGCTCACGCTATAGGGTTACAAATACACTGTACACGTTACGGGAATGTGAGTTAATGTCGATTTATAATATTTGAGATCGATTACTGTATGGTTGGAAACACTTCTTCATAGGAATGGATTCGATCCAATAATTCCCAACTTGGGGTGTAATCGGTTTGTTTTTCTCGTGCTACTTTGCCGGCTACCAGTTTGAGGTCGTAAATTTTATTTTTTTAGTGTACGACAAGTGTAATTTTATTTGTTTACACGGCGTGAGTTCAATGTTTGTTGGCCTTGTGTATGAAATGTAATGATCCAGAGCTTTTGTCGCTATTGTCGATAGCAAGTGGAATGATAGCATGTTCATTTTGGTTTTGAAAAAAGTTTCTTCGACTAAGAATAGTTTCTTTGATGATAGAATGGAAATTGCGAAAGTTCAAACTTTCTGCAAAGAGAAGAGAGAGTTCAGTCTTCAGTTGCAGCGGCGGTTTCTGCGACTGTTTCTACGAGCAGATGAACTCTGTCCTAAATGTGAGGTAAGCATCGTTCTCTGTGCATTGACTGACAGAAAAAGTGGGGAGATCATTTTTAGATTGGAGAGCAAAGCCTAACGTCAGCACTTGTGACTAAGGCCGATCGCCTTTGCTGCAGGACATAATGTTTACTGAAGCCTGACCATGGTTTCCTCGCCTACATGTTCATAAATGAACGTGGCTGTCCGTCAACCAAATTGATCATGCTACGATTGACATAAGGCACCTCTTCAGTATACCTAGTGTAGAATTTTTAACGTCTCAAGCAGCCAGCAAAGACCAGGACTAATACTTTGCCGTGGCCCAATTTTTCTGTAGACAAACAAAGCAACAAAGCTCATGTTCAAGTTTGAACTATTTATGACTTGGTGGACAGCATTTACCAAATTATTTCCAAGATTTGGTCGTGGGAAGATGATGAATGAAACCTTACTCCATCAATCAATCTCCTCAACGTCGCATACAAGATCCTGTCTCCAGTTTGAACGCCTCAAACCACTTAGTGGCGCCAAAGCAGTTTTATGCCCGACAAAAAGCTCAAGTAGTTTCGATTGCTTCCCGCCCTATTTTTATCGATTTTACAGCCGCACACGACAGCATTTATAGAGGCAAGTTTTACAGAGCAATGTCAAGCCTTGACATCCCTGCCTAACATGTAGGTCTGCGCAGAGTTTCTTCGAACAACAAAATTAGGATAGGGAACAATCTCGCCGAGAGCTTTAATGTCATAAAAAGATTTTGTCATGTGACTTCTTCAAGATCAGACTTTAGAAGCTTACAAGCCAACATCAGATGCAGAACTTTCCAAAAGTCTGTGCATTTATTTACTTATTCCATCATTGCGTTGACATCATTGGTAGAACTTAGCGAGCTGGCACTGGAGCGTTTCAAAAATTTGAGACGGAAGCCTCAAAATTGGGATAAATTAACAAAGATGCCAACAAGTTGGGGCACGCAACGACGCAAATCGATTCGGAACGGATTATTTTGAGGACTTTTGTTACATTTGCTCTATTACACCTAAAACTTACAACTTTTTAAAAATCAAACAAAGCATAAGGCAATAAAGTCTCAAGGGGTGGTTAAGAAGCACTTTAAGGAGACATCTGTGTCGGGACAAAAGCACGGACTTTTAAGTCATCATTTGTTGTTCTAAAAGCAAAATTCTTCGGGTGTTTTCTGTCCCGTTTACTTGTAAGCTGGAGCCTGACAGTTGGCAGTTCTTTATCAGTTTCTATTCTGACGAAACATAAAAAAAATTAACTGAATTTCTAAAGGGAGCAATTTTAGTTTCCATCTGCTGTCAACGAACTCGGAGACTCTCTAGTTTGCTTTCCTAAGGCACTTGTGTCGTACAAACAAAACATACACTGTAATTGATTAAATCGACCGCAATATAGATGATCAGTTCGGTGACCTGACCATATCCATCCCTTATGGTAAAATAGAGCAGCCCTTTATTAGAAGACATTGTTCTGTTTGAGTTATTTCCTCAAACAAGAAATGTTGTGTGTTTAAGTGTTCTCTAAAATAAAATAAAAAGTAGTTGAATTTAAAATCTAATAAATACAACCAAGAAAGAAACTATGTGAACGTACCCTAAGCAAATAAAACTTTCTGTCAATGGGTCTTTTTGCTTTTTGACAGCTGACAGCGAAAAAATGGACACGTTCAAGTATCTAGTTAAGTAAGTCTGACACCTGGCTGACTGACTTACTTTTGACTGTCCTAGTTCGTCACATGTACATTTATTTTAGTTGACGTCTTTGGAGGGAAAGCCCAAGAATAAAGTCAAGAATTTTATGACGGAGTAATAAGTTGACAGTTCGCATATGTGGCTGACGTAGGAAAAGTGACCTTATAATAACTAGAATTTTCAATGTGCCCAATCTCCACGCAGTTTTAAGTTTGATTGTTGGCATTTGCTTTAATAATAAATATTGCGAGGAATGTAAAAATTACTCACAAAATATTTCCCCATGTGACAACCAGTGCAGACGTCATTTTGAGAAGTTTCTTAACTACTTAAGATATCTATTTAAATTGAGGGCGGTCCAATGATCGCTAGCACATAGTATTCCAGATGGAAGAACAGCTTTCGCAACAATAGCGGAACAAAAATGACATTTGGTAGTCTTGACGTGTCTTTTGATTTCCAAATTAATTCATGGGGCTGTATTTTTGTTGCCCCCTTTCTGTCAGTCTAGTGGTTAATTTTGTGCTAGATTGAGGAATTTCCTTAAGACATGTTTAATGGGTGTACTAGATCACTGACGCAAAGGAGTGATTTTTTTTTTCTGTAGAGTTTGAAATGTCATAATTAATAGATAACAAATAGTTGGTGCGACGGGTCCGTAGGGACCCTAGGTCTAACTCCTCACAACCATTCGTTTTGTGTGAGTTTTCTGTTTTTGGGACAAATGAAAGGGATCTAAAAATGTATGCCGGATCCAGATGTTTTTGCTCTTTCATGACAGTTAGAATCAAAACAAGGTTAAAAACGTTTTTTGAATGACAAATTTTTCTTTACTGTCATTGGGTATGTTTAGCACGAAAAAGAAGAGAAAACAACAGAAAATTGCTGGTGAAATACTTTGTAACTGTCCTCCTTCTTGTTCCATGAGACTGCTCTGAACTGTCTAGTTCACGATTTTCCGCACTTACTTCTGAGATGAAATGTGTCAAAAATCAGATGATTTTCAATGAAATTTCAGTTCGCTTTTTGAAATCAGTCAAAATTGAGTTTGTTTTGGCTTCAGTACTCTCTTTAAAATGAGAGAAATAAACCCTTAACGGTAAACAAATGACGAGAGAGAAATCATATGTTGTCGCGTAACCAAACCAATTCCCTATTTTGATTAATGCAATCACACTTAAGCAATGTTTTCGTTGATGCCATCCTTATTTGTGTTATTTTTCCGCATTGAATGGTATTTGAAAATGCAAGTTTTATTGGATAAGAACAGCTGAATGGCAGAAAATCTGTTGTCTCATTTAAAACGAAGCTCTGCCATTCTGTTGTGACAGTTCTTTACTAACTTGTGCTGTTCTTTTCCCGTTTTTCTCATTTAACAGGCCTGTTATTTGAGTTTAATAAATTAGTAAGATGTGGTTTGTTTCTTTTCCGATATGTATTTGAAACTTTATCAAAGTGTCTTGGGATGTCAACGAGAAGTTGAAGTATCAATCTGTCAAGCAATGAAGTCTGTTTTAGAGAATTCAACAGAACATTATGTGGCAAATGAGTTTGTCCGCGTTCGGTAAAGGGAATATCCGCGTAAAATATCGCTAAATGTATGAAATCGGAAACAAAGAGCTTGTTGAGAATAGTTTCTCCGTCTTAGAGAACTGTTCGTCAAAAGGAGCTGTCACCAATGACAGATTTCACTGCAAAAATAAACCAAACTTAACCCATAGGTTATCTTTTAAACAGAGGATAAGGACAAAAAGTCTTATAATTTATAGCTTAATTTAAAAATAATTATAAAAACAATTCAAACATACTTCACTTCAGCAGCACAGTGTCAAAAACTAGCTACCGCTTCGATATGAAACACATAGCTGGGAATAGCAATTCAAGGAACAAAAAAAAATAAACACAAAATTTTCTCTTCAACAGCAGCAGATGTTCTCCTTGAATAATAATAATCCTTTATTCAATGCCATATATTCCCTTTGATGATGTTGTTGTATTGCACTTTTCGCACTTGTCTTGACTCGCACGCACTAAGCACTGTAAAATGTATCCATAGAGATACTTTATTTAATTCCTTTCTTTCCTTTTTTGTTGCTCTCTTTAAATTTTCTATTTTCTAGCAGCACAAACTGCCGCAAATCAATCACACAGACACTGGGGAAGGAATTAATTGAACCATTTAATACAAAAAAAAAAAAACATATACACACGGATTATTTTGAATTTGAAATGCGCGCTCTGAATTTAATGGCCGCGCACACCACCGCCGTTTTCATCATCAGCATTCAGCAGTAACGACAAGTTGAGCGAAATAATTCAACCGAGTAGCGATGCGATGCGATGCATATGTGTAACACACGTGAATTATGATTTATATCGCTATGCAGGGAATACTCATGTACGGTTACTCTCTCAGCTACTGTTTGCTTCAGAAAAACAAAAAAAAAAAAAAAACTATCTATCCGCCAGAGGAAGTCATTTAAAATTCAACAAGAAAAATCTGATTAAGACAGAAAAAAAACAGAAAATAAAAACCCGGAGAGAACAAACAAATTTAGAATGTCTCCAGATGCAAATGCGGACAAATGATAAATGTCTCAAAGGAGAAAAATAAAAAGCAAACATCACCGAGACACATGAGATACAACTGCGACTATACAACGACGACGACAGTAGTTTTATTTGGGTTTCTCCACGAAATTTTCAAATTTTTCACAGAATCGTTGGAGATAAAAAAAAATTAAAGAAGAAAAAAATCCCGACCGTTCAGATATCTAATTTTCCGACTTCTTGAACCCACCACACACAGCTGACTTTCTTCTTTCTTTTGATAGTAAATTGGTTTTGCTACCCAGGTGAGGAAGAAAGATACTTCGCTGAACGATTTACCCCGTCTCTCGGGTGTATGTATATTTCTGCTGTATTGGAAGGTATTTTAACCAGTTTGAAAGGAAATAGCAACGACTACGAAGAAACCGATTAAGATACAATAGAAAAATAGCAGAGAAAAAAAAAAAAAAAAATAACAAAAACAATGAAACTTCAACTTTTGTAAGGAAACAAAAAGAACGCAAAGAACCGAACTGAGGAAAAAAAACGGAAAAAAGAAACTCCTTTATGAGGCTCTCGACGAGACGACTTGCAACGCGGAACCTCTGTCTGACTTCTTCTCCGGCAAGCGATCGAAAATAGACTAAAGTCCGACAAACAGTCACAGTGCCATTGGACTGGTGTTGGAGCGAATCGAATATATTTTTCAATCGTGTTTAGATACTCAATACAGATGCAGCCATTCAAGTGTTGGTAATGTCAGCTGATGGTAGTGGTGGTTGTGGTTAGTTGTATGAAATTACAATGAACGTGTCAGGCAGCTCACAAAAAATGAAAAAACTGCAGTGTTGCCGGTGGTAACTCAGGATAGAAACCAAACATTAAACAAATATTCAGAGCATCACTTAACAAATATTGACAAGTCGACACAATGGCGCTCTCGCTCTTAGATAACCGCAATAAAGCGGGACAGACTACATTCTTAATTGACGTTGTCATCGTGTGCTTTTTTTTTTGTAATGTAGGTAATTTGAACACCCGATAGGGTCGGCCCCAAACACTTGCAAATGACAATCAATGAATCATACATGTCCGACATTAGGTCGGAATGGATATCAATTATTTTGTGCAAACAAACTTCGAGCTGATTGCAAATTAATGGCTAAGTTACTGTATCGTTTATATAATTTGTCGGATAGGATACAAATTTATCAAGAAAAACTTAATTGCCGGTCAAACTAATTATGAAACCTCGATCGTGCTGCCATCTATCTGCATGAGGATCGTTGCTGCCGCAGATTTGAACGAATCTCCATTCTCCATCTTGTAATTGCAATCGACGTACCGTGGAAATATATGTTTCCGGGAGTATACAACGATTAACGTGATGGTTTAAATTTTAAGCCGGCATTAAACTAAACTGAACTGAACTAAAAAGTGGAAGCATTTAGCCAAAGATCGCGGTAACTGGAGAGGCGTATTGTTTCAGATCGACCCCGAACTGTAGCTTCACCTAACCAAGTGTAAAACTGAAACTGTCATTTGCAAATGAAAGCTTAATTAACAGCATAAGGGCTGATTCAAGCTAAAAAAAAAGACGGCGGCCGGTTCGTGCGCCGGATGAGTTGCAGGTTCATATTCCAAATGCGATATAACTTACAAAAGAGTTAGCTGTCAAACGGATTACTGACACTTTTTGACATTTATAATCACCACAATTTGACAAGTTTCCATGAATCGACTCAAAACTCTACGAAACTATTACAATTTGCTTAGAAAATCAACCGTCGATACGGTCAACTTGAAAACCTATCTAACAGGGTGACCAGATAGCAATTATACTCCTAAGATCCAGCTGTCAAAACATTCGGTCAGTATTTTAAATTAGGAAATTATTAAACAAAGGCATGAATCTTCTTCTTCCACCAAGCATTTAGATCCATTTATATAAATACGCTGATAGGGATAGGGAACATGGTTATAGAATTTCTTAAACTACGAAGGTTCTTAAATGTGGTCTTCGTGGTAACAGATCGACTGAAAATTTGAGGACTGTTCTTACCAAAAAGTGTCCAATTCACTCTGCTAAGGGTGGTTGCGCTTGATTTTTCAAAAGCATTTGACATGAGTCTTTCATAAAGCTCTCGCTCTATGTTTTGTGGAGCTGGAGTTTTCTTTAAATGGGTTCCTTATTGATGACGGCTTCAATCATCGTGCGTGTATGGAAGTTTAAAGATCCATGGAAGGCATTCATGTCAAATAATACATGGGAGATCCTAAGTAAGCTAATGCAAAATATAAATGACATCAATTGAAGTTCCTAAACAATAACGAAAGAGGCAGACCTGAATTATGCAATTGCAACAACATTAGCAGTTAATTGGTTTCAGTAATGTAGTTTCTGAAACCGGAAGTCTCTCGGCACTCTTTGAGGTGGAACAGGTGAACCGTGAACCCCTCAGTCGGACAAGTGTAGGGACGCAGTAAAGTTATGATCGCTTTGAAAAAGATTATAATAGCAGATAACGAGTGGCAAAAATTTGGCATGGCATTCTGTGAAATAGATCGTTTCGCCCTATGTAACTTGGAAAACGAAAGAAATTTTCGTTTGCGCAAAAGCAAACAAAACGTAAGCTACATTATTTCTATTTCTTTGTAAAATTTGTGGAAAAATATTAAATTTTGTAATATAGAACAACAAAAATCCAGAACGTTTTAAAATGTAAATTCAGTCGATGGTGTCAAAAAAACAAAATAGCTAGCTCTGTAATTAAAATGAAACTGCTTTCAATTACCAAGAGGAAGTCAAAAACGAAAGAAGTAATTTCTATTTAAATTTCGTTTCACTTTTAACCGAATTCTATCCCCGATTAACCAACAGATTTTATTTTAATTAATCGGAGACAAGCAATATGTGTCAAAATTGTTTCTGCTTCTTATGAAAATATTACATAATTCGTCTCATGCGTGGACGAGGAAAACGTGACAAGACATAGTTCTGTGAATGGATGGTACGGTTCTTCTCATGGTCGATAAACTCGTTCCTATCAATGCTTTTTTCTTAGTTTCAGAGGGCTAACCAACAAAAAAAAAAACACAGGATCTTGAGCATACACTTTTACAGAGATGGCAAAATTAAAATTTAACACAATATCTCTTTATAAACAATTATTTTCTGAAATAAACATCAAATTTGTCCCAGGTTTTATTTCGAATTCGTAATATTTTCAATATCTGTTGCAGTTAGAATATTTAGGACGATTTCGTGCGATTTTTGTTCGCAAAATTTGACATTTGATTTACAGAAAATGTGTTTTCTGATCGAACAGATGTCAGTTTGCACTTCTACAGTGGCTGTCTGACCTTCATGTCATGAGTTAAGAATGTTGTCACTTGCAAGCCGTCCATTCCCAATTCGCTCCTTATATGATTGGACCACATTCAATAAAACTACGCTTGTCCTGTGCTCAAAAATCTTTTGGTGGAAGAGCTTATAAAATTAAAGCGCTTTTAACTCTCTAACCAGAACTTGCGACAAATGCCTGTTACTGAGAGCTTCAACTTTTAAAAACTCATATTGTTATTTTATAGAACTGCAATACGAGATTCTTGACATTTGTAATGAAAATCTTTTAATTAAAAAAAATCGCGTTTCCTATTTTTGGGACTTGCAACGCGAAGGTACCTCGCACACACTCGTCAACATCTTTAAATGCATGACTTTTTAAACAATTTTTTTTTTCTTAAAAAAAAAAACAAAAACTGGCAACACTCTCTGGCCAGGGAGAACAAATTTCGCTCCACACTACCAAAGATTTAAAAAGCGACCAGAAAAATAAAAACACCACGACATGTACGAAATACGACGAACGACAAATACAAGCAGCAGCACTGTAAAGTACGACTATCGCCACCAGCCACTACCACCTTTTTATCGCACTTCTTGCTCACCACATCGTTCTCCGGCATATTAATGTCATTACACTTGGAGCTGGAATATTTCTTCAATTAAACACACACATTACATACGCTTAGCAGCAGCACTGCTGTATATATAATTAAACATATCTGCTGCTTGTATATAATGAATAGTTTTCCTTGGCTGCCAGTTGCACAGGTGTTGGAGTCAGAGGCAAATACAGTGTACACTGTACAGTATACTAGTTTGTATATCTTTTATACTTACAATCAAGTATATTAGTAAACAAAAAGCAAGCAAAACGAAAGACGGATTTTGTATGCGTACCTAATCTTAAATAACCACAGGGACACATCTCTGATGGATGTGGCACTCTAATGCCCGCCACCGCCGTATGGATGACATTGCAAAAGCAAAACCCGACAAACGTTGTCCATACTACATTCACATGCATAAATTGGTCTTTTGAGGAATCATATTAAATTCGTATAATAAAGAAATGGACAAAAACAAAAAACCACCGATACCGAGACCGAACCGAGTCGTACCCGACCGTGTAAATAGCTGATAAATCTCAGTGTGAAAATTTATCGTGGTGGTGATGACGACTTTTTGTCCGTCGATATATCACTTGAGTCGTCATTGTGGTTGTAGATTGGACGTCACATTATGTGTGCGGTGCAACGTGTATGCATTTGGTTAGATATAGATTCACATGTCATCTGGATTTGGAGATTAGCGCAAAACGAAACGCAAAAGCAATGTGTACAATTTAACATTATGTGACAGCTCGGCTAGATATTTCAGAAAGAATGTCAGGTTGGAAATAGAACTGCACTTCTTTTGACCGAAGAAAACAAAAGGTTTCATAAACACAAACACGTTAACCCTGACATTCTCGATTAAGCGGAGGCATGAACCTTCGTTTTAGCTATTGCAATGATGGGTACGTTCGAATGAGTCACACCTATTTGATTTATATTAATTTATATGTCTATTTTGGCATTGATCATGATGTATTCGTATGAGCCGTGGGCAACCAACCAGCAATGAAATCTGCCCTCTTTCAGAAAACTCAAGTTCGTGTATCTTTTAAATGAGTTGTCCAATTGTGAACACTTAATGTTGCTCCATTAAGCTCTTCGTTATGTCTGATAAATCTATACGGATTAAGTTAGATTCAAATCCACCTACAAACAGGAAAACAATACAATAAATAAAATAAATAGATGGCGCAACAGTTCTATAGGAACCCTCACAACTATTCGTATGTTTTTAATTTTGTTATTTTTGGAACAAACAGTTAATGAGAGATATTCCAGAAATGATGGAATCAGACTCTGTTTAAAGTGGCACAACATAGAAATAGAAATGGTAGCATTGGGTATTGTGAGACTTTACGTCAGCGCATGTCATCAAGTTGACTATTTGTGCTCACTGTAGGTTTGTTCCTTTACTTTTGTAATAAGAATGGAAAAGACTGACAAAATGACAGTAGTGGGGAATAGTTCTCTCAGAGAGAAAAAGTTAGTAGCAGGGTTGAAAAAAAGTGTTACAATCGTAATAGTTTTGAGTTACAATGGACTTTGAAAGAAGACAAAATACAATTGTTCCGAAAAGGAGTACGCATAATTACACTCACGCCCTTTCGCAATAAATCATTTTTTATACGACTTTTGGCGAATAACATCAAATTTGACTTAAAATTAGGAAATAGTTAGATTGGAGTCACCGCAAAGTCAAATCAAAAGTGGCATCTGTCAAATCCAATGATTTGACGTTCCCACTGGGGTGAGTTCCAAGTTTCTCATTGTTTACTAAATTAGTAAAGTAGAGTAAAAATTACATTGCGAACTTAGTTTTTGCCACTCTTTTATGTGCATGCATATGAATATTAATAATTGCCTCACCTGTGGCGTGTTCATGTACATATAGACAACTAAAAGTAACACAAATCAAAAATGTTTTTACTTTTTCAAATTTCTCCTCGCTTTAGCTGTCAAACCATATAAAAATTGTTCATTTGGTTCACATCAACGACAACTTGAAGCTCGCATCTGGTGAAACAATAGAAGTTGAATTTTGTTAAATTTTTTCATTTCTATGAAATGCTAGGTGAGATTTAGAGTTCACTTACAAAGGGCTTTAAAGGCGAATTTAGTTTTCTTTATTCTATTTCCAATTTACTACATAATTTTCGAAAGCTAGAATGTTTAACACGTTCTGTGAAGATATAAATATTTTTGTAACTTCTGCATCTTACTATATTTTTGAGTAAAATTGTTAATCGTTTCGAAAATGTTTTTAAAGTAATTGATTTGTGTTGTGAAAATTCATTATTATGCAGATAAGCAAGTTGAAAGTCAAATTCAGGGCCGTTTTAATTACTATTGTTCAACTTCCTGATAACTCTGAGGTTGACCAACTTCGGAGTTGAACTGATCGTGAGAGTTGAGCGGCAAGTTGAAAATTGCTTTTATTCACTACTTGCTGTTTCAGAAATATCACTGGGATATTTGTGACACATGACACCAAATATGTCAGTTCAACTTTGGATTTGTATTTCGGCCGTTACTTTCGGCATAGACAAAGCATACTTTATGATTTTCGTTTTAGGGCGTGGACATAAATATAAAATTTAAATTTATTGGAGAGAATTTTAGCTGTTTGGAGCAGTTCCCGAAAAATTGCCAATTGCTCTGGACACTTGTTTCAACTGAACTGATGCAAGTCCATAGCAACGATTAATAACTGGGTTGTTGGTCTGAATTCACTTGATCTTTATTATGGGTCATATTTCACGCGATCTTATGAAAAAAAACCTCGAAACTAAAAAAAAAATATACAATAAATTCCATCTCTTTCACGATACACAATATCTTTTCCCAACTTCTACTATTTCGGAATATCCAAAGTTTTTGAGTGAATAAAAGTAAATTCTTAGGTTGAAAATAAAAATCCCCAAGTTGTGTTCAACTTTGAGTGAATAAAACGGGCCTTAGTGAACTAACAATTTGATTTTTTTTAAAAAATGAAAGTATTTGATCGCAAATAAAGTGGGAGGCCTGAATCGGTTTGACATTTATCTTTCAAAAAGTACTCTACTTCAGATTTTATGTTAAAAATTGGGTAAGAACAACTTATTGTTGAGAATGCAAACATATTTATCAAAGTCGAAAACGTGGTGTTGAAGATACCAGCAGTTGCTTAAAGTACCTTTTGTTCAATTCGTGTGGAAAACGAAAGACGGAACCATTTTACAAACATAAATTGTTTATGCATTTTGGATAAAATTGTTGTAACCGTTTTCATATAACCTATAAGAAATCAATGCACACATGTGATTTGAGTTATTTATTCGTCATATACGATACTTTAACAAACAAACCGTGTTTGCCATCGAGCTAAGTTGACCATAACACACATTTTAATATCGTTTTCGAGAAAAATACAAATTTTTAGATTGCCGTGCAAAATAATAGGTCCGAACTTTAAGCCCACAAACTCTTAAAACGAAGTTTGAAACAAATCCGCCTAGAAGCCGATGAACAGACAGACAGACGGACAGATTTGCGTTATATTATGATGGATGGACATCTCGAAATCATTCGAAATTTTGTACGAAAAGGATATCTTTCTTCTAATCCTTATTCGAAAAGATACAGCCGGAACTAAGATTTGCTTACAGTCCACACTGTTAATTTTTCATTCTTTTTTTAGTAATCAATAAAAAGTGACAGACACATAATTGAAAAATTCAAAAAAAAAGAAAAGAAAGGGTACAAAGATTCCATAAAATATCTGATAAACTCGAAGAATTTGCTAATTTACTAAAAATTAGTTGATTCATCTACCTAGCCTACCTAGTGGATACCATTTCATCTTTTGTCAAGTGACTGGCAGCTTTTACAAGTCTAAAGGACTATTCACATGAGAGCGAATCGCGAACTGCGAACAAGCGAATATTCGTAGTTTCTGGCACTTCATTCACATGAAACCTTTTTTTAGTCCCTGGTACCCGCGAATCAATTTCATTGTTGAAGGTTAAGTTCGAACGAATTTTTAATTCAATCGTTTGTGGATCGCGACTGTTTGATGTGGATTGTGAATAAAGTGTGACAGTTCGCGGCAAGAATTTTCAATAAATTTATAATTTAATTATTAATTTACCTATCAAAATCAATTGAGACGCAATTTTCTTGTAGATAAGTTGTTAAATTAATTAAATATAACGCTTTTGTAGTACAACAAATAGCAATTTTCAATTCATAAATACAGTTAAATTGATTTGTTCGCAATTCGCCTTTTCGCGGTTCGCGCTCATGTGAATGGACCTTAACACCAAGAAATTTGTTGAGTATAAATTCGTATTCGGAACGGTAATATCTTGCTCTCTCGAAGAAGCTCTCTTTTTCGACTTAAGGAACGGCATTGAGTAAAAATTCGTAAAAGTTAAATGTATAGGAACAGACCTTGTGTTACAACAATAAGAAAATATAATAATTTTATTTAAAATCATAATATAGTAAGAGATTCATTTAGAGCTTATCTTACAGCCTAAGCATTTACGTACAGTAAAAAGCAACATTAAGTTAAGAATAATGGGGACACAATTATTACTTTTCACAAAAAGACTTAGTTAGGAAAAAGTATATCAATATTTAAAAACAAAACACGGCTACCCTATTTGAAAGGTACCTGTCAAACTGAGGTGAAATGATTCATTTCACAATATTTAATAGGGCAAGTTTTGCTTGTTACTAATTTATTTAGTTTATCAATGTCAATGCAAAACCAAAAGAAAGATGTTAATTATCACGAATACAATTTGTTCTACGATTTTTTTCTCCACGAGGATGCTTAATGGCTGTGTAATTGTGTTATTCTGTTCGAAGTTTAAGTTTTCACATTACCTGTTAACTTGAATCGAATTCATATTATAAATCTCTTGATCAGCCAAAATTGAGCTTACGAAAATAATTATGTCCTGGCATTTGAAACTAAAACAGTGAAGAAATACCCACACAGTTCAAGAAGATTGGTAAGATTTTGGGTGAAGTGTGTAGGCACTGCTGAGCTAAAATTGTTTGCTCAGTTTAATTTTTGTGAATGTTTTGAATTTGTAATTTAAGTGCGAGCAGAGTGGAAAAAATAATTGACTGCCTAATATTAAGGCTAAACTATTATTCGAGGTACTACTCCATTTAATTCAGCAGATCAATTCACGTTCGAAGTCTAATTAAAAAAAACAATATGCGAACGAATACACAAACCTATAAACTGTCGTATACATTTAGCTATCGACAGCAGTTTTTCGATGCAAAGGTCAGTTTGCAAAAAGAAAGAAAGAAATTGTGAAAACAAAACATATACTTTCAACGAATTGCCTGGATAATGTCAAATCCTGCTCAAATTGTTATATTTTGTATGTGTGTTGAAACCTAATAGATAACAGATAATAGTTTTTGTTACTGAATTGTTATTGAACCCTGCAAAAGGATTCAACCTCTATCAATAGAACAAAAAGTCGATTGACTCATTTACTTGGCAAGTTTTCGTATATAATAGATGTAGCAGTTTTGAAGCTCACCTGCAATAGAAGAAAAAAGAAATAAATTAATATCTGTCAAGGATGAAGCAAGTAACTATGTTAAGAATGCATTTGGATAAAATAAAAATGTAATGCCAACTGAATTAAAGTCTGACTGCCTATTTACTATTGTCTTTGACAGTTCCTGTTTTTCTGTAGTCATACTGTTTGTATTTTTTATATTTAATGGGCCTTACCAATTAACAATACATTTAAGTAGTTCACAGTGGCTATATTTTCCATACAAATTTCGCAAATATGAGCCTCCGTAAATTTAAAGTCGACACTAAAATTTGTTATTGTTATTACATAATCTATTTTTAGCCTATTTTTATTATTTCAAAAGACAATGTGTCTGATTTGATAAATATGCTATAAACAATTAATTAAATTAAAGTGGCAAAGTCACAATGAGTAATTTTATATGGAAAATTTCGCCATTGTGAGTTCGTAAAATCTAGCTAATCTAATCTTATTAGTATCGCGCAGAGAGAACAAACACCAACAAACAAGTAAACAACAGAGACGAGGCATACCGAAGCCGAAAACTTATACTTTAGATACCACAATTTTAATAGTAAGGTCACTCTAATTTATGAAAACATCACCTCTTTGTCCATGTCTTACAAAAATCCGATTGCAGCTGCCCAAGCTTCTCAATTCAACTTTTCGAATTCGAAATTTAATGGTAGGCCACTTCTACTCTTTTCATGAAACAGAAACGTCGCATAAATGACTGTCCAAAAGTGCGCAGATTGTATGTTTCATGTGCTAGAGAAATATTTAGTTTTGGAAAGGCTTAAAGTGTTTAACGCATTCGCAGCTAAACGTGCGCCCTAAATCTTTGTCTGTAGTTGGTTTGGATTGTAAATACGAAAACTGTAGTTTAAATCTGGCCTGGTCATATTATGTCAAATAATTGTCAATAATGTTGCCCAAACCATGCAACATGAATATTCATGAATACATTTATGATAGCAAACTACAGCTGCCTTAATGCGGCCATCATGCATTAACAAAAATGAGTTCCAAATCGCATATATTAATTAAAGTCATAAATGACAGAAATAAAAACCATTTTGTCACTGACAACTCGGGTGTTTAATATTAATTCCGATTCCTTCACAATGCGAAATGATATAAGGAGTCCTGTGCCATCATCGGACCAGTATTTGTGCTCTTGTTTGTTTCTAAATAATAAAAGTTACTAAATAATTTGCAAACATTTGACTTAAATTTACTTTCCTGACATTTTTCTGCAGCGCAGCAACAAAACAGAAAGACTTGCACTATCTGTAAATTCTCTTTTACGAACTTAAACTTCTGAAATGATAATGCAGTTCTTTTACAATAATCAACGCGAAATTTGCATGACTGCAGCATTTTTAAAATTTATACACTCAACCATTTTGTTTGTGCGATGAACAAAAGTGCTACCAAATTCCCACGTTTTTTTTAGTTTTTTTTCAAGCAAGCGGAAACTCTTTGCGATAAAAAAAAAACAAAGCTGCTTCATACGAGTACTTAGTTTGTGAAATTAGAATTCTTCAACAATTTTTGTAATGGTTCTAAACTTGCCAATTGCATATGTATTTTCCGGATAAAACATTCAAACATGCTTAAAAATTGAGATGACAAAAGAAAAATCTCTGGGGCACCCACAAAAAAACTTGACTTTTACCTTTTAGATAAAGACAAAGGGCAAAAACACACCAGTTTTTTAACGGGCTCCCTATTATTAGTAATAATAATGTCTCATATTTCTTTTATTAAACCTTTTACTTAGCACCGTCCGACATATTTTGACGTTAACTGTTTAGCTATTTATTTACAATTCCGATTGACACTCAAAAACAATACCAAGGCTGTCCTTGACAACTTAAGTTCAGAAAAAAAAAACATCGCCACATCATACACCAACGGCTGTCCCAAAATCTTTGACGTTTTAACGACTCTCCGCCACAATTACTCTCTATTTGTTTACCAACCAACGAATGCGCGAACATCTTGTTCAACCTTGTATGAGTTTCCTTAAATTTATTTCTTATTCAATTTGTGCACGGAACATATGAGAACTTTGCTATTCCGAAAATGCGCTCACGGCCTACGTTCCAACTTATGTCACTTTATGGCCGTTTCATAAGTTGCAACGTTTTCCATACCGCCGGCTTTGTGTGATGCGGTAAACGATTTTAGCGGATATGACAAGAGAAATGTTAATTTTATGAGTCAAACGAAACTCGCCTGTCACTCAAATTTGACAGACGTCTCTATAAAAATATTTCAACGTGACGATTGATTTATATTCAAATTCAAATCATGAAAATATCTGCTGCGGTCCTGTTTCTTTTAAGGAAACAATAATGCAATTGGTATTTTTGCCCGCACGGATTTCAAAGAAACTGGTCAAAGGCCGTTGAACTTGTGTGCCATGCCAAGGCAAGGCATATATTATTGTGTGCTCACATTTATATACATTTTTTTCCCCCAACTATACCAGATGATAGTTTTGTTGCTGTAACTGGTTTGGTTCTTTCTATTGGCGCATATGGCGGTGGAAAAACGGTTAATTGTTGTTAGCCAACGAACGACGACGTACAATAACACACCGCAACAAAGTTATGCGCACGCAATGTGAATGTAAAAATAGTCCTTTGTTCGATTAGGCAATCGAGATTTGCGTGTGTACATCATTTGGTGGATGAGCTATTTTTGAAATGAAACAGAAAATATGCGGCACCCAAGACATTTACGATGCAGTGGCCCATAAATCTTTTCCAAAAGAGGAAACACTCTCTTAGTATATATACTGATTATAGTGTCATTAGCCAGAAAATTGATTAGCAATATTCGCCACGCATTGAAGTGACGCTCCAGTTGAAACTTAAGACTTGCATTGTGCCGCCATACAGATCGAGAACGCTGTATACATAAATGTAGATAATGCTTATCGCTTTAATTGAACTTAAAGTGTTTGGTTTTTGTGTAGTGAAACTTGAGAAAACAATTCCCCATCAATTATTGCTTGCCGTAGTGTACCTACTCGTAAGTAAAAGAAAAAGAAGCGCGACAAAAAAAAAAAAAAAAAATTACGTCTTTGTGTTGACTTTTCTATGGTTGGGGTATCGTTGTCAATGACGGAAGACGTTCTGTACTACATGTACTACATGCGAGAATGAGTCAAAATTCGACAGAAGCAGCAGCTGACAAGACAACCTGGAAGTAAGCTCGCGCTGCAAAGGTCAGACGACAAATTCTGTTTCAATTTCTGTTTCAGTTTCAGCTTCAGTGAGCACGTGAGTTGGGGAAAAGTCCGATCAACTCCTACACACATTTCGATTAGGAAAACCGTTGACTTTTGTGACGTCATTATTCAAATGTGACTGCCAAGCTGTGTGGGCTTGGTTTTCTTCGACGAGGTTATAATTATACGTTGTATGCGTATGTAGGCTCCATTAAGATGGCGTTTTGTAAGTCAGTTTATCGATTAAATGAAATACAATTTTATTTATTGCTTGTTGATGTGTCAGAATGGAGTTGTGTGTAACCAGCTTATGGATGTTCGTTACGTATTTAGGGTATATGGTAGTTTTGAAACTGTAAAATATCGTTTCGTAGTTTTACAGAAAGATATAGAGAGATGAGATGGATGTGATGCGATAAGTTCCACAAATTCCAAAAATGGAAGTAGGAAATGGAAAAAAGGTTTTGTGTTCGGACGCCAACAGAAGCAGAAGTGACAGCTCAACTTGCACAGTGGGTGTTTCGACGTCGAAACTTGAAGTTTAAATAAAGACAGTATCAAAGTAGGAAGATTTTGATGGAACTGAGATTAGCTGATTTTTAGTGCGAGCAATATTTTTTACGGATAAACATTCTACAGTTATAGATATCATTTGATGAAGGTTTCAAGAGAGGCTTATGCGACACATAAAAAGAGCCAACTGATTTGCATGCCATTTTGAGTGACTATAAATATTTCAACAGAATTGTGAAAGACTGAAAAGGAAGTTCAAACCATTGTGCAAATTGCTGAAAGAATCGGATGTGATTCGCCAATACCACGCGGAAGAACGTAATGCAAGCACCCAGACGAACCCTATCCAAATACATCTAAGAATATGACACAATCTTCCGAGGGTTGGAAGAGGTGCGCGAGTTCACAGAAAGAGAATGTACTGCTTTCACTGTAAGGTTTTTATATCTTAAATAATTCTCTATTTACAAGAACTGGTTCTCGGTCACACAAATGAACCGATAGTGTACGAAATAAATGAAAGTCCAAGCTTTATAATGAAATAAAATTTTCACCAAAAATGTATCGCTCCGTTTTACTTTACTTTAGCTTTACTTTCTAACCGAAAAGGAGGGGACTATTCCTCATCTCCTATACACCTGTCAGCTCTATCTACTCGAAGAAGACTGCACCTATTAGGAAAGTACTTCTTTAACAATCTAGGCTCGTCAATATAGGCATCATCAGCGCTTTATTTTAAGTTGCTGTTGGCTGAACGGAAAGTTTTGAGATCATTGAATCACAATGGGCCTACTCTGGGGCTAGCCTATAACGTGACAAGATTTGTTGGCTACCGTCCTTCTTTATACAATTCAATTAAAAGAACTGTTCACTTTTATAAATTGGAGACCATTTCAACTTCTTTTACTCAACATTTTGAGCACTGATACTATCAGCACAGGTAGTACAATTTTAGATAAGTATCCAAATCTAATTTTAGCTATCCTAAAGCAGTTCTTGATCGTCACTCTTTAAATTTCGGAAAGATGCAGTCACAAAATGTAAATTTTTTGCGCTGTTATAGTGAAGACATACAAAATATTAGTTTAGTAAGTCTGACAGCTGAATGACTTGATGCTTCTATTCTACTAGATTGGTCACGTGCAGATTTTTTTTCAGTTGACGTTTATGTAAATAAAATCAAAGCAATAATTTCTTGAGTCTATCATTAGTTGCTGTGTCCGGTTATCTGACAGATAAGAATGACATGAATGTAAAAAAAATAAATCGTTTTCCGTTCTAATTCCAAATCAAAAGCAGGGATGTTCGCAATATATTCATCTAGAAAAACGCGTTTCGCCAGTGGTTTGCTCTGTAGCTATTACCCAACTGCATTTAGCACAGCTTTCAATTAATTCCAACTAAAAAAATTGGAATCTTGTTTTTCAGAAATATGTTTTGTCAAATTCGAATAAACCTGAGAACTTTCGCGAGTTTTTTTACAATGAAACCTAGCACGCTGTTTCAGAAAAGTTTACAATAAACGCCTCTCCAATGCAAAATGTTCGCTAAATTTTGACAGCTCAAAGTTCAGAGTAAAAACAAATAAAACTGTCTATAGTTTCCAACTTATTTTGTTACCTGGTTTTACACATCACGTTCTTAATCCTCTTGGTCTGTCTTAATTTAGTAATCAAAAATGTACTTTGCAATAATTAATTGCTAGCTTTCATTTAGTGGAGACTTTTCGAACAGTGGGGGAGAAATTTAGCTTGAACTGCGTACTGATTTGCTTAATTCTATGTTTGAAGACATTTAAAATTAAACTTAGCGGAAATTCGTTTAACGGCTGAGTTTATCGCCGAATTTGGTACGATGCTTTAGACTTTTATAACTTTTATTTCTTTACACGTCGGCATCCATAGCTCCCTTTTTTTTAATGTTATTGGTCGTTTTTGACAAATTACAATATAAACGATATCCTAAAATATTACATTTGCTTTGCCATTTTAATTATTTTTTGGACCTAAGCTAAGTACGCTACTCGAGCTAAATATTAGCTCGCATACAATTTTTTCTGCTATATTTAGCTGAACTTAATTTAAGCAAATCCATTTAGCAGAATGGTACGCAGCTCTATCTACTAAAGGGTCCGACATCTAACTTTTTTTTTTCAACTAGTGCTTATTTCTCGAATGGTAACACTTAGCTCATGTCTGATTTGACAGATAATTAGTTTTATCCTTCCGCTGAACGAATATGGTTGTGTATACGCTTGAACAACGCTGGGAAATATTGCGACATTACTTTGAAAATCATGGTAATGTTGCAGAATGTGTGCGAAAATTGCGTACGGAATTTGGAAGAAGAGAAGCACCGTCAGCTCCGTATGTTCGTTATCTTGTGAAAAAATTTAAAGAAACTGGCATCCTCATCGATAAACCCAAGCGTGAAAAGCCAAAAACAGTGCGTACACCCGAGAAAATTGCGGAATTTGGTCCAGAGGCATAATTGGGCCATTTTTCTTCGAAAATGAGTAAGGAGTGGCCGTTACAGTCAATGGCGATCGTTATCGGGCAACATTTGGTTTCAACAGGACGGCGCCACGTGCCATACAGCCGATGTCGTTTGGCCACCTCGGAGCTGCGATTTGACACCGTTGGACTATTATTTGTGGGGTGCCGTAAAAGATAAGTGTTACGCCGACAAGCCAGAGACAATTGACGCTTTAAAGGACAATATTCGTGAGGCCATTGGTGAAATACGGCTGCAAACAATCGATAATGTGCTTAAAAATTTGACCGATCGTGTGGGCTACTGCATGGCCAGCCGAGGCAGCCATTTGAATGAAATTATTTTCCATTATTAACCGGAAGGATTGTACTTTCAAATAAAAAAAGAAATTTGAGAAAATATTCAGTAGTTTTTTTTTTTATAGCATTTTAAAAAAAAAATTTTATTTGGCGGACCCTTTATATCAAATTTGTATATCTCAATGTACTTCATGTATTTGTCAAAATTTAGCGGGTTTTTTTAATGGTTCGATACATTTTCTGAAGCTAAGTTTTGACAGATCGTTGTGTTTTCTATTGTTTTTCTGTTTCGGAAAAGTACTCAAGAATGCGTTTTTTTAATGAGCTGCACAAATAATTAGATACGTCTACCAATTTCATTTTTGTCCATATGTGAATGACTAAATTTATATTTTACTCACCTTAATTGATTTTTTGAAGGCAGTGACATATTTTCAAAGCTGTTTTCTGTGACACTTATCCGCAGCGGATTCTATGTCAACATTTAGCTTAAATTTTAGATAATGTGTGGAGAAAAAAGTCGGAGAGCAGCTAAAGCTTTATTATTATTACAAGTCAAATCTTCCTCGAGGTGGTCAGTTTTCAGAAAAAAAATCCCAATCATAATATTACTTTCAATTAGTTAAAGAACTACAAGCCATCAAACGACAAATAATTATGCAGAAAAACGAGAGGATCCCACTTACCAAATGCAAAAATAAAGGAAACTAATCTTCAACACGAACTAATATGAGTAAAACTTTATAGAAACAACAGTGCAGCCACACGTCTGCCAAAAGGTCAATGAAATCTCAAAAACAAAACAAAAATGTACGTAAGTACGAAAATGTATAAAAATATGTGCGAAATTTCGCACCTAACCACATCTGGTGAAATATAATTTTCTCTTGTTAAAAAAAAAAAGAAAATACAAATCTCCATGCAGCTGGGTTTTGTTTCTTAGTGTATTGTTTTCTAGAGTTTTTAAATAAACTCTCTCGGTCAGTAAGTGTGCGCTTATCGAAAACACTAATTATACACATAAAATTAAAATGTTTACGTACATCGAATTAGCAATCACGTGAATTTTCATGTGCGAGTTGCGAGATGTTTGCTGTTTTGTTTGTTTATGAGAAATGGGATTTTTTTTTTTTCAATTTCAATATATGTCGCATTTTTCTCCGTTGACTGATTGCAATATCGCTGGAAATTATTATTGGCGCAAAGAGTGCATTAAACTGAATTTAACATAAGACCTTTGAGACATTTATAGCGTTCACTGGTTTTAAACTTCGCTACAAATAGAGTTTAACCGAGTACGGGTCGATGCCTGAACTGTTACACATGATTCCTCATCTTTTAAAGGGGGTTTTACTTGAGGCGCTAGGGCAGTGCATTGTTGTAAGTTTAATACTCATGGAAATGAGAGCCGAATTCAACTTTCAGCTGTCAAATTGGTTACCGCTAAAATTCGCGTTATCAGATCGAAAAACAAACTTCTAAAAAATAAACCCTTTGCCGGAATTTTAACGCATAAACATTCTCAAAACAATTGTCCGGTAAAAATCGCTCGAAAATTTTTAAGTTTATTATTGTCGCTGAAATAACGACAATAACATCAAAATTGATTATCACAGGTCTTGTACAGATTGCGAGGGTAATTTTATAGCAAAGGGTAATTTTATAAGTTTTGTAAACAATTTTTGGGAAAAACCGAGTTTGTCTTATATTTATTTTATTACTTCCCGATGCAAAATCGTAGATTGTAGATTACGTTATTGAGTCAATCGCATTTTGGATATGCTGAAATACCTATACTATAAGATAACTGCGTGTGTTACAAATATTCATTTGGATACCATTAATTGCCGCTGTAAGCACCTGGGCGGCCAAAGTGAAATTATTAATCAATTATGATTAAAGAACATGCTTTATATTAAAAAAAAAAACGAAATATAGGTGGCTGTTCATCATCCATATGAACGGCGAGCTAAAGCAGAAGAGGCACAGACGAATGAGGTAAGTTCTAAAATAGCCACAGTGATTTTTTTATTGACAAAAACTGTCACGAAACTCCAAATATACGATGGTGACATTCATCTTAAGCTGACTAGATTTGTCTGGACTAGATTCTTTATGAACTGAAAAGCTAGATTGGTCGTTTATGTTCCTAAGTCAAGTGAGTACTTAATTATGAAATTATTGACTAGTTTCGCCGGATACCCTACAATAAACGTCAGCTGAACGAAAAAAAAAACTGTTCTTCTACTACTTCAGAAATGTGCCGTTATTAAAATGCACTCATAATAAAATCTGAAAAGACACGCGGGACTGTTTGACAGTTCGAAGAAACTGACGTATCGGTGTGAGTAATTCCCCGCTTTTTTTTATAAATCGTTAGATAATATTTGCGGATTAGTAAATTCTCTTTATTTTGACACCTCATTTGCTCAGTCGATGTGAGATGGATCTCCTTTAAGAATTATTATACATGATGCTATAATTTGTGAGCTAAATAACTCAATGATGTCCCAACCAGCGTATTGAGGTCATCAATGCAGTATTTCTACTACTGATAAGAAATTAAAGAATAAAATAAAGGCAATTGTATTTACCAGAAAATATCCCATTGAAGAGAAAACTCTTCCAACATATTACAGGCATCAATCACACACAATTTACACCCAAATTTTTAAATAACATACACTCATATCAAGCCGCACAAAACTGGATTAAATTAATTAATTAAATTGACAAAGCATTCTGTTTGATCGCGTAAAGAAAGTACAGCATTCTTGCCACTCGATTGATTTTATACTAGTTGCCAAAAACAGGCTATACTTTTCAAATGGAATATAATCTCGTAACGTTATTCATACCAACACACTACAACAATGGTTGTAATTTTTTTGTATGCTTTGTATTTCGTAGTGTGAGAAGTGTATTTATTTATATTTCCCAACAAAAAAGTAAACATTTCAAACAAAATAAGGTCAATGAATACCGGTTTATTACTGCCATCTGTGAATCAATACAATTAGAACATTTTGCAGCATCTAAAAGAATGAATCGCTACTAAGTTCAAGTGAGGATTTCCAGTGGCTGAGAAAAATTACATAAACTGCCAGAGTAGGGAAAGAAAAACATAAATGGGAAATGGGAATAAGACAAGAGTGAGAATGGAAAACTTAAGACAGGGTTTAGTGAATTTCGTTCTTTTAATTATGAACACGCGCTTAAGAGGTTATGTTTACTATTGTTGTGTAGTGTGATGTAGGTAATACAGCGCGGGCATTCAGCAAATTGGGACAGATAGGACAAGAGATACCGATGTTGGTTTTAAATGTCTGTAACTTGTGACAAGGAGACGAAGCAGAGTTTGGCTAAGCAATGCAGCTCTATATTTCATAGAACGACCGAAAATAGGCTAAGAGTAAACGGTATATAATGATTTGGTTTAAGGACTATTAGTTTAGTAAAAACGAAACAATATGACTTATATAGGTCTTAAAACACTACCCTATACGGTAGGATCAATACGGGTTTTGGTGCACCAGGCCTCTATAAGAGCTGTACTCAAGTTTAAGGCGAATAAACGAAACATAATATCGTTGACACTCTCAAATACTGTCAAGGAGGGAATTTATTGAACGTAGCATACGTTTCCGTTTCATTTCTATGGCAAAAGAGCAGGGACGTACATGAGTCCTGGAATAAAATCATTTAAAAGAACTTGAATTGAACGCCCAGGAACAAGAAGGGCCACCTAACCTAATAAACGCATCGATCCGATATGTATTTTTGACGATAAGTGTTAGAAACAATCTTCACTCTGTCAAATGGCTTTGGAGTTTAAGATCGAGAATCCACTTTTCGGTGGCAAATTAAATCACAAGTGGACGGACAAACGTCCTTAATTCAATATATCTTGAAGGCTGACAATTTATCAGCGATTTCATGACCTTAGAAAGGTTGGCAGCACAAATGCTGTTTTCCAGATAACAATAAAAAGAGAGACTCTAGAAGAATAAGACGACGGAAAATCTAACTTAAGTTTGTTTAGGCTCGGTTAGGTAGCAGTCTAGAGAGACACACCAAGACCCAATTGATAGGTCCTTTGTGAAATCACATAAGTAAGGGAAAAGGAAAAACGCAAGAGGAGTGCCTAGACCGGTCATACTAGTGAGGCCCTCGTTACTGTCTCTAAGCTTGGTGACGATTTATCTTCGGGTAGACGAAGGCTGACCAAAACAGTCCACTGTTCGCCGATAATCCTCCGACATCTAGTCAAAGGACGGGTGTTACGAAAATTTCCATAAAATGCCAGAACGCGGTTTCTGGTCACAAATATGTACACACAGTGGTCGTCCATTATAATGAATCTGCGATATAACGAACGCTTCTCAGATAAGTTGGTTTAAAAACACTGAAAGTATTCAAAGGGCAGGAACATCATCTATTCAATTTAACATCAAATAGAACCGTTCAAATAAACATTTTTAATAAGTTTTTGTTTTTAAATAGTATAAAAAATCAATCGATGTAACGAACGCGCTCGATATGGGTAGAAAATGACATTAATTATTATATCATTGGTTGTAAACTGGACGTGGACCTTATACGCTTGAAATGTGATTAAGAAATGTAGCAAAGAGCTGCCTTGTAAGTTCCAATGTTGTCAGCCAAGTGAACTACACCATTTGCTGTTGTGTCAGTTTAAATCTCCAAGCGGGAAAGTTTAACCAACGACCATTGTTGCAGTGACTCAGTGGTTATTATGCTAGACTACTAAACGAGCGGCTTCAGGTCCGATCCACAGAAAAACACAATTTACATTTTAAGGTTTTTTTCCCACTGCCTCCCTTGTGAACGTCTGTCGATCTTCAACTTAAATAACCCCACATGCTAAATAAAGCACAAAAATATTCAATTGGTTTCTAAATTTTCCCTAAATTAATATGAAAAAAAAAATTTAATTCAAACTCCAAAACTTACCTTGGCTGTCGATCACGTGTCTCTCGTCGCTGCATTATTATTATTGGCTAGAAATTCTCTACAGATCTTTGGAATTTTGAAGCAACAACCAAAGTAATAAATGCGCGAACACACCCGCGGCGGAGCAATATTTTTCGCGTCAATTTTTTTTTTCACTTGGGTTTTTTCGTTATTTACTTATTTATGCAAAAATCCAAATTGCAATTCTTCTATTTCCGGTTCAGAGGTGGGTTTCGTCAAAGATTCCCCCACACCACACGAATCGAATTCGGATCAAATGTTGCCTGACAAATCGACGCGGCGTTTTTTGCACATATTTTCGATATATTTTTTTTTTTTTTGACAAGAATTTGTTGTTGATTAATTTCGTTTTGATTTGGTTTTTCGAATAGTAAGGCTGCTTTGATTGATTCTTGGATACAACATTTAAAAGTTTTCCCACATGCGTACGTATTGTAAGATGTTGGCACCAAAAACGGAACCAAACAAATAATAAAAAAGGAAGAACAGAAGAGACAATAGGAAAACAAATTGCGATTTGTATTTGTTTAAATGTTGGGTCGTGTGTGTGTTTATTGCTTGTCGGTTTCGCAATTATTTTATAACATTGAACGGGTGACTTACATTTTGATGTTTATTTTATTATTTTTTTTATTTTGTTTTAAATTATTTATCGATCACTGCACTCGGATTAAATCATTTTGGCATGCTTTACATTGGTGGCGCGCTACACGTGTCCGTGTTTTTATAGATAGAGATGAACTCTTTTGTAAAATTGATTGCACACAGAGAATCACTTCAGAGAATTATTTTAATCGGCGTACGTGTTCGGTAGCTCGTCTTTATTTTGTTTCGCTATCTTTGTAGGTAAGATGTCTGCAATGAGAAAGAATTTAGATCAGTTTTGTAGTTTAGGTGTAGGAAACTGAGATTTGTTAATCGAACGGGCTGAAAGGACATCCGCGGGTAGCGAATTAGAGATGTTACTAATCTGCTGCCAACATTAATATGTTGGTTACCATTTTAAGGCAGCAGGTGCTATTAAACTTGCTCCAGACGTGGAGATTGTAGAAAGGCAGCTAAATACCGACCAGATGTAGTAATCTGGCGAGTCCACAACAAAGCAAAGCGGCCCCCTTCAGGAGCAGGTAGAGTATTAAAGTGGAGAAGGGCGAGAATGCTTAAATTTTAAAGTCAACGCAAGATCTAGGGCAGTTCTTAGATAAAGTTAACGCAAGAAGATGTTGCAGATATAGATTCTTATGTGCGGATGTACCCAATGACTTGACGCAATGTGATTGAACGATGGCTCTGATTAAAAGTTGGATTCCGCTGGGTCCATTCTTTGGTGGTTTGTTTATGTTAAACGGAAGTCCATGAATTGAAAGAAGTGCTCGGGAATTCGAACTGACAGGCAGGCATCTTTAAGACAGAACCAGAGAGAGCTGGTGAGATCAATTGCGATATATCTTCTAAAGGGTGGTTACATTTGAATGTGAACCACACCTAAACGTCAAGTTTTTTTCTGCATTTCATTTGACATTTCTCAATTTCAGACTAACTCAATTTGAACCATGGAAAGATACACAATCGAGCAACGCGTTAAAGTTATTCAGGCTTTTTAAGAAAATGGGCGTTCAAATCAAAATGCATACCGTGCACTTCGTGTTTTTTTCGGTCAATTTAGTCGGCACATTTTCACCTCAGTGGATTCGTCAATAAGCAGAATTGCCGCATTTGGGCGAGTGATAATCCAAGAGTGACTGTTTTGTGCGGCTTATGGGCTGGCGGAATCATCGGGCCGTATTTTTTCCAAAATAGGTCGGTCAGGCAGTTACTGTGAATGGTGTTCGCTATCGTGAGATGGTAACGAACTTTTTATGGCCCGAATTGGAAGATATGGATGTGGACGATATGTGGTTTCAACTGGACGGTGTCACTTGCCACACAGCTAACGAAACAATCGCTCTTTTGCGGGAGAAATTCAATGGCCGTGTTATCTCACGCCGTGACGATGTAAATTGGCCGCCACGATCATGGGATTTGACACCGTTGGACTTATTTCTTTGGGATTATTTGAAAGAAAAGGTGTACGTCGATAAGCCAGCAACAATTCAAGAGCTAAAGGATGAGATACCTAATTCGACGTTAATTGGCCTGATGCGGTGTTAATTGGCCGGCAAAAAAGTAAGAAAAATGTCGAAACATGCATTTGACCGACAAATTTATAAATTTTATTTTAATTTTCCTCGCAACCATTTAATTTTTTTACAGGCAGTATTTCAGCGCTGCGGAGGTAAAGACTTTTATTAGCAAAACAATGCGTCCTAAAACTCAAACCTCGTACCTATTCAATCAGCAACGCATCATCATAAACTGTGCATCGCATCAGCCTCGCAAATAACAGTGATGCCACACATTTACACATATCAGTCTGTGTTTGAAAATAAAACAGACACCTCTCTTCTGTGCGTGATGTTCCCTATCGATTTTACCAGAACCCTGCATGTCAAACATCAACGCTGCGTGTTTTAGTTCTTATTCCACTTGAACATTCCTTCAAATAAAGCACATGCCAGACAGTAATCATATCACTTGCTCAACGAGTGCACTCTCAAAGTGCTGTCACTAAATCATATCCACCTTCACCCAAATCGTAGTAGCGGCGTCAAGTCCACCTAATCTTCTGATTAGATTACTCCAGCAGTGGTGCGCGGTGATAAAACTAGCCAAAATATGTGAACACGACTTCTGATAATATAATCGTGTCTCCACCTCAACACAAATCTATAGTTAGACGGCGTAGTCGTAGTTCGTCGTACATTCTCTTTATGGATTCATCAACCTGTCTTTATGGCTGTTTTAAAACAAACGAAACAAATTCGAACAGAATGCAAATAGGAATCATAGCGCAACTGCAAACTTATTGTACAAAGTGGTAATTTTTATTATGTGCCCTATTGGTTTTTCCTCTTGACTGACAGAAAGTGGGTGTGTGTTCCTCGTTCATGGCTTGAAATTGTAAGTATTGCTGTTAGTTTTTTTTAGTGAAGGAATTTCCTCCATTCCTGTTGAGTACCTTCACCTTTTTTCTGTGGTTTTCCTTCGAGTGGCAACGGAACCTTAGGGCCCCGAAAAAACAATCAAATGTTACACTGACAGGTCCAAGCAGAAAACCACAAAGAGCGAGCGAGAACACTTGCGAATCCAACGCGCTAAAAGGAGATAACCATTCACGCACACCTGACATCGATTTTACGGCACTCTATCTAGTCTTGTCCTTCTTTTGCAAACACTCGCACACTTCAACTCTTGCTTCGCCTTGCTTGCCGACGTCGACGAGCACTCGACAAAAAGGGGGTGGCGGTGGGGTCACACAAATTTTCTCCACTAAATAACGAAAAATTCACGAAATGAAATTAAAAAGGCGAACAATAATGTGGAAAAAAAAATTCGTCATTCATAGGTATTTACCTTTTTTGGGTATATAATGCACAAAAGGCTACATTTTTACATATATCTCGTCACAAACTTGTCACTTTTAGTATGTACTTCGCAGACGGGATGGGCAAAAATATGGAGCAGAAAGGATAATAATTTTCAAAAGGCATGCCAAATCGACTGACTGCACGCGATACGACGACAGACGACAAGTTGGGTGAAAAAAATTCCAAATCTAAGATGTGTTTCACTTTTCAGCACACAAGATAAAATCTTAACAAAATCACAGCACAATATATAATTTTAAGGAATTTCTATTTACACACGAATTGCATTCGGTTCGGCAACACTTTTTAGGAATTTTCGTCCATTTTTGTCAGGGAATTTCTTGAATAATCGCAATTATTTGTTACCGGTGAACGAAACTACGTCCAAACCAATTGCTCGCCATTATTTTTTTCCTTGGTTTCGACGACGATTTTTTTCTTCCTTTTCTGAAGGCGAGACACGAATTCATATGTTGTGTGCGCAAAAGGGGGACAAACGAGGTTTTCCTTTTCTGCTAAAACAATCCAAGAAAAAAAACCTATTGGGAAATTTGTGTATGTACACAGAGTCAAGTGTCATATATCTGATATGTTCAGTTGCACAATGGTTTTCACTTCAGTCTCGCTTACTCACATGCTGTCGTGCGGCGGATACGTAGTTTTTTCGCACTCTTCTACTGAATGAGGCCGGAGGATGGCCGAGAAATGTCATTTCCGCGAAAGAGAGCACTGCAATGCGAATGGATAGTGTGGAACGTTTCTTTCACACCGGATTTGGTACAAAGAAAATTCACAGTGAATCTATTTTTCTTTCACATTTCTATGGAAAATATTTTTTTTTTGTTTTAAATAAATCAAATTCACCTTGGGAACTCTACACTTGGGGTCTTTTTAAACGCCACCGGGGGTATGGTATTCCTTGTTTTATAAATAAAATTAACAAAAAATTAAACAAAACCAACTACAAGAAGAGCGCTGCAGCAGGGCACGACAAAACCGAATTTACCCACGGCGACGGCACGACCAATACCAACGAAAAGTGAGATGGCTGATGAAAACGAGACCGAGACCTCCGCCTTTTTGCACAAAATTACAGGGTGATAATTTATAAATCGAACTGACATTTGTGCGGGCTTGTTCGCAAACAATTTCTTATATCAATACGAGTATTAGGGTTTTTCTGGCGAGGGTCAAAGGAAGAAGCCTTGCTTGAAGCAGCAATGGTCCGAAACCCATTGGCGCTGACAGTGCCCCCGGCTCCGAACAGGCAGATTTGTGTCCCCTGTAGAAACGACATAGTGCAGAAAACAGAAAGTAGAAAATATGTCTTATGTCCTTGCATTCCGATTCAGATTACACAAGAGTTTACTTAGTTTTGTATTGATAGACTGCAAAGCGTCAAAAAGGTTACCGCTTGCAGGCACGAATCCGACATAAACAATAATTTTCTCTGCCTCGGGTGCCGATTTTCTGGAGCTGGTCAGCAAGTGATCAATCTTTCTAATGCGGACGCAGTTGTTTCGCTGCCTTTGGAAACCTTCAACCATTATTGATCGAACTTTTCTTCTGGATTCTCACAACCCCACTCATCCTAATCTAACCAAACTTCTAGATCCAATTGCTAGTTCTATCGACCACCTATTTATTTTCAAGGATTGCATAGACATTTTGCTTCTGTCAGTAAGAGGTGCTTTTAACTCGTTTGTTCCTTGGGTCCTTCCAATTAGGTTCATTCGCGTACTCGGACATCACTCGAAATCGAATCGAAAAGGCTGTAACTTTGGATAACATTCGTCTTTCCTATGTTATTAGTTTATAAAATTAAAGTAGGTACCTACTTGCGATGCGTTCCTGCATATTTTCCTGAGGACATTTTCAAATATGAAAAACACGAGCTAAAACTTCCCGAGATGCGAAACATATCTTGAAGTGTAACCTACTATTTAATTTTTTACTACAAAACCCCGCCACTAGAAGTCGCCTAAATCAGTAAAGGAATTTTTGACGTTTCCTGATTTTATTGAAAATATTTTTGTTTACATTCCGCAACCGAAAGAACAGATTTTTATTTTCTGAACAGAAAAGTCTATTTTACAAGGAAATTTATACATGAGAAAAACCCTGCAATGGACAATAATGCCGAATATAGTATATTTTTACACATTATTGAAGGTAAAGTTCCTCCAAACAGCTAATCTGCCCATTTCACAAACTTTCTTCGAAAAGGCATCGGATTCAATGAGAAAAATGAAGAAATCACTTTAAATGCTACTCTGAATGGTGTAAAATTCGAAATACAGGGTCACAACTTAGAGACTACAACGATCTTCAACAGTAATTGCATATGGGAGTGCATGTACGATGATTTAAAGAGGTGAGATCAGTGTACTTTCAAGGTTCAGGACCACTGTTCAAATATCTGTATTTCATTAGGATGAGAACTGACAATCGTCCAATTAAGATCGAGTGTTTCCACAAACCGACACAGAAGAACGACAAAGATGTGAAGAAGGCAGTGGGATTTGTGCTACTGCCACTGCGTACTGTGCAGATGGTGAAAACCTTGCGGAATCTACAGGTTTGATTAACTACTTTTGGATAAATAAGACACTGCTATTCATTTCTAGATAAAACTGCACTGGCATAGACTCTGTGGTTTGGCAGCTGACTGGCGCAAAGCTAAGCCAGAATTGTATCTCTCTGTGATTGTTACAACTAAAGAACTCATGGAGAGTGGACAGTTGGAGGAGTACCTTGAGCCAGTAAGTTTTCTATTTATTTCACACAAACACTGGCTGACAGTTTTTGCGTACTACGATGTTTCCAATAAACCCGCAAGGACTAAGCGGGAAGCCTTGAGGGTGATGTGCACAGTATGTGCATTGTTGTTGTGATGCAGTGTGTCAAAAAACGATGCCAAAAGACGAGCGACATATAGCAAACAACATTTCAAACAAAAAGAAATGATAAATGTATTAAATATTCAATAGCACTGTTTTCAGAAACCTGTTGAAAGTTCTGGTTCAATCCACATTCGACCGTCGGAAACGTCGCTCATGTTACAGCCTCAGCTGGGGGTTTATGTAAAACTTCTCGAAGACGAATGTCTCCTGCAAGTTGGAAATGGACCACTGGACCGTGATACGTTTGTTGCTACGCTGACACTGAGCAACGCCAAGCACTTGGATAAGTTGTCCGTCGGTTCTGGGAAAAGTTCAATGTTTCGGTTTCATTACGAATTCCTCGGTTGTCCTTCGGACGTGGTTCTCGTTGGAAACAGTGATGGGGTGTACAATATCTACGAGAAGATCTCGGTGAGTTTCAAGTCGTCGCTAAGCAGCTTGAAGGACTACTTCAAGCGAGTGTTCTACATTCCAATCGACTTGTACTATAACGACAGCATCATAGGTAAGCCATTGGAGGCACTGTTTTCTCACCAGCTTACTATACCGTGCTTCCAATAGGAAACTACAAGTTTACATGTGAAAAATTGCTTCCTGCTTCTCTGGATGTCTTCAGCGAGGACAGTCATTGGCAAGTGACAGACTCCTTCGCGCTGCAGACGCTTTTCGAGGTCTTCGAGTCACCCGACCGACCCACCGTCGAATACATCTTCAGTTTGAGTCACATTCCCTCCGTAAGCCCAATCCACTCGCCGCCCACTAGTGACAAGAAAGCCCGTGGTGACATGGGGGACGTGAACGCTTTATTTGAGCTCCCACCCACAGTCTACGCCGCTGAAGAAAAAACCGATCGCGAAGTTCTCAGCGCAGCTAAAAAAATCGACGATCTAGAGAAAGTCAAGTTTTGCCGTCCGGATCCTATAGTTAGTTGTAGCAAACACCTAGAACCTTCACCACCAGATGCCTTTGCCCCCGGTTACCCAGTCCACTCGCAACCCACGATTGACAAGAAAGCCCGCGGTGACATGGTGGACGTGAACGCTTTATTTGAGCTCCCACCCACAATCTGTGCCGCTGAAGAAATATCCGAACTAGAAGTCCACAGCGCAACTAACAAAAACGATCTACAGAAAGAGAAAGTAGTAAAGTTCTGCCGCTCGGATCCGCTAGTTAGTTGCAGCAAACCCCTAGAACTTACACCACCAGATGACCTAGCTTACGAGGTAATCGCAGAGTTGGAAGACTGGAAGAGCCAGCAAATGGAGGACTTCTTGACCGAATTGAAGCGCAAAGAACTCTTCCACCTGCGACAGCTATCGGCTGAATGGGAGCGACAGAAGATGGAAATGACACAGAAACTGCAGGACAAACTGGATGAATGCAGTCGCTTGACCGAGTCGCTAGAACAAGCTCAAGCTGCTGTACGCGCAAAGGCCTTGCGGCAGCTCGAAGAAGAGCGTGCCTTTGAAAAGTCCAAGCATGAATTGGACAAGCGCTACACAGTACGGTTTATGGAAATCGAAGAAAAGGCGCGACGGATCAAGGACGATATGGACTATGAGCTTAAGCTGCAGGAGCTGCGGTTCAAGGAACAGCAAATGGAACAGAATCGTGCCGCGGCGGAGAATGCAAAGCTGCGGGAGAAATCTGTGCAACTGGAGGCGGAGTTGGATGAGATGAGAAAGAATTTACTTCCAAAGGAGCAGCTGGCTGGGTTACTTGAAGATTTGGTAAGTTTAGTTGTAATGGTGGCGAGCTAGCGATTTTATGTCACTTCTTGCAGCGAGAGCAGTCTGAACGTTATTCTGAAATGGAGAAGTCAAAAAGATTCTACAAGCAGGAGTGGACGAAGCTCGTGAAAGAGGTGCACAAGCTGAAGCTGCAGTCGTTGAAAGTGCAGGAGGAGAAACTCAAGCAGAGCAATTGTTTGGGGTAAGTAAAACCTTAGTGAAAGTACAGGTGCACAATCCATATTTGTTTACAACGTCTTCGGAGACGACTGCAATAATACAAAATACAATCTCGGTTAAGCGTTGGCTCCCCATCATCTTCTGTAGACTAAGAGCAGGAGAAAACCTAAAATCCACCTCCATTATTAGCTGGCTCTGTGCATTTACGTTCCGAGACAATGGAGGTTATGTTTAGTAGAAATCTATCATGAAAAACGGTTTTCAATCAGCTAATAAGCAAGGCAATGACTATAGCCGCTGATGCTACAAATTAACAATTTTTTCTTCTTTTTTTCTTCGAGGTAGGTGGAAATCTAAAAGACACTATGAGAACAGTCGCGTGTTCAAAGTAGTGTGAGATTTTTACTCACTAAAACCACCTCCCACAAACTGTTCCGTACTGCAACTGAGTAATGACTTATCTGTTGAAATAAAATGAATTTAATTAGATATTATTACTATTGTCTGGCAACTCCTTGATTCCTTATCTGTCACTTTGTAAAAAACCAAAATGGTCGATAATAAATTCTTGTTCTTTTACCATTCAAAAAGGTAGCACGTTTTTTATTAAAGATAGTTTTTCATCAGGTTATGGGCCCAGGCAGGCACCATTGGAATAATTAATTAATAATATTGAAATGGAAAAGTTTACAGATATTGAGAAGCTGACAGGCAGAGATAATTTTCATAAATGGAAATTTTCGGTGGAGCATGCGATGAAACTGCAAGGGTACTGGAAATCTGTTCTTGGAACTGAGACTAACGACGACATCAAGGAGAAGGCTACGTCAAGACTTGTACTCTACATTTCATCAAATCTATACGCTCATATTCAAGGCTCTTCATCAGCAAAGGAGATATGGGAGAAATTAAATTCTACGTATGATGATTCCGGTTTGACAAGGCGTTGTGGATTGCTGAGAAAATTAACAACTACGCAGTTAACAAATTGTACAAACATTGGTGAGTACGTTGATACAATTATAGATACTTCTCAAAAGTTAAATCAAATTGGAATGAAGGTTAATGAAGAGTGGGTGGGAAGTTTATTGCTCAGCGGCTTGCCCGATCGTTTTAAACCCATGATTATGGCCATAGAGAGCAGCGGCATGAAAATTACGGGTGATTCTATTAAAACGAAACTGCTTCAGGACTATGATAATTACAGAAAGCATGAATCCGATAAGATCGATAGCGGCGAAACAGTGCTATACGGAAAATATAAAGGAAAAGGTGTTCGAGAAGCGGCTGCAAAGCGTAAGACTATTGTGTGCTACAAATGCAAGAAGGAAGGGCATATTGCTAAGTACTGCAAGGAAAAACAACAATTTGGCGTTGCGAATAACCAACGGACAATGGCACTCACATTCGCTGCACATTTCAATATTGAATCCAATGATTGGTTAGTTGATTCAGGAGCCTCGTCACACATGACTAAACGTCAAGATGAGCTTATTAATTTTCAACGCTTCAACACAAAAGAGTTTGTAACAGTCGCGAATAACACAAAATTGGAAGCAGTTGGAAAAGGTGATGTTTCCGTTCTTGTGCGTGTAGGCGATGTCAGCGAATTGGTAACAATTGAAAATGTTTTGCTAGTGCCAGGAATTTGTGTGAATTTGTTATCAGTAAGCCAAATGACAAAGAAAGGTATTACAGCGAAATTCACACAAAACAGATGCCAAATATTTAAGAATGGTGAAGTTATTGCAGAAGCAAAGGCTGTAGATAATATGTTCATATTGAATGTTCCGAAGAATCATACAAATTTTCAAGTCGCCACCAAAGACCTTTGGCACAGACGAATGGGACATACAATGGATGACAATTTAAAACATTTGTGTCGTCAAGAATCTAGCGGAGTTGAGATCGAAAAAGGTGCTAGTTCGAACAAATGCATCTCATGTATCCAAGGTAAACAAGCTAGATTACCATTTCCAAAATCAACGAGTGTTTCAGCAGATGTGCTAGAACTAGTACACACAGACGTTTGTGGCCCGATGGAACAAAAATCCATGGGCGGTGCACAATATTATGTGTTGTTTTTGGATGATTACTCAAATAAAGTATTCGTATACATGATGAAGCACAAATCCGAAGTTCCCGACATTTTCAAAACATTTAAGGCCATGGTTGAAACCCAAACAGGAAAAAGAATTAAGAAACTTAGATCCGACAATGGATTAGAGTTTTGCAACGCAAAAATTGCAGAAATCTGCAAGAATAGTGGAATAGTTCATCAAACATCAGCACCATATACTCCACAGCAGAATGGGAAGGCTGAACGAATGAACAGGAGTCTCGTTGAAAAGGCACGCTCCATGTTAATGGATGCAAATCTAAAGAAATTTTACTGGGCAGAGGCGATTAATACAGCTGCATTTCTTTTAAATCGAACACCTTGTAAGAAACTAGACAATAAATCACCTGAACATGTATGGAGTGGAGTGCAAGAAAATTTAAAATACTTACGTGTTTTCGGATGTCTAGCAATGGTTTTAATACCAAAAGAGAAGCGTAAAAAATGGGATACAAAGTCAACGAAATGCATTATGTTGGGATATAGTGAAAACACCAAAGGTTACAGGCTGTATGATCCAAGTAAAAGAAAACTATATACAAGCCGTGATGTTACATTTATAGAAGACAAAATGTATTTTCCTTGCACCAAAAAAGACGATCTGAAGGATATCACAGTTGATTCCAAGTTATATGATCGGGATTTAGTGAGGATTTATACAGGTGAAAATTCCAATCATAATAGTTTAAACGATTCTTCACTCGGAATTGACACTGATGATGGTTCAGAAGATGTGACACTAGTGGAAGCGGAAGTCGATACTCTCGAAATAGATACTCCAAATAACTTATCTGAAGTCAATACATCAAGTGATTTTGCTGGTTTTGAGTCAGCTGAAAGCAGCCTTAATGAGGATATAAATGAAAACGACAATGTTGAAGTTTTACGGCGGTCAACAAGAATACGGCATCCACCAGACCTAAGTGACTACGTTACGTTTGCCGTTAACGATGCTATTAATCCCAATGATCCGAAAGACTACGCTGAAGCAACAAGTGGTGATAATAAAACAAACTGGATGGAAGCAATCAACGAGGAGTACAAATCATTGATTGAAAATAAGACTTGGTCTGTTGCTGTTCTACCTGAAGGTAAGAAAACGTTAACTACGAAATGGGTGTTTAAGACTAAGTACGATGAAAAGGGAGATATTTCGAGACACAAGGCTAGATTAGTTGCGAGAGGCTATGCGCAACGTAGTGGAGTGGACTATGGAGAAACTTACTCTCCGGTAATGCGATATAGTTCATTGAGGTACCTTTTGGCATTGGCTTTGGAGTTAAATCTACACATCGATCATTTAGATGCCGTCACCGCTTTCTTACAGGGAGACCTAAATGAAGATATATATTTAAATGCACCGGACGGTATTGAAATTCCACAAGGAAGGGTCTTAAAACTAAACAAACCTATTTACGGTCTAAAACAGTCATCACGAATGTGGAATACAAAGCTGAGTGAAGTGTTACTAAAATTTGGAATGAAAAAGCTAAAAAGTGATCAGTGCATTTATATTATGACTGATAATCCTGATGAGACGTTAATATTAACTGTTTACGTTGACGATATGCTAATATTCTGGAAAAATGACAAGCAGAAGAACTCGTTGGTGGACTATCTTAAAAAATGTTTTAAGATAAAGGAACTGGGGAATGCTAAATCTTTTTTGGGATTACATCTTGAATACAATTACGAGAAAGAGTTATGGATTGATCAGAAACAATATATATTAAAAATTCTTGAACGCTTTGGAATGACTTCTTGTAATCCTGTTAGTACACCGATGGATATTAATGTGAAATTAACCAAAGAACAGTGTCCGTTAAGTCATGAAGAAAAATTGGAGATGTCAAAGTTTCCATATCAAGAACTAATAGGAAGTCTTTTGTTTGCTGCTCAGTTAACGCGACCTGACATATGCTACGCAGTGAATATGCTAAGTCGATTCAACAACAATCCAGGCCAACAACATTGGCAAGCTGCGAAGCGAATTCTACGCTATTTGAAGGGCACTATTGACTTTAAGCTTACTTATAAGAAAAACGCTGAATCCAAAGTTAAGGGCTTCTGTGATGCTGATTTCGCAAACGATCAAGATGAAAGAAAGTCGGTAAGTGGCTATATTTTCTTAAAAAAAAATGCTGCTATATCTTGGGGATCGAAAAGACAAACAACGGTTGCCTTATCTACGTGTGAAGCGGAGTACATGGCAATTGGTACAGCTGTACAGGAAGCGTTATGGATCAGAAGCTTGGAGGAAGAAATTTTTAATGCTACGCAAATTGAACCAAGCGTATTATTTTGCGATAACCATGGAGCGGTACAACTGGCATTAAATGAATCGTATCATCAGCGCACGAAGCACATAGATGTGCGTCACCATTTTATCCGGGATTCCATAGTTAACAACAAAATAAATCTGAAGACTACAAGATCTGATGAAATGATCGCTGATATTTTTACCAAGCCGCTCTCTGGCTCAAAACTACATATGTTTACTAATTTAATGGGAGTTTGCTAATTAATTTAATTTAGTGAGGATGTTGAAATAAAATGAATTTAATTAGATATTATTACTATTGTCTGGCAACTCCTTGATTCCTTATCTGTCACTTTGTAAAAAACCAAAATGGTCGATAATAAATTCTTGTTCTTTTACCATTCAAAAAGGTAGCACGTTTTTTATTAAAGATAGTTTTTCATCATTATCAAGCAATTTTGTTATCACGAAGTTATACACGTTTGTCAGGCAACAATCCGGCGATAGTTGCTGCTCGTTCAGCAAATTTAATTGATAATTATCGAGCTATGTTGGAAGGTTTAGCTCGTTTTAGACGGCGCAATAAATTTGTTTAATCGAGAATTTCACGGACCGAGTTATTAACGTGTCCTAATAGACGATTTTTTCGAGCGCAATTTTTCGTTTCATCCTTAACCGTGGGAACTCCAGGGTCCCTATGGAGATCTTCATTTCTAGTGTACCACGGTGCACTGACGAATGATCCTAACAATTTGTGCGACATTGACGAAGCGGTCGACCGCGACTTCTAGTTCGTAAGGCGTCTTATTCAGTATTGTCCTGGACATCTTTTTTGAAGCCTTCCCAGTCAGTTTTTGCGTTTGTTAGCCTCGGCGGGTTTTCATTCTTTATAATCACCTCAGTCGTTGTTAAAATTACCGGAGAATGATCAGAAGAAAGATCAAAACTTTGTTCAACTGCGAGTGGGATCTTTACAATACACATAAAAACACAAGAACCTAAAACAAGTTAAGAGAAGCAAAACCAACAGCTTATGGGAACAACGAGTAAGAGGGACCCCTGATTACCCCCATTTCGTGTTAGGAACGTGTGATATTGTAAATCCACTATTGACTTCTGAAATTCACGCTAGGTTTTGTATTCCAAGTAGGAGATTTTACCAAGTTTTACCTTGCTAAGATGGTTTATTTCAAACTTCTTTCTGTTGAAATTGCACAGCGTAGAAGGCGTATAGAAGGGAAACAAGCGGCCGGATTGCTACTTACAATAAATGCCCACTTACTAGTATAACTGAGTTAAACAGAAATTATTCAGAACAGAATGTCATTTTCCATCGGGACCACCAGAAATCTTTTTCAGATCTCAGATTTTACGCGGCTCATGGAACAGCCAACAAAATTGATCTGCTTTTGTATTTGCAAATTCAACTTGCATTTGTTTTTGGCAAAAATCACAAATGGATATCACTGAAAAATGTTTCCCCTGTTTCAGATATAGATTGAGTATTTTTGGTCATTCGTAGTCTTCAGATGACGATTCGGATCACTTTTTGCAGATCTCGATATTTTTTTCAGATTTACACTACCAATATACTTTGCACAGTTGTTTTACGTCATTTAAAGAAGTTTGCTTTGAAAACAAAATGTGCACAATTGCGTGAAAACCAAATGGAAAACATGAAAAGTGCTTTAGATCAAAAAAAAAAAAAGATTGCGTTTCTGTCCCAATGGAAAACGAAATAAGATTAAGCTTAAAACTACTAGTTCGCCTGTCGGAATATGTGTCTCCTTACTCAATTGTTTCATCACTGTCAAAAAAAAGGTTAAGGGGCTGTTGCCAATGGCACAGGAATAACTGTGCCATTCTAAAAAGACGAAGAAACGTCAATTGGGATAGGTAACCTAAAAGTGAATACATTTTTTTAAGCTGCCTTCGCATGACTAAGCGAAGATTAAAATTAACAAGTAATAGGACGAAAGCAAACCAAATCGAAGGATTCAAATCCAAAGAAAAGTCAACTGAGAGTATTTGTCGTACAGTCCTCAGAAGCAGACCATTCATAAATAAATTCAACGGAGCCCATTTTTACGTGTATATATATATATAGTTGGCGCAACAGGTCCGTAAGGACCCAAGGCCTAGCTTCTCACAACCATTCGTTTTGTGTGAGTTTCATTTTTGGAACGAATGGAAGGGATCTACAATTTTATGCCGATTCCAAACGGCTAATTGAGAAGCTCTTTCAAGACAGTTATACTCTCGGATGTTTGTCAGACGTTCGCGAGAGGTGGCGCAGTTGAAAAAACCCTAAGTTGGAATTTGGGTTTCTGCGGGATTCGAACCTGGGACCCCTCGCTTAGTAGTCCAACACACTAACCACTAAGCCACTGCGCCTACATTTTTACGTGTAGCAAAGCGAAATTTCCTAGGCCATTGCTATAAATAATAATCGGCATTCAGAATTTTCACATAATTCGTGTAACGTAAACAAGATGGCGTACGGAAATAGGTATGCTGTCCCTTATCAGCAGTCGAACATCATCGGACTTGATAGATTTCTGGTACTTTTAAAGCTAATAGACGCCTAAAATAAAATGGATGTTCTACCTATGATTATAGATTTGTAAAACGTAAATCAACAGAAAATCCGGCGACCAACATGTCTGCAATTACTTGAAAATATTTATATTTGTGATTTGAAGCATGTAAAATGAGAGCGGTAATTAGTTTCAGTAAATTAAACCAAAAATTCATCAATCAGTTATAGGAAATAAATAAATAATTGTCCGTTTATCACTTCCGGAAGCCATATTGTTCGCTATAACAAATATCAACATGCGGAGCCCTCCTATAATTCCTACCACGTAAACAAGATGGCCGACCAAAATAGGTGTCACGTTTTTTTTCGTGTGTTAGGTAATGCTGTCCCTTTCAGTCAGACGGCTATTTAATTTTCCGTGTTAGGAACGTGTGATATTGTAAATCCACTATTGACTTCTGAAATTCACGCTAGGTTTTGTATTCCAAGTAGGAGATTTTACCAAGTTTTACCTTGCTAAGATCCAAATAAAACAGTCTTAGTGGCGACACAGTCGTGCAAGAAAATATTCGTACCTACCAAGAAATTTTGTAAAGGGTTTAGTTTCTTCTCGGCCGCCAACATAAACATTGCATTAACTGTGTAATTCATTCTTCTTACAGCATTGACAACATAATGGACCTCCGAAATATGATATTCGAAGAGCGATCAGCATTACTTACCGACCGCAGCGAATTGAAAACGATCAAGGAAGCCCTTACTTCGGAAAGCGACGAGTCCACTAAGAGTAACTGCGCTTAGAAGTGATGCCAAAGCAAACAAATTAACTGTGATATTTTCCTTTTTTTATTTCTTACCAAGTTACGTTTATTTTCTATGCTCTTTTATATCTATGATTGTATGTTTAAATTTTACAAACAAATATACATATAGCTCGTTTAGCCTAATCTTGTCGCACAAAATATGGTAAAACATCAAGCGGTGCTGGGTAATCCATTAGCCAGATGGGTCCTTGATATATCACTCCCGTGTTGCCATCTTCCCATGAACCCTTCGGTAGGTAAACATCTCGTTGTCTAGCTTGATCTGCTACAACTGGAGCAGCGATTATTTTATCGCCAAGAAGGAATTCTGTAAAAGGGAGGGTATCAAATATTTTAAGTCAACTTATAAGGCGTCGTCAGGTTGTGACTTCAAAAGGAGTTCGTAGATTTAGTTCATCAAAAGGGTCGGCAGTTCTGTAAAGTTCATGAACACAACCAGACCTGAAAATCCGCTCCCGAACATAATAAACGCTGTGCAAAATTTATGAACCACTTACCTCAACCTTTGTCAAGTTTTCGTGTGCTTTTGGACGGTTGCTAGGTAACTATGTTAGGTTAGGTTAGGTTGAGTATGGGGTTGTGAGATCGTCACAAAAGAACAGGCAGCATGGCGGGCCCATCGCTATACCCAGGGAACCATTACGGTTAAACACCTAAACCAAATCGCCCAAACAATCAATTTTCATACAAGGAAAGCTAACTAAAAATGGGCACATTTTATAATCTAGTTATTTTAAGTCGACTAGATTAGCCTGGACTAGATGTAGCCAAAACGGAAGAAACTATGTTGGTCGTTAACGTCACTTTTCCTACGTCAACCAGATATACATACTGTCAACCTAGTACTCAGTAGGACAACTCTTGACTAGATTCGTCGGCTTTCCACAAAGCTCTATTGAAAAAACAAAAAAACAAAATCTTATGTGACCGATTTAGGCCAATCGAAACTGCAACACATCAAGTCAGTCAGCTGTCAGACTTATTTAACTAGATTCTTGAACGTCCCCAATGCGAATTTGATTATCAACACGGATAAAAGGGATATGGTCTACGAAAGTGATAGCTGGTTGCAGGTTAGATGCCAACTCACAAAACTCGATTTATAGCTAAAAATGTTCCCTTACGCCTAGATCAATCTCCACTCACCATCGAAGATTCCCTGGGCCACCTCATCTTCAGGATCAACCCACCACAGTGGCGGATTAACTGGTTCTCCAGTCTGAACTGCCAGCTTGAAGCGTTCCATGATCAGCGGCGTATACAAACTGTGCAGGCTTGTGAATTTCTGACTAATTTCAATAGTCTCTGCATCGAATGTCCACGGAACGAAGGAGAACTGCAAACTTGGCATAAACACATTTGCCTGCAGCCAGCGGATGAAAAGCTCCTTTGTTGGCGGTTGATTGTTATATCCATTGCCGCCAATCATGTCTGGCAGCACAAACGGATATCCGTTCATATTCATTTGCAGCAGGGTTGTTATCAAAGTCACAAGACCGTTGTTCCAATACCATTCGGAGTCTTTGTCAATCATTCGCACGAAAATCGGCAAGTTTTGTGTACCCTGTCCAGTTCGTACCTCAATCATTGGGCCCAACTGCGAGACTGCCTTTACATAGTCTCGAGTAATGGTACTTGGATGGAAGTAAGCTGATCCCTGTAAGACCGGATCGGACGGCACCCAACTACTCTCACCGGCATCGAACTTGAAGCTGTCAATGCCGTCTTCAGTTTGCAACCGTCTCAATCGCTTCACAAACCATTCGACTGCGGCTGGCTTGCTGAAGTCTACGTACGCAGCCTCGTTGGCTCTGCTATTCCACCATTTGGTGTCCGGATTGTTGTTGTGATCCAGCACGAGAAAGCCATTCGCTTTGGCCTCCGCATAGGTGGCGGTGCAGTCCTTGTTGATGAACGGGTGTATCCACAAAGTTACACGAAAACCCTGTGCCTTCAGATCGTCGGTGAGCTTTTTTATGTTTGGGAATTTGCTCTTTCGGAATGTCAGCGCACCGTAGCAGTCTTCCCAGTCGTCATCGATCTCCAGTTGACTGTTATTGAATTTGTTCGTGATAATGGCGTTTCCGAAGTCCCTTACGATCTGATCGTTGATATCGGTCTTGTAGATGGCCCAAGTCGACCAAATCGGATGCTCGACCATTCGCTGATCGGGATGGTCGGTAGGCTTGCCCAGGATATTTGCAACGGCGTACATATGAGCCTCTTTGGCGTTTCTACCGATTCCAATTTGATAGCGGAAGATTGCATTTGGTAGGTCTCGGCTATATGGCAGCTCCATCTGAGCGCTAAAACAAAGTTGGTTCTCATGGCCTACTGAATTCTGATCGATAAATAAGGGCGTTTCATCCTCAACGTAGAAAAAAGCTCCTCGAGAGTTCAGCCAATACCGTTCGGCAACACCAGCGCCCTGGTCCTCCTTCGTGAGGTAGGAATACTTGGTGAAGCTCAAGCGTTCCACTGGCCAATATTGGTGGCGATCCTGCGGGCCACCATACCAGTGCATTTGACCGATTCCTAAATCGACACAGTCCATAGGTTGAGCAGTGCGCGACACAAAGTTTCGGGACACTCGGAGGTGTGTCACCTGATTGGACTTTGATATCAGCTCAAAGAGTATGGACGAGTCTTTCGATAGCAGGATATAGCTTCCGTTAGAGTTAGGAACAAAGTTGCTGTTCGTATAGAAGTTGTCCAAAGTTACAGTCTGCAGCGTTTCACTACCTAAATGGGGGAGAGAGCGTTGAGTGATTGATGTCTTGGGTAATGTTTTGGACTTGACTTTGCTTACCCTTCATGATGGAATACTTTAACTTTTCCGAACGCTCCAGTCTGATGTAGACATCCGAATTGGGAAACTTGAAACGTTGCTCGAAAGTCCCGCACGACAAGGAGGGTGACAGCAGAATCGCGCACACAAGTAATGACAGCCATGGTGCTGTCCTTTCACACATTTTGACTGAATGGCCGTTGGCTACTGAAAATCTAGTACCCTGGTAAGCTACATTTATAATCTCCTGACGGTACCGGCACGGATGAGTGTCCCCTGCGACGAATAACGACTAATCGATCACAAGAACTTGAATTTATACCACTTCAATGTGAAGCGTTCATTGATAGCTAGCTTTTTGAGGTGATCTGATAACGACGAAGGTCGTATTTACTTCTCAACTGAATTGAGAGTTTGGCTGGTAGTGGAAAAATAAATTTATTTTAAAGCTAACAACGCCCTCAGGAGTTTCCCCCTGTAGCAAAAATATTGTAGGTTGGCATTACTGCCAAGAGGCAAGAAGAGGCGCATCACGCCTGCTCACTGGTCCTGAGCCCTACTTCGGGTTGCCTTTGAGTTACGTACACTCAAAATTTAGGAAATGGGAAGATGATCACCTTGCCGAACACTGGACGGAATCCAAAGGACAGAGGCAGGCAAAAAGATTAATAATCCCAGCTCGAAGTAAAACAAAAACGTTACTTGAGCTAAGCAAAGAAGATCTAAGGATCCTAGCAGGTTATCTGGTCATTGGCCACTAAGATACAATCTCCAAAAATGGGACTTTCCGACGATGACTCCTGTCGACTCTGCGGAGGCGAGGAGGAGACAACGGAACATGTACTCTGCGTATGCCCTGCTGTGGCAAAGGGCAGAGCTACCCACATGCAAGGGGCGTTTTTAAGTCCTGCAGATATAGGAAACATGGAACCAAGAAGGGTACTGAGGTTTATAAAGAGCCTTAACAGCTCCCTGGGTTAAACAAAAGACGTGTGTTTGGACAAACTTCAGCAGACATTTAAAAAGATTATACATGAATATAGAAATGTCCGGTAAATATTTGTGATTCTTATTGAGCAGAACACGATGAATTAATTTTGATCATGGCATTTCAAGGTAAATATTCGTGAAATCCATGTATTTCAATAGTGATCGATTGTGCCCGCTTATCTTGTGTAAACTGGTGTCGTAGAGGGATTCACTCCGATCAAAGTGACTGTTTCAGATATCTTCGAGTGGGTACAAACTGTTATAGTAAGTGTTTGCAGTAATCACATTACGCCTTCTGAAGTGGAAAGCACTTCAGAGGCAGGCATTGGTTTAAATGAAATTATTTGTAAACAACACAGTTGTGTTCGAAGTTAAACTGTTGAATCAATTAGGATTGAAGCGGATTCTTCTAAGAGGGAAGTAAATAAAATAATTTCATTGAAGGTTAACAATGTATTTACTGAACCGTGCAAAGTACTACTTGTTGCTTTCCTTAATTCGTTTCAATGTCCTCCGGGTATGTCCTCCAAAAAAGCCGACCTTCAAACTTAAACGGTTCCGAAGGTAATCATCAAAGGCCCTTATCCACCGGCGCTGCATTTCAAGTTCCGCTGTTGCTCACAAAATAAATAGGTACTAGGTACACCAATTGTAATGAGATGAACGCAACCGTGTTGTACTGGACGCGCTCATTACAAAATGCGCTGGTGAACTATCCCTTTTACACGAGGAAGGAGATAAAAATCTGCTGCGCGTTAAAACAAGTTTGAATTATAAAAACTCTTGTGAAATCAAATATTAACATTAATAAATAGACTATAAAATTAAACTGTGCAGATTCATAAAATCAAACAATATCCTTGAAAGTAATACACTAATGACATTTAAAAAAAAATAGTTGGCGCAACTAGTTCGTTAGGACCCTAGGCCTAGCTTCTTCCAACCATTAATTTTGTGTGAGTTTTTCAATTTTGCAACAAATGGAAGGTATCTACAATTTTATGGCGAGTCCAAATGGCTAATTGAGAAGCTCTTTCATGACAGTTAAACTCTCGAATGTTTGTCAGACGTTGGCGAGAGGTGGCGCAGTGGACCAAAAAACCTGCGATTAATAGAAGTAAAAACCTACTGTCTGACATCACGTAAGTTGGCATCGGGTTTTTTGTTTAAAAATGCTTTTAAATTGTATACGAATTACAATAGATTCGTTCGTGTACTTTCAGCATAGAAAACTGAAAAATGTCAAATCTCAAAGATCGAGAGAGAAACCCCTCAATTGCAAGAGAAGTACCTGACCGATTTTCTTACAAATAGCTTAAGAAATGTCATTTTGACATTTGACAAGGTTCCCTTCAAATGCAGCAATAACAGAAGAAGTTGGAATTGCATTTTTTATAAGCTAAATACCATTAAACTTACCATTTTGAATGCGCTGATATGTCGTAGGAGAACATTCAATTAAAACTTCTTCCTCCGACATCGTTGAAGACGAAAAAAATACCTGTCAAACTTTTGAGCAGTCACTTAGTCGTCAGTTTTCATTTTTAATATACGTACGTACATCAAAATTCGGCGAGTAAAAAAGGAGGGACAAATAAAAATAGGGGAATGGATTTCTCTATAATTTTTTCCAATTTTCTCAGTACGTGCTCGCATTCGCACGGTTTCTTAGCAATTTTTTAATAAATTTACGTTTGCAAAAAAAGTACCCGAACGAACTTACATAATAACTTCAGTTTCTGCGAATTGTCAGCGGAAATAATGGAGACGTTCAAGTATCTAGTTTAGTAAGTCTGACAACTGGCTAACCTTATGAATGAGTCTTAGGCTGGATTAGCCTACATCGATCACATGAACAGTTTTTTCAGTTGACGTCTATGGCGTGGTAGCCGACGAATTTGTTAAAGACCGAGTACAGTTCGTATACCTATGTGCGGACGTAAGAAAAGTGACATTACCGACCATTTGAGTTCTTACATTCTGGACAGATCAGTCATAATTTGGTTTCAAAAAAGCAGATGTCAGTGGTCAAAATCGTAAAAATAAGCATCGAATTTATGAACAACCATCGGCGACTTCATTCAACCTGACATCCCTGGGTAGTGTTACCTTCGTGGCAGAAAGAAAGAGAAGAAAGTGGTGTGACGTTTTCTCACATTTATGCTTTATTTTCGCGTGAATTAAAATGTTACTAAAATAAATACTTTGCGCAAACATTTTTGTTTAAAAAAAATCGTTAAATAGTCGAAGATTGTTTTCCTGGAATCATTTTCATGTATCTGTCAAACATTTTTGATTCTGTTTTATTAATTTTAAAGTAACGTATGGCGTTTTCGATTAAAGAAGATTCTATCACAGGAGCAGTTCTTAAAGTGCACTTTCTATGTTTTCTATGTTTCATTGAAGAAAAATGGGCACTTCCAGGTCAATTCTTAACACGTCCGAATTGTCTGGGATATTTTAAAAGAATTGTCCTTGAACTCACTAACACATAAATAGGTAAATGTCAGATTGAAATGTTTATTGTTGTTGATGCTTCACATCATGAAATTGAAATGGCACTTGTTTAATTTTAAATGAAGTAAATAATGAATTTCTAATATCCCTGTACCAACTAGATAACTTTTCTAAAACTAAACTTGTCATTACTTAAATTCTTAATTCTATGAATATTCTATGTATAGTATTTTTTTGTGGAATCCAAGCTTGTATCTTTGTCATATAAAAGAACAAATAAACATAGAATCGCTCTCTTTTTGATATGAAAACTCTTGTCGAACAGTTGTCATTTTGTTGAAAATTCAAGTTCAAAAAAACATTTGAACAGTTGTGTTGTTGGAAACAAATTTTGCGCTAAGTGATCCGAAAATATGCGAATTATGTGTGCGAATGTAAACTGGAATTGAAACAGATTCATTTGGCTTAGTAAAACATTCACCATTTTTTAAAGAAAAGAATGGGGTCTCTCTTCAAAGGAAAAGATCCAAAATTAAATTTAACATTTCCAGGTACGGAAACAGAATGGGGTCTCTCTTCAAAGAAAAAGATCCAACATTAAATTTAACATTTCCAGGTACGGAAACAGGCCAAATGTCGCTTTGACATTTCTGTCAAATGCTGAATATTTGATTTGTTTTACCGTATACCAACTAAGAGATGTTCTGGTTTTCTCCATTTTTACTTGAAATGGTTTTATATCATCAAGTTCAGCATCCTCAACACAAACAATTCAAACACTAAACCATGGCCACCGCCAAATCGATTTACCTTTTCAATTTATCCCTCAAATTATCCCCTGATAAGGTTCGTAAAATATCCTTTTTCTGAAGTGCAGTGGTGTTATCGCTTTCTAATCAAAGTCAATCGAATCAGAGAATCGGGGCCCGAAAAGGCGTCACAATTTACTTCTAAAGATTGCAAAAGCTTACCCTTAGTCGGTTATAAAATCGCAAGCACCAAATCTAATGATTGGAGAAATGAAATTCATTTACTTCGATTGATGTGATACCCAACTCGTATATCTACCAACGTATTCATCACTTTGTGGTCCCGAACTAGATCATTACATTTTCCCAGAAGCCGTTCAATTTAGCTAAAAGCCCTCGTCCGTTCGTTATATTTATTTTAACATTTTAAAATTGCCTCTTTTTATTTCTTTTTTGTCAAATTGACAATATCTGCCTATATAATCAAAAGTTTAATTAAACTTTGAAACCAACACAAATGACAAATAAAAAATAGGAACCCAGAATAGTGGATAGTCTTTCAAAAACATTTTAGAACAAACAGGCGAAAATTGCGCATTTAGGCACACAATCGTGGCTTGATGATTGTCAATAGCTGGTACGTTCCCCTGGTTATACGGATGCGTGGTCAGCGGTTAATGAGATTTCGCAATCGGGCCAAACGGAATCAGAGCAATACCACTGCACAAAACCAAATGCACCGTTCAACAAGGAGTAACCCCGTACTCCCGTTTTTGATTCATTTGCTCCTGCTGTTGTTGTTGAACGAAACCTCATTTGTCTGTGTCTGTGAGGACCTGTGCCGTGTGCAGGCAACGAACTGAAGGAAGATAAACCGTTTTAATTATAGGAATGTGATTGACGGCCTTTCGGTTTCCAGTACACCGCTCCTCTCTGTGAATGAGGTTTGCTCGTCTTTATTGTTTTTATGGGTGCGAGAAGGATATGTGCCATTAGATATCCAAGCATTAGGATAGCAGCCAACCACGAAAGTCCATAAAACCCCCAGTGGAAAGGTGATTATTTCGTTTCTCGTTTGGCTATGGTTTTGGTTCGGATCGTTTATTCGCAATAGGAATTAATGGAAGTGTAAAGGATGTGTGCTGTACAAAAAAGGAACACATTGATGTGCTTTTAGTCAGGTGTATATTGTGTAGGTGTGTATGTTTAGTGCCGTTCGTTGTTATTGTGTAGGCCAATTTCCGATTGATAACTGTCAGAATAGCTAAATCTTACATTAGGTGTAAATGAGCCGATTTGTCCGTCGGCAGAATGAAGAGATGCGGTATGGTCTCTGTCAACGTGTACATAATTTAAGCTGTTTGAAGAGCTCTTTCTGCAGTAATATAGAGAATACTGTGGTGCTCTGATCAGCACTGCAGATCTTGTGTGGCGACACAGTATTCATGACAGCCATAGTGACCGACATTTCATTCACGTGCTCATTACTGCCCTTTACGACTAAGCGAACCATCAAACTATAAATCAGAGTTAATAATGAGACCCCCAACTCGCAATCCTCTTGACGCTGGCCCCCCCAGTTTTTTTTTTTCGGTTTCGGTGGATTTTGGTTTGCTCAACAAAATTATAATCGAGCCGACTTTCGATTTCAAATTGCGTAGGGCTATGCACGGAACATCCAAAGAACTTAAAAATTAAACAATTGAAATAAGTTTTGTGGTATTGGAAGTGACACCACCCTTTTTGTATCCAGTTCAAAGTGCGGTTCCCCATACAAAGTTCTATTCCCAATGTCACCCCCTTAAATTTCTATTTTCACGACATAAAGTAGCATGCGTCCTTCTTTGGGCCAATACGAGTCCACCAAGCCCAAAATCGTAAAAATCGAATAATACATTCTCGAGTTATGAGTGCACACACGGACGGCAGTCTCTTTTATATTTATATAGTTGTACTCACCCGGTTTTGCCCGTGCCTTTCGTTTGGATATATCGGGTCTAAAACTATCTTATCTCTTAAACTGGAACCAACAATACCCATCCCCAAAATTGCATTGAAATCGGTTGAGTTGTTTCGGAGATCGACAACAGCGCCACCTATCGGATAGACCGTCAGCTCCCGCGCACCTACCCACTTCCCCCGTAAATTTTGAAAATAAAATTCTCTCTTAGATTTCGATATCGCAATACTCTATCCCGTAGTTTTCTATTAGTGAAAGAATTTTATAGTAGTTCCGGAGATTACCTTTTACAAACAAACATTACCAATGGTGTGATTTGATGTGATGTGATAAGTTTAAATTCAGAAACGTCAAACACTTGCGCAGTAGTAAAATGTCCAAAAGTTTTTGAAATAATAAATAAAAAGGCACTTCATATGCGGGCACGACACAGAACGGTCGTCTTTCTTTTGTTAGTATTTCAAAGAATATTACAAATACGGCGTTTGAGTTTTAGAACGCATTGTGTATTGCTTACATCAAACATTTTAATGTCAAGATGGAAGTTGTGCTAATTAATGTTTTCGTTTTTCAGCGCTGCGGAGGTAAATCGCTGAATTACTCCCTGTAAAAAAAAATGATATGTTTGTGAGAAAAATGAAAATAAAGAATTCAAGCAAAATTTATAACTTGTCTGTGTCAATTGATAAAAAATTTTATATACTAACTTTTCTTTCTCTTCCGGCATTTTTCTTACTTTTATGCCTGCGAATCAACAACGTATCAATATTTCTGTGATGCTTTTTTTCGTTTGCGCATCAGTTTGATCAAATTTGCAATAGTGAGCACTTTCAACGTCAAGTGATGCCAATTGTTGCATTAATGAACATTTTGCAAAGCAACATGAGCATCATGAGCGAGCGAAAATCTGCAAACTATAGATTCTCCCTATAGAGAGTAGGCTTACAGAAAAAACGAATAACGCCAAGTCGGATATTTTGTCAACTATATTTCATATATGTGTGCGTGAGCTCCAAAACAAATTTAAGAATGCAGTTAAATAGTAAACTTTTAAAAATTCGAATTTTACTTTTTTATGTACTTAATATAAAATTTTTATTCATTAGGCGTTTTTCTTTTTTAGTTCAGAGCTGAGCACTTAACTGAGTTCGAGCATCCTAATGTTTTTGTGTTTTTCCTGTTTTTTTTTTCTGTGAAATGTGACTGGAAGTGTGCTTGTACATGTGTAATCAGCTTTTTCCTCAGGCTGCTCACTCAATTTATTCCGAGCTCATAGAGCGCGCTCTGATCCTGCTCTGAACGAAAAAAGAAACACAAAATTGACCTCTGATGTGTCTGAGCTAAAAAAGAAACACAAACTTTTTTATAACAGTTCAGGTGCTGCTCTGAACTAAAAAAAAAAAACGGCTATTGAGCAGATATACAAATATGAAAAGCCCATTCTCCTTTTTACAGAACAAAGCCATGTCAACCTGCAGTTCTTAGATGGTAAACAAAAAATTGGCAACAAAATTAAATCATACAAAAAATACAAATGTTTGATCCAGGGATTGCCCCACGGAGCGCAGGAATAAAGCACTCAAAAAAGGGTGTTTTTTGTACTTTATGCAATATTAAATTCGAAAAACAAAAGTATGCTTTAATAACTAGCTGCGTCTATTTATTGGCTATTGAAACCGTTTACTCCGATCGATTGTCTCTTAAGCCCTGCAAGACCAATTGGGTCGCAGAAACGTCTACCCTCAGCCACCCAACCATAAATATAATGCTTTTGTGGTAGAGCGATTTTTAATTCATAAATGATGTCAAATTGATTTGTTCGCAATTCGCTCTCATGTGAATAGCTAGTCCTCTACTGATATCTGAATTCAAAATGCTCATAGAGAATGCCATCAAAAAACGTGTCCCAGTTTCTAAATATGGAACGTGTTCCAGTTGTACAACAGTTGACAGCTTAGTTGTGAATGAAACTTTTTGAGAAAAGCTTCAAATTTTGTTTGCCGTGCGACGCAGTTAGGTAACAGCAAAGTAAGTCCATCAAGTTGTTTGACATCTTCTGCAAATGTCAACTATTTGACGTAAAGCGTTACTGTGTCATTTGTTCACACCAAATGTTAGAAACCTTTAATTAAACTCACTTTAAGTTGCTGCACCTCATTTCGTTCCACCTCCACAACACTAATTCAAGCACATTGCGTTCCAAGCAATAAATCCTCGATTGAGCCCCACAACCAACTACACAACTAGATCAAGAAGAAGAATTTCAATATCTGCCATTCAAGTTTGCACACAATTCCTCCCAATTACCGGCAATAAATATTGACCTCTTCCTCATATAAGCCTTTCTGTTTGTCGACTGTGTCTGTGCGAAAGGTGAAGAAGTTCAAATTCAAACAGTCTGTTCAACAATCCAAAGGTATAGGTATACAACACCGGAATGGGCGATGTTCAACCCCTGCAATCGCAACCAACCCGCATAACTTTAGAGTTGACTTTTCGAACTCCATCTACAATTAAGATAAGCGGGACCAAGGTGACACCATTTAGTACCAGGAAATGGGGTATATTTCCGGTGTCAGAACCCTTCTTTAAAGCCCTGCACACAAAAGTAACAACCGTTCACATGAGTGCGACGACAACAGCAACCTCAAGTCACACTCGATATTATGTGCCGGTTTTTGTTCAGAGTTCAGCTGCTGTTGGGAGAACTTACGAATGACAATATATCATTTAACTGACAAGCAATATGGCGGTAATTAATTCGAAACACTGAACAGTGAACATTCCCGCTAGCTGTACTGTCGCTTGCAATTGCAATTGTGTGCTGCTGGCGTTCGTTTGTCCCTTCGGTCGAATATGGGAATATTTTTGCTCGCCAGCTGTGGCCCCCACTCCGCCCTGTCCAGAGTAAACAAAACCGCATCCGGTCCTGTGACAGGGGAGTAACTCGAACCAAATAAAACGCCATTTCATAATCAAATCAGTAAAGTGTATTCCACTTCACACTAAGCGGTCGGCAAATACCGACCAACACACAGGCACCAGTGAGGACGACCGATAGAGGGTTCTAATTCTATACAGCGCCAAAGGATCTATGACTCCGTCGTATATACGAAACCGAACGTAGCAGAGTAGCCGCTGGGACACAGAAGCATTCATTGTGCGGTGCGGTGTGTGTAGTGGGAATTGTGGAAATGGTCAGGGGGAAGGTTATTACTCTTTGTATCCTCGTCGTGAGGGAAATTAAATGCATAAGGATCATTTTTACTTAGCAAATATACGTGCGGATGCTGCTCTATCTCTCTACATTATATTGTAGATATTTGTATCTTTTTTATTTTCTTCTTTGGGGTTGAGTGGAAACTGGAAACACACCGAAGGATAGAACTTTTAGTGATTTCAATTCTCTGTGCATACAGATGAGAGCCAAATGCTTTGCCACACAATAATCCCTGCAACACATTCATCAGTCGGAAATGGCCTTTGAGTTGAATAAATAATTGGGTCGAGTGGGTGGTCTATATACAATGGACAGTGGACCAGCCCTCTGATGCCCAGGATGCAGTAGGGGTGTTTTTTTTTCCGAATATTAGCTGGAAAATAATTCTAAACACAAAGAGAGTCAGTGGCCTCTGAGGAGACGAGAAAAAAAAGTACAAGTTTGTCAGGATAATGCTGCTGGACGGTCGTTGGAGCTGTATTGAGACATTGAGAGCAGTTAATTTGTTTTTGTGTATTATTTTGCGGCGAGAGCATGTGCTTATATCACTGGCACAGGCACTGCCCCTGGGGGGTGGGCGGCGTGTATCTTCACTTGAAATACTAATCCGCTTATGTGGACGTCCATTGCTGGAGACCAGTTGTTTGTTTATGTATTTTGATAGAGTTTCCTAGGTCTCAAGCAATGACCGGCCACTGCAGACGAAAGGACGTTGTATAATTTAAATTTTATTCCAACATCGTAAATATGAGAGGAGGTCTTGCTATTTGGACTTTATTAAACAGGCCTGTTGTTGAGCTTCATAATACCATCTTGAATATATGTTTTGTTATACTTCAGTGAATGCCAGTAGGGACAAGAAGACTCTATGTGGATATGCAATTCGGTTCGCTTGTGAAAGGATTTTCTGTTTATGGCATCAGCTGCACACTGCACAGTGCGGTAAATGTAACTAAACCTCAATTTAGTGGCATCTTTCAAATGGACTAGGCTCTTTAAGTTTACTAGCTAAAGCAAAACTATAATGCTCCGTCAGTTTTAGAAGACCCCCCATAAAATGAAGACGTACGGCAGGTGAATTTAATAGACTGTGTTGAGGATTCTCGTTGCAGGGGCTGGCAATGCCATAAAGTAACGAGTGGATGGATCATCGGTCTGACAGCCAAACAGGAAGTTAACCCCACCATCTTCTGTGCCTTTTTTCATCTTTGATTTGAGCTATCAAACACTACGTTGCATAAATGCACAAAAAACTTATTGAATTGTTAAGCTAAGTGTCCTGCTCGCGCTAAATTTAAGCGTCCCTAGTCTCCACTCCGTTTCTCCACAGGCAAAGATAAATGTTCGCTAAATTTTGAAATATGATAGATGGGACAAAAACCATATGTTCATGACAGATGTCGGTAAACGTCTTTTTAATTATACACGTAAAAAGAAATGAAAAGGCGCATTTTGTCTTCAACATAACCCTACCCTAAAGATTTACGTTGCACAGCACTTCTTCTTTGGCTAGTCTAAACAAAGGGTACTATGAGTAGGTACAACTTTTACGGCAGCTTTCACATTTTGAAAAAAAGGTGACTTGGAAAAAACTGTACGGATACTCGGTTTTCTGCCGTGTCGGGGTAACCTTCCGACTATAGGAATAAATCTAGGTTAAATAAATATATGGGTGGAAGCTTGGAAATTGAGTCTCTTTAAACCGTTCCTAAGCCAAGATCGCCAAGTTCCGACTACATAAGAATATGCACCTGGAACGTCACGGCGGACGTATATTCCACTCAAAAACTGCGGCCCGCCACCACGCGCTTCAAGGCATAATATAATAACAGCAACAGGGACTTATAGCCTCAACCCTAGATAAAGATTATTGCCTACTTATAATCGACCTGCAAGCTACTTTCCAAAACAACAGCCTACAGAAGAGGGTAAATGCACTTTCAAGTCGAGATTTTTTATGAACTCCTCAACAAAGTGTATAAGGCCGAGCCTGTCTAAAGTAGGATGTTGTGGGAAAACAAAACATCTTCAATAAGGCAACAAGATAACGCCTTCCGACTAATCGATTGCATAGAATCTTGTACTAAGGCGACTGACAGTACAAGGCTTTTAAGGCTGAGGATCTACACCTAGATCTCATAAAACTAATGCTTGCAAATCTGTTTCCTTGTTGCAGGAAAGCCTTTAAAACCCAACCCAAGGTTGACCTATAGCTCAGATGCATGGATGTGAGCAAAGCGGATGAAAATGGGCGTTTTGAACGGAAAATTCTTCGAGTGACATCCGAATCTGTTTGGGTTTATGAGCTTTGGAAAGGTGAATTTAAAAGTGTCTTGAAAATGGTTGGTTTTAACATCTAAATTTTGATATTTGAGGAAAATTAACTGCTTGGAAACAAGCACGGCAAGGGCTCTGTAAGTGGCTCCTAAATCAGCCTATTTCTGTCATTGATCAACCTTACAGACGAATTATAGCTTCCAATAGCATAGGCGATAGGGTCATTGCGACCTAAAGCCTTTGCTTCATTCTTATCCCGTGAAAACATGATAACAATAGTTTACCTATATTTCTGGTATAGGGTGGCCTTAACTGCAGCTTTAGCAAGTTTGATTAGAAACCCGATGTTTTGTCGGTCCTTCTCAGTGGTAAAGCTCTTGGCTCTAGACTCCTTTCTATATTCTTGCTGTTGAGGTAGAATGTATAGTGAATCAAAACCTCCTAGTAACTACAAGCTTGCCAAGACCTCCACATCTGTATCGTGGCTCCACCTAAACTGACAGCAGTTTAAACAAGGTTTTGTAGTAGTGGCCCATTTTTCTTTATTACCTGCATACGGCGAGCTCAAGGAACGCAACTTCAGAGACCTGAATATCCAAGCAATTGTTTTTGATTATAAACTTGATATGTCGCATTTTGCAAGCAATCTAGAAGGAAGTCGATGTTTTTTTTTTTTTTATTGGAGTTTCATGTTTCATTGTTCTTTCTTAAAGTTGTTAAGCTAGTTAAAAATATTTTAAACATACTGATCCGACGGAATCATAATCATGCGAGCCGTCTAGCAGCGTTGCCGATTGCTTTCTTTTTGAGCCTGTCGAGACTTGAGGCCCCAATTTTTTTTAAAAATTATCGACATTGCAGTTTAATTTCGGTTGAAGCAAGATTTTATTCTTTGTTGAACGAAAAAGGTGTTTGTAATGAATGAATACATTTGTTTGCTTTTGTTTTTGTTATAAATAAATGTTTTTGCTGCTGTTTTTTTTTTCTGACACCTCTTTAGTAGATAGGATAGGTAGGTTCTGGGACCACTAGAGTGGCAAAATTTGCCACCCTGCGGTGAGTCACCCAATTGTGGTTAAAATGTTGTGGTTTTGATGTTCCATTTGCGGTTTTAGAGTGTGATTGGCACGTGAGTGTTCCAATTGTGGTTTTGATGTTCCAATTGCGGTTAAGTTGTTTATGTTTTATTTTTATCATGGCATTGGTAATGAATTTTCGGGGGGTCGAAAGATAACGTTTCATATGGGAGTTATTTTGGGATTTAGTAAATGGAGGTCAACGTTTTGCGTGTCTATTCATGTTGTGCATACATTTATTCTATAAATAGAATTGTTCTCATTATAGTTTGATTAATTGTAAGAAATGATTTGGTTGCCCTTTGATCAAGACGAGTAGTAAAAATTGTGGTTGTCTTTCGCTGTCTTCCAATGGGAGTACATGTTGCGTACGTGTTTAAAAAAAAGAGAAGTCAATGTTTTGGGTTCAAACGATAAAATCGGGTGATAAATATTGCATTTGTCATACATCGTGGAAATATTTTAAAATTGTAAGAGTAGACGTAATTGATTCTAGTTTATCAGTTCATCTAACGCCAGAAGATGGTAGTAAATGTTTGTTGATGAAAATGTGCAGAGGAGATCCAGTACCTGGGAATCTAACATCAGTACCGTATCAATTTACTGTAAACGAACATTTAAAAATTGAAGTATTCGGTGGTTCAATAACCATATTAGGAGTGACAACCGATGGTTTTCATCCCTTGAGAATAACGAGTAGTTTTAATGAGCTGTGTGTATTTAATGATATTGATAAGGAAGATATAAAATATAAAGCGCTCAAAAAAGATGGTGGATACAGGTCGTGAACAGCTTATGAAACTAATTCCTGACTTTTTAATAGATCACAAGGAAAATTTGTTGGATGATCACTACAGGGAGATTTTAAATTGTTATATTAAATTATGTGAATACGCTCCTGCTTCTATTGTTAATTCTAAATATGGATGCCATTATTCAACATGCAGCTGGTCATCGGATACATGTGAAGTGGGACCCGACACTTGTGGATGTTACATGTTAAAAAGTAGAATAATGCAAACAAAAAAAATAATGTCACTATATAGCAGAATAAATAAAAAGAGTTAATTCAAAGAATATTGATTTAGTTTCCATTTGACTTTTCAGTGGTGTGGTGTGTCGATCTCTATATCAAATCAAACAAAATGTATAAATTCTTCTTTCTGTTAATCTCCGTATCATGGGGTTTATTCCAAGCTAACCCAATACCGTTAAATCTATCAGCTGGTACTAATAATAAAGGAAATTTGGAATTTTCTTTGCTGCTACCTAGTAATGATACTTTAAAAATTGATTTGTCCTTTCAATTGATGAAGATCAATGAGATCATACAAAATGATCAACAAAATAATGGCACAGCAACAACAACAACAGAAGAACCTGTAAAACAATATTTTACTGTCGAAGAGGCCATAGAGGCATTCAGGCAAGATTTGCTGAAAAAAGAAAAGGATATCCAGGGAATAATTGAAAGTGAAAATATTTTTTACAGACATTTTAAGTTAGAATACGATCAGTTGGATCTAACAATACGGTGCTCTTACGATAGTAATTATAAGAGACGTACACTCGCCATAAATTGTTATGAATATCGTGAATATTCCAGTGAAAGAATTACGAGTAATGGTGAAATTGAAATATTTACATCACAAGACACGACGTTCCGTTCCGATGTCGAATTGATTGATGTGAAAAAGTATAAGCAAACATATGATATGACAATTTCATAGATTGTGAAATGAAATGAGAACGAAAAAATTGGAACAGCAACCAAACGGGGGAAGGATGAATAAAGAAAAAATCGTCCAGACAATCAACAGCAACAACAACAAATTCAATCTGAAAAGTTTTTTTTTAAAAATAAAACAAATGATTTTTTTTTAAAATATTTTTGGGTTTTTTTATTTATCTAAGTTCTAAAAAACTTAATAAAATGGGATTGATTTCGTTTTGAACGAAATCACCTCCCCTGGCTCTGGCATTTAATGCTGCCAGCAAATGAATGGCAGCTTTCAACTGCAACCAGCTTCTCGTACGTTGAAGCTCCTTCATGGTATCCTCCAGTTCTTTCAGCAACCCGCTGAACTCCCAGCAGGCCTCAGTGATGTATTTTACATCATTGTTGATTAAGTTAATAATTGCTTCCATGACTGAATTCCTGGATGTATTCTGTTGAAGTAATGTTTTGCATAGTTTTCAACGAGTTTTTATACCAGAAAGTCATGGGAATTGGGTAAAAATTTAATACCACCAAAAATTTATCCTTATCTAGCGGTTTTTCAATGAGGGTATTGCTTCTGGGCTCTTGAGTTTGATTAACAGCGAGGGTATTGCTTCTGAGTTTGATTGACAGCTGAATGTTCCAACTGTGGTTTGCAATGTTCTGCACTGCGTTGAAAGTCTTATCGTGCTAAAATAAATATGGGAAAAAGGATTTACGGAAATATGCACAGGAAAAAAAAATATTATCTGTGGTTTGTTGTTAGAAATATTAGTTGTTATTTAATTTGATGGTAGGTTTGTGATGATATAAATAGAGTGAATTTCATGCGATAGTCAGCAGTAACATGGACATCAACGAAGAATTAAACAACATCGAGCAGGGTAGCTTCAAGGATACAGTGAAGCTATCAAGTTTGATCAAAGGGCAACCGTACGAAATCGAGCAGGTTAAAGTCTGTACAACCAAGTTCGGTAAGAAAATGCTTTGCATTTTCAGTGATTTTCAAGTAAGTACCTACCTAAAACGAAAAAAATGTAAATAGATACTTACTCTTTTTTCTTCTATAGGTGTTTCTTCCGGACCGTTACAGCAACATGTCGGAGGAGATAAGGAATGCTATATGTGAACAAGATTTCACATTGACCTATGTTGGTCCGCTGGGCAGATCATCACAGATCAAAATTTCAAAAAAAGAAGATAAATAAAAAAAAAACATTCTTTACAATATATAATTATTCGTTATTTATTTTCCTCTGAACTAAATTTCTTATAATAAAACTGTTTTGAAGGGCGCAGCAGCAATCATCACCATAATGGTTTTCACATTTTGGGTGCATGCAATTTGTTCGTAGGGATTTCAAATTTTCGCAATCTTCTTCAAACTGCTCCACGTTTAACACCATATACCAAGGGTCGTCAAGCATTCGTTTAATCCATGAAATCTTCTCCTTTCCCTTTACGTATATGGGAGTTGTTACTCGAATGTTTTCTTTTATGAAGCTCTGTACACTGTTGTATGTGACAGAACCTTCATGCCACATCAGTTTGTGTTGGTTCCGCCCCAACCAATTGACACGTTTCTTGGAGGCTGCAGATAGGTCGTTATATGGAAATGGTGGTTCGATTAGAAAATGTTGATGCTCCTTGTTGTTGAATGTTATAGCCACTTCTTTGTAGATGAAAGTGTTGGGCTCAATGTTGAAGCCCTGGACATCCATTGTGATAAAAACACCCTCCACCATTATAAATTTTAGATGTGTGCTTACGCTCTCACCACAAACTATCTAATGAAATTCCTTTACATAATTCTTTCTTTAAATAATTCTTTTTATTTCATTGGTAAGCGGTGTATACTCAACCAGACGATCATGTATAAGTACACAATATGCACAAGTCTTATCTGGTATATTCTTTGTTGTGTGAAATTCCACTCTAATATCCAGGGGACCCGTTTTAACAGCCTCGTTTTGATGTGTCACATCGATAACAATGATTGGAGCGTTTTCCTTAAATTTGTCACGTGATAAAATTGGTTGAGGTTCACGCATGTAATAGCCCTGCTGAAATTTCATATACATGTCATACAATATAGCGTACCGATTTCGATCAAATTTTAGATTGAGATCATCGTACGGGTATGAATCAGAGTTAAGATGCACTTTAATATTACTCAAATCACAGTGCTGAAATACATTGGCAGACTGAAAGACAATTAAAATAAACCGTGGTCTCTCGCTTTGCGGTGAAAGTTTCACATTCCACAAATTGTGTAGTCCCTGTGATAGTACAGGGTTGTAGTGACAGTCCCAACTTCGAAAAGACATTGTTAGGCGTTGTCCACTGTTCATTGTTTTGAGAATTTCCAATTTTGAAAAATCAGCCAGTTGTATATGGGGCATTTTCCATGTAATATTGATAATGTTTAGTTTAATTTTTTCCTTGACATCAGTTGAAAAGAATGAATCCTGATCAGATTTTGAACGCAATAATATGAGCTCATGCTTAGAGTTCAATACAATCTTATTAAAGTCCTCGGCAAAGCCCAAAAGCATTTTGAGTGGCACGCAAAAATTGAAATATCCGTTCTCTAGTTCAAAGTCTTCCCCTACAGACCATCCAGCATTTTTCAACATTTGACTTTCATTCATATTGAGGGAGACATAATTTTTAATCGTTGTGGTCACTCCTAGATATCGTGTACGGTCTACTTCAATTCCATTGATTTCATATCGGATCTCATCAAAGAGAAATGCTACACAATTGTTTTTAAATTTTATATTATGTGATATTGTTCCGTTGTCGAGTGTTACAATTCCCTCGATATAAATATAACTATCACTAGGCAGTACGTATAGATCTTGATTCTGAATCGCGATTCTTATTTCATCATTATTTTTAAACGTTTGCAAATATGGTGTGTAGCTATGGTATTCCTTTTTTATGATGCTTTCATCATAGATGGGCTTTTGTAATACATTTAATATTTCACTCATGATTTAGGTTTATTTTGGTAGCAGCAGCTGGAAACCCAATGATTTCAAATATTCCCTATTGAATGCAGTTAATTTTTTTCTTTTTTGCAACGGTTCCCTCTTAATCACTGTTGTTGTTGTTGGTCGTGTGACTGATTGTGTTACAGTGATGAAGGGTGTTGATTTTGCGTTGTTTTTATTGTAAACAATCATTGGTCCTTGGGTTTTAAATGAAGCCTAAGTGTAATGGTTTCTCCACGAAAATTTACTAGATCACCGTTTTGATCAATGACTTTAACAGCTATTGAACTGATCTGTCGGGTGGTTACTGGCAAATAGATGACATTTTTGGGAATTTCATCTAATTTATATCCGGGGCTACCATTTAGCGAAAACTCATGAAGGGTGTGTGCTGGTGCATTATTAATGTATGATCCACCCACGATATTACATTCAATACGTATAGCATTGACTCTTGTTATATTGATAGGCAGGTCCGAATTGTTCTCTTCTCCTCCTTTTAACTTTCTCTTACTAAATCCCAAAAGGTATGGGATTTCATACATTCTCTGCAAATGAAGATGTTCTACCGCCCGATGAAGCAAAAATTGATTCGATTATTATTTTCGATGATGTGGCATGTGAGAAACAAAACAATATTCGGTCATATTTTTGTATGGGTCGTCATAGGAATATTGATTGCTTTTATTTATGTCAAACATATACACGAATTCCTAAACATTTAATTCGAGACAATGCCAATATGATTATCATGTTCAAACAGGATGAAATGAATATGAAGCATATATACAACGATCATGTGGGTGCTGATATGAAATTTGAAAATTTCTCAGATATATGCAGCAAGTGTTGGAAGGATAAATATGGTTTTCTGGTCATCAACAAAGACGATCCTATTGATGGTGGTCGTTATAGAAAAGGATTTGATATATTTATTCAACAATAAGTAATCAATATTTCTCAATTTCGGATCAGTATATAATATGTTCTCAAGCTGTTACAACAGATCTGGTAACTACAAGCTGATCTGATTGATCTGATCTGGTAACTACAAAATGAATGAGAAAATAGTAAGAGATATTATAAAGACTAGAAATGTATTGCGGAAAAAGTTCAACAGTTTCAAGTCGCAAGAATCGGATGCACGGGGCTTGTTGGAAGACACATTTAAACCAATCACCAGACCTCTCAAACAACTCGTTAAAAGTTCAAAGCAAAGCTATGTTGATGGTGGAAATGACACCAAACCTAGACTCTTAGAGGGTAATACAAGCACACCATTGAAAAAGGACATCTCACCGGTTGATTTTGATTATAAAGTACCAGATGAGAGTGATACGATTAAGTTCAATTCAAGTGATTCAAGTGAGGAGGATGCCTTTTATTCGCAAAACGACGACGACACCAATAAAAGCGATGTATATTCAAAATTGGATTTGACCCAATTGGAACGGAACAAAAAATTAGATAATTTGTATGGTCCACATAGAGATTCAAACACAAAATGGAAATTTGGTAATAAAGAGTTTGTGCTAAGAGAAAATAGTATTTCTATTGGTGATCAAAACTGGCCCCTTACACCCGGACTATTTGAGCTTCTGTTTTATAAAACACCATCGAAAAACTACAATTCCTCTGATTTGCAAGTTTACAAGGAAATTCTCATTACAACAAGTGCACATAAACGTCGATATGATGAAAATGAACAAATCAAAGGCACAAAGGCATTCAAGTACAAAAATATTATAAAAAGACTATTCAACGATAAAACAAACCGTAAAGGATCTGGTCTAATGAGCGTAAATCTGCAAAAAACTAATTATATTTATTGGGATGATCCCAATGAAATAGTCGATAGATTACGACTTTTAATTTCATCACAATCGGCAGGTCACACTGGTCATAATAATGAAATTGTTTCCATTATTGAAGAACTTAAAGAGTGCAATATAATAGCCTAATTCATTTGCAAAATGAGTGTCGACAAGTTTGGTCACTTTTCTCCCAATATCTTCAAGGACAATAGACTTAAAAAAACCATTGGATTTAATATGGATCGTGATCGGAATATAAACCTTCATTTTAAACGAATAAAAAATTTAGCAACACCAATTGAAGATGACGATGCAGTATCAAAGAAATTCATCACAGCCAGTCAAAGTCAGTTGATCTTAAAATCTCAAAAAGACAACACACTTTTGGGAGACAATTTTAGAAAAAACCTTGAAAAAGTCACAAAGGATTTACAAGCGGAGATAAATGCAAATAAATTGCTCATTGAAGACCTAAGCAAGGATATAAAAGAACTTGTTAAATATATTGAAGATAGACTGGCAGGGTTTGAAGCATACACGTTCAAACAAGTCGGAGAACCGAGAATCCAGAATAAATTACAATCGGAAAGAAAATGAATATTAATGTGAAAAGGGGACTAGTAGGTGAGCTGCATAGACAAGCTCGCAAAAATTTCCATCGTCGTCGGGTAATAATGAAGGGAATAGATGACCTTTGGCAAGCAGATTTAGTAGAAATGGGACAATATTCAAAAGTTAACAGCGGGTACCGTTTTCTTCTCACCCTCATTGATACATTTTCGAAATTTGCCTGGGTTGTGCCGCTTAAAACTAAAACAGCTTCCAGTGTCAGCGAAGCAATGAAAAGTATTCTTGTCGATTCGCACCGCTCACCAAAGAATCTACAAACCGACGATGGAAAAGAATTTTTCAACAAACAATTTCAAACTCTCATGCGGCAGTACAGTATTAATCACTATTCAACATTTAGTATTTTAAAGGCATCAATAGTTGAACGCTTCAATAGAACTTTCAAGGCTTTAATGTGGAAAGAGTTTAGTTACCGTGGATCATATCAATGGATACATTTCCACAAACAATTGATTGCTAGATATAATAACACAAAACATCGTACCATTAAAATGCCACCAAGCAGTGTCAATTCCAACAATGAGAAAATGCTACTAAACACAGTCTACAACAACATGAAAATATTTAATAAACCAATGTTTCATAAGCGAGACAGTGTACGAATCAGTAAATATAAGCACATTTTCGAAAAGGGCTACACCCCCAATTGGACGACTGAAATCTTTAAAATCAAAACAGTTCAAAATACTAATCCAACTACATACATTTTGGAGGACTATAAGGGCAATGTCATCAAAGGAGGCTTCTATGAGTATGAGCTGATGAAAACAAGATATCCAAATAGTTATCTTGTGGAGAAAGTTCTCAATACCAGGGGAGACAAGGCTCTAGTCAAATGGTTGGGATTTTCAAGCGAACATAATTCTTGGATTAAAAAAAAAGATGTATTGTAATAAATACAAAACAATTCGAATAAAATACATATAAAATTTGTTTTCAATTTCATTGTTCAACTAACGCTCAAGATGTCAATAACACTAATATTAACTGGTGACGCATCAAATCTGGAAGCAAATTATTTTCCATCAATAGATTTGGATAGGGATTACGAGTGTGGTCTGGTTGATTTCCATACATTTAACTCTGTACCCAATATTGATTTGGAAAACAATTTGTTTCATGTGCGAGACTCAATCATTGAACTTCCAATTGGTTCGTATGAATTCGAAGACATAGCTACATTCTTGCAGAAAAAGTATGAGAGTATAAATAAAACTGGAGAATTTTATATTGACGCCAATTACAATACATTGAAAACTGAAATTTACTGTAGTGATGACATTGATTTTACCGCAGATCGAACAATCGGTTCATTATTGGGATTTAGTAAGAGAAAGTTAAAAGGAGGAGAAGAGAACAATTCGGACCTGCCTATCAATATAACAAGAGTCAATGCTATACGTATTGAATGTAATATCGTGGGTGGATCATACATTAATAATGCACCAGCACACACCCTTCATGAGTTTTCGCTAAATGGTAGCCCCGGATATAAATTAGATGAAATTCCCAAAAATGTCATCTATTTGCCAGTAACCACCCGACAGATCAGTTCAATAGCTGTTAAAGTCATTGATCAAAACGGTGATCTAGTAAATTTTCGTGGAGAAACCATTACACTTAGGCTTCATTTAAAACCCAAGGACCAATGATTGTTTACAATAAAAACAACGCAAAATCAACACCCTTCATCACTGTAACACAATCAGTCACACGACCAACAACAACAACAGTGATTAAGAGGGAACCGTTGCAAAAAAGAAAAAAATTAACTGCATTCAATAGGGAATATTTGAAATCATTGGGTTTCCAGCTGCTGCTACCAAAATAAACCTAAATCATGAGTGAAATATTAAATGTATTACAAAAGCCCATCTATGATGAAAGCATCATAAAAAAGGAATACCATAGCTACACACCATATTTGCAAACGTTTAAAAATAATGATGAAATAAGAATCGCGATTCAGAATCAAGATCTATACGTACTGCCTAGTGATAGTTATATTTATATCGAGGGAATTGTAACACTCGACAACGGAACAATATCACATAATATAAAATTTAAAAACAATTGTGTAGCATTTCTCTTTGATGAGATCCGATATGAAATCAATGGAATTGAAGTAGACCGTACACGATATCTAGGAGTGACCACAACGATTAAAAATTATGTCTCCCTCAATATGAATGAAAGTCAAATGTTGAAAAATGCTGGATGGTCTGTAGGGGAAGACTTTGAACTAGAGAACGGATATTTCAATTTTTGCGTGCCACTCAAAATGCTTTTGGGCTTTGCCGAGGACTTTAATAAGATTGTATTGAACTCTAAGCATGAGCTCATATTATTGCGTTCAAAATCTGATCAGGATTCATTCTTTTCAACTGATGTCAAGGAAAAAATTAAACTAAACATTATCAATATTACATGGAAAATGCCCCATATACAACTGGCTGATTTTTCAAAATTGGAAATTCTCAAAACAATGAACAGTGGACAACGCCTAACAATGTCTTTTCGAAGTTGGGACTGTCACTACAACCCTGTACTATCACAGGGACTACACAATTTGTGGAATGTGAAACTTTCACCGCAAAGCGAGAGACCACGGTTTATTTTAATTGTCTTTCAGTCTGCCAATGTATTTCAGCACTGTGATTTGAGTAATATTAAAGTGCATCTTAACTCTGATTCATACCCGTACGATGATCTCAATCTAAAATTTGATCGAAATCGGTACGCTATATTGTATGACATGTATATGAAATTTCAGCAGGGCTATTACATGCGTGAACCTCAACCAATTTTATCACGTGACAAATTTAAGGAAAACGCTCCAATCATTGTTATCGATGTGACACATCAAAACGAGGCTGTTAAAACGGGTCCCCTGGATATTAGAGTGGAATTTCACACAACAAAGAATATACCAGATAAGACTTGTGCATATTGTGTACTTATACATGATCGTCTGGTTGAGTATACACCGCTTACCAATGAAATAAAAAGAATTATTTAAAGAAAGAATTATGTAAAGGAATTTCATTAGATAGTTTGTGGTGAGAGCGTAAGCACACATCTAAAATTTATAATGGTGGAGGGTGTTTTTATCACAATGGATGTCCAGGGCTTCAACATTGAGCCCAACACTTTCATCTACAAAGAAGTGGCTATAACATTCAACAACAAGGAGCATCAACATTTTCTAATCGAACCACCATTTCCATATAACGACCTATCTGCAGCCTCCAAGAAACGTGTCAATTGGTTGGGGCGGAACCAACACAAACTGATGTGGCATGAAGGTTCTGTCACATACAACAGTGTACAGAGCTTCATAAAAGAAAACATTCGAGTAACAACTCCCATATACGTAAAGGGAAAGGAGAAGATTTCATGGATTAAACGAATGCTTGACGACCCTTGGTATATGGTGTTAAACGTGGAGCAGTTTGAAGAAGATTGCGAAAATTTGAAATCCCTACGAACAAATTGCATGCACCCAAAATGTGAAAACCATTATGGTGATGATTGCTGCTGCGCCCTTCAAAACAGTTTTATTATAAGAAATTTAGTTCAGAGGAAAATAAATAACGAATAATTATATATTGTAAAGAATGTTTTTTTTTTATTTATCTTCTTTTTTTGAAATTTTGATCTGTGATGATCTGCCCAGCGGACCAACATAGGTCAATGTGAAATCTTGTTCACATATAGCATTCCTTATCTCCTCCGACATGTTGCTGTAACGGTCCGGAAGAAACACCTATAGAAGAAAAAAGAGTAAGTATCTATTTACATTTTTTTCGTTTTAGGTAGGTACTTACTTGAAAATCACTGAAAATGCAAAGCATTTTCTTACCGAACTTGGTTGTACAGACTTTAACCTGCTCGATTTCGTACGGTTGCCCTTTGATCAAACTTGATAGCTTCACTGTATCCTTGAAGCTACCCTGCTCGATGTTGTTTAATTCTTCGTTGATGTCCATGTTACTGCTGACTATCGCATGAAATTCACTCTATTTATATCATCACAAACCTACCATCAAATTAAATAACAACTAATATTTCTAACAACAAACCACAGATAATATTTTTTTTTCCTGTGCATATTTCCGTAAATCCTTTTTCCCATATTTATTTTAGCACGATAAGACTTTCAACGCAGTGCAGAACATTGCAAACCACAGTTGGAACATTCAGCTGTCAATCAAACTCAGAAGCAATACCCTCGCTGTTAATCAAACTCAAGAGCCCAGAAGCAATACCCTCATTGAAAAACCGCTAGATAAGGATAAATTTTTGGTGGTATTAAATTTTTACCCAATTCCCATGACTTTCTGGTATAAAAACTCGTTGAAAACTATGCAAAACATTACTTCAACAGAATACATCCAGGAATTCAGTCATGGAAGCAATTATTAACTTAATCAACAATGATGTAAAATACATCACTGAGGCCTGCTGGGAGTTCAGCGGGTTGCTGAAAGAACTGGAGGATACCATGAAGGAGCTTCAACGTACGAGAAGCTGGTTGCAGTTGAAAGCTGCCATTCATTTGCTGGCAGCATTAAATGCCAGAGCCAGGGGAGGTGATTTCGTTCAAAACGAAATCAATCCCATTTTATTAAGTTTTTTAGAACTTAGATAAATAAAAAAACCCAAAAATATTTTAAAAAAAAATCATTTGTTTTATTTTTAAAAAAAAACTTTTCAGATTGAATTTGTTGTTGTTGCTGTTGATTGTCTGGACGATTTTTTCTTTATTCATCCTTCCCCCGTTTGGTTGCTGTTCCAATTTTTTCGTTCTCATTTCATTTCACAATCTATGAAATTGTCATATCATATGTTTGCTTATACTTTTTCACATCAATCAATTCGACATCGGAACGGAACGTCGTGTCTTGTGATGTAAATATTTCAATTTCACCATTACTCGTAATTCTTTCACTGGAATATTCACGATATTCATAACAATTTATGGCGAGTGTACGTCTCTTATAATTACTATCGTAAGAGCACCGTATTGTTAGATCCAACTGATCGTATTCTAACTTAAAATGTCTGTAAAAAATATTTTCACTTTCAATTATTCCCTGGATATCCTTTTCTTTTTTCAGCAAATCTTGCCTGAATGCCTCTATGGCCTCTTCGACAGTAAAATATTGTTTTACAGGTTCTTCTGTTGTTGTTGTTGCTGTGCCATTATTTTGTTGATCATTTTGTATGATCTCATTGATCTTCATCAATTGAAAGGACAAATCAATTTTTAAAGTATCATTACTAGGTAGCAGCAAAGAAAATTCCAAATTTCCTTTATTATTAGTACCAGCTGATAGATTTAACGGTATTGGGTTAGCTTGGAATAAACCCCATGATACGGAGATTAACAGAAAGAAGAATTTATACATTTTGTTTGATTTGATATAGAGATCGACACACCACACCACTGAAAAGTCAAATGGAAACTAAATCAATATTCTTTGAATTAACTCTTTTTATTTATTCTGCTATATAGTGACATTATTTTTTTTGTTTGCATTATTCTACTTTTTAACATGTAACATCCACAAGTGTCGGGTCCCACTTCACATGTATCCGATGACCAGCTGCATGTTGAATAATGGCATCCATATTTAGAATTAACAATAGAAGCAGGAGCGTATTCACATAATTTAATATAACAATTTAAAATCTCCCTGTAGTGATCATCCAACAAATTTTCCTTGTGATCTATTAAAAAGTCAGGAATTAGTTTCATAAGCTGTTCACGACCTGTATCCACCATCTTTTTTGAGCGCTTTATATTTTATATCTTCCTTATCAATATCATTAAATACACACAGCTCATTAAAACTACTCGTTATTCTCAAGGGATGAAAACCATCGGTTGTCACTCCTAATATGGTTATTGAACCACCGAATACTTCAATTTTTAAATGTTCGTTTACAGTAAATTGATACGGTACTGATGTTAGATTCCCAGGTACTGGATCTCCTCTGCACATTTTCATCAACAAACATTTACTACCATCTTCTGGCGTTAGATGAACTGATAAACTAGAATCAATTACGTCTACTCTTACAATTTTAAAATATTTCCACGATGTATGACAAATGCAATATTTATCACCCGATTTTATCGTTTGAACCCAAAACATTGACTTCTCTTTTTTTTAAACACGTACGCAACATGTACTCCCATTGGAAGACAGCGAAAGACAACCACAATTTTTACTACTCGTCTTGATCAAAGGGCAACCAAATCATTTCTTACAATTAATCAAACTATAATGAGAACAATTCTATTTATAGAATAAATGTATGCACAACATGAATAGACACGCAAAACGTTGACCTCCATTTACTAAATCCCAAAATAACTCCCATATGAAACGTTATCTTTCGACCCCCCGAAAATTCATTACCAATGCCATGATAAAAATAAAACATAAACAACTTAACCGCAATTGGAACATCAAAACCACAATTGGAACACTCACGTGCCAATCACACTCTAAAACCGCAAATGGAACATCAAAACCACAACATTTTAACCACAATTGGGTGACTCACCGCAGGGTGGCAAATTTTGCCACTCTAGTGGTCCCAGAACCTACCTATCCTATCTACTCTCTTTATTCCTCTCTTTAAAAAAAATTGAGCGGCAACACAAGTCACAACACATACTGCCCTGAGTATTGTAATTTATAAATCAAATCGTAGTTTTACAATTCACCATTTTAAAAAGCATTAAACTTACAGTGACTATGCGTCAGACTAGTAACACGTCAAAAAGAACGGACTGAAAGACAAATCAATAGAATCGGCCATATGTTCATTGCGGTAATTTATACAACTGACAGATGGATAGAATTCACTCCATTTTGTGGAAGTTGACCTCAAAACCAATGCATATGCAGGTTGTAACGGATGAAGTAGGTTTGTTCTCCACTTTTCCGTTCGTTGGATCGGTTGACACTTTTTACGAATTGAAAGTAAAGACTTTAATTGGTGGAAATATTGACTGAATGAGAGCAAATGTCATCGTTACTGAACGGATTAAGATAAAACACATTTATTGATGGAAACTTTGAAACGCCGATGACGGTTTACTTACAAAACTTGCTGTGCAAATTCCCAACAGATTTTATGGGACTGTTACTTCTGCTGAATACATTAACGCTGACGCAGATCTGTCGCCACAACGGATGAGCTTTTCCCATACTAAGCCCATCAAACCCCATTGCCATTATCAATTTCAAGTCGATTTGTAACATAAATTCAATAAAACAGTAAAATATATCTCGACGCGGATTTTAATTCGGTCCGACTTTATGACTGCTTTTCCACACAGCGACCATTAATATAATGTAGTCCTCACCAGTCAAACCGCTCACTAGATGCTTTTTAATGAAATAGAAATAATGAAACCGAAACCAACAATTTATCTGTTATTGCTTCGCTCGCAAACCTGTTTTATTACCCAAATGATGTATATCCGTGGGAAGCGATAAACTTTTATTATATCCCCACTGACAGTATGCACTACATTATTCCGACATGTCACCATGGCATAACCCCATCACAACAAATGACAACACTGTAAAATATGTCATTCCGTTCTTGATCCCCCAGCCACCACAGACCAAATACACAAACATTATGCACACGGCTGCGAGTACTAGTCCCCGAAAAACCAATGGATCATCGATAAGTTTGCGCAACGCAGCAGCTATTTTATAACAACAAAAGTGGAAAAGTTTAATTTTCCAATAACGCAAATGTATGACAAATTACGCGGAGTTTCTGGTCGTTCTCTGACCCAATTATCGGTAAACGTCATCACGGGATTTGCATTTAAAGTTCAAATAAATTGCGGAAATGAAAGAGCCGCACGAACGAAAATAGCCAAATCAGTGCAGCAATCGTGACGACCACCAAAATGTGGAAACTTCAATATTTCATGATCCGTACGGCATTAAATCAACCCGCGGACTTTCAAATTGCATTTGCATATTAATTATAATTACTGATTCGATATTCCGTCTAAACATATTCGAATTAAGGGTGCGTTCAGCTGTGAACGATTGTGCGAATGCGAGCAAGTCTTTGACAGTGGAGTGGAAACGTTTTCTACAACCATAGTTTTTTTTTTTTTTTTTGAGGGAACAGAGCTGATGTTAACAATGTTCCTATTGCTGTTTTACTTTTGAGTTGAAGTTTGGGAATTCAATTAAAAGTATTACACGCAGTTTGCTCATATGAGAGGAAAGTTTTGCCAGATCCTTTATGCAGCCTGTTTTTGCATATGGAAGTTAAGAAGAATCGCGGCCGACGGAGAACAAAGGAGTTGTCATTAGTACGATTGCTAGTGAGCGCGTTCCAGGAACAAAAAATTTGCAATAATTTGTATGCTTTTGCAGATGGTGTTCAGTGGAACGTTTATTCGCGTTTCGAGTGTAAATGACTATTCACATGAGAGCGGATTGCGAATTGCGAATGTTCGTAGTTTCTGACATTTCATTCACATGAACATTTATTTTATTCGCAGGTGACAGTTTCATTGTTGAAGGTTAAGTTCGAACGAAATTTTCATTCGCGGGTTCGTGGATCGCGACTGATTTCTGTGGATTGTGAATAAAGTGTGACAGTTCGCGGCAATAACTTTCAATTCGCGGGAAAATGATTGAATTTTTAAATATAGCTATCAATTGAGACGCAGTTTTTTTTATAGATAAGATGTTAGATTAATGAAATATAATGCTTTTTTGGTTAACAAAATAGCAACTTTCAATTCATAAATACAATTAAATTGATTTGTTCGCTAGCTGTTTCGTTAGAAATGATTATTATAGTCATAAAGAATAAATTCTGGCTGTCAGATTAACTAAAAATTATGTACGTTTTTATAGTTTTCTATCACATATTTCTGTCACTGGGAATTGCAAGACTTATGCCGATTTTATCACAACTTGTAGCAAGTGCTTTTCGCAATATTCGAAATACTTTGAAAGACCGTTTTTTCTCTACTTTTGCTCACTTTAGCGGGTAGTTTTGCGCTGGATGAGTTCTAGAGCTCCATAGTGATGTTTTTTTTTGCTGACTATAAAACCACCTCTCGTAGAAGAGTAAAATATTTCCAATCCTCGACATAGATGTCACTTTTAATAACATTAATCCATTGGCAATTGCTGATCCGCACAGCACCAAAACAGCTTGAAGGAACTCCTACAAAACGTCTTTAAAATGCTACCGATGGGTTCTTAATGGCGAATCGCTCAAGATTGGGAGTAAGCCCCCGCAAAATTGAACTTGTCCCCTTTTCCAGTAAATTTCAAATTCCACACATTGTCCTTCCATCTGTCAATGTAACAAACTTAATATTTTCTAATAAAGCTAGATACTTTTGCCTTATTTTAGACGAGAAGTTAAAATGAATCGTTTACTGCGGGTAAACTTCTGAGCCTAAAGACCAATGGTGTGGTGGCTTATAGGACCGTCACGGATAAAGCGTTTAATCCTGATAAGCAAAGTCTTGTCAGTGCGGAACACTTATAAGATAACCCTTGTTTATGATTCCATTTCATCTGACATCAATTTAAATTGTTGGTATCCTAAACGACCTTGTAGTAGTTCGTCTTAAGGTGGCTTCACAGTGGACCTGTAAAACTGATCACGCTTTTATCGTCAATAAATTAGGAACTTCTTCAAGACTCATAGACAGTTTTAAAAAAACTTCCAAATCGCCTTTTCCACCGCATCAAGCTGGGAGAATGCTAACGTCTTGTAAAATTAATCGACCTTCGTCTTTACGATAGATAGAAATTTTTGAACAGGTTAAGATTTTGATGTCTTCTCCAATAGACTAGGTCTTGTAGTGGATATGCACTCTTAATAAAATGTAAAGCGGACTTCAAAAGAAAATGCATTCGTGAAATAACATAGAAGCGCGAACAAATTAGTTTCGCTTGTTTTTGCCTGAACACTGCCATTATCAACGCACGCAATTCAGTGGCGACTTTTATGTGGTATTCAATTGGGCTTCTCCAGATTTGATCACAGATTTCGGATTTTGTGTGCCTAATCGAACATAAAAACGTCACTTGCTCTTATTTGTGTTGATATTCGTGCGATTGGAATATCTGTAGTCTTCGACACTTTTCTAAGCGATTTCCATTCACTGGTTAAATTTTGTATTTAAACATTTGAAATTTGCGACCCGATTGATTTCTATATATTTATACATAAATAATCTACAAAAACAAATCCACCCGATGCAATGCCTTTCTTTGCTATAGAAAAAATTCACGAAAACCTAAGCAAACTCCAACAGTTGTCAAACTCAAGTGCACTTGTATTGGTAAATCTGAGGAAAATCTGAGAAAATATCTACATTCACAAAAGTGCTCTGAAATCGGAAAAAGATTGTTGTTTTTTTGTACCAAACGAACATAGGAATTGCTCTGAGAGCAAAAAAAAGTGCTATGGGAGCGCCCAATCGAATACCACATTAATTTCGTCAGAGTTTTGCGTAGTAAAGGGTTTTCCAATAAGAGGTGTTATTTTGGTATTCAAAGAAAAATGCCATTTTTGGAGATAAATGATCGGATGTTTATTTCATAATAAAGAGGAAGGTATGCCGTGAATAATGAAAAACTCCTTTTCATGAAATTTTCCATAACCAAATCGAGAAGTGGCTGCCCTATGTTCTCGATAGCCTCACGAATTTTAACTTTGAGGTCTTGAATCGACGCTGGGCTGTTGGCGTAGACCCCAAAGGAAGAAGTCGCAAGGTGTTAAATCACAATATCTCGGTGGCCAATTGTGATCACCTCTTCGAGAGATAACACGGTCCGGAAACTTTTCCCGTAAAAGATCAATGTTTTCGTTACTTGTGTTGAGCCTTAAGACCTGACCCATGTCTTCATGCAAAATACGGTGTAATGACGTTTGTGGAGTGCCCAATTCCAAAGAACGACAAGGAATGGACAAACCTGGCTTTTCTTCAACACTTTGGGCTACAGCAGCAATATTCTCAGTTGTTCTTGAGCGACGTGCACGGGTTTTATTCTTCACAGCACTAACTTGTCCCAACAGCTCGAATTTTTCCACCAATTTCTGTATTGCGGTCCGACAAGGTGCTTCACGACGACCAAAAAATGCCTTAGTTTTGCGAACTGTGACTGCAAGATTTTTACCATTTTTGTATTGAATTTTAATAATTTCAATGCGTTGTTGAAGCGTGTATCGTTCCATTTTTATTAATGGCGTTGTTTCTACTTGTCAAATGTCAAAGAATAAAAGCTTCGAAAGTGAAAGCTACCGAAATAGCGGGTCATTTACAATAACACCTCGTAGTGGAGCTAGTGTCTCCCCTTTTTTATCATTTAAATTGTAAAAGTTTCCAAAGTGTTGTAATGAAAGGCGCAACAACTTCTATATAACAATAATTCATTTATTAATGTAGGTACGTATTTAGTATTCCATAATTTAGTTTAGTGTGTGCTGGTCTTTATTGAATTCATTCGATTTGTGCAGCTAGGAGATTTGGAGAGTTTAGTCTCTCTTTTACTACGCAAATTATCTAATAAAGTTATATTAACTTAAAATCAGTGACTTTTAATCCGCACAAAATAGCCACAAGAAGGCTACCCTTTCCTTCAGCTAATAAAAGGAATAAAGGTCTATATTGGATGTGTTATCCAAGCCAAGAGGCAATCATATCCTTTTAATTTGTGCCTATAACCTTTAAAGGTACCTTAAACCGTCATTCATCCCTAAGGGAGATAGCCGAGCTTTTCAATATACCCCTCTGCTGCTGTGGTGGCAATATTAAATCTGATTTACTTGCCAAATGTGCAATAACGACTACCCGTGCTATTGGCCCAAGCTGGATCTGAAACGATCTAGGAGCTAGGTGTTTCTCTACTGACAAAGGCAAGTATGCAACAAGGCTTGATATTTATATAAAGACGAGTAGGATCAGGAGACAATTCTCATTTCTTTTGGACCCCATAATGGGTAATTACCGACGATCTGGTATCACTGCTTCAACCTTACCCAACCTAACCCAGAGATGAATGATTAAAAGAGATGGATATCTTTCGTACGTCTATCCCCCCAAAAACCATTTGTTTACATTGTTGTTTTTGTAATTTCAACCCCGGTCTGTGAATACGTGTGATCAACAAAAAAGCATGAAAGATATCCATATCCATCTCTTTTAATCATTCATCTCTGCTTTGACCTAACCTTTAATACAAATTACAACCATAAGCTGAGCTGATGTTATGAACACCACTGAACAAACATTATGTTTCAAATTTGTATGAATTAAATTTCTCACACTGTTCATTCGAGTGCAAACACTATGTTTCGACGTAAAGAGGAACAACTCAAAAGGATTCCGATCGAAATAAAAAACCTTAACTTCTGTTTGAGAAAAAGAGCCATGCTCATAAAAAACCCAAGTTTATTTTTCACTGTCACACTCGGCTGGCTTGCTGGCGGGTTGATACAAGACTAACTCTACGTCGTACGCGCAGTAGTACGAATACCTAAGTGTTATAAGTGAATACAATGAATGTGTATTAGTGGACTGAATACATGTTGGAGGTATTTATAAGAAATACACTCGTAGGCATCGCGTACAATACACTCGTATGCATTGCATACGATACAGTGCCGCCGAAAACGCCCGTTTTCATCTAGGTTCTCCGCAGTAAGCTTCCTCGTCGTTCCGCTTGCTCTTGGCCCTCTGAATCTGCTGAGTCGACTGGTAGGATACACATACACACCTTCTGTACTGGTCTAGCGAACTCTCCGGTTTCGGTTTGTATCATCACAGATCGAACTAAACTGTCCTTGCTCTTAATAAGCTGGCTAACTCTTCCCATTGACCACTGTGCTGGCGCGAAATTTTCACTTTTAATCAATACTAGCTGCCCAACTCGCAAACTCTCCCTTTCTCTTCTCCACTTCTTTCTCTCTTGTAATGTCACCAAATACTCTTCTCGCCATCTCTTCCAGAAATGCTGTAAGATCGCTTGCCTCTCTTTCCATAACTTTATGCCTTTCGTGTTTTGACTGTTCCACTATCGTAATTGGTATTGGTAACACTATAGGTTCACCAATCAGAAAATGCGCTGGCGTCAAAGCTTGCATGTCTGCTGGATCATCGCTCAACTGATGATGTGGGCGTGAATTCAATATACCCTCTATCTCGATAAGCAGTATTGAAAATTGCTCATATTCTAGCAAACTATTCTCTTCAAATGATATTTCATCGATTTGACGGCTGCTTCGTATATGCCACCTTGATGAGGGGCTGCTGGCACCATAAGCTTCCATTCAGTCTCTCTCAGATTGAGGCTGCTGAACACGTCATTCACTTGCCACTCTTCAAAAGCTCTCTTGATTTCTCTTGCAGCACCGACAAAGGATGTGCCATTGTCACTATACATTCTCTCACATCTGCCACGTCGACTGATGAATCGGTTCTAGCATGCGAGAAAAGACATTGATGTCAAGTCGCTTACAACGTCGATATGTACCGCCCTTGTCTTGAGGCAGACGAAAGTTGCAACCCAAGACTCTCTCATGATAACTTGCCTTCCTTCTCTATCCAACACCTTGAGCGTGCATAATCTACACCAGTGTGTAGGAACGACTTTCCCACTTGCACCCTATCTGCTGGCAGTTCTGACATCAGTTGCTGTTCCAAACGGTAATTGTATCGTGCACAAGTCGCGCACTTATGTAAGAAATTCCTCAGCTCATTACGAAGCTTCGGAATCCAAAATCGCTGTCGTATAAACTGCACCATCACTTGCACCGCCCCATGCTTCGTCACTCTATGCGCATTGTCGATTACTAGCCATGCCAACCGCGACCCGTTAGGTATAATCGCTGGATGACGCATTTCGTACTTTTCACTTGCTCTATGAAGGCGCCCACCAACTCGCTATCGAATACCGGTTTTAATGACTCGATCTTGCTGCCCTCAGGTAGCTGCCCCTTATCACGAAGCTCTGAAATTTCCTTTTTATAACATTCTTCTTGCACCTTTCGAATTTAATACCGCATTGCCTGTATTCTCTCACTTGCTTTTAATGCGACAGACGTGGGTCCGTCTCCTCGCAACCTCTTCCTTCTTCTGTTCATCCTTACAGCATCCACGAAACAAAACACGTATTCGAGTATGCTTAAGGCTCTCTCCAAACTGCTGGCAAAATCCACAATGGGAACCACTTTGCTGATTTGACATCCATATGCCAAGACTTTCCTTAAAATGCATGACCGCACATATATGCATCTCATCTGATGCAGCTGGTGGCACTTGCTTTACTATCGGATTTGCTGGCCATTCACTCTCTGGAGAAGTTAACCATACTGGCCCAAATAACCATAACTTGCTCATTACTAGCTCTGCTGGCACTTGATTTGCTACATAGGTTTTCATGTTACACGGAAGCTTCTGCAACCAGTGTAACGTAACCATCGATTCTGTCCATAACATGTACTCGGCTTCCGCCCATTCCATAGCTGTTCGTAATTCCAACAGCAACCGACTCAATAATTCAGGTGCTGCTAATTCTAGCCGTGGTATAGTTACCGTTTGAGTGGTGCGACTCGTGTCTTCGAGACGACCAACTTGCTTTCCGTTCACTCGCTCATATATTACTGCTCCATATGCTGTCATCGAGGCATCCGAAAACCAATGAATCTGGATCTTCGCCTTAACACTCGCTCCTAACCAACTATCGATTCGAAACTGTTCCAGATATCGGATCTCTTTCCAAAACACTTTCCATCTGTTTCTTATTTCAACTGGCACCTCCTCATCCCAATCAAGGGATAACTTAAATGTATCTTGGATTAAAATCTTTCCCATTATTTGTCACTGGCGCAATATATATACCCGTTCGGGTCATACAGTTGAGCTATACAACTCAATATTTAACGTTTTGTAATCTCTCCGACTATCTCCGATGTTTTGACTATGAAAGTGAATTGCTCAGCTTCCATCAGCCAATGTAACCCTAAACTGTCGCTGGCTCTCCGTTATCAAAAACCATCGTTTCTGCACTATCCGAATTAAACTTGCTCGCTAGCCATTTACAATTTGATTTCCACTTTCGTAGTTCGAAACCAGCTGTCCTCAATACTTTATCGACTGTTTTCGCTCTGCCGTATGCTCGCTGTTCACTATCCTCGCCTGATACACAGTCATCCATGCATAGGACACTTTCAATAACTTTCGCTGCGTCTGTATACAATTACTAGCATCACGGGCACACTGTACAACGGCTCGTACCGCATTATACGCCGATGATGTCATTCCATATGTGACAACCGTCAGCCAATACTAGCGCAACTTCTCCTTTGGTGACTCGCGCCAGAATATTCTCTGCAGATCCCATTGATGCCTTGCCACTCGTACTTGCCTGAACATCATTTTGATGTCAGCACTAAAAGCTATCCGATGCCGCCGAAACCGCATCACTATCTCTGGTAAATCTCGCTGAGTGATACCCCTTTGTCAGTCCGACAACTAAAATCGAACACGTCTCGGAACTTCTTTGTTACGCAATGATGCGGAACATAATGTACTAGCTCGCTTGCTCCTTGCTGTCCAATCACTTTCGTCATATGCCCCAGACTCTCATACTTTCGCATGAAGTCGACATATTTCTCTCTTAATGCTGGCTCCCTACCTATAACTTCTTTTCCAAATACCTAAATCTTCTCAATGCTATCTCTCTTGAACCCCCTATCGCTTTCGTGCCTGGTTTCATAGGAATGGTGACTATAAACCGACCTTGCTCATCTCGCTCAGCTGTTCGGACGAAATTGTCTTCGACATCTTGCTCTTCTTTCGTACTGGCTGGATGCGGACCGACCTGGTTCATTTCCCAGAGTCGCCGCACCATACTGTCCATGCTATCCATCTCAATGCATTTTGCAATTGATAAAACCTTTCCTGTCTCAGTGTCCGTATCTAACGGATGGTCACCAAAGACCACTGTCCCAAAGGCAGTCTCTATCAAGACCACACCTCGTCTGTTCCGAGGAATTGAGTTGGCCAACATCTTCGCAAAGAATTTGACTCCCAACAAAATCTCAAATCGAGCTCTCTTCCAATAAGCTGGATCAGCGAATTGACTGTCGTGGCTAGTAACTATCGGCTGTAGATTCACTTGCGGCGTTTATACTGTCCAGTTTGATTCCTTTGGCAGAATCCAAAATTCGGCTGCTATGTAGAAATTTGGTTCAAACCAAGGCACTATCCGCAAAGTTGCTTGCTGGTATAAACGAATAGGGCTGCCATCAATCCATATAATCTTTCGTGCTGTAGACATCGTCACAATATGAAGCGATTGTATAATGTCATGCGATATGAGATTCGGCTGCGCGCCTGAATCCAGAAGGGCATGCACTGGCCCAGATATTAAACCATCTGACTGTACCCTTACTGCCACTGTTGGCATTAATGTATATGTGCTATCCGCTGTAGAATTAAAGGAAGAATTGGAAGAGTTCAAATAAGTAGCAAACAAGTTGCGATGGGCTTTATTTAAATTAATTGGTTCTGGCACACTATCTCTCCCAGCTGTCTTCTTTCGCTTGCACGCTGTCTCCTCCTGTCAATTATTACCCTTGCGCTTGCTGGCCGTTGCTGTCTCTGTCTTCATCACTATCGCTGGCTTGTTGGGCTCCCGGGATGGACACAACACACTATTGTGCATCTGCTCCTCTGGGCACCAAGGACATGCACCTTGGTAGCACTGGCTGACACTGTGACCCTTCTTTAAGCAATTCTCGCAAAGTCCTCTTGTGCGAGCAAACTCCTTTCGAGTGCGCAGATTCAATTCCTTGAACTGCTCACAATTGTATAGCTGGTGTTCGTCGTTGCACACCTCACACCGATGACGACGTGCCACGACGCTACTGCTGGATTTGGCAGATTCAGATTTGGCACCTTGGCTGGCTCCTTCTATGCTTGGCTTGCATCAACTTTCCTTTGGCTGGCTCGTTCACTTTCAAATCGATTAAAGCGATTCTCGGCACAATTCGGTCTGGCGCTGCTGCACGAATCAGCAGAACCGAGGCGATATCTAGCTGGCTGGCTACTGGTTGCCACTCACCCAATGTCCTAGCTGCCTTGCCCACTGGCGATTTCCTTAGATAAGAAAATTTGAAGGCTGGCGTCACTCGCTCATTCTCGTGGATCGCTGCCGCGAATCTGTCGTGAAACCCTTGCCATTTCGTGAGCGACCCGTCGAACTCGCCCCAGGAATTTTTTATATCCTGGAGTTGCACTGGCATCTGTACTTGCACCTCAATTGGCCGCAGGTAAGCTGGCACTTCTTGCACTGCTGGCACTGGCTCCATTTCCTGATCCTGGCGCCTCAATGTTTCCAGTCGACGCTGGAATGCTGCCTTGGTATGATAGTAGAGGCCCTCTGCCTTTACCATTGCCTCGTCGACCCTTGCTAGCTCGTTGGATGGCGCCTATTGCTGCTTCGAGTCCCTTAGTCCCTGCTATTGGTCTATAAGAAATATCGAAAAAGAAAAAAAAAGAACAAGAAGAAACGAAAAAAGAAAAAACTAAATAGAAGGCCACACCAAAAGGCGAAACCAAGAATTAGCATGCTGGCGCACTAGCACTGCTGTAAGAAAATACTATCGATATTTTATTATGCTGGCTCTCGACAAATGTTTTATAAACAATTTTATCTGGCAGTGGGTATTCATGGCAAACGAACGTAAACACAAATATACTCTAGTCGTTCTACTCTCTCTACTTGCTTAGCTCTCTATACCGCACACTATCTGTCTGCACATAACTCATGAATTTATTTTCAAATTCACCACTATCTGCTCGCACTGCTTGCTCTGTTTGCTTGGCTATCTATACTCGCACACTATCTGCCTGCAGGCACACTTTCCCACTCGCACTTCTTTTCATTATTCATCGAATTTCATCTCTTGTGAATATTCGGTCTTTCCGCTGTAATCACTATCCGCCTACCTACTTTGACATGCGCATGTCATACTGTACAACTTGCCCTTGTATTTGCGCAAAAGCAGAAAAAATAACCCTTGCTTACACATCTTCGAGTATTACTCCGCTTGTGTGTATCACTATTTGTTGCTGACTATCCCTTGTGCATGTTCGAACATGAATCATGACAAGCACACTGTACGTGTACACTGTACACTCTCTACTTACACATACCTTCCTATGCCGGCAAAAACAAAACAACAAAAATAAAACCTGCCTGCAAAACAAGAAGAAAATAAATTCCTGCCTATACACTCCTTCCATAGAGGGGAACAGAAAAAAAAAGAACACACAAAAACAAAAGGAAAAAGAAAAAACTGTGCACGCTCACTTGCCAAAAAAACTACCCTTTTCTTTTCTATCCACTTGCACTATGCGTATTGTATAAATACTCGTATTGAGTATTAAACTTGCTCTTTTCACTTGCACTTACTTTCCCTTGCTCATATTTCTATCCAATTTAAATTGTTAATCAATGAAATATTTTGTGATTTTGTTGCTTGTGTCTTGTTGTTCTTCACTCTTTCACGCTGTGTGTCTCGCTCACTCGCACGCTTGCCCTTTCCTGCTTTACAATTTTACCATCCGGCAGCTGGCGATTTTACTGGTTCGGTATGTGTGTGTGCCGCCGTCTGGCTCTGAGCTGGCTACGCAGCAGAATATTTCTCCGCACATTTACTTTCCTATTTCACTTTTCCCAAAAATAAAAACTATTTTACACTGTATCCGCACTTTTCCACTGGCCGCTGGTACTATCCGGCTCTACATGGACCAAATGTTTCGACGTAAAGAGGAACAACTCAAAAGGATTCCGATCGAAATAAAAAACCTTAACTTCTGTTTGAGAAAAAGAGCCATGCTCATAAAAAACCCAAGTTTATTTTTCACTGTCACACTCGGCTGGCTTGCTGGCGGGTTGATACAAGACTAACTCTACGTCGTACGCGCAGTAGTACGAATACCTAAGTGTTATAAGTGAATACAATGAATGTGTATTAGTGGACTGAATACATGTTGGAGGTATTTATAAGAAATACACTCGTAGGCATCGCGTACAATACACTCGTATGCATTGCATACGATACACACTACTTGCAAATGTGTATACCTACACCTACTTCCATGCATGCCCATCCAGATGTAGCTAGCATTATATGGTTTTGCTTTCGGTTTCCTGGAAAATATTTCCCAGGCGCCATCTCTTTGTGTGACCGCAGAAAAAGCTCTTCTGCATTTATGCATCCCAAACCACACGCACGTACTGCAAAGGTGATTTCTTTTCAACATACACATCCTCTCCTCTGGCTCCTGCATCGTTGTCCAAGTCGGTCGCACGTCGCACCTCTCTTTAATGTGTACAAATGGTGCACTCTCACTTCTGCCAGTCTAGTTCAACGTCAACCACGTTTCCTTGCGAGAAACACATTTTCAAAATGAATGCTAATAAGCGTTGCGTCGCGTCGTCGGTAAAAGGCCTACCTATATATCCACACACTCGACAAAGCCTACTTGCCTATAGCGTAGCGGCCCACCGTAATGGGATAATTACAACAATGGTGCACTTAAGGGTGGTAGTGGTAGTTATTATGTGCAATTGCAAATGTTTAAGTGGTGGCAATTATTTAATTAAGGACGCCATTTAGGTACAATATTTTCCAGCCGCATCTTCGTTTGACTGCGACCACGAGTGGTAATTAAATTCCAAAGCTACGCTAATTAAATTGTTTTTCATCAGTTGTTCGTATAGCTTTTATCAACTGGCACTTGATGGCGGGTTTTAGTGCGCTGGATAGTATTTTCGTTTTGTTGACAAAAATGGTGGACGGTTAATTGGTAGCCAGAAGTTATGCGTGATATAGGAGGGATGATCTGAACGGCCATTGATTTGTTTCGTCAAATAGTTGACCGGATGGTCGTTGAAGTGCACTGAATAATTGCTTTGAAATATGAATAGAGACCTAAAGGACCGAGAAATAGAAGAGTTAGCTGAATGTGGCCGAACTTATTGGTACTACGGGTTTCGAGTTCAGGACTCCCTCACATGTGGTTAATACTTTTTGGAATTTGTCGGCTGATACTCTTTTTTAAATTTATAGTTGAACACCATTATGTCGAATATGAAACACAGATAGCAATTTGTGGTCAATTTTGAAACACACAACCCGCGTAATAATCATTTTAAGTGTCCAGGCTAAATTCTTCGAACTCACAATAACGACATTTTCCATATAAAATTGCAGATTGTGACCTAGAAAATATATAGTTAAAAATGATTATTAGAAAGGCCCAATCCCAATATAATTGTATATCAATCGAGCCCAGTTTCGTTGATGTAGGTTTATTACACTAAGAACTGTAATTGAATAATTGTTGGCACCTACTTCCCTGAAGGAACACTTTAAGACATCCAGTTCCTCAGTGAATATTGAAGACCGCTCATACCGAAGGATTCTTTCAGATCATGAATTTATGAATCAGCTTCAAAAATACTTGTTCCCAAACCGAATCACTACTCCCTAGTACATTTATCACCCTCCAAGGAGCAAATAATTGACAGTAACAAATATTTGCTGAAGGGACACTTACATGGGCTACTTCGCACTCTCGTATGAATTTATTTTTAGGCTAGAAGTCCAAAATCGCTATCAGACTTAAAAAATCCGGACTGTAGTTATCTTAGTATCGAGTTCAAGGACTAACCGCCTTAAGATTAGATTTACTACTAAAATGGTTGATAACAGTGCACTCACATTTGAAATAGCTGTCAATACCGATAATAGTAAAGCGGCCGGAATCTTCCCTTCTTACATCTTTAATAACTCTACTCAGTATAAGCTTCCACAGAAGTCAGACCTCAAAGTAGAGCAAATGTAAGTTGGAACAATCTCGCAACTTAGCAGAGAAAATAAGCCAGCTTTAAGCGCGCTAAACGCGACCAGAATTCATGCGCCATACTAAAAACAAAAGTTGGTGTCGACTTTAAATTTAGGGAAGCTCAAAATTGCGAAATTTGTATGGAAAACAAAGCCACTGTGAACCACTAAAATTTAGAGTCGAAACTTAAAATGTTTATTAGTAAGGCCCGCATGATATATGGAATCTGGAGATCTAATAGATAAGTGCGGCCTGGGACGGCAAGAGGTAGTGGCGTTTTGGTTGGATTGCTGCTGTGAATAAAAGTAAAGTAAAGTAAAAAATAATAAAACACAGGGTGGTGCAAAATTAATCAGCCAATTTTCCATTGTGGCTCGCGCTTTATGTGCGGTTGCACCGTCTTATTGAAATCACATGCTCACCAAGCCCCCCTCATCCAATTCCGAGTGTAAGAAGTCGTTTATCATGGCCCTGTAGCGTTCGCCAATAACAGTGACCGTATTTTGCTTAAAGTGGAAACGCGCCTCGTCGCTGATGATGATTTTCGACACAAAATCGTCCTCTTTGTTGTTGAGATTATTATTCCACTCTCTGGCGGAGTAAAGCGCTTCATTGTGCTTTTCTGTTTTATAGTGCAGCTTTCTAGTTCACAAATGTCAAATATGATTGACGTACGACGCAAGAATTATAATGGAGACGTTCAAGTATCTAGTTAGGCAATCTGACAGCTGTCTGACTTGATGTATCTCGGTTTTGATTGTCTGAAATCGGTCATATGAGCAGCTGTTTCAGTTGACGTTTATGGAGGGGTAGCCGTAAAGAAATTCGTGACTGAGTGACAGTTCGGGTGTGTGGATGATGTAGGAAAAGTGACGTTCCCGACCAATCTAGTTCTTGCGTTCAGGTTACATCTTATCGAGACCAATCTAGTCGACTTAAGATACCTAGATTCTTGAATGTGCCCAATACCTCCGATAGGGAGATTAATTTTGTGCCACCTCGTACAAGTATTTAAACAATAAAGTTCTTTATATTCGTTTAACTCAGAAGAAACGATTTTATTGCATTTTATCATGGCTCATAGACGAAAATTTTGTCTACAATCTGCCCTCTTCATTTTGTATTGGTAAACTTTACTGGCCGAAACGTTGATGTTACTTCAACTCAACATGTCATAGCCTAGACGACTGATGCCAGTGTTGTTAGGACTCTCTCTTCATTTATCGCACGAAGCGTAGTCATTTTTGCCATTTCACAGTACTTAAATTCCCTAAGAAATCCCTCGATACTTTATTCGAAAAAAAATCAAATTTATAAAGTAAAATTTGACCTTTAGTAAAAATCGCAGATTGTTAAAATTACTATGACTATTTTTTTTGGTACTAGTCAAATTTCATAAAAGACAATTCACATGAGCAATTTTGTTTTGACACTTTTTCATGGTGAAATGTAGATGTTTTGGTGAACCTGCAGCAAAAGTTTATAGTTTGAATGTTTTTGCTTTTATTAGATTCCTGAAATACCCTCTATCCCACGGAAGGCTTTTAGACATCGAAAATTCCACAAAAAGGTATAAATCCCACGATATAACAGCACTGACTGATGTTTACTTTTTTGAACAGGTCGATCGATGTCGTTGCACAGCTCTTTAGCGCTTTAAGAAATTGCCTCTGCAAAAGTACCTACCCCAAAACGGTTGGGTATATGCCTTTTATTTTGCTCGTATTATGGTCGCTGTTTCGAAATGCAAACTTTTTTTTTACGTAGCGCAGCACTTCCCTAATGATCCTGGATCTTAGATCAAAAGGAACTGGAAACTATACTAACACCCCTATTGCGTGTGTCAATTATCAATCAATTGACGATTGACACATTTGTCAAACAAAACAATTTTTGGTATTGTGTAACTCATTTGATAAAAATTATGGTTATCGTGAATAAATTGACTTTTGTGAATGCGGCATGATATTTGACAGTTTTCAAGAGCAAACAAATTGTATTTGTTAAATTCTACCGAGAATGAGTTCCGTTGAATTGTTTTTTGACGATGAAGAACAATCCTCTGCTTTTTTGGAAATTTCCAGGAGAAGAAGACAGCTAAGGGATGCTTCTAGTCCTCTAGAATTAGAGGACAGTATGTGAGTACGTAACTTTTTAATCAATATTCATTCTTATGAGTAGTCCTTTCAGTTTTGCAAGGAATTTTCGTTAATCCAAGCCAGCGTTTTCCTATTTATCGGGTGAAATAGACGAGAAGTTAAGGCCAGCAATCAGAAGGACATCGATACCAAACATTATAAAGCTTGCAACAGCGGTAATGTGCTCATGGGTCGTATCAAATGAGCGTTGGGAATGAATATTCCATAGGCCTTTCACAGTCAACTGCTTCTTTGGTCCTAAAAGATGTTTCTAATGTACTCGAAGCACACATATGTCCGAAATATCGGCCCATACCTTAAATAATTTTGATTAGAATTAAGAAAAGATGTGTTCCTTATATTTTCATACCCTTTGCCGATTTTGTCATTCCCGTCGTGGAGGACACTTTATTTGTTGCAAGATGCTTTTTAAACAAATTGTTTGAAATGTTCTCGTTTTCTATCATTAGTTGAGCCAATCGCTCCAATTGTTTTTTGTTGCTTACAAATTTTGCCTTAAAACCAAACATTTTAAATATTGGCACATGCCACAATTTTACAGAGAACTTGCATTTTTCTTTTGCAGCGTTCTAATTTTGTCGTCCACAACAATGCAACTGACTAGACAATTGACGTTTATCAAAAATATTTATAACAATGAAAATCGTAATACCACTTTGGCTCCATTTTAAATGGAAATTTAGTACGAGTTGATGACAGTCAGTCATTCACTGATAATTGACAACCACAATACCAATGACTTAATTTTTTTGATACGCATCGTTTATCATTTTTTGACACTCGCAATAGGGGTGTAACTAACTGTATATGAAAGAGGGCAGATATATTTATCGGTCGTCACTGCGCATAATATAATTTGCACAATAGACTTAAACGTACTTCGTTTTCCCGCCAGCTTTATATTTTTAAATATAACCTCACAAGCGTGTCCCTCATTGATAATTGCTTGCGCGTTAACTGGAGGTAATTGTGTATCGCGTTGTTTTCGGTCTATAAAAGCTTTCCTATCGTCAAAGTTAACAGTAAGTAAGATATACAGAATAGATTAGCTTTTAAGTCGCATATAAGCGGCGCGAATCGACGTCCAGCTTTCAACGAAGATTTGATAGAGAGGTTCCAGCGTGACCCTATCAATGACGAATTCATAGCCATAACTGATTATAAGTGACAAGCGCCAACTCACCATGACAACTGACCCTTTTGCAAGTTCTTTATAAGCGACATCAACTGTAAAACCTTGCATCCTAAACAACATTATTCCGTTTAATCCATAGACTGCATTAGTCTCTCACGAAGCCTTTTGTATATTTTCTTCCTCTCCAGATGGCGCCACTTATTGCTGACTCTTCTCCATCACATTCCACTGCTCCAATAAATTTCCAAGCAAATAAACACCCTTCTAGATTGTAAACAAATGCACTTTATTTTCTCTAAATATTTCTCTTACAATCTAGTTTTAAAAATTAGCATAAAATATTTTTATTTAAAAAATTAAAATTAAATATAAATATAAAATTTGTGTTACATAGTACCTAGGCTTTTTCTTTGTGACACATTTTTCTAATTTAACATGATCAACACATCTGAATAAATTACAACAAAACAGTTTGCTTTTACAATTTTTTTTTGTTTATCTAATGGAATTTGTTTTATTTATTTTTGTAACGGAATCTACTTTCCTATAAGTCTCATGAAAATATGTCAATTTCAGAGTCGGACGACTCACTGTCAATAATTAAACTACGATAGGAAATAGGCTGTTCGCGGTTCGGTAAAAATAGCTGCTCGCTGTGCGTTTGCAGATTTGGGTCTGCTTCGTCGGGATCAGCTTCTTCTTCCGCTGTCAATGCGCAGGTTTCTTCATTCGTTGGGCTGAAGGCCACTCTGTCGTATGAGTAGTCTTTTTGAAATCCAAATCGCTTACCGGTGACCCTGGCAACCACTACAATCACAATGACCAACATTGATGGCACGAAAATGGCCACAAATATCACTTGTAAGCTCCTCCAACTGGGCGTTGTGTTCGATCCTTCATCCTGATTGTTGCCGGAACTCCTCTCGTTAAACACATAACAATGGGACTCATGTTCGCTGGCTACTCTCAGCTGACTGCCGGGGTAGCAAGCAGTGCAGTGTGACGTACTCGGTCCATTGCAGCGAAGACAGGTTTTGTCACAGAAGGAGCAGATTTTTTGCACACCCGCGTCAACAAATGGCTCGTCGGATGTTGAACGGACGACCATTAGACGTTGGGCTTCTTCCAGATCGGTAAAGGTTAGTGATGAGTCATGTTCGGTGGTCTGTTCATCGATCAGGGGGTAGGTCTGGTCTGGACACTCGGTATAGCAACGACCGTCAAATAGGTAAGTAGGTTCATCACAAGCTGTGGGAGAAATAGATCCTATTAATCATTTGAAATATTGACTTGGGTATATGTATATGTAGTTAGTCTCTATGTTTATACAAAAGTTACTTCTGTAATGAGATGTAGTCAATACAATAATGCACAAGCTTTCAACTAAAGGCTGGAAATAACATGCGATCCTACGAAATGAATGAAAGAAGTTGCCGTAATATTGGGTTGCGACTTGAACAGATGGGTTCGACAATGGCTCTTAGAGGTCTTTGCAGTTTTTTTTTTTAAGTTTTTTTGGAGTATCTTTCTGCAATCCGTCTTTTCAACACAAAATCTCGCCAAATAATTTCTACAGTCGAACTCATTACACCTTTTTAATTGTTTACTAAATCAGACAGTACAAAACGAACGTTTTGCTTCGAATAACTTCGAAAACGAAAGGGATTTTCGTTTTCATTAAATCATTCGTCCACATGAAAACGTTTGAACGTTTTTGCCCTATAGAATTCCTTCTTTTAATTTTTACTTCATGTAACTATAAAAACGAACGACACGTTCATTTTGTGCAAATGGAAGGCAGCGACAACTTTCCATTGACGTTTTCCATGGTCTTGATTTTTTCTAATTGTGAAATCCCATTCCAAAATATGCTTTCGGCTTTTTTTAATGAAGAGGAGGACAAAGACGAGATTTTCGTTTTCGCATAACTTCTTTAGTTTTACGTTTCGTTCGGAATGTAACTCATGCGATAAATTTTTGTACAAAAAACTGAGGAAAATTTTGTGTTAAGCCAAATCGTTTTAGTGACAGATATATCCATGTGATAATTACAAACAATGGTAGGAGGAAACATTGTCAGGGTTTAAAGAACGTATCACGAAGAGAAAATGGATTCTGTGGTGTTTAATTTATGCAACTGCGATGGCCTTCAGAAACGTTGCTTCTTGTCTATGGAAGCAGGGCTCTTTGATCCATTTCGTAATGTCATGCAATTTTATCAACTACTGCAAGAAATAAAATGGAAGCACTGTAATATTTAAACTTATAACAAAAAATACCAATTTGTAAATTCAATACAACCATCCACAAACTTGTTTTTTTTTTTTAGTATTTGATGCATGCATATATAATATGTGTTTACCAATCTACCAATCGAAATGGAGATTTTTTTTTTTTTTTAATTGAACATACAAACAAATCATAAGAAAAATAACATTAAAATATTACAATAAAAACAAAATTGTACTTTTCGCTACTAAAAAATAACAACACAATAAATAAGAAAAAAAAAACAAACGTCAAAATTAAGGTATTTTGTAAAAAAAACTAGCTTTTGGTAGATTTTGCAAACATGCTCCATAGCAATATGAGGATTAGATATATTCAATGTCTATAGTTTCTTTACTCAAAATGTTTGGGGTAAGTTGTTTTTGACATTTAAATGATGACGTCTGACATTTGCAAAGAGAAATGTGTTTGAATATTTGGCAGTTTGTTTTCCTAGTCACACTGGAAAATTGGAACACAGTGGCGACGTTCAAGTATCTAGTTTAGTAAGTCTGACAGCTGTCTGACTAGATGTATCTCGGTTTTGATTGGTTGAAATCGGTCATATGAGCAGCTGTTTCAGTTGACTTTTATGCAGGGGTAGCCGATGAATCTAGTCAAGAAATTCGTGACTGAATACTAAGTTGACAGCTCGGATATGTGGATGACGAAGAAAAGTGACGTTCCCCACCAATCTAGTTTTTGCGTTCAGGTTACATCTTATCTTATCTAGTCGTCCTATGAGTGACTATTCAGCTTTGGGGCTGACAGAATTTTGGCTTGTGCTTATGCATCTGATTGACGTAAAGATTGTGCGCCGTACTAATAACAAATTTTAGTCTCGACTTTAAGTTTACGGAAGCTCACAATTGCGATATTTGTATGGAATATATAGCCACTGTGAACTACTACAATTTAGAGTGGAAACTAAAAATGTTTGGTAGGTCCTGTATCAAGCGGCAAAAGTTTACTTTCACATTTTAAAGTCATGTGCAAAGCGACTTATTCACTGGTCTCGAGAGTACGAATATGTGTTCATAAACGTCTTTACTCTACTGTACCCATAAGGAGGGTACTGTTTTTTATTATTTTTTAGTTCAGAGCAGAGTCTGAACTGTCAAAAGAAGTTCTATAATATGTTTGGCCCAGACTCAACAGAATTTGAATTTGTGGTTCTTATAAAGAGTGCCCTCTATGAGCCAGAATTAATTGAATGTGCAGTCCGTGAATAAATCTGAGTACAGCTTATTTTGACAGGCAACCGTATGTTATAAAATGCTGTATAAAAGGGAATACATTGTTAAAAAGAGAAAATGAGAAAAATAAATTCAAAAAGGTTTCTATTGAGCTGTAGTTAACCGAGAAATAGTGCTAAAATGATATTTAATGTCCCGTAGAGATGCTACAATCAATCTAGATTATACATTTAAAGTGGGCGTGGCAGTTATAGCTTATTAGTCAAAATATTTCAGTTTTTCCCTATACTGATATCTATACGCAATATTATAGTTCAGTTGTGTAATTTAAGGAAAAGGAAAATGTCTGTTTGGTCTAAGAGAGGTCTTACCAATAGTCGTGGCACATAACTTTTACAGAACGAATGTCGATACATGTATGCACTTGGTTCCAAACAATTTTTATGTTTTCTTACGAGCCGTTGCCACCACGTACTTTCGAGTTCGAAGGCTGCCTTTCAGAAGCAGGAATAGCTAGATTCGAAGTTGGTTAGAGGTAGATTATAAACAAAACCTCCAATGACAGGAGTTGAAAACAAATGTCAGTCTATTAAAATCGGCAATGGCATCAATAATAATGACGATAAGTCGCTGAAGATGTCTAGAATGTGCAGAGCGAGGCTGGGATAAACTTTATGCATAGTCAAACTTATGAAAACATGCAGTGGAAAATTGTTTGCTCTTTATATAGATCTACAACTAAAAATTTGTTTGTGTATCTAAGAATGAGTTATTTTTATATTTCGTAACTGGTGCAGGACCTGCGACTGTAAGATGTACGTATGAGAGGTGTCAAATAAACGTTTGGAAAACTCGCCATAATTTAGAAAACAGTTTTGTTAAAGAAAATATCGCGCGTTCTCTGAAGTAGCGGTGACAACAACAATCAGTGTTGGACCCTATTCCATCACTTACTTGTAATGGAAACCTATTCTCTGATTGTAATCAAACACACAATCGAACAGACCGCCATTCCATCACTAACACAGCGCAGTATATCCACACTCGTTTTGGTATTTAGCGGAGACAACCACCTCACCTAACAAAAGTCAGAAACTATAGAATTGATTTGCTTAATGAATTTTTCCAAAACCATGTATGTGTGAAAAAAGTGAAGGTGAGAAATTATTTTGGTTTTTTTTTTTCTAATTGAAACAATGAACGTCAAATTATTCCCGCCGCCATAGTGCATTTGTTAATAATATTAAAATATTTAATTAATAAACATCCATTAACACAAAAAAAAAAATATATTTCAAATAGTTTTAACAATTAATTCGAAACTCACCAGTTTTTCTAGATTATTTTTTCTAAAGAGATTTTTGTTACAAATAATTTTCATTCGTTTAAATTTGAAAAAAAAAGTTAACACAATTTGTCAGAGTTGGGCGGGATCAGAGAGAAGATTGTCTACAAAATCTTGCAAATCGAATGATATCGTCAGCGTTGTTTTGAAATTTCGTAATTTTTTAGTAGCGATCACATATTTAAAATTTTTTTTTTTAATAAAACAATTTGATTTTTTTCTTGTTTTTTTTTTTATTTTGTGAAAACATTATTTTTTTTTTCATTATATCGTACCTAGGTATATATTCTTTCACAAATTTTACGAATTTAATTTTTTTTTACATGATATTCACTCTTATTTTATTTTACTTCATTTATATTATAATTTCGAATTTAAGTTTTTTTTTTTTTTTGTTTCATATATTAAATATTCAATTGTTACGTTTAAAATAACATACTTAGATAACTAAATACGATTCTTTTTTTGTTATTTTAACATTAATTTTCTTTACTTTTAGTTTTATGTGGTAGGAAAAGTTTTGTTGTTTTCGTAAAAAAAATTTCTTTTGAGATACATTTAAGTGTTGTTCTTTAAACATTTCCTATGATTGATATTTCAAGTTGGTTTTCATTTATTTATATTTGGTGCCTTCGTTTAGTTTTTCACTCACCATTTTTCCCCCCGAAATGCTTATGTTTAAATGTATAGTTTTCAATTTATTGTTAAGATTATGCTATTTTTAATTTTAATGTAGGTATATTTAACTATTGATTTTTTTTTGTGTGTTTATATAGTTGGTTTTTGGCATTGAATATATTTTTTTTCTTTTTACAATGTTTGTGTTTTGCAAAAAAAAAAATAGAAGAAAGTACCATCGCCCTTTTAAACTACAAACAAAAATGGAATAAACAATAGAAGTACACTTAAATGCAAGAAGTTAAACAGTGCGTGGGAGTAACATATAAACAAAAGTTAGGTAAACAAAAATAGGAGTTAAATAAAACAATAAAAAAGGCAAATTGAGGACGGCAAGATTGTATTGCTTTAAAGAGCAACCAAAAGGAAGTGCGGTTTGACACTGAGTTTTGAAGATGGTTAAGAGTTGAACAGTGAAAGGGATTCTGTAGTAGGAAGTATGTTTTTTAAAGGACAGCAAATGAGTTTTATTTGATTCGAGTTGAGAGCGACTGTTGGGCATTTGTATATTCAAAATGTAAGCATGTCTTACATGTTTCAATCGTTATCGAAAATTTGACATAAGAATGAGTGTCATAAATCGTAGTTATCAACTGAGAGTAACAGAGGGCATTTTCAGGTACGATTTAAGACGTTCGCGAAGAAGTCCTTGTCGTTTCCAAATCGTTTGTCGAAATTGAAAGTTTTAAAATTGTAATTAAAAATTCAACTGTCGCCTGGGACTCTCAGATGAGTTCGCCGGCAAACAATATCTTCTTCCGCGAAACTGGAAGTGATACCATGTTTCTTTTTTTTTAAATATTAGTCGGGTGCGAATGTATCACACAGAAAGTTCTAGTCTTCACCTTCTATTTCACAACGGTGAGTTCACAAAATTTTACCTAAGTTCTAGTACAATTTTTTGACGGCTATTGCAAGCAATACTGAGAGCCAGCTCGTAGAACACTGTAAGTGGTGGTCGATCACTTTGATCTGTATTTAAAACAAGGTTTTTTGACGTGCAGCCTTTGGACCAAAACGCGGGAATTCTGGCCAAGCTAAGTGCACAGATTTCTTGAAATGCACAAATGGCAGCTGGTTAAATGGACGAGCGTACTCCAGCGAGCTTATAAAGAAAGTCGAGGTTTTTTTTTCTGTATTAAAGAAAGATTTGTGAATTTATTGCGTCTGCACTTTTCGTCCTTTTAATTTATCCTTTAATTCTACGAACACTTTAGTTTTTCCATGTTTGTTTTACTACATCAAACAGTGGCTATATAATATATTATGGCTTCCTTTATATCCTTCAAATTGTGAGCCGCCATTTGTCTTTGGGATTCTAAACAATATCTAAATGGCATAAATTTTAAGTTCCATTCCAATTGGACTCTGCAAAATTATTAATGCAATTCCAAGAACATCTATTCATTTTCATTTTCACACCGGAAGTCCAACCGACGCTTACCTACTCTTTCAAATAGATATTAATGCCACGCGAACATAACCAACATTCAACGGTCAATTCCAATGACTGCAGAAATTGGAAACATTAAAATATTGCCAAATGCAAATAAAATCAAATTAATCCCATATATGCCATCCATTTGAGTACTCAATTGACCATGCAATCTACTGTTTAAAATATTGCAAAGTTACAAATTTTATTTAAATCGGATGATGTTGCGAAATTCAATCTTCAAGTGCAACCCTTTAAAAGAAACTATTTAAATAATCGTTTATTCACAAGTTGATACCGTGTACAGGGTTCCTCTTTATTTATACAAATGATTGCAAATAAACCGCGTTAACGATCAAAAATTCAACATTTAAATCGCATACAACTACGTTATGACCACCCCGTACTTGCAAACTTAAGATTTGTATTCAACGGAATTATAAATATGTGAGTAATTTTCATTATAATACAACAAACAAAAATTTCAATAAAATTAATAATTGAACTAAGATTTCTATATGTATACATATTACAGGTTTACAGTGATAAATATAAAAACCTATTTTTGTCGAATAATCAACAACATAAAAGACAACAGGGTGTGCAAGAATGTAACTAAAAACACAGTAACCTACAGTGAATCTGTGATCATAAGTCGACAAAACAAAACACCAGAAATCGTAAAAATTTCTATTGGAATTATATAACAAATATAAATGTACAATTAAATATGTTTTACTAACTGTAGTTTGATTTTTTTTTCTATGAATTTGACAGCACAGGGTGGGTCGAATGGGTGTGGTTCCAACTGAAGTGGATATCGCATAACAATTGTAAAATGTCTAAAGACCGAATAAGGGTTATATTTCTGGACTATGTTATTTTTGGGATGATGACAATTTTTGTTTGAAAACGTCCACAACCTGCCTTATAAAAAGAGAGCTGAAAATGCAGTCGTGTGCACGACTTTGCAACAATTGTGGTTGGAATTTGATTTTTTTGAACCCATATTTAGGCGACTGTTTACAATAATATGAGCATATTTAAAGTGCTATGTGCACGACCTACGATTCACTGGTCGTGGAATAATATGGATCGCCGTAGGCCGTAGTTAGATTAGGTTAGAGTGGGTTTGTGAGGTTTTCACAAAAGACACCATAGCGGTTCCATCGCCATCCCCTGGATTGTCACAGTTACAAGTGATTTGTTTAATCAATAAGTATACGCCTAAACTTCATTCCCTAATGTGACAATAGGGTTATTCCTGTTCAATAAGGTAGTTCAAACACGGGCGTATAGACGACCAGTCATGTACTTTTCACACTTCTTCTCAAGCAATCGAATAATGCATCAAAACGCGCAGCACTTCACTCAATACTGCATTTAAATGAAGAATCATAATATGATTTCGATACCTTTTTGACTTATGGGACGACTGATTAAGTCGTGAACTTGACCGTATTGAATTTAGTATATCAGCAATAGGTAGCAAAATATGCAGCATGAGTACATTAATTATTTTACCGACGAAAAAATGTTCCAAATGTCAACAAGGAGCGACCATGTACATGTAGTCAAGTACACGACTCGCGACGTTGCTGGTCATGCACTTAATATAATAAAACATAAGCTGGGATAGTAACATGTGCTTTAAAAACCAAAAGTAATAGGTCGATTAAAAGTGAAAGTATAATTGACTTATGAGGCATCTTTAGTCGTGAGCATGACTGCGTTACAAGTGATAGAAATATAAGGCTAGGGCCGGCTTCGTTGCTTCGGGCAACGTTTCGGTAGGTGACAGAAAGGTAGACGTGGCTTACGTTTTCATCGGTCTTTACGACTGATTCACGACCAAAGTAAGTCAAAAGCTGGCTGATGTTATGCGGACTTATCAACAGTCTGGAGCAGCGGTTAGCCGAGCTCAAAAGCTCGTTGATATTCGCTCACTGCAGGAATTCACGACAGACTGCCTTAATCAGAGAGAATAATGAATGGAAGCAGGCAATCGCAAAAGCTGAGTTTCCAAACATGACTGCACCATGTCGCTTTTGGCCACAGTAGAACATTGTAGTTGTTTTTGCCTGCGAAGCCACACGACCGGTCGTGTTGATTTTTTCAGTGTGCACAGTCCAACCAAAACATATTGCTAAAAACGATTACACTCCTGAAAATCGATTAACAAAAATATGTTTCAGAAAGTCATCACGTAGGTATTCAAAAATGAAGATAATTTCAAAAAGGGGTAATGCAAACTGGCCCCAATCGCACCATCAATTTAATTTAAATGCAGGGTTAGCCATTAAATTCTGCTGCATCAAACATTTCAATAAAATATTTACACAGCTACGTCCATTCATTACTACCCCCCCACCCTGTACACTGTTCATTATTAAACTGCTACTTATTGTGCTGCGCGTGATTTGCTAGTGTAAACAAATTACAAAATTTAAATTGGGCTTCTTTTGTTAAAAAAAAAGAAAGAAAATAATTAACAAAAAGATTATATACAAAATTGAATAAATATATGATCTGTTCACACGTAATATTTTATTGCTAATGTATTCCATTGCATTGGCTGCCTCTCGGTATTATTCTCAATTAATTTCTGACATTGCTATTTTTACGAACACAAAAAAAGAAGAGGAATAAAATATAAAACAATCACAAATTGTATGGAAGAGAAAGGTATTATCATCATCGTCGAACTATTTGCTATATATACGAAATAATTTATTATTATAATTAATAGAAAATAATAAAGTATCATTTTTAACACATAAATGCAATATAATTTAATTTGTTTCTCATTTTAAATTGCTTACTTAGATTTAATTAAACACAAAAACAACACAGTTAATATATATATTTATTTGTGGGGGTTTTGTTGTTTCATTTTGATATGGAAATAAATTGAATTATTATTCTTTTTAACAACAAACACAACAAAAAAGAATGTATGCATATAACGAAAAAGAAAATATGAAAATATGGTTAACACCGAATTTAAGATATGCACGAATTCATAGAGTCTACTACAGTTACAGTGCGAGTTACTGTAAATATATATATTTATATTTATTTATTGACATTCAAACGATATGAAATAAGAAAGTGTATTATTATAGTAATTGTTTTGTTTTAAATATGATTTATTTTTGATTAAACGAAATATGCAACCCGCGCGGTCAGTGGAATTGGTTTTGTCATTTTCTTTTTTACTTTTATTCTCGATTTTGTGCGTTTCCAGGAACTTTATAAATATATATACGACACGTTTTGTATTTTCCGTGATTATCCATTCCAATTTAGGTGTTTTACAATTAAATTCATGTTTTTATAATTTGTCTGTTTACTTTTACAATTTAAATTTAATAGCTTCAGACACAATTTTATTTTAAACACTACTTTATTTAATTATATTCTGTTTTGTTTAATTTTAATGTATAAACAGTCTTAAATGGCGACTTTAAAGTTAAACGTTTAAATGGTTGAAATTAATTTATTTTACGCTTCCAATTTAGCGCTGAAAAATTACGCTTTTTAGCCTAGGAGTTGCTTTTCTTCTTTAGTTGGGGTACAGTTTACACGCGAGTAGGGTTTTCTGTTCATTTTCTTAGGATGGGGGATAAGTCGGACTGGACAATTTTATCTACGGGACTTCCATGATCTTACACACAGAAAGAGAGGTCGATCTTCAAAGTGGAGCCTATTTAGTGTCGATGTGGCAAGGCAACGAGTGTTGCAACACTTGTGACGGTTTAAGCTTCATTGGGGTAAGCAAACTGTTACAGAAATGTTATATTTTCGAGTAGTCGATAGGCAAAATCTACACCGAAAGTGAGTCAAATTTGTACTAGAGCTTTGTTGGGAAATTAACAAGCCTCACCTATATAAGGTCAATTGCGTTTTTGCCGCTTTTCGCAGTTTATTTGAGAGCATACAGCGGCGAGAAAGGGAACCTACGCTTCGACTGGGAACATACACATCGACTGCATAGAAGACTGAGCTTTCCTATGTTCGGAAGGTACTAATGGCATATATTCCGAGAAACTATAAGGCTGCACAAAAAAAGCACAATATTTAAAACTAGCTTAATTCGAATTTTCCACAAATACACTCCGTGCGTCTTTAAGATTGTAAAGGCGGATTAGTTTTGACAAATTGTTTATGAGGAAGGAGCATACATAATCATGGAGACGAGTGACGCTAATTTGTCAGCGTCAAGACTTAAATCCCGACCTAGGCATATTCAAAAAATTGGACGCACAGCTCATTTTTAGACAAATGAAATGGAAGAACACGCGTTGTACGAGAGTATTTTCTTTTTTAATAAAAATTTTTCAACTTTGTGCCGCACTAGGTCGATTTAAATTCGGACAAATTATCTACTACAGTCGAAAATGATTGACTAAAAATGTTACAGAAGCATGTTTCTTCAAATACTAGACAGGAATGCTCAGCAGATCTTTTAGAGCCAAGTGTTTATACAAATGTAACACAAACTCTAAACTGAAGGGTTCCTTTACAGTGCCCCTTGTTTTTGGATCGACATCAGCGCAGGAGACGTAGAGAACTATTTTCACAGTACGAAGGCCCCGAAGGAAATTAGACCACCCAATTTTGAAAGACACTAACCAGATACATATAAATCTTAAACTTGATTAACTTGGTTTACTTGTAAATATGACACGCAACGGTGAAAGCTTCAGAGGGGATCAGAAATAAAGTATTAAACTGTGGAAAAGGTTATATGTCTGCACTAAACCGGCTTCCAAGTTGATTCTGGGGTACACCTTTGAGAGGGTTAAGCCATTTACGTAGTTTAGCTATCCGAAAGTCCTGATGCCAGGCGTTGGTTAATTATGACATTATGCAGAAAATGTTCAAAGCAAAGTCCCACAGGGTTCCATACAATCACCAATTCTGTTCTAAATTTTTGATAGAGCGCTGTGGAAAAGGGATTCGTACCTACGAAAGCTGTTCAACTCCAGACGGTTTTTGCCTACTTTCGCACAAAACTCTGAGCTTGCAAGAAGTGAAATGCATTGGAAGGGTCGGTACCTAATGCTTAGTAAACGGCTCGGTTTTATCTAGGTCTCTCAATAGACTTGCATTTCGCTCCTAATTCCAATATCTAGAAAATTTGTTTGCCTTTGCAAAAAGTTGTTTTGAACATCTCTCGTTTGAAATTCCTTCCAACCGTTTACAACTTTAGATTTCCCCCTACCATGACTCTACTCTGCGTTGCTAGCATTGTCGCTCAGTTTTTCCCAATGAGAAACTAAACAATTCAATTCGAAGAATGGCGTTCCTCGGATGAATTTCACTAGCCCAGTTTAGCACTCGTACTCGTATCTTCATTAACTCAGTCAAAAAAGAAAAGGACAAAAAATGTGCTGCTGAAGTTAGAGGAGAAGTTTTGCGCCCGCTCCAACTTAGTCGCATGACAAATTGCCTCCGATTATTGAAAGCAAAAGTGAACAGAAAAAAATAAACAAAAAATCCAAAGCGCCAGAGGCAGTACAAATGAAGAACAACCGTCGTCAAAACTTTTTCTCTCCCTCAACTACACCACTGTCACTGACTACCTACCGATGACGACCATGACGACAATGACGACGACGACATCCATGACGATGATAATGGCGATGTTGACGAACGCCATCATCAACTATCCGCTCTAATGGCAAAAGTCCATTTTGTGATATCTATCCTTTTTCTGCTTTTATGTGTGCACTCAAACTGCTATTTTAATTCGCTACACCGCGCTCCCGTCCAACGCGACGAATATACATCACAAAAAGATGAGAAAAAAAAAAGGAATTTATAAAAGCTATATGCAGGACAGCTTATTGTAGTCGCGAACAATTTACTACCAAACGACAGATGCATGACAGGGAATTATTCCACCCAGTATCAGAAGTAGGACCAGGACTGAGTTTTGTTTTGCAGGTGCAAAAAAAAATAGGGAAGAAAATTCCATAGCGAATAATTTGCACGTTACGTACCTTAAATGGGAGTAAAAAAAAAGAAAGGAAAAACCCGGGATCCGCTTTCTTTTTTACGAAAGTTTCGGCGGCTTTCCTTTTTTTTGCCTTTTCGCTGTTCCAATTTTGTTCCTTTGCCGGCGCGCAGTGAGATAGGGATACAGGATAAAAAAAGGAGAAAACCCTAAATGAAATGAACACACCAACGGAATGGCATTCTACAGATATGCTGACAGATGGCCATGTTAGAGCAGTGTCCTTTCCATATCCACTTTTGGGTTAGAAGTTATGTGATTATGTGTACTTTTTGGCATCGTTATTTCGCATTTGTATAGTTTGTGTAAGGACGACTGGGAGACATTTTCATCTTTTGTTGAAATAACGTAAAGTAGAGGGAGTAAGGGTGGTGGATGGTAGATGCGCCATACGGCCATTTAAAGTGATGGTTAAAATTTATGTGCTGTGATTTGGTTTGCTTTTTGCTGCGGTTAAAGCGTTTTATTTTATTGGGAAATCGGAGGTTATTCAAGTTGACTAAGGAGTTTTTCACGTTAGAGTCGGAGTCGGTTACCTCATACACCAACTAACTGGCCATTGACAGGTGTACTCGGTGGTTTAGGGAACGTCGAAGCCGAAACTGCCGTCTTTCAGAATTGAGTTGGAATTTCCCTCACCAGTTATAGGGATTTGTAGATCTAGTTTTTAGGTTAGGTGGTTGTATTGGAATAGTTAAGTCACACTTAGACCCAAATTACAGGTAGACCGGTGTTGCAGACTTTATTTGAGAAGTGAGATACAGAAAGAAGTGTTAGCAAGATGATAGAAGGGTGACTTGAAAAATCCAATTTTTTAGTAGAACAGGACTTTCATGTTAGCTAATGCTCAAACCAACTGAATTTCCACATCGTTTGCTGAAATAACTTTTCAGTGAATGTGAACACCGACAACACAACCGCTGATTTTCGGAATTTACTTGGAATTTGTCTCACTATTGTTGAGCAATCGAGTAACACTAGGAATAACAGTTCAAAATTGCGAAGACGTTTAAGGTTATGATGAGAAACCTTCACACGAAGTCGAGGTGGACGCCAAAATTAAAAAAAAGGAGATGTAGTCTAATAAAAAAAAAGATTTGGAAAAAAACTGAGCGTCGTTTCAAATGCAGGAAAAAGGAAGACAGTCTTAAAAGGAGCTCCTCGATATTAGCTAGGAATGTATTTCAGCAATGGGAAGCTCTGCAGAGTGATTGGCATTTATGCAAAAATATTGACTCTTGAAGTTTTTCAGAAATCTGGTCTAAATTTTACTGCAAAGACAAACACACTTAAGATGTTAGAAGTTTCTTTAAAATGCAGCAGTACTTTTGAATTGCACCTAAAGGTAGACTACGTTTTCTGATTTTTGTTCGTACACAAATATTGCAGTTTGTTTTTAGCTTACCTTGGGTACAAACCACATGACAAGAAGCAAGAAGCTTGGAATTTTATACTGTCCGAGTTTTTTTTTTGAGTGGCGTTTTAACAATCGCTTATAATTCCCAGATTTGTTTTCCAAAAGTCAAGATTTACAGAAACTGACACGAGTTGAGTCGTCAAACATAAGGCAAAGATGCGAGATCATGAATCGTGTCAGCATTAAGTTGCCAACGAAAGATGTGGTTTGTGGATTGGCTTGACAAACTACCTAGAAACCAATGCGAAATATTAACTGGTTTTTGTCTTAGCTGTGATGTTTATAAAGCTTTCCAGCAAGCTTTTTCCATCCTCTTGCATGTGTAGTAGGGACATATAGTAAGCCCTAAAAAACCTGAGCCATGATAGAATTCCAAACGCTACCAAAATTTACTGGCGAATGGAGCCACAATGAACTGGTAATTCTTTCGAAAAAAAGAAAAATCTTAGTTACAAAAAACCCTACAGTTTGTTTTCGAAAACATCACACCCCAGCTGACAGATGTCACGGAAAGACAATGCTTTTGTCAAATTGGGTTTTAAGTTTGATTGGATCAAAATGTCAGCGTTTTTCATAGTGTCCTTGAACTAACTGCACATGTGTATTGAATGAATACAAATGCGCAAAACTAGCTCACCGACATTTGGGGATCGAAATTCGAATTCGAAAAGTTGGTAAATTACTAAGACTAGACGAAAGAGATATTTTTTAAACAATATAATCGAAGATCATTTCTCTTGAAGACACAAAAATTGAAAGACAAATATGTATACGCCAAACGTCACAAAGAAAATGAACAAAATTCTACAAAACTTACGAATCATAATGTAAAAGTAATATTTCGTATGCCCGAAAGTTCTAGCTAAACCCACTGAGGGTCGTTTCATAAGGTCTAAGTCTACGATTGTTTCTTCGTTCTGACAACCTGCTTTAGTGAGTGCCTTCTTTTGACATTTGGTGTTTTTTTCTCGAATCGTTTGGTCACTATTTACTTAATCGCGTGCCGTAATCAAGCCGAGAAGGTACATATAAGTAATTGCACTTAATTAGTATCTTTTGATGACGTTCTGTACCTTATATACGATTGCTTTGTTATTTTTAATTTCCGTTTAGTTGTTGCTTTTATCTAATCCGAAATCTTAAGTCTAAATATTGAGTGTTTTGTTTTTTTTTTTTTATAATTTAATTCCTAAATATACCCTCAACCCTAACTGCTTGTTGTTGTTTTTTTTAAGGTTTTTTTTTTTTATATCATCTTACAAAAAGTGTTGTTGGCACAGTGTTTTGTGTTTAAATTTTTTATTTAAATTCTTACATCGATATCTAAGTTATGCTTAAACTTTTTACACATTTTTTTTACATTTCTTGCTTTTTAGCAGCTGCATCTATCTTTGTTTTGTTAAAATGCTTGTCAAGTTAATTATACCTCACAGGACTTTTGTTTATATTGTTTTTCGTTTTTGTACAAATAAAACATTGAGTGTTAAGTATAAAACATAAAATTAAAAAGAAATTTACATATCACCTATTTTTTTCTTGTTGTTGTTTAAATGTATAAAGAGAAAATTTAACTAAAATATTATTTAGAATAGAACATAGAGATAGAAGTTATTGAAGGTATTTGTTTTGTTTTTATTTTATTTTACACTTAGAACGTAGTAGTTTTTTTTTTTATTTTTATTTTAGTTTAATTTTTAATACGCGTCTGTAGAGAATCCGGTTTTAAACAAATACACAAGGGATTTGTTTTTGTTTTTTTTTTTGTGGTTATTAATGGGGGGGTGTTTTGTTTTGTATTTTTTTCTGCGTTGTATGATTTTCGCAGTAGTTACGAGAAATTTGTTGGTATTAGTAATTGTCTATTGCTTGGAATAATATTTCTACTAAATTTTCGATTAGTTAATTTCGACTGAACGCATCGGCTTGTTGATATTGTTAAATAAAGTTGTGTAAGAACGTAAAGAATAAAACACAAACCTATGCATCGTTGGTCAAGTGTTGCCCGTTGACATGCGGTGCTGGTTCGATCGTGTGCATGCTGGACATCGGCTAGGGATTCGCCAATCTGGAAATAGAGAAATTAAATTTGATATTAGACAGTGAAAGACTGGTGGATTGTTTTGTTCTTCCTGTTTTTGTTGGGCAACTTGGTAGAACTTGACAAGTGCATTGTCATTGTGTTTTGGGATATATAACCGGAGCCTAGAATATGACGAAGTGAGCTGTTTATGAACTCTTTAAGTTTAAAGGTTCACTTACGGACTTTTGGAAATAAAGTGTTGTGTGAAAAGTCACAAATTTGAAATTTGAAGAGGGTCCTGGATAATGCTAACGATCCGCTCAAAATGCAGACAGAGATGTTAACCTGAATGTGGTAAGCTCTGGCCAACTTTAGAGAAGGACTTAGGCTAGGGGCATACAGATAATTGCCGTGGCAAAAAGGCAAAAATAATATCAATGCGAACAGGCGTACGTGTAACCTCACAATTGAAATTCTTATCTCTAGAGTAATGTGTGTTTTTGCCACTCATTTTTGACGGGCCCGACATGTCTTCAATGGGACGATCAATTCTATAAAATATGCCCATGCAGAAACTCGACAACAGTCTCTTTTTGGGACACTTCTACGAGGCGTCTGTTGATTTGAAGCGGCTTTTACTCGAATTACCGAATCACACCTTTGACGGCAAAGCAGGGTGAAACTTAGGGATGACACAGATCGTGGATGGATAACAAGCGCTGCCAAAAGTATAACTAGAAACCTTCTACATCTAAACTATAGGTTAAGTAAGGTTAGCTTATCGTATGGGTGATGGAAGAAAACTTATCACGTCTACTGAGACCTATAAGGTCCATCGTGAATCCCATAATGAGACTGGAATTGAACCAAACCGAAACCATTCAAGTTACTGGCTAGCTAGTGAAACAGTTGGTCCGTTTCATGAATTGCGGGAGATCCGATATATGAAGGCTTGTTAACTCTGGGGTGCTTGAAAAGAACATGGATCCAAAAGCATCTTTCGTTAAACCATAAATAAGAATAAAGGTGGATGTAGCTACAAATAAATCATAGCATTGAGTTGAAGTACATTGAAATGTTGACCACTATCATTAGTGACTTTAGACTCTATAAAATTATGTAAAGCTCAGTACATTGGCCATCTTTTCACTCTAGGTCACTAGGCAAATGTGCGCCCATGAAAGGTAAGTACCCGTTAAGCCATTTAACCACACTATACCATTTTCGTTTGAGAAATTCCAATCATTAGGATTCGTTTCCAATCATTTGCATTCACTTGCAATCATTTGCATTCTTTTCCCAAATTATTCCAAATGGTTAGAAAATAATGCAATTGATTCCAAATTATTGTAGATCATGCAAAAGATAAGACATGGATTCGAAATATTTGCAAGTGATTGGAAAAAGAATGCAACTAAATTTGAAATGATTGGAAACGTATGAAGACTATTAAAAATGGTTGGAAAAAAAGACAAATGATTGCAAATAATTTGAAAATAGTAGAAAATGGTTAAAAATTGTTGTAAAAAGGATGTTCGTTATAGCAAATAGAATTAGACAAATAAATATTAATTGCAATAACTTTTCCGCTTTTTTCCCCCAAAAATTTGTAAACTCGATTTGGAAAATCAGTTTAATTGGCAGCTTACTCTTGTATTATTCTTAACTTGTTTTTGTTTAAGCCAATCACAGGAAATAAGACTTGTCTTAATGTGAAATTCAAATATATGCCAAAATTCAAAAGTCAAACGATAGAAAATAATTCCGAATGATTGGAAGAAATATAAGTAATTGGAAACGTATAGAAATGATTCAAAACGTTTGGAAAACTACCCAAATTGATTGCAGATGACTAAAACTAATTGGAAAATAATAAACACAATTTAAAATGATGGTAAATGGTTGAATTCTAATTATTCAAAGCGTTTTATTGGCAAAAACAGACTGCTTTATCACTGAGTGAAAAACATACCAAACAATTTGTAAATAACAAGAAGTGCCGGATGGGGTATTAGTGTTGAAATTCGAAATAACTATAATTCAAAGTGACCGCGTCTTAGAGTTCCTGTTCGAGTTATCTCCATAGTAGTTCATAGACACAAATTCAACAATAACTGCCCAATACAAATTGTCACGGGAAAACCCGATAAGTGAAACTCGTTGTCCATCTTTTGAATCATTTGGAAACACTTCCTTAATTCGTTTCCGACCCCTGTTGATATACACGTGATCAGAGCTACCGAATAACTGTCATCACTTTCTAAAATCATTTCTAAAATTCAAACACTGGTCGCAAATTAATGACAGACGCAATATTGCCATGTCAAACGGAAAAATAAAAACAGCTCCAAGAGAGACAGATGCAAAGCGAGCACTATAAAAGTAACAGCTTCTATGGAGATACTTTCTTCCACTTCCTGTCGGTGGACCAACAAACAATTCAAGTTTATACAGCATACCAACAAAGAGCCATTTAACGGTCTCCACTTCATATTGGTAGAGAGAGAGAGACTCCATGGAATAGCCAACACAAGCCCAGATGCAGTTTCCGAAAACTTCCTCTTAATCATAAATGAAGACTCCATTCCGACAACGACAACAGACATATCTCGATAAAAGCCCACACAACTCGCACGACGGCCAGCACTATCCTCAATCTAGTCCGTATTCCAATCCATTTCATTTCAATTCAGTATTTAAAACAACAACTATATGATTTGTTTCCTTTTTTCCCTGAATTCACTCCGTCATATAACTTTCATCACTAAGCATTAACGATGACAGAACATTCATTAAAATTAAAATGAAACTGCCAACCCACGTGCGCGCAACGACTTTAAGTGAGGCATTGCACAGAGTCGAGGATAATTTCATACAAAATTCACTGTGCCAAGGCCATTCAACTTTACTAGAGTGCACTGCCTCTTTGTCCCCTCTGAATCGCCTGCCAGTTCGCTAGCTCTGTATCCATTCCGAGTCCTTTTGTCTGACTTCAACACCGAAAATCAACTCGAAAAACAACAAATAAATAAATTTATGGGAAAGCATTTATATCCCAGAGATAAGTCTTTTTTTTTTCGTTGGTTCTGTTTGCCTTTACGACTACTACTACACACACAAACGCACTCACACACTCACAGATAGATAACAATTGAAAAGTTCTTCAAACTAATGGCAATACTGTGTGTCCCCTTCCAGGGAATTTAAGCGCCGTCCCACCGCCTAGCTGAGTGTTTAAAATTCCTGGCACAATGCCCATTGGCATCCTGTGGCACATGAACAGACACACCGCTGCTGTTATATCGGAGAGTTGACTCCTGAAGAAGATAATTTAAAAAATTCCACCAAACAGACCGAGAGAGAGAGAGAGAGAGAGAGAGAGCTGGAAGAGAAAAATCCACTTTGACAGCAGAAAAACTTTTCCGCATGCAAATTTATTCCCACTAGTCGCTGTCAAAGTATGACCCACTGGCAGGGGTAGGTGGTCGATTGATTATTAATAAAAAAAAAAGCACAAACAAACTCCTCTGAGAACAAATACATTTAAATTGAAAAATTACAATAAAAGAAGAACGAGCACAAGGTGAACAAGGATATGCTACTCGTAGAATCAAAGCACATACCTGCTGCACATTTCTCCATTGACCACTGGCCGTATCCGGGTCATATTCGAGAAGATTGTGCTCCATATCGCCGTCGCTGCCGAAGGACGCCCCAAATTGACCGGGGCTGATTTGAACGGGATCATCTGGTTGGGCGGGAGCCTCGGTTCCATAGAAAATCAAGTCCCATTGTGTGATTTGCGCTGTTGTTTGTAGTTGCGACGGTCACAGGACATCACATGAAAGAGAGATGAAACAAAATATATATACGTATGCAAATAGGAACATGAAATTTGTGTTTAGTATTTTCTCTTTTGATTGGATTAAATTTTAACGCAATAAATTGTAAAGAAAACTCAATGAAAAGGAAATGAAATGTCATGCCAATGTATCTCGGTGACCTCGTTTATTTACAATCGACAGTGTGTATGAGCTGAAAATGTTTCTGCCAAGGACATGACCCTAAATCAGCATTATTGACAGAGATGACAGATGATTTTGACGTTTATTGTTTGCGGCTAGAGAGCGGTTGACACTTTGTTGGGGTACTTACACGAATTTTTGCTGTCCAAATTATGGTGGTCGCCGCTCTTGAGAAAATGTTTGCATCTGACATTGAAATTGGATTTTCAGTGTCAGAATATTTGAGGCCTAAGAACGGGGTGAATTTATCGGGGTAAATATTTCTGCTAGATTGAAAATACTGTCCCTTACCATTAGTAGGTGGTTATAAAGTTTGTACAGCTAAGAGCTGTGTGAATTCGGTCCAACTAGCTCAGAAGGATCCCTTGGTATTATAGGACAATATGTGTGGTAAAAACGTCAACAAGACAGTTGAATCTTCTCGAAACAAACGAATGTAGCCCAAAAATGTAGCGTTATTCCTGAGTCCAAGCAATGAAGGCTAAAAACAGAGTTACAGGGCTGGAAATTTGATAAAGCCAAAGAGCGGACCACTGATAATAACATAAAAACCAGGACCCACTTTTGTCATGCCATTCGAAACTTGAATTATATCATTTACTTAGCGCTTTGGACTTAGTGCTGTTGGACTACTGCGAAATGGATTCCAGGTTTAACCCCCAAAAAACTCAAATCACGGTTTTTTTCAGCTATCCTACTTTTTTTTTGTGTTGAATTGCGAGAATTGTGTGAAATAAAATAGCGGGAAGAATAGAATAGAAAAACCTGGAAGCACTGCCACACCTTTTTCTAACCTCTAAAAAAAAACATCTGCAAAAAGAAAACGTAAAGAAAACTGGTTCAGACTTCGGTATGGCACAAACGTGTAGGTCTTTTCCAACTGTGGCAGATATATATACATATTCCACAACAATATTATATATTTGTTGAAAAAAAAACGGATCAACATTTATTTTTTCATATTGGCGTACGGCGTATACGTAACATTTTTGGTATTTCTTTGATATCTTCCTTTGGACCATGTATGTGGCTTCAATATTCTTATTTACAATCTACAGAATCAAGCTTCTTGTACATAAGGTAGAACATACGATTGTTTTATCGTTCAACACTCGGCTGGCAAGTATTCAAATCAAATAATTTAGAAACTTTCTTAACATCGTGCGGTTCGGTTATAGAACAACTGCAGCAACAATATTTATTATGTTCATAGTTCTGTAAATGAACTGAAGCGTTTCGACAACCATCGAGTAGATACTCAATGTTATCATGGCCGATCATATGTAGTAAGATTTATTTTTCACGTGTAGTAGAAAGATTTCAACAAAAAAGGGGGAAACCAGTTCAATATTAATAACGTCTATACTGCCTACAGCAGGGGAAGTCGGTGCAGTCCCGTGGAAACGTCACTGGCCGCCAAGGCATTTACAATACAAGCCTCATAAGAGAAGAAGCATTGAAGAGGATTCTGACGGTATATCAATATTAGGCAGGAGTTTTCCGTTTCGAGGTGGTTTTTATGTTGACACCTGTTCTTTTGGTGACAGTCAATGGCAGTCAAAATAAGAGCTGGCAAATAGTTTGACCGCAAAGTTTGTTATCCAATTCATCGTGAATAGATTTGAGCCGTAAAACCTTAAGAAATGGTTGCGCAGCTCATTTGCCAGCCCCAGGGTTCTTCCTATGGATTACTTTCTAAATTAAATATAAAACGGTCATTTACCTAATCAAGTAGAATTCAAAATCAGCATCGACACTCCGTACCTCAAACTTAACGTAAATGTAAATTCCATCAGTTTATCAAAAATCTTGTTCCCATATTTTTCTGAAGCGAAGCCTGCGAAAAAATGTTGCGCATACGCCCTACACTTAAAAAATTGAATTTTTCGAAACTGCCCCTGGAAAGTTAACGACGTGAGTTGTTTGCAAATAAAAATATTTGCCATAGAGTTGAATTGCTTTTTTTACGAACTTGGAACTATTTTTAGGACAGAATACTTTTGGATTCGTGCTTTTCTGAAAACCTGGGATGCCTTGGTTATAACTCCATTTAATGGTTTTTCGAATCAATAACTGACTGAGGTAGACGATTGGCAAACTCAACCATGATTTTCGAAATAAATTTTCAGTCTTTGTTATACATCGTCATCTATTCATGATGATGTATTTATAACTAACTTTGAGGAAACCTCAGTTGCTGACAGACCTTTTAATGAACACTAAGTTCCAAATATTAGTGCTATTCATTGTTTATAATTCTGAAAGCAAAATCTGACTGAAAATGACATCAAACGATTGGATTGGAAAACGAAAACGGCGCGGTCACGAATCCTGAAGGGTAAAATTTTTCGTTCGCTTTTGTTTTTTTTTTTGAATAGAACAAGACCCACAAATTTATGCCGACTTGGGGGCTTTCTTACTCTCGAATGTTTGTTGGGCGTTCGCGAGTAGAAAAATCTTTCAGGGGTAACTTGTTTGTCTTTGCGGAGATCGAACTTAGTAGTCCAACACACTAGCCACTGAGTCCTCCTATTCCCTTCGTTTTGTTTAAGTCGACAGCGAAGTTAAAAAAACTATTCAAATCGGAGACCCGTCTAAAAATCATATATTTGAGTGCCACCCTGTCCAGAATTTAATGCTCACGAAGGCGTATGGACAAATTTTGTATTCATCGTTGATGTTCCTTCGAAAAAAACGCATTTAGAACTAGGTTATGACACTTCTAGTAATAGTGACAGTGAAATCTGAGTTTCAGGTTGCATCCACAAGACCTGTCAAAATATCATTAAATACAATAAAATGACACACACACATCTAGCAATGGAGAAAAGATCCACAAAACGAACGAACCCAAAAGCATCTATACAGTCGATGGTTTTTCAAGATCCCTACCTACACGAAAAACAAATCCAAATTGTAAACGTCCGATTTCGTGGAAAACCTTAAGCGAAATATTCCCGGAATCAGCTTAAAAAAAAGAGATTACTTCCATCTTCGCCAAGAAAAATCGAACAAATTCTCGCCTAAGTGTCAACGACAATTCTGAAAATTAAAATCCCCGACTTTGTGACGAGCTGGTGGCAAAAATCCACATTCCCCCCCCCCCCCAGGACATACGAAGGGAATTTAATAAATAAAAATAAAAAACATAAAAATTGTGCTTCGCAAAGGAATCAAATTATATGAATTTATTTTAAAAACTTAAACGTTATAGCGAACAAAATAGTTTTTAAAAATATACATAAAAAATCACACAAACGACACAAGTCAGTTCCAAGGGACATTTCGAGAAATACGAATACAACCAATAAACCGAAAAATGATCCAAAAAACAAACGAGAACTTGTGAAACAGAAAAGGAAGAACAAAAAAAAAAAATTAAACAAATCGACCAAAAAGGATGAGGGAATTAATTTGCTCGTGGAAAAATGTTCTCTGTACCATTAGTGCTTTTCCGATTGGGTATGTACATTTTTTCACCCGGTCGTTGTGTGGCTGTTCGTGGTGGTGATGGTGGTGGCGGTCTTGCCAGTGGCTGCTGTTGCGACGACAGCTGTTTCTCAGTTAGTTGCTGTTGTTGTAGTTGATATCCGTTCGGTGGAGAGGATTTTTTCGAGTTCTCTCTGGATGGTTTTGGATTTGTGACAATACCACTGCCACCTCTGCCATTAGCCGCCACACTGGATGGTCGGGAGGATGACGAGCTCCCACTGCTGCCGCCACCACCTAAACCAGCACCGACTGATGGATCATAGAATTGAAATTGCTTCCGATTGGGTCCCTGCCTAGTTGAAGATGACAAGGACGACGACGACGAAGACGACGACGATGATGATGAGGACGAGACCGATGGTACTCCTGAAGAGGATAATGACGGCAATGATGATGTGGCATCTTTCTGCTGCTGTCCGGACGGGATGACGAGACCACCTCCACCACCGTTCCCGATATACGGATGGAATTCTGGGAAAATTTGCTGAATTTTTTCATAATGTTCGAAAAGTTTCGGTATACGGTGATTTGTCTTCTCTGGCATCGACGACGAGGACGATGACGATGACGATGATGATGCGGATGCGGATGCTGCACTTCCAGCTGCCGATACTGTGGCTATTTTGGTCGTTGCTATGGGCCCAACCAGGCTGCCCCCATTGTAGGCATTGTTATCCTTCACTTGTTTGGCCGCCTTGATTGGTAGTTTACCAGCTGTCATCGTCTGTCCGACACTCTGGCCGGACTTATCGGATGCGGACTTACTAGAAGAGCCTAAATTCGAATTGTAATTCGCTTGTTGGGACATTTTGGGTCGTTGCGTAGAACCAGTCGACGACTGCTGCTGCTGCTGCTGTTGTTGTTGTTGTTGTTGCTGCTGCTGTTTTGCGGATGCGGATTTGCCACTCGAACTCGGAATACGATAAAAGTTGTTTTTCGATGGTGTTGACGGCTGTGACGACTGTTGTTGCGTATTACCAGGACGATTGGATGACTTTGAGCCTTTATTCTTGCCTCCGCCGCCGCCGCCACTACCCCCCGAATTGCCATTCTTTCCGTTTTTCGATTTGTTTTTGGCAGAGCCAAGGATTACCCCATAGGTTGCCGACACTTGATGGTACTGCTGCTGCTGTTGTTGTAGCTGCTTCTTGGTGCCACCCAATATCGCCGTTCCATTCAGTCCCTTTAGAGCGGCGAGCTTCGCGTTGAGCTTGCTTTGTGTGGCGAATGTGTTGAAATTGGATGGCTGCAATCGGGGATATTGTGGCGAGTATATTTGATGGAGATTTGTCGACGTTGACGATGACGACGATTGCGATGACAATGACGACGACGACGATGAGGAGGACGCCGATGTTGTTGTGTCTTCGGACGGATTAGTGCGAATCGATACCGGATCGTTGGGATCGATTGTCAGCGTTGTACCATAAAATATAAGCGACCACTCCCGCAGTAAGGCATGACCTACTTATTGTTTAAATGTTATTTACAATGTATATATAAATGGATGCAGAGCGATAGAGTTAAGTGGTGACCGCCACCAGTGGAATTGTTTATCCAAAGAAAGCAGCGTGGAAAAAAAAACATTTAAAAACGTGGTTAGTTGGGAAAATTTTCGTTTTGACAGTTCAATGTGCAATGCTAGAAGAATGATGAGGTGAAGGACACCTGGATCGGTACTTACCCATGTAACGTCCTTCGTTGTGGATCTCTAGCTGCCAGTTGCCGTGCGGCGACTCACCCCACGTGTGCACGGACATGAATGGCCACTGATTGAAGCCGGATCGGGAGACGTCATGAATTCTGCAATCAAAAAGGAGGTGGTAAGTAAAAATTGTGTCAAAACTTTTACTGGTTCTTATAATTGTAAATGTCGAATATTATAAGTATAAGAGGACCCATAAGCAGTGACTGACACGATTTACACAGTGACAGAGAGGTAATCTTTGGGAAGAGCTAAGGGCTGCACAAATACCAGAGAACAGATTCAGTAGAGTCGCAGATAGGTAAGGTTAGGCTAGGTAAACTGAAAGTCGTACATATTTATTTAATTATTCAATTCAATTTAAAGAATAAGTTTCTGTAATTCTCAATTTTCTCAAAAAACAAGAAGACACAAACCTATCTGGCTTTCAGTGTTCGATTAAAAATTACTTGGGACGATAAATACCAGAAACAAATTAAGTGTCTATCTATGTTCACAATATTGAAAAAATCAGCATTAAACTTTTTTTTATTATTTTTTTTCCTAACATTGCAAGTTTGAAGATGGTTTATTTTTCAAAAACGACTAACAGAAATAACTTGAACTAAAAATAATATAAAGGAACAATTCCTATTATCGATTATTATTGCAAATGGTATATTACTTTACTGTAAGTGTTGCCATTGTTTTTTTTTATCATTTTATGTATTTTTTTTTTTGTTTTTCAAAAACTACTACAGATTCCTGGCTTTCGAAAATGCTTTATTACTTTACTGTAAGTGTTGCCATTTATTTTTTAATTCAAATCTACAAAAGTAGCTTTTTTTCACTTTATGTATTTTTTTTTTTAAATATCTCCTTCCGCCTAAAATAGAATAGATAGAAAATATGCTTGGATTAAACCCCTCCAGTAACTTACTTAAACGTGTCTCCCCCGGCAATCTCTAATCCTTGTTCAGAGGAAAGTGTTGCCATTGTTTGTTTTTTTTTTTTTTTTTTTCATTTTATGTATTTTTTTTTGTTTTTCAAAAACTACTAACATTAATAATTTGATTTAAAAATAATATGAAAAACAGATTCCCGGCTTTCGCAAATGGTATATTACTTTACTGTAAGTGTTGCCATTGTTTGTTTTTTATAATTGTATGTATTTTTTTGGTTTTTCAAAAACTACTTACAGAAATAATTTGATTTAAAAATAATATGAAAAACAGATTCTTGGTTTTCGAAAATGCTTTATTACTTTACTGTAAGTGTTGCCATTGTTGTTTTTTTATATCATTTTATTACTTTTTTTTTAAACTAGGCTTACAAAAATAATTTGATCTAAAAATAATATGAAAGAACAGATTCCTGGCTTTCGAATATGCTATAATTACTTTACTGTTAGTGTGCCACTATTTTTTTTTTGTATTCAAATCTACAAAAGTTGTTTTTTTTTCTTCATTTTATGTATTTTTTTTTGTTTTTCAAAAACTACTACAGATTCCTGGCTTTCGAAAATGCTTTATTACTTTACTGTAAGTGTTGCCATTTATTTTTTAAACCCCTCCAGTAACTTACTTTAACGTGTCTCCCCCGGCAATCTCTAATCCTTGTTCAGAGGAAATTTGCTAAATTATACTTCTAAATGCAACACATATATAAGGTGGACCAAAAGAGATCACCCTATTGGAAGATGGTCTTATTTTTGCAAATGGCCGCCAATGTCAAATATGTTTTGACATTTGTGGACTAGACAGATGTAGAATACAAGTGAACAAGCCATGGAGCGATACACTCCTCAAGAGCGCGGAATAATCGAAGTGGACGATTTTTCGACCAAAATCATAATGAGCGATGAGGCTCATTTTCACGTCAGCGGGTACGCGAACAAGCAAAACTATCGCTTCTGGGGCACCGAAAATTCACGAGTAATGCACAAGGAGCCTTTACACCCGCTCAAAGTTACTGCATGGTGCGCTGTTCACGCTGGAGGAGTCATCGGGCCATTTTTTTGGACGAATTAGTACTGGAGGACATGTGGTTCCAACAGGACGGAGCTACGGCACACACTGTGCGAGCCACAACCGATGTTCTGAAGGCGGTCGTCTCATCTCTCGTTTTGGCCATTTGCACTGGCCCGCAAGATCGCCCGATTTAACCGTTCCAGACTTTTTTTGTGGGTTTTTTTTTGAAGTACCGTGCTTACGTGAACAAGCCCGAGACCCTAGAAGCCCTCAATGACAACATTCGACACGAGTGCGAGAATCTGTCGCCCGAAGTTCTCGCCGAAGTGATGAAAAATGCCATAAAACGAGCCCGTATGGCAATCAATTGTGACGGCGCCCATTTGGCGAATTCCATCTTCTCGACTTGACCAATAAAATTCTAAAGGTTCAAAAAAATCAAAACACAGAATCGAAGTTTTTCATTTAGAAAAAAAAATTAGAGCCAAACAACATCGGATGACTTCTTTTGGCCCACCCTGCACAATGAAGAATGTGTTAGTGTTTTTTTTGTTTTAATATTTTCATTTAACGAGTAAAGAAATTAAAGAAATACTCTGCAACTCATGAAGATGTTTCTCATTCCATGACAGCAGTTTTTAATTGCAAACGACTGAATTTAGATTAAGCAGAAGGGAATCTTCCAATTTCATTCTATACCTACTTCACCTAACACACACGCATTTACGTTTTGTTGTCATAGTGGCAAAAAAATATACCTCCAGTAACTAAATATAAAGTCAAATGCCTGGAAAATGGGAAATATAAGTTTTCCCAGAATTCACATCTCCAAATGCTCACCAACAAACCAAAAGCTACTACTTCACATTTCCCATCGTTAACACTCTACCCAACATCTGCCAACAGGCCACGGAAAGGTAAAAATAAAGCCTAATACAGCAGCTAGAGCAGAGCTCAGTGGCAATAGGTTGTGGGCATTTTGTTTCCTAGGAATATCAACGACAAAAAAAATCCTTGGGAACAGAGGTAAGAAGCTAAAAAGAGCTCTTATTCTCGGAAAAATCGATTGGGTTAGGTACAAAATGGGAATAAGGAATCTCATGCAATAACAGCGGTCATATCTTGATTCCAGGGAAAGTGAATTTTATGAAGAAAATAAATAAATAGGTAAATAAATAAATTCAAATAAATTAAAACAAGAAAAAATTCACCTAAAATGTGAACTAGACCTAAATGCTTTTACACATTGTTTTTGTTTTTGTTTTTCTATTTTCTTTTAAAGGAAAATAGGTTTTCAATGAGATGTAAGTCTGTAACCTTTGTACTGACTGACCTTGGACTGGCTTTGAAAGACCACTCCGTAGTCAAAGCCACGCAAAGATTATCTTTTTAAAGAGTGTTCTGAGAAATAAGTTGGTTTCCAATGAGGTCCGGAAATTGTGTACCCGAGTTTATAAAGCACTCGCCTCAAAGCCAGATACATACCCCAACTTGAGGCACTATAACTTTGAAAATTGCTTTTCTAGCTGTCTCGCGAATGACGCAACGTATCTGACGTATAGCAACAGCAACGCAAATGCAGTTATTCAAAAACGTTCTTCTTGTATTCTGTTCATAAACATCATAACCTATTGCGGAGGAAAAAAAACATTTGCCAGAGGGAAAAATAATCCCAAAGGCAGACTAACACTAGAACCGTATACGGGGGAATTTCGAAAGAGGTAACAAACAACCTAAAACCGATTGCAAATTAAAATCAAAATATTTCAAATCATTAAAAGTTATATTGCCAACAAAACTCCTTCCAAACAGTAAATAAATAAATCCCAATAAAAAAATACACTTTCATCAAAAAATAAAAAAATAAAAATCTAATATCTACAAAAAAGAAATGTACAATAAGCCCCCCGAAATCCTAAAAATCCTTATAAAAATATTGGAAAAGTACTGGCCAGGCTTAAAGTGCGATTGCACAAAGGACACCGTGCCGACCGTTGGATTATCGGATGGACACACGTTCTGCAGAACACATGTCCACAAATTGTCACCACCGGCACATTGTCCAAGTAGGGCTCCAGGCAAATGGCACACATATACTTATTCTCCCTCGACGTCGATGTTGAGAATGTGTTCTCGTTCACCTTGTGCCTCCTCGCACCAGGAATGCGATTGTCGTTCGAATGGGAATCACATGCTCGATGCAGCACAATTTCGTTTAAATTCTGCCTTGTGGCCAGAACGCGGGAATTTACTTTGGAATCTTGATGTTGTGTTCGTGAAATTTCGGCTGTTCTCGCATTCCGTTGCTGGTATGGATTCCAGCGACGATTTACTGTATCCCTTTGCCGCGAGGTGCTCGCAACTGATGGGCTATTCCTTTCGGTTTTGATCACCGTCATAATTTCCTCTGCGATTTTCAACAGTTGCTGGAGTGTGCTCAGTCGGTTGTCGTTCTCTGTGGCCATGATCGATGGATTGGATTGCAATTGTCCTTATTGATGCAGGAGGGTTTTTAAAAATATAAGCGCTGTGTTTAGCTTTCGAGTTTGAAATTGAATTTGCCTTCCTAGTTTTTCTAGGCACATTTGGTTGACAATAATTTCAACGATGATATGTTTGGTTACTGTGCGGTTGAGTGTTTTTGAGTTGGGCGCAATATTTTGTGAAACAATTGGTGGTATTCGAAGAGAGCATGTTGGCGATGCTTACATCTTCAATTAGTCTGCAGTTTTTGTGGCAAAGATGACGACATGTTACGTGGAATCGTGGAATGGAAAGCCACCGTTGAACGTCAAGACTTGGATTCTAAAATTGTTTACAGGTCGTCTGCTTCCACCGAGACATGCTCAATTGTTCCAGTGTGGTGTAAACCTTTGTTGGCTATTATTGGTAGCGAGTGGCAGTATTTTTGAAGACCAAACTGTAAGAAACCACATTATCAGCATCTAGTGGAGAGTAACAGTGCGGAACTGCTGCCAACTTGTCATTAGAAGTGCAGCCATCGACGAGTTTCAATTACCCGATCGAAGCTCCGACTTCGACAAAGACTGCTGCTGGAACATGCAGCTTAGAACGAATTCTCAATCAATATTGCAGATCGAAACAAACGCTTCTAGGAGAGCTGAATGCGAGCTCTACACCTTTTTGGGACGTTAGGGTGATGGTCGGTCTATTTTATATCCTCGGAATAAGGAGGAGAAATTTCCACCAGAAACCCTACGGGCTGTAAAGCAAAGTTGATCTGGTGAAATGGCTTTAAATCGGCGTAAAGGAAGCGTAGGGGAATAGCAACGTACCAGCCCGACAAGTCTTCGAGAACGACCTGAGGTACGACGCGAAAGTGGAGACCCTCATTTGATGGGTGGGTCCGCAATTGGAGAGCGATCTTAACTGACTTGGTGAACGTAAATGAAGGCAGCTGGCTACGGTAGCTTTGTATATGAGGCGGTGATCCATTACGGAACATATCTAAAGTAAGATAATCGTCTAAGAACTTCTGACAGCAATTTAAACCGAAGGAAGGACTTTAAAAGTCAAGATCTACTCTAAACGTAATCGAAGGGTTGTACCTTTGGTAGCGAGAGTCAGTCACGCTTTATAAGACGGACAAACAATATTGCAGAGTCAGAGTTTTGTATTTTGAACAAACAAACAAAACTCAAAGGAATCGTGCTATGCGGTAAAAAAAAAACGACGTGATCGAGTCTTCTAACTTCAAGGGAAGCATAAATTTCTGCCCGGACCACCGTCTTTCCGAAAATACTCATGGAAAATCATACAAAATGCAAACAGAGGCCACTTCAGACCTTACGGTATCTTCAGTTAGGGTACCTGGTCCCGACGTAGAGCCTTAACAAATTGACAGCATGTCAATTGGAGAACCAACCTCGACATCAATCCCTTGGAATTTTATTTATCTTTAAAAGCGTCCATAAAGTCATAAATAGCTTTCTCGAAACCACATAAGGCTGTCAAGCTCAGAAATTCTGGAAAAATTAGGTGGATCTGGACGAAATGGTTTGACGCAGGGTTCCTCAGGGAAGGGGGGTATTCAAGAATCAGTGTCAATCAACAAATAGGTCCAATAGCTGATCTACCTCAACCAGCAACACTCCAAAAAGAAGGGCCGCTAAGGCTGAACACCTAACAACTCCGTAGTCACTGATGACTGTCAAAAAATCGGCGTAATTGTTTCCGATTATCCTGCCACTTTATGGTTCTACGGACCAACTAAAACGGATACAGAAAAGAGTCCTTAAAGCAACATACAACAAGAGGTCACAGTTCCGAGGTTGAGCAGGTAAACCCGACTAACCTTCCCTTTAAGTTAATACAAGAAATATAAGAACTTGAAGACTTGCTAAAGATCTATGGACCTTTTTTCGTAACATGAAAAGATGTCAACTCAAGGTACATCTGCCCTAGTTACCTTCCTGTGAAAGCCATTTCAATAAAGAAAATCCTGGGCTTGTGAAAGACTAAAATACAGTCAACAGCATCGTCAAATAGTCAGAAGATTTGCATGCAAAATGTCTTTGAAAAATTAAAGACAACTTGTGAGACCGTCGGGAAATATCCTAGGACCGTATGAAAGACTTAAATCTAGATATTGTAGATCTAGCAATAGATCTAGATATTGTTACGTATCGTGAAAGGCGAGAATCTAAATCATCCATCGGTTTAGCGCCCTAAGGGTCCATAATTCATTTCGAACTCTTTCGATGGTTGTTACACTTTAAATTAAAAATAAAAGTTGGGTTGACTTGTGGTGGCTTTCTTAGCTTAGTTAAGACACTCACCTAGGCATCCAGGTGGCGCTACAGTCCGAAAGGGAATCTGTGTGATCCTAACTTTTAAGAGCGGTCTTTAAATAACTGCCGCCAGTTTAAACCTGTTTGAAATTCTCTTTTAGTTTCAATCTCTCTATATAAGACATTGGCGACCTCTACTGTGCTGGTCCTTCGTATTGAAATCGAAGACTCTTATGTGGAACATGATGTCCCGTTTGTTTTATGACATCTTTTGAAAACATGGGCGGAATGTCCGCATCTGTTAACGAGTGCAACGCCACGAAATTAGTTTTAGTCTTGAAAGTTCTGTGAGCTATTGCTCGCTCTCGGATACAGAAGTTTGACGACAGGTTGCCGTCGCTATACACCGTGCAAAGCTTGTTATTGGATCTCCACCCTTTAGCCCGGGGACTCGTGAAGAGATTTGCGTTCAAAACGACCAAGGAATTCTTCACAATAGTAAAATTAACAGGTCCAGTAGGACCCTAGGGCAAATTTCTCACAGCCATTCGTTTGCGTTGTTAAAGGACTTCCAACTGTATGCGGACTTCCAACTGTAGCACGGATGGTTGTCAGAGATTTGTGAGAACTGGCGCAGTAGAAAATGTCTTTCCTGTGAGTCAACCCGAGACCCCTCACTCGCTACTACAACCGGATTTCTAGAATCTCTAAAGATAGATGGAACTAATAAAGTTTCGACTTCTCGGTCTAGGGCTAGGTGGATTAAAGCAACCAACCCTCGTCTACGTGAACTGACACGAAACGATTGTTTGTCGCCCGCACCTAGTAAGGAGAAGGTGCAGTTCGAAGGAGTATTGCCAGTGCGTCCACTTCAGACTTCCTGCCGTCTTTGCAAACGGCAACTTGTTCCAAGTCAAGTCAGGTCTTCAGAAACGTTAATACTACCTATCGACATCCTCGCCGAAGAAATGGGTAACAATAGGACAGAACCAGCGGACGTGAACGATTTCCTTTCTTGATCACAAAGCAACAAGACATAGATCCAGATTTACCCTCGAAGAAAATAGCTCTCTCGGAACCATGGTTAAAAAAGAGCTCCAGTCGCATTGATTTAGAAAACTCAAAAACTACAAACCTCTTAGTTTTCAACAGACATCTCTTTCACCCATATCGGTAAAACAATTCCACAGAGATCTCCTTTACTTTTAAGGATTTATCTCATTCAAGGAGCCACTCTTTTGCTTCTTCCTTCGCTTGGGTGCATCTGCGTTAATTAAAGAAACTTTTTGCGTGTGCTGTGCTTCTTCAAGTTTCTCTCACTCGCTCTGAATGGAAATCGAATAACCGAAAGCCGAAACCCATCCTTGTTTCATTGAGCATGAAAAGAAAACAAAAAAAACTCCCTTTAGCCAGACGTAGGGAGTTTTTTCGTTGATTTTTCCAAAAGAAATCCACAGCCAGAATAAAAGAGGATGCCGAACCGACAAATAATGGAAATGACTCCCAGGGTCAAGAAGAATAAGGCAATCCGCTGGATATTTATAGCGGAGTACCGCACATTTTGCGGCAGCCATTGGCATAGAGGACAAACACCGCCACCTTAAGAGTCCATTGGCGTGCAGATTAGGGGTACCGTCGCGTCGGATTCAGTTTTAAAAGTGCCAGCAAATTAATAAGTCGTAAAAAAGTTTCTTTTCGACGTCGCCGCCGTGCCGTCCTGCAACAGTCGGTGGTATAAATTTCAATTGAAGGTGGAATAATCAAATCAGGGGGGTGGGAATGGTAAAACTTTTTCCACCGCATAAAACCACCGAGCGACTTCAGGGGTACGAGTATTGAGGGTTCATTATTTTAAGATTTAGATTCTGTGTCAGCTGGTACAATGGCGCGGAGTACTCGCATAATGCCCTTGCGGAGGACATAAATCGAGGGTGAGTACGTGTGTGTGTGTGTGTGTGTTGTGAGAGAAGAGAAGGAGTCTATAAAAACATCACTTTAGGTTGATATATTGGAAACTTATTGTGAACTTGCGACATCCCGGGAGAGTATGAATTCTGATCAAGCCTTAAGCATTATAAGCTGCTCCATTGGGATGGACGTAATTAAGAGAGTTGTGCTGGGAGTTACATTGCAGGCGCAAATGTTGCGAGCATTTGGTGCTAGTTCTCTGGGCGAATTTGTGTTTTAAAATGCATTCGGTGAGCCTTTAAGACTGTAGGTCGCTGGAAGTAGCCAACGAAACTCCGGACCATCAAAGATTGATGAATGGTGCTACCAAACATATGCAGCAAGGTAACCACCCAAGAAGTGCTGCTTCAAAGAGGGACGAGAGCGTATCGTGAGCTCTACGTGCAAATGAGGAGAACTTCGGCTTTTCGAAGGAAATCGGGAGAGAACTAGAAAGGCGCCCGAAAGAGGAAATGAAAGTGCTAACCTAGGAACACTGTGCGCCAGTTGGATTGGAGACTGTGATAGATGAAGAAAGGAACCTTGTCTAGAGGCTATCTGGATATGGAGGAACCGCAGACTACTCTACGAGCAAGACCTTCCGAATTTCAAATAAACCTTCCAACTTGAACGATGAAAATTAAATCTTGACTCCCGTTGAGCCGACTTAAACTAAGTGAGGGTAGCAATACCTAAACTTTATAAAGTCTGGACAAGTCACCCCCCTTCGACGGAACTATTTAACGAAGCCGGTGACGACTTGCTGGAGAAGCCTTTCCCACAAGAAAGGAGACCCCCTAAACTGCGCCAACTAAAGAGGCTTAAACCCTCTTAACATAGCACACAAGATCCGGTCTGTCATACCTTCTGAGTGAATGCCCATGAAAATTATTTGTCAATGAACTGATTGTTCCCTACCAGTGCAGTTTAATGCCCGAGAACAACTGAACCGTTTTTTCGCACTACGCCAGACCCTGGAGAAAACCCCTGGAGGGAACAGTACTTACAGAGAAGAGCCATTTAGAGCCATGTCCAGTTTTGGTATCCTTGCAAAACTCGTCAGGTTGAATGAAGACCTACTACAGCTCTCTGCTCCATAAGGCTATATAAGATTGGGTTAGGTAAGGTGGCGGTCTTGAAAGACATTCTTAGACCATAGCTATAGGGCCGTTGTGATACCACAAGAGTGAGGGGATGGCAAGTTGGCCTGTAATTCTAGACCAGACATACCAATGGGAGTCTGGCTGCTGCGTACCAGCTTTGGGAAACTCTGACTTATGCCTCGTTGGAAGGCTCGAAGTGTGACTGCTGCAGTCAAACTTAATTACTTCAAACATGACTAAATGTTGTATGAGCAGTGGCTTGGTGGTAAGTGTGTTGGAGTACTAAGCGAGGTGACCTAGGTTTGAACCCCGGAATAACACAAATTACATCTTAATATTTTCTACGGAGCGGGACTGAAGCAGGCTTCCCCAACCTATAACCTCTGCAAGCCAGTCAGTGGCTGGAAGAGAGTTTGGTGACGGGATGACGATTTTTCAGCTTCCGACATCCCGTCTGAAGGGCTGACCGTCAAGATAGACAGCCAATCCTACCTCGGCGGTGTTATAAACTCTGACAACATCATATCAGAGATCAAAATAAGTATTTAACTTGCGAAACGCTCTTTCTTTGGCTTTAGAAGGTAATTGAGAAGTAAGGCCTTGTCAGGGAGGCTGTAAATGAGAGCCTCATCTTCCGTGTGTTGCTCTATGGCGCAAAAGCATGGTCATTGGCAACGGTGGGTGGAAGATATCTTTGGCCGTATTGATCGGAAAATCCATCTAGTGATTTTCGGTCCCCTTTGCGTTGACAGGCTTTTGAGAAGGAACTTTTACAGCAAACACTAATACCCTACATTAACTTGTTGGGAAAGTAAGAAAAGTGTTAAACTGTCGCCTGTACATGTAAATTTTGTTTCTTCGATTCCAAGGCGGACAGACAACGCAGTTGAAGAAGACCTTGGTACTAACTTTTCCCTAACTGGAGTCGGTAAAGTCAGCGCTGACTGGAAAGCCGTATTGGTTGAGACCCAAGGTCTTCCCCAGATAGTTCTAAGTAAGATTGGAACACCTTGTCCTGGTTTAAACATGTTCTTCTGGTCTGTCGTTGTGATCATTTGCAGTACTGTGTCCTGGCACCCAGGACACAGTACTGCTGTCGCATCGGATAGAGCTGACTTACTGTCCCCAGAGGGGCACCATAAGCACTTCGAATGACCCGCACTAGAAACTGTGTGTTTAATTGGACACCTTTTAGCTGCCAATCTTCCGCCAACCAAGTCATCCAATGGAATCCCCAGACGCTTTAACGGATAGAAGATTTTAATCCATCCAAGTCATTCTAGGACTACCCTCAAGATGCCTATTTGACGGCGCTGATTCCATGGAGATCGTATAAACGTTTTTATGGGCAACAGTACCGGTTAAGTTCTGTCTGATGAAGGGCTGCATTGCACGCAACTTTATTTGTCCATACTCGAGCTTTGGTTGTCACGAAATCGACTGATCCCAGTGCTTCAACGATCTGCCAGTGGGTTCAAAGGCAGAGAGTTAGACTCACCATTACTTTTTTATAAGAAAAGGGGTTCAAAAAGGTGAAAATATCACAATTGAACAAGTAATAAAGCGGAACAAGGTCAGGAATCCTACCCTTAGTCGTGAGATTGCTCAAAAGTACAATCAATGGCGTTGGAACAACCAAGTAAAGGGAGCAGAGCCTAGACCCGTATTGGAGACCAATAAACTGAAATTGGAGCCAAAAAGGGTCTCCAGTCAGTGGGCACCCTAAGTTTCTTTGATTTACAACCTATTTCCATTCTCAGATGTCGATGGCACTTGATGTGTGTATGCATCAAACTAAGAAGTTCATAGCCCCAAATGAATCCATGCAACAATTGCGCACGACAAACACATCAAGCCGTCTTATTTTAAACAGAAAACGGTTTTTAAAGGACAGTACATGATTGTCAGTTCAGAAAGGAGATGCCTTCCTCATCCAACCTGCAAAGTCAGTCTCCCCACTTGCATTCGGTGTCAAGACCAAAATTCACCTGCAGTTTATTTACTTAAACTTTGTTTACAAAAAAAAGAAGGAAAAAAAGTATTCATTACATTTTCAACCACAAAAATATCACTTCTATCATCAAAATCGAATTATTAAAATTTACATAAGTGGCAATGGTTTATACTCGTCCTACATTCAGTCTGAGTGTGAAATCATTTCCACCACCCATTCAAACGGAAACGTGGCCAGTCCCCTACGCACGTAATAAATCACAAATTAAATCCCACAATCTGAACACTCAACTTCGGTGATTCTGGGCGGCACGTTCCAAACACACACAAACAAACACAAGCAGAGCAAGAGCAAATAAGAGAAATCTCTCGCCAGGAAGCACCCTCTCAACTCAAAGGCAAAGGACTTACCGCGATGTGAGAAGTGTCACTTTGGTGCCAGCTGGTGACTTTAAATAAAGTTGTATGTCTCCACGGCGGTGGGAGGTTAGCGTGATTTTCGCCTGTACATGTTCTAAATAATTCACGGATAAGCAGTGCTTAACCGTTAGCTGCAATGTGATGTACCCTCTTGCTGGAATGATCCTGAAATGGAGAAGGATTTATACCATCGGCAACCTGACACCCAAATGCAACTTACTTGTCGACATGTGGCGCATTGATTTCACATCTTTGCTGTTCTGGCACTGTCTTCCAGTTGCGTGCCAGCTGCACCATGGCAGCGGCGTCCATCAGACCGTAGCCGAACGAATGGCTGATGCGACGACCAACTCCGTTCTTGGACCATGTGGAGTCTTTTAGATTGGCGGGCTTCGCTGTTCGCACGACGATATGCTGAAGGTCACGCCACGTGAGGTTTTGATTGGATTCTAAGACTAATGCGGCTATGCCGGCTGCTAGGGGAGCCGACGCCGACGTACCCGTATGCGAAACGGTACAGGAATGATGTAAATCTGTTGTCACAACCTGTTTTTCACTCTGGCCGCCACTACTGTAGGTCGTGGCTAGAGTGGAGCTGCACTTTTCCGAATACCACGGTACATGGCCTTCCTCTGTGGCGCTGGATATCGATAGTGTCCATATGGAGTTTGTGTATCCATCACAGTTGCAGTTGTCTAGTTCGCGACCGCCATTGCCCGAAGCCCAAATGAAGATGCTACCCTTGCCGCTGCGTCCCTTTGTGACGCCTTCGATGAAGGCTCTTGAGGCTAGCTCACCGGGACCGTCGACGGTTTTGCCATCATCATCTGGTCCCCACGACGCACTGTATATGTCAATGTGCTGCGGGTTCAAGCTCAGCGAGCGAGCTTCAACGGCATCGGTCACATCACCATCCAACATGCGAACTCCACCGACACTAGCGCCATAGGCAATGCCAACTGCACATATTGAGTTGTTCGCCGTGGCGGCCACTTCGCCAGCACAACGGGTACCGTGGCGATTCGAGTCTGTCATGTCGTAGTGTGGCATCGGGTCGGGATCGTGCCCGTTGACGTCGTACGAGGCTTTCGGGTCCTACAAAAGCAAAAAATAGTAATCCTCAGAGTTTGACCCTTTTAAGTGTATATGTGAGAGACTTACATAATTCGCTTCGATGTCAGGATGATCGGACTCCAGCCCGTCGTCGAGTATTGTCACAACCACTCCTTTGCCGGTGATGCCATCCTTCCATGCTGGTATCACATTCATATCCAGGCCGCCGCCGCGATTCTGTAAGGCAAAGGGGATTAGCAAATCAAAAGAAAATGGAGGATTTTGAGCAAGACTTACCAAGTACCACATTTGCCCCCATTTCGGGTCGCTAAATTGCATGCTATCTACCAGCGATGGGAACCGGGGTGACGTTCTTGAAGGCCGCATTCGAATGAAGTCTCGTTTTTGTCGTCGCTTGGCTGTCTGCTGCTTGGCCCAATGCACTCGATCGTCATCATCGAGCCGTTTCTGATGATGATCCGCCGGCAGGAGAGAACGCTTCGACACTCTACTATGCGCGAAGTGATAGTGATCGTCGAAGATCTGCAATGACAAGAGATTTGGGGACAAGTTAGTCACGTAAAAAAAGGCGGAACGGAAAGGAAGTTGCAATTATCCTTAGATAAAAATAAGAGAGCAATTCAAGCTGATGATACTTCCTGTCATTTAACACACTCTTGAAAATGCCGCCAGATGGCGCCACTTTACGCTATGGATGTCGAAAGCTAGCTGCAAGAATACTCTGGTAAGATTTATCAGTTGACTTTTCCGGATCTTTCTGTAAAGTTCTTGACGTTTGCCGAACTAGGTTCATATCAGTTGACTTTAAATTCAAACAGATGGCGCTGCAGATGAGTCTGCGGATATGTACTTTAATGTCAACCAACTCAATGGTTAGTCAGCTGACATTTTCTGCAGTTGTCGAGTTACGGAAAATGCGTTTAAATGGAAGTAGCTTGCAATGAGAATTGACCCCCCGCCCCAAAGAAGTAAGGACCTATTTGATTTAACCAGAACATATTTCGCCTTAACCCACTTATGTCGTTGAGAACCCGTTAGTGGCGGCGATGCAGTCCAATTGAATGTTTCTCCGTTGCCGATAGGTGGCTTTACAAGGATTGGCACACACTTTAGGGAAACCTCTTTGCTTTTCACCATGACTTCTATGAATTGCTAGTCGCTACTATTTTCTCTATTTGTGACTGAGGAATTCAATTACATTTCACTCTAGCGCCATCTAGATGCATTCTCTGTGATTGAATTCCTCAGTCATAAATCAGTACGAACCTGTAAGACCCAACTAGCTAAGTTCATGACGAAATCATTTTTGAGTCCTATCTAGCTCTATTCTGAGATCTATTGTGATTTTGGGAATCATAGATGGCGCTGTCCGAGAAATTAAATTAAAGCTTTAACTAACAACCCATTACAGTCAGTAAATGGTTTATAAATAAACTATATAACTGTGTTGTACACCGAGATCTGATTGTTATTCTCAAATAGTCATTCCACTATCTCTATATTGACTAGGGGTACTCACAGATGGCGCTACTATTCATACTACATCCCACCTGCAGTCTCTCAAATCCGGAGGGGCTTGATTAGTGACCGTTTGTTGAAATTTGAAGGTTAAAGTTACTAACGCTCTAGATTAGAATTACTAGCCGCTTCGGAGTACTACTAGATGGCGCTACAATTCTTACTAGATTCATGGATGGCGCCACAACGCGTTACTGACTCAGAAGCCATTTGCATTCTATCCGATTGAGATATGATTGCTTTCACATCGTTGCCTACAACTTAATTATACTTTTCGTCGAAATCCGTAGTTCTGCTAGATGGCGCTGTAGTACACTTAAAGCACCTCGGGTCTCAGCTAACTAGTTCTCACTACCCAACAATCCACTATTATGCAGCACATAGGTAAAAGAATGAAGGTACTTGACTAAGGCTAGATTTCATGTCATTTACGTTACAGAATCCAAACAGATGGCGCGCGCTTCAGTTAAACGTCAGTCTTCTGCAGGCCTCGGGAAAAAAACCTTGTGGTACAGGGACAGCTTCTATAACCTATTGGTACCGAATGAAAAGAATTGCCATTCAGCGAAACAAATACTTGTAGCTGCAACCTTTGAAGCATAAAAGGCGGAAACACAAGTCTTTGCAAGATATTCCGTTCCATAAGTGATGCCGGGCTTCTGGAGGACTATATTTTGCAATGAACTATTTGAGCTTTGCTGCGACATGGCTATGGCCTAAAAACGACTCATTAAGCGTCTCGTATAGGACTAGAAGATGTAGATAAAAACTTCGGCCTTTGATAATGATTTATTAACTTCTTTCGTAGACCTTAATCAGCCTAATAAACGGGGGAACCATTGCATGGCGCAACTAAAGAAGCCCATCAAATGAGACTATCATTTTCTGGACCAGAATAGTTCAATGCATCGTTGAACAATTTATCCTACGAGACGAAAGTGTTTTCACCTAAATTCACAGACTATAAGGACGTGTTACAAGGAATTAGACCATGAAAATCCCCAAAATTTTACCTCATATCGAGAGCGGACCTCAGCCAACTATCCCATCCCTTTGTGTGCGCTGTCCAGTCACCCATTTACTAAGCTAGTTAAACCATTCCCCCACGCTTGCTGCTGGTTATGCTTAACCAGTCAAGCATACTCCCGTAGCTTGCTTTGAGCACTCGTACACATGTTTGGCCTACGATGGCAGAATATCAATGCGCGTCCTCTTTCCGCAAAGTATAAGCCCATCGCCCGAGTCTCCCAGTCCAAACCTAGTCAAGTCGAATATTAAATTTCATCAACTCTATCCTTGCGCCATGGGATTGGGTTTTTTTTTTTCCACCCCTTGTACGGATGAGCTGCCGCTCATCGCTGAAGACAATCTTGTAAAATTGTATTACCCACGTAATTACGAATGCCGATGTAAGGACGAGTGCTGTTTTACTAGGTCAGTAGAAGGTGTGCCTTCAGCACGTAAAGTCGTTCAGCCAGTTGAAGGTGAAACTCATCGATTAATTGCGCAGTCCTTAAGGCATTTTCTTGAGTTAATTTCTACCGTGCCTACACTGTGCATGGAAATATATCCTTTTGGCGAAATGTGTGAATATCCTTACGAAAGGTTCATTCTCTATAGGCACGACTTTCAAGAGCTTTTCCTTCGAGTATAGACGTCATGATGATGCTTCTGCTGGGGCATGCAATTAATATGCACTTTCCCCCTCGGTGTAGGTTTAATCGAAAGGAGCCTTTCTTCCGGCAAAGAGAGTTGTGAATTATTATCTGCACGACGATAGGTGGTACTTAAAACATGCGTGCGTTGGCGCCACACAGAGAATGGTTGAGGAAATCCATTATCCTTTGGTTACAAGATTTTTTTTCTAACACTTTTTGAAATGGAAATGTTTTTGGCGATAATTGTTAATTGTTTCCGTAGTTGGGGTGGAGGTGGGATTTTTACGACCTCCAACAGAGGGTGGTGAGGTAGGCCAAGTGGCGGATAAATTGAGTCAACATTTGAACAGATGCAAATGTCATTAATTTTGCCGGTTGACAGTTGTCGTTGTAATAGTTGCCAAAGGGCATTCGTTTGGAGTGACAAATGGAATTGTGACGGGAAGTGATTGAGCAAATTGGCAAATTATGGGTCGAAGAATCATCGTCTTCCTAATGGATACGGATCTTGGACTACGAAAAATGTCGCGTTGAAGTAAATTGTTACGTCTGGAGATTTGTTTGTAGAAGTCCCCATCGGACTTGAGATGAGTCCAATGTAACAAAACTTCTAGAAGACTGTAACCTACAACTGTGAGCTTCAGAAATATATATTATAATAAACTTAGATCGCCAAAAATGAAAAACGCTTCGAAAGCCGGTGGAAAATCGGGCTAAAATTGCATAAAAATGACTCGAAAAACATATCCAAATATTTGCAGAACCTCTCGAAAAAGTCATCAAACTGCGTGAAAGAACTCGTCAAAAAAAAAACTTTTCGTCAAAAAACATGTCAAAAAGAAGTCGAAATCACGTCAAAAAATAGGTCATAAATGTGGGTCAAACAACGCTTTCAGCACTTATCGAGAACCTCTTCAAAAAAGCCATCAAACTGCTTCAAAGAACTCGTCAAAAAAACACTTCCAAAACAATCGGAAAATGCGTCATAAAACGTGTCAAAACTACGTCCAAAAGAAGTCCAAATCAAGTCTAAATTGCTTTAAAAATGAGCGTCAAACAACGCGTCGCGGAACCCATCCAGAACCTCTTCAAAAAAAGCCATCAAACTGCTTCAAGGAACTCGTCAAAAAAAACACTTCCAAAACAATCGGAAAATGTGTCAAAAAACGTTTCAAAACTACGTCAAAAATAAGTCCGAATCGAGTCTAAATTGCTTTAAAAAGGAGCGTCAAACAATGCGTCGTAGAACCCATCCAGAACCTCTTCAAAAAAAGCCCTCAAAACGCGTCGAAGAACTTGTCAAAAAATGAATTCCAAAATAATCGGATAATGCGTCAAAAAGAAGTCCAAATCGAGTCGAAATTGCTTCTAAACGAAGTCGAAATCAAGTCGAAAGTGCTGTGTCTTGCGTCTCCAAAATATTCAATATCATAGATGGTGTAGCCGTCAGCCCTTATGTTATTTCACTTTTAAAAAAAGACGAACAGCACCTACAAAAGTTGCGCGCCAATAAAGGCTGATAATTAGCCTTTTCAGGCAAGGATGTCTCCTCCTTCATGACCCTCGATATCGGTAGCCAAGAAGTACAGATAATCGTTACAGAGCTCTGTTGGTCCAAAGTTGCTAGTTTCACCGATCCATAACTATCGTCACTATGGTTCCCATCTAAACGCCTACCCCACCCTAAAATTTAAGATGCAATAATATAAAGTAGCAAAGCAGGCCATAGGAGACTTGCCTGTCAGTCAACAAGGCAGTCCCCAAGATCTGTGCGTTTAAAGCAGATAGTTCTCTACACAGTCCCTAAAGCAGCTGGCGACGAAAGACCCTTATAAATGTGCGCAGTGTTGTCACTCGGTCCAATGCCATCCCAACCTTCTCTACCTATCTCTAGAACGATGATCCGGAAATGGAACTCAAAATATTGTATTTTTGAAGTTCTAAAAGTGATCTGAACCCAGGACATTGTTCTGGCCAAAAAATAGAACTCCTGTCCAAATATTACGGAGCTTCCACAGCTAACGAGGTTTGCATATAAATGCAATGAACCAATCTTGGGGCTTATGACAACTCCACACTTTAAAGTCATCTAAGAAAGAACCAATTTTTGAACTAAATAGTCACAAGAACACTAGAACATCTTTCGAACTGCCAAAGAGTGTATGGAGACTTACAGGTTCAAAGCCTTTATGTCTACTGCAATGCTAAGTTTTGGGTCGTAGACAATAGCCAGCTACATTGTTGAGGACACATCACTCAATGACTTTGTTGGGTTGACTGACAGAGCTTGCTTGCAGCATCAACTCCCTTACTGGTCAAAAACCTTCACAAAGAATGTGACACTGACATTGATGCATCTTAAGGATAATCAACATAAGAAAATTCTTCTATAATGCCGGTCTTCTCAGCAAGGAATCGACCAAATACTTACATAAATAGCTGAAGAGTGGAAACCCTATCCAAAGCCATTATCACCTTAGAAAATTCTGAGACATTTGACTACTGGCTAAGTGTCTTCAGCATCCATTTCCCTTGTGTGACCTCAAAGCCCTTCAATGGCAGTCGAAGGTTGACACGATGCAGCTTGAGTGGACATTCCTCGAGCTCGAAAAATGTTTAACTCTACTCCAGAGGGACATTTGATGTGGAGAAAAACCCCACTTCCAGTTACACACTTTGTCGGTTGAGGACGCCTTCCAAATTCACACCTTCAACACCATGTGCACAATAAAATGCTGCTACGCATAAGTTTAAGGACACATACACGATGAAAAATTCTTTCCAAGCACTCTTCAAAAGCTTGCAGCATAGTAACTTGCCTCTAACATTTTTCACACTCGACGTTGTTCATTAAGGATCAAAAGTCCGTACAACTGATCACATTAAAAAAGATTCCACCTCTTTACTGATGAACATTTCTCCGTCCACATTATTTAATACAACATGAACTTCTACACAACTACAATTAGCTTTTACCCAACGACAAGTTTGTCTAACCTCACAACTTATTATACTCGTCGTGAAACCTCCACCTGACTCTCTAAGTGTTTACTATAGGTGTAGCACCCCTGCGAAGACACATTCACTGTCAATCGTTTCCAGTAGTGAAGCTGACGGTTCGTATCCCTTACTGGACTACTTAGGGTCTGTTCTTCCATTTATACGTCGGCTAGACTTCCCTGCCACTATCACCAAACAAATAAATGGGAAGCAAATATTCATAAGCCTCAGCTATGATCCTTTATCATGCTATATGCTGTCAACCTTTGTTTGCACTTAAACAAAGACTTAAGCCAGAGCCAGGTGGCTATAAAATCAAACTCGGGAGTCCAGGGGCTTGCTTGAAATAAGCCTTACATAGAATGGGCCACCCCGGAGCGTAGCGCCTCGAAGCAAGTAAGTAAATATGGTTGCAATCCGTCTTAAAAGTTTCAAACTTACAAGCCCTGTGAGAAAAAAGACTCGAATCGATTTAGTGTCCGAACCTCGCTGGCCATATGCTCCAGTGGATCGAGCTTCAAGATTTTATCCACGACCTCTTAAAGCCAAATAGAACAAAAAATAGAACATCCTCCACTCGTCTTTAAAAATGAAAACCAATCACAGGCAGCTGTCTCCATGGCAACCGACATCTCCAGCAACCCACGTGACGTTTAAAATTAAATTCTCATTCAAATTAGAAAAATGTCACTCATCAGAGCAGCGTTTGAAAAAGCCTGCGGCAGTTTGTACAACCACCACCTGACCAACATCAAGGCGTTCTTGGCCCAAATAGCTATCCCGACGCTCTTCCATCGATGGAAACGTAAGTACCAATCCAACTTTTCAACTGATGATGAGATCCGCCTCCATTTCAGAAGTCGCCGACAAGCCATCGCCAGAAATACCCCATCGCCCCAAACCCACGACCAAAGCTTGGTATCCCGACCCGGAGTTCATGTCCCAAAGTGCCGGCGCAGTCTTCTATCCCGACGAGAGCAGCAAAAACCGCAACCACACCCCGTACACGGGGAAAATGCGGCCCAAAGTGGACAAAACCATTCGCAACAGCTTCATCAACTTCGGTCCCACCCACCCGGCCGCACATGGCGTCCTGAGACTAGTACTCGAACTCGACGGCGAACAAGTAGTCACCGCCGATCCCCACATCGGACTCCTACACCGTGGCACAGAGAAGCTCATCGAGCACAAGACCTACCTACAGGCGCTGCCCTACTTCGACCGACTGGACTACACTTCGTGCATGTCGTGCGAGAACTGCTACTCGCTGGCTGTGGAAAAGCTGCTCAACATAGAAGTCCCACTGCGGGCCAAGTTCATCAGGACCATGTTTGGCGAGGTGATGCGACTCACCAACCACATCGTTGCAGTATCGTCACAGGTGCTCGACTGCGGCGGCATAACTCCACTCTTCTGGCAGTTCGAAGAGCGCGAAAAGCTCTACGAGTTGTGTGAGCGGGTGTCAGGTGGTCGCATGCACAGTGCGTACATCCGTCCCGGCGGAGTGGCATCTGACATCCCCATTGGCCTGCTGGACGATCTCTATGAGTTTTGTGTCAAATATCCGGAAAGGCTGGACGAACTGGAGGATCTCATCACTTCGAACCGAATATTCCTGGCCAGGACCGTGGACATTGGACGGATTACCACCCATGACGCCCTGAACTCGGGCTGTTCGGGTGTCGTTCTCCGTGCCACTGGTGTGAAATGGGATCTCCGCAAGACACAACCGTACGACGCCTACGACAGAGTCGAATTTGACGTGCCTGTCGGCTCGCAGGGCGACTGCTACGACCGGTACCTCTGCCGCGTCGAAGAGATGCGTCAATCGGTGCGCATCATTCACCAGTGCCTGAACGCAATGCCTGCTGGCGAAATCAAAACCGACGACCACAAGGTGTGCCCGCCGAAACGCGCCGAAATGAAGAGCTCCATGGAAGACCTGATCCATCACTTCAAGTACTTCAGCGGGGGCTTCCCAGTGCCACCGGGACAGACGTACACAGCTGTTGAGTCGCCCAAGGGCGAGTTCGGCGTGTACTTGGTGTCGGATGGCAGTGCACGTCCGTACCGATGCAAAATTCGTGCCGCCAGCTACCCCCATTTGGCGCTGCTGGCCTCCATCGCACCGAATCATTTCCTCGCCGACATCCCGTCGATCCTCGGCTCGTTGGACATTGTTTTCGGGGAGATTGACCGGTAATTACTGTCAATAGTGCAGGCATGTGTGTGAGTCTTTGTCGTTAATAAAATTCAAATGAGATACGAAATAGCCATCGTCATTATCCTTTGATTGCTGTCCTGTCCCTCGATGTTAATTACAGCCTCATCAAGTAGCCAATTATCACAACTCTGGCGATTAATTCTCTAATCCCGGACGCAGACACAAAAACCCAACAAGGACAGAGGACGAGAGGAGAAACGCAGCAGAGAAACGCTAATTAATCAACTCGAAGGTAGACGGATTAATTGAATTGGACCATCGGGCATTGGTGTGTGTGCACTTGTGTTTGAGTAGCGGCGTATGTGTAGTGACATGACAAAGGACATTTTTAAGTTGACAGGTTGATGGAGTAGTTTCTGCCCAGAAATAAGAAGTGACCAATTAAATGGAACAAGTGGGGAAAAAGGGTTACCTTCGCCCGGTCGGTGGGAGCTTCTCATTGGGAAAAGGAGCTCTTTGGTCGCAAGTGATTAAAGGAGGTCAGTTAGGGAATCGGAAGAGATTGAGATTGGGCAAAATGGAAGTGCTTCCAGTCGTTAGTACAGCAGTCAGAGTATGGTGCCCTGAGGTGTCCAATCTTTTCTGTGTTCAGTTCAAAGATGTGTTGAAACGTTGTGATGGTTGCTTCTCCTCGATTATGTGCAATCAAACCGACGTCCTCTGTGCTACCACTGGGAAGAAAGATAGGTCACAGGTCACACACTGTGTGCTAATAGAACCTTATGTTTGCTGTACAGTCATCATTAAGGTCTTTGAAAATATAGCTACCAAGTCGTCTCTTTCGGATGTTGTCTCGTACAGGATAAATGTGCAGGCAGTATATGATCTATAGGGAATAGCATCCTCTTCAACATTTTGTTTTGTGCGACGTGGGAAACTCCTGTACCTTGGAAGGCCTTTACAGCTTTCCTTGTCCTAGCTATGGCCATTTTAGCTTAGCTTTGCATTGATAGAGCCGCTTTTGATTGGGTTTGCTTTCCTGGTTGTATCGGCGTGGGTGCGGTATCAAGCAAGCGGTATTTTGGATTGGATCTATATTACATAAATCAGGCTCAACTCTCCAAAATTTGGCTTAAAATACTCTGCTATATACCGCCAGAGGTTGGAAATGTGTATATCCAGGGTCCAAATCGGGTTATCCATGAACGAGCATTACGTCAGGATGTCGGTTTTTCTTGTCATACGTAAAATCGACTTACTCATTGACGGATATGGCCATTCAGACACAGGGGGGTCTCACAATGGGGCAGCGGCACTGACTGCTTTATTTTTTGGCCTATCTATAAGTGTATACGATCAGTGATAGCGTTGGGTTCACTCTAATCCCTCCGGTTTCTAGTGCTTGATGAATAAATTAAAATCAATTGCGCTTGGACTAGTTAGGAGCTAAAGCGTTATTTGTGGAGTAGAAAATGACACTCTAGTGAAGATACGCCAAGAAATTACCCAGGAAACGGCTGCTCCTTTGGTTTTGTAAGACAAATGAGTTCAACTATGAACTCGAAGGTCAAAATGAGCTCGTAGACCACATAAATACACCTCTCCAGTTTTCTTTCTGTGGTGACAGTAGGGGACGTTCAGAACTAAAACTGACAGCTGTCTGACTTTAGTTGTGCTTGGCTTAGATCGGTCAAATGAACAGCTGTTTCAGATGACGTTTACGGACTGAATACTAATGTGGTAGTGGTATTCGATTTAGCGCTCTCAGAGCAATTTTTACGTTCGTTTGGTACAAAAAAAGCAATTTTTCTCAGATTTACCTCAGATTTACCAATCCAAGTGCATTTCAGTTTGACAACTGTTGGAGTTTGTTTAGGTTTTCGTGCATATTTTCTACAGCAAAGAAAGGCATTGGAACGTATATAGAAATAATATAGAAATCAATCGGGACGGAAATTTCGAATGTTTTAATATAAAATTTAACCAGTGAATGGAAATCACTTAGAAAAAGAGTCGAAGACTACACATATTCAAATCAGTGATGACAGATTTTAGAAGCAGGTTATCCCATGGTTATGGCCAAAAAATCCCACTACCCGCTGCATTGAGAGAAAAACAAAACAAAAAAAAAAAACAAACGTCAAAGGAAATCGTTGAAACGTTTACAAAATAAAAAAAAAATGCGAAACCGAGCAATTGCAATTGTGATAAAATTGGTAATAACGTAGTTAAAATAGGAATTCAGACATTGTTTTCAACATATTGTATCATTTCTTTAATTGTTATGTTGAAATAATTATGCGAACAAGAGTTGAAATGTCGTTCAAGCGCGGGCGTTCCTTCATCTGTGATATTTTGTGCTAGACGTCTAGCGGGCAGTGGAACCCGGCTATTTACGACGCAGTGTCAAATTTTTGTTTTCGATTCAAATTTCATCTCATTAGTTTGCGGAAATAAAAAAAAATCCGGCCAATTGCGGGTGTCACTCGCGCACCGAAGGTTCTGCACTTCTTTAGAGTTTGAAATTGCGAACAAACATCAAACAGCAATATACGTGGATGAGAATGAGTGTCCATTCGAAAAGTTCCAATGAGAATGAGTAGAGTTGACTATTCATTGAAAATTCCAATTGGAATCGATTAAGGAACACACCAATGTAACGAATGTAAAATGGTTAAAAGGAGCGTACTTTATATAGTGATCGACAGTTTCTTGTAAATATCTTTTAAAATATTAACATTTCCACAAAACAGTCTTGGGCGCATATATAGCTACGAGCATGATCTACAAAAAAGGTATGTATCCATTTTTCTGTAAATCAAGAAATAAACAGCTTTTTGTGCGAATGAAAATAATTTGTTCACCAAATCACTCATTACTCTAAAACCAGTCGATGTATCGCTAGCATTGGTATTTGTCGTTTAACTTGAGGTTATACCGGATGTTGTGTTTCAGCCTTCTACGTCAATTAGTTTCTGAGATAGACCTAGATACAACATTGATCTAGTGGTCGGACAGACGGACAAAAGCGAAACCAATAACTAGTAAGGTTCCGTTTTATCCCTCTGGGTACGGAACCTACAAAAAAGTAAAATCTATTTTCTATTTTTTGTACTATGGGGTTTGAAAAATCCCTTTCAGCTTATTTTAAGTGAGAAAATCCCGCAAAAAGGGATAAGTCCCCCGATCTGGTATCACTGATTCAAATCGCACAAATATCAACGAAAAAAAGAGCAAGGTACTTTTTTTTATGTTCGATTACGCACACGAAATCTGAAATCTGAGAGCAAATCTGAAGAAGCCCAATCGAATACCACATAAGTTGACAGTTCGGATATGTGGTTGACTTAGGAAAAGTTACGTTCCCGACCAATCTAGTTTTTGTTGGAGTTCCATTCGTTCAGCGAATTCAAATCAAACACACCCATTTATTGACATTGAGTTCTTTATCTTTTAAGCATTTTTCTATGTCATTCTCTTTTGTATAACCTTTAACGTAATAACACATTTTTCTTTTCTTCTGATTTTCTTTAACCTATGGAAACGTGTTCTGATCCACATAGAATCCGCGAATAATTCATTTTTGTGTTCAGGTTACGTTCTAGTCCGGACCAATCTGGTCGATTTAAGATAACTAGATTTTTGAATGTGGCCACTTCAATTTAGGGAGTTTAGCTGCGATTACACGTTCGTGTAATTTTTCGTGGCAAATTTTGGAATGCTGACGTCACACAAATTCGGCCATTCGGTGGTCACTCGTGTGTCTTGACGCTTGAAAGACGATCAGACGTAGTGACAAATGTTTACGCCGTAATGACGCCGCCATGTCAAAATTTAATCTCATAAGATTTGTGTTCGGTGGAAACACATAGTGCTAGAAAAAACCAAAAACAAATGTCGACTGATCCGGCCGCTTCGTGAATGTATTGTTTTTCGTCGAGAATAAAGGTTTTGTGTAGGTAAGGAATATAAAGGGTTTTCCAAAGAAAAATGTCATTTTTTGAGATAAATGATCGGATGTTTATTTCATAACAAAGAGGAAGGTATGCCGTTAATATTGAAAAACAACATCAGCCAAATGGCCACCACGAGCACGCATACAGGACCATATCCTTTTCATGAAATTTTCCATAACCAAATCGTAAAGTGGCTGCCCTATGTCCTCGATGGCCTCACGAATTTTATCTTTGAGGTCTTGAATCGACGCTCAGCTGTTGGCATTGTTGATGATCGGCCGGCTTGAGTTCTTGTTTGTTATGTTAACTGAACTTTATAAGCCTTAAGACCGAAGTCTTTGTGAAATGCCCAATTCCAAAGAACGACGAAGAATGGACAAACCTGGGTTTTCTTCAACAATTTGGGCTACAGCAGCAATATTCTCAGTTGTTCTTGAGCGACGTGCACGGGTTTTATTCTTCACATTACTAACTTGTCCCAACAGCTCGAATTTTTCCACCAATTTCTGTATTGCGGTCCGACAAGGTGCTTCACGACGACCAAAAAATGCTTTAGTTTTGCGAACTGTGACTGCAAGATGTTCACCATTTTTGTAGTGAATTTTAATACATAACTTCAATGCGTTGTTGAAGCGTGCATCGTTCCATTTTTAGTAATGGCGTAGTTTCTACTTGTCAAATGTCAAAGAATAAAAGCTTCAAAAGTGACAGCTACCGAAATAGCGCGTCATTCACAATAACACCTCTCATTGGAAAACCCTTTACCATGTATCAGGTATTTTGCAAAATATAGGCGGTACTGGACAGTGGGGCGTGGCACCTCACTCACTCATACATATCAAATGCATTTTACTTTTCGATGATTTTTTTTATCGGATGAGTTCTGGGGAAGGAGCTTCTGTTCAGACGATTGCCAGATCTGACAATATTGTCAGGTCTACAAATGAAAAATGTGTCCCAAATGTCGGCCAACCGTATGAACTGGCAATTTTGTCTACCAATATTTGCAGAAAAGTTATTGTCAGATAATTGCCAGACCGCCATCTGACAATGAAATCGTCAGGTATCTGCCAATCGCCTGAACACCCAATTTTATCATTGTCAGACCATTGCCAGACGTTTAGGACATTTGCAGACTCATTTGCTTTGGCAGATGTGCTGTGTTTGCGATGTCTTGCAAATTTTTCATTTGTAGGCAAATATTTTTCATAATTTGAACGAACAAAAGGAAGTTTCGGTGTTATTTTCTTTGCATTTTTCTGTAGATTGGTGCAAAATGTGTGAATTAAATAATTTGAAACATACCACACCTGACAACGTTGTCCGACAATTTATTTGTGGGCAAACCATCTGCAAATGAAATTGTCAGAGTTTGGCACAAAACCTTGTAATCGTGTGAACTGGCAATTTGGTATTGTAAGGTAGTTCGCTATTGTCAGATCATTTGCAGCACATTGCCAGATCATTTGTAGAACTGACAATATTGACAGATCTGGCAATCGTCTGAACATAGCTTAAATATAAGAATCATTGGCTGAAATTAAGCTCGATCACTCAGTAGTCTAGCACATCCAATCACTGAGTAATTACACTAAAAGAAACTGACAGACGTTTGCGAGAGGTGGCGCAGTGCAGAAAACAACATAAGAAGGAATTTGTGTTTTTCGGGGAGCGAACCTGGGCAGTGGCGATTCCTGGTCTTAAGCATTGGGTTAGCTAGGGAAAGTTTAAAACAAAACAAAATTTATGACCTGTATAACATTATTTTTAGCGCTTTTGCATAACTTTCATATCACTTCTCACAAATAAAAAAAAAAAAAAAAAAAAACAAGAGTGTACTCTCATATTCCAAAGCATCAAAAATATATTACATATTTACTTACATTAATAATAGGTAATAATATAAAAAAAGTTCGCACTAAACTGTTGATCAATAACACTACTCAATAAAATAACGACAGAACGACACAAGTAAGCAGAAATCACATGCATTCTTTTCTTACTACAATTTCCCTAGAAAGAGAAACATACGAAAGTACAAAAAAAAGAGAACGCACAAAATTTATGTCTGCTTACAATCCACCCTCAAGCTCTATCGCATTTGTTCGCGCTAACCCTTCCGTTTATTTAACTGGGCTTTGCTTACGATGGTAGTCAAACATTCTCATATAAATTGTATGAAATTTGATAGCGCAAATTTTTACGCTAAAATGCTACAAGCGGGAGACTTTTTTTAAGAGAGTTTTGGATCGGGTGTGTTGTTAACAGGCAGGGAATTTGGTATCGCAAATTTTAACGCTAAAGAATATTTCAAGGGAAACTTTTTGTATGGGAGGATTGTCACATGCTACATGCTACAAGCGGGAGACTTCTTATGAGAGTTTTGGATCGTGTGCGTGGTGTACAGGCAGGGAATATGATATCGCAAATTATAACGCTTAAGAAAAGGAAAATATGATTTGTAAATAGGTAGTTTTGTTATTTAGTATTTGATTGATTATTGCAATTAATAATCTTCATAATTACTATAACCTCTTCGTTTGTATTTCAAAGAATTTTTCTTGGTTTAGCGCCGCTAAACTAGCTAACTGAGAGGAATCGCCCCTGAACCTGGGACCCCTCGATTTGTACTCCAACACAATAGCCACTGCGTATTCTATTATAGTTAATATAATAAACTAAATATACTATATAAATTTAGGAGAGCCGTCAGAATTGTCGACCCCGTTGGTAATTTTATAAAACTAGGATCCCGATTGACTAATCAGATGTCCTTCTTATGATTTAGGGTGATAGCTAGTGCACAGCCAGGAATTATCACTGATCGTCACAAATTACTTCCCGTCAAAAAGTAAACTTGACAAACTGTTTTTTTTTTTTTTTTTTTGTGGTCAGACGACACTTCCTTATTTATTTATTTTTAATTCAGGATGCCAATGGTTTTGCCAAAAAAAAAACGACAACTGATACTCATCCGACAGACAACATTTATACGCCTCTATCCTTTAGGCAAGCCTCTGCTTGTCGGTTTATTACAAACAAAAGGAGACAACCAACAACAACAAAAAAAAAAAAAACACTCCATCTAGGCCGGCAACTCACTGAAAGGCTACAAGGATGAGCAGGAAGTCAACGAGACAAGATAAAAAGGAAACGCAAAGAGCTCTGTATATATATCTATAATCCAGTTATATGACGACCAAAACCATTTAACAGAATCTCCGTTACTCTACAATGGTCGTTTATTTTGTAAGCGCCCAAGAAAAACTAACGCCACATATTCAAGGACTTTCTGTGCTCGTCTCTTTTTTCAACAGAGAATTCCAATAGATACGACAATGGGGGCAAAAAAAAAAAACCCCAACCCGAAGGAAAATGAAAGAAGAACTTGACACGGTTGTTAAGTATGTAGGTCATAAAGTACGTGCAAGATTATTCTCTGGGATTGGATGTATTCTTGCTCTATTTGGCTGGTAAAAAAGTACAAGAACAAGAACTCTCAAACACCGAACACACACAGAGCAGTGGTGCGAAGAGAACTTTAAGCAAACGGTTCAGCGTTCAACTCAAAGATGAGCTTTTGTTGGTCTGTTTTGGTGGTGGAAGCGGGGAATGTAAATATTCTAGTTTCGTTTCTTTTCTTCCTTCGACTTTGCCGTCTTAAATGAATTTAATCGTTTGAACTTGTAGTATTTTGGGTGCATAGTGTAGGCGAAAGCAGAAGCGGATTGTCGTTGAAAATTGGAGATACATTTTTTTTTTTTTTTTGGTAACGAGATAAAAATCTGTTTCACGAGCTTATAACAATGAGATGAATATTTTTGGATGAGGAATTTCGTCTGACTTGGATTTAGTGAGGGGACCGAGCCTTTGACGAGGAATGGAATGAGGGAGTTTTTGCAAATTTAGCACTTGGGGTTGCGTTGATGATCCATCACCTAGTTGGCCTTTTTTTCCTCTCCACACATCGATTGGGCGAAGGCTAGAGATGGCTTGTTTTCTATTAACCACATTTTTGTTGTTTTCTTTTATTCAAAGTGATTCAAGGCATTCAAAGGACTTTGTGAATTTTTGGGATAGAGACAGCTGTGTCTCGTCTTTAGGTATTGCCTGATAATTTCAACAGTTTTTTTTGCACATGTGATCCAAACCAAATAAAGTGCACGACTGGGTCGATCGAAACTTTCGCGCTCATCTCGTCTGTCTAATTACTCGAGTACGCCGACGACATTGACATAATTGGCAGATAGGGTGTCCCTTATCTTTTTAACGCATATGTCCTTATCTTATTTATTTCGTTATAAAACGCAACCAAAAAAACTTAGGTCATTTGAAACATTCTTACCCGTGCGGAATCGCATCGAAACATGTCAGTACAAGTTACACTGAAATAGTAGCAAGTGCCTAAGGAAATTTTTTATTGCATTCTTAGTTTGCGGGAAATACGTATTTTTTAATCGGTTAAAGATGTCACTGCATTACGAAACAATACAAAAAGCATTTACTTAGTGGAAGATGTAAATTACAAAATAAAGGTTGCTAAATTACCGGCAAATTGACAAGTTCTGGGAGTTTTCTTTTTTAATATCCGGGAAGTTAAATTGACAGTCAGCGACACTGCAACTCATGTTATTCGCGGGTGTACTACTTTTTGGGTAAAGGTAAGAATCCCTAGAAAATTACTACCCAACTTCTGTGAAAAAGCTTATAAATTTGTGTCAAGCTATAAACAACGAGAAGCAGGACGATTTGGATAACATATTTGACATAGCTCAAGCTGATGCTCTTCAAATAATTAAAATAGAAGAGGAAAGAGTCCTATTACAGCGTCAGAGAGAAACAGGACAACCGGGCTGATTAGCGGGGGTTGGTAAAAATCAAGCTGAACATGAAGATAGGTTAAGACCAAGGCGATTAGAAGAAGAACAAAAACGTAGTAAGTACATGTCATCGGAAATACCATCTACTTCTTCAGCGTCGTTGCGAGGATTTGATTCCTGAAGAGCACGACCGATTTACAAGCTCCGGCCAAAGCAGCGAAGGTCTTTTCACTGCTCCTAAACTGTCATCTGAGGCAACCTCTCAAAACGAGGACCTTGAATGGACTTAAAATTTAGTCTCAACCTTAGACAGATGTCAGTTGAACATAAGCGACTCTGTTTATATACTTCAGGCTACAGTGGAGGCTCTAGGGGGCTTAACTTTGAGGATTTTCCAATCAACAAGTCTTCGATTCAACGCTTGCGGACACGGATTAGAAAAGAAAGGTCAGGAAACATTAAAATCTATTTTCAAAATAATATTCCGGAGGTCGCTACTGTTAACTGGGATGGAAAATTGTTAACCAGCTTGAATGTAAGGAGTGCTAAGGAAGAACGACTTCCAATTGTTATTACTTTTGGAGATGAGGAACAACTTCAATCAGTGCCAAAATTTAAAAATTCTTCTGGTAAAGAACAAGCTAATGCTGCTTCTAGAACAATAAAATACCGGAACTTGGATGATAAAGTCCAGATTATGTGTTGCGATACAACTGCATCTAACACAGGTCCCTTTAATGGAGTATGCGTGCTCTTGGAACACGAATTAGAAAGAGAGTTAGTCCTTTTTGGCTGTCGGCAGCATATGTATGAGCTCCAGCTTAAGAGTGTCTTCGAAACGAAGGTCCACCAAGTAACAACAAGTCCAGAAATATCTTTCTTTTTTTTTAAGTTTCGAGATGAATGGGAAAATATTGACACTAGCAATTTTAAAACCGGTGCGGAAATTTTTCAGGATATTTTTAATGACCTCGAAATTACCGAAATTCTAAGTTTTTACTTTGAGCTACGAAAACCAATTGTTAGAAATGACTACAGCGAACTTACTTACTAAACTTTCAATAATATTCTTAGATGTCGATAAGCTACCAGGACGCAGGTGGAATGCATCAAACGAGATGGATGGCACGAGCAATTTATGCATTAAATAAAAAAAAATAAAGGGTATGCGTGAAAAAATTCAGAAATTTTTTTTTAGCCCATATAAGGGACACCTTCAAAAATCTCAAATGAAAAATTACAGAACAACCAAAGTAACAAAATATATATATTTTTTAATTCATTAAAACTAACAAAAAACATCAATTCTAACAAATTCAATGAATGATGAAAAAGAAATTGACCTGTCAAATGAGTGGGTGTATTCAGACGATCGTTAAAAAAAGAGATGGAGTTATGTTCAGAAGTGAATGAGTTCGTGTACGAATATATTTTAGGTCGTGTTCACACCAGAAAGATGCAGAAAAATTCGGAATTAGTGTTGGAAAAAAGTTTTTGTGGTGTCTAAAAATTTGGTAAATAACTGAGAAAGCCCAAGAAGGGGACAAATTAAATATTTTTTCAAAAAGGCACGGGACATACCTCGTAGATAAAAAGAGGACGTCTGGTCAGCCTACTCTTGGTTGTTTCGAGATGAAATTTCTTCGAGTAATTTTCGGTTTATAAAGTTTTTCTTTTCCAAAGTGGCCACCCTTTTTTCAGTCACTCCTTTGACGCTCCCTAACCTTGCTCCATAAGGACTGCGAGGCTAATCGTTAGTCAACTTTCAGCTGTAGTAATTTGTTTAAAGTTTTTCTTTTTCAAGTGGCCACCCTTTTTCCAGTCACTCCTTTAACTATCCTTCACATTGCTCCATGTTGACTGCGGGGCTACTCGTTAGTCAACTTTCAGCACTAGTTTTTTTATTTAAGTTTTTCTTTTTCAAAGTGGCCACCCTTTTTCCAGTCATTCCTTTAACTATCCTTAACCTTGCTCCATAAAGACTGCGGGGCTACCCGTTAGTCAACTTTCAGCTGAAGTATTTTTTTTTAAGTTTTTCTTTTTCAAAGTGGCAACCCTTCTTGCAATCACTCCTTTAACTATCCTTAAACTTGCTCCATAAAGACTGCGGGGCTACCCGTTAGTCAACTTTGAGCTGCAGTAATTTTTTTAAAGTTTTTCTTTTTCAAGTGGCCACTCTTTTTCCAGTCACTCCTTTAACTATCCTTAAACTTGCTCCATAAAGACTGCGGGGCTACCCGTTAGTCAACTTTCAGCTGTAGTATTTTTTTTTAAGTTTTTCTTTTTCAAAGTGGCCACCCTTTTCCAGTCACTCCTTAAACTATCCTTAACCTTGCTCCATAAAGACTGCGGGGCTACCCGTTTGTCAACTTTCAGCTGTAGTATTTTTTTTTTTTTTTTTAAAAAAGGGCCACCCTTTTTCCAGTCACTCCATAACTATCCTTAACCTTGCTCCATGTAGACTGCGGGGCTACCCGTTAGTCAACTTTCAGCTGCAATAATTTGTTTAAAGTTTTTCTTTTTCAAAGTGGCAACCCTTCTTCCAGTCACTCCTTTAACTATCCTTAACCTTGCTCCATATAGACTGCGGGGCTACCCGTTAGTCAACTGTCAGCAGAAGTATTTTTTTTTAAGTTTTTCTTTTTCAAAGTGGCAGCTCTTCTTCCAGTGACAGCTATCAGCTAGTTTGTGCTCATTTTGGGTTGCCATTTCAGCGCCATAAGTATAGACTTCTGAGACAGGGCTCTATATCACCAGCTCTAGTTGAAAATTCGACTATACTGAAACAATATTGGCATAAAAGTGGCAGCACTGGCAAAAAGCCATCACGACAATGCCACACCCGTTGTGTTAGGTTTCACGCCACAACGAACAATGTTTTATAATGATGGAAACTCCGTCTTACTTAAAAAGTTGGGTGGTGGCAAAGCTTGTACCTAATAACATAACAAACATCCTCTCCTTAACTGCTTTTAATTCCGGAATCCATGCATTAATGGCAGCAATTTTGCCACGCACATTAACATGCTCCAACAATATACTTTGACAGCATTAACGAACTCTCGCACCCTGTACAAGTTTCTAAACTTCTAGCTGAATGATTAAACCCACATGACTGCTACATGTGTCGCACTTCTCCACTTCGGTGCACTTCGTCCATAAAAGGAGCAACAGAAAATAATTTGTAACAAGGAGAGCATGCGAAAAATCCTGGTTTGAATTACTTTATCAACAAATTAAACTTTACGCTACTTACGCCCTTAATGACTCTGCAGCATCGTCGTCAGTATCCGGAAAATCCTTCACTTAATCCTCACGCCGCACACCACAACGAAAATGAATTAATAAAGCCAACCAATCTAGTACACAATTTGAGTTTTAATCTTCTTACGGAAGTGAAAGCAGTTCATATATATACTCGTGTAGAGCACCCGTTTGGCAGCGCATAGTTTGGCTTTTACAAGGCCATTACCGCATCCGGTACATAGCAATACACATGTTGAATGCGCGCCACTTAAGAAGCAGCACACCACCAACTCAAGGGGATGCGTTTAAAAGCACAATCTACATGCAGATGTATACAAAGTACAGACCTAGAGGCAGACATGTTCCGTTCGTCTATCCTGTCGGGAGGTGCACAACCAAATTGACAGCAACCTGTCATCGAGCACAGCTGGAGGAGCTGACTCAGGCTCACATGCATACACTCGCAGTGAAGAGCATCCGCAACCATATACAGAAGCGCTGGAAGATACATTTGTGATACCGAAAACAATCCATAAAACGATAAATACTTTGGAGAATTTATCGGAGCTCGGTTCGGTTTTGATTCGGTTGTGTGTGAGTGCTGCTAAGGGCATAAATCCACAAATGTATTTGCAGTATCTTACACCACAGTTGGTGTTGCAAGGATTCGCACACAGACGTCAAGATGAAGTCTTATTCCCAAGGAGGAGCTATTCCAAATTGATTATCAGCATAGTAGAACAATTCATTGTACGTATGTCATTTTGTGTTCATATATATATAAATATGTCATGTGGTTACGAAAGGACAGTTAAAATGTCCACAACCTGAGGCAGGAAATCAACTTTGAGCGAGATATTCGAATTTAGTTCACCTGGAAGGACTTGTTAGCAGGAAATTCCAATTTACTGTCAACACGAATTGGTTCTAATTAATTGAAATAACTCTGATTAATTTTGAGACTCATTCAATATCCTTGTGCATTTTCCTGGGAAATTCTACCACAACTTGAAGGCGACCCCTAGTGGTACAATTGCACCGGAGGTGGCCATACTTGCAATCCATCTGACAGGAGAACGCAATTATTTATAGCTAGGTACATGCTATTTCCTTGTCCTGCGGTTATAGTTAAAGTTGGGACAACGGACTGCAGCATATGTGGAACTGGTTTTGCTAATGGTTTGGGGATTCGTTCGAGTGTCGTTTTGTTCATAAAATATAATCTACATCTTGAAAGGAAAAGGTACAGTGAGTGTCCTTATATGTTGTTGCATTGCGTAAAATCTGTTGCATTGCTTTGGGCACGGTGTGCCAGGCAAGTGGCTTATGGAATGCAATCAGCATTTGACTAACGATACAGGGAATCTGTAATTGGAGAGGAGGGGCTGTAGATTTTCCATGAATTTTAATACTTTGCAGAATAGAAGTGCAAGTAATGCTGCAGAGTTTTAGGAGCAGTGTTTCCATGCGCGTTTGGCATGCATGCAGGTTTTAGACACTTAAAATGTGTACTAAGATAGGAAGAACACAGTTCAGGGATTTGTAAGCAACAAACGAGATGAGACCTATACAAAATGAGTATTACCTACACAAAAAAAAAACATAGCCTAAGCTGGAAGTACAAGTTTCGTAATACAAGAACACAATTTCCAAGCCAGTTTATTTATTTATATATTTATTTTCATCTTATAAGCTTAACTTATTCTCGATTACTTTACAATATACATACATATAAAAAAAATTAATAGCTTTTACAATTCACTTAAAATTACTACTCATATTGAAATCAATTAGGTTTTTGTATTTATTATAATTTACACAAGCCAAAGTGATAGGATCGTTCTGACCATGATTTGTTCTGTGTCTAGGTGGCTTAAAGAAAACATTTTGCCTAGGCCGGAGAACACGAGAGGGAGCAAATATATTAAATTGAGACAGTAAAAACGAACAATGAATGTGGCCAGTTAAGACGTCATAAGCAAACATTACGGAATAATATATCCATCTGATGCAAAGAGGTTTCAAATTTATTAAAGAACATATGTCTTCGTGGGTTGGAAGGATATTGTTCCAGAATAAAATATAGGGAACTTCTTTCCACTAAAAGTGAGTAGGTACTGAACATTTTGTAATATTAAAATAGAGGCAACTACGAACACACCAATCATTTAATCGGTTGAAAACATTTTGTAACGCTAAGACATCCGACATACAGTTTATTGTTTTGTAGATCTTAAGATCATCTGCGTAGAAAAGACATTTAGAGTTTATTACGAAAGAGGGTGTCAATGATAAAAAGAAGAAAGAGAAGAGGCCCACTATGGCTTCCTAGGGGAATACCTGAAAAATTTATAATTTCATTCGAAAAACTGGATCCAATTTGAACAAATTCTTTGCGATTGGACAGGTAACTGCCGATCCATTTTAAAATGTAAGAATGAAATCCAAGAACTTTAAGTTTTTTTAAGAGAACGTGGTGTTGCACACGTTCAAAGGCTTTAGAAAAGTCAGTATATATACGCAATCTACTTGAAGATGTTTTTCAATATTTTCAAGACAGTAATTCGTAAAAATAACCAATTGTGTAGATCTACCACTTAAAAACCTGTGCTGAAATTCAGAAATATAGTTGCGAACAACTGAGTACAACCTTTTTTTAATAGCTGCCTCCAATATTTTAGGAAAAAGTTGTAGCTTTGTAGCTATAATTTTCTATATATATCCTTAAAATTGGAGTTATGAGTGAATATTTTCAACAGTCTAAAAACTCGCCAGTGGGTAAAGATAGTTGATTATAATCCTTAGAGGATCAACCAGGCTATATTTGCAATTTTTAAATAAAAATGGTGGAAAGTTATCGGGTGCTACGATGACACTCCAATCAAGTAATGACTATTCCGAGAGAATTTTCATGATTAGTTAAGGAGATCAGTGTTGCCGGAGAGAAATATTAGAAGTTAGTACAGCAGCCAAAAAAAGTAAGTATTTTGAAAAAACAGACATTTAAAAAAAAAAGTGTTTTAACTCTATTTTAAAAATAAATTATAAAAACATTTAAAAAAAAACGAGAACAGAAATAAATAAATTATTAATTCTAATAACAATTATAAGAAATTTGTCTTATGGCAGATGGCTTAATGCATTTTTAAAATAAAAGCTAGGAACTTATGGAATCACAAGACAATTGGCTTTGCAAAAAGTAAGGTATTTTGATTCATGGTAAAGTGTAAAATATAATTAAAGAAACAAACCTTATTTTTTATAAGAATTGAAAAGTTTTTTTGGAAGGATTCCAGCTACTATAATCAACCGCATGAGAAACAGCTGGAAAAAAACTCGTTCTGCCACTGCGCTGCTGTGCGCAAGGCTTAACAAAGCACTTACAAAATTCATTTTTAGAGGGAAAAGTGTTGCATTAAGGGCACTTTTTAAGAAAAATATCTCTGACCTTCTTCTATTTCTAAAGAACCCATAGTTTGACTAAGTAGTATTCGCCACTCCATTAGAAAGTTCCAATATAATTTTCATTAATCAAATCAGGAATGGAAACAATTATTTCAGTTGCGCTTTCTGCTTTCGTCATCAAAATCGATTCGCTTTGAAATTTGCGCACACAGGGTCTTATAATATTCTCGGCAGACACATTTATATTCAATTTTTAGATTTATTTAATTTTTTTTTTTGGTTATAATAAAAAGTTCAGCCTTAGCCCCAACATATACAGAGTCAATATGTTTTAAATAGTTGTCAGAAAAATTCGAATCAGAGAGAAACTCGTCAGCTGCGATTTGATAAAATTTTGTAAAATAGTTTTGTAGAAAGTTTTTGTGTAGGGACAAATTTATGAATCCGGACGGACCACCTAGTAAAAGAAGTTTTTGAAAATTTTATGTTTTTCGACGTCAAAATATTCCTGAAACTCTAACTCGATTTGCTTCTTTGGGCTATGTGAAAAGTAGACATAGATGTTTCTTAGGAAAACCATCATGTTCTGTGGGATTTAACAAACCTTTTCATTTTATTGAACTTAACCTACATAAGATAGATAGATAGATAGATTGATAGCTTTATTTCTAAATAAATTTACAAGGTTTTTGTTACCACACACATTTAACAATTCAGAGACATGACATGTTATATCTTTCTTTTGAAACATTATTTTTAACATTAGGATGATTTTAAGATTTATATATGAAATATTAATTCTTGATTCTGAAGGAAAATACGAAAAAAACCTTCATTAAAAAAGAGAGAGAGAAAAAAAAACATAAATAAATGAATAAAAGGAAATCAGGTACATGTGTTAATGATTATTTCATCGAACATTTTCATGTATTTAGTACTTAGGTATATAGGCAGTTTACAGATTGAGTATCAAATAAATAAATAAACACATAAATTAGTAAATAAATAAATAAATAAATAAACAAGTAAATAAATAAATCCACAATCTCAGGTAACAATAAAATAAATACCGAACTGACGGATGAAAATTGCATGAAGCCAACGAAAAACAAAAAGAAACGAGAAAGAGGGAAATTCCTTTTTGACGACAGTTTGGAAGATAAAAGTGCTGCCAAATTTGCATTAAATTTGAAGTGAATTCAATTTGTTGAGGTTGAAATTACATTTTGCTGCAAGTGTAAGAATTTTATTTCTTTATTATTTATTTATTTATTTATTTTATTATTTATAAATAGGAGCATGAGTGTGAAAGGACGAGTACGGAGTACAATACTCCTATGGGAGTACTTCGGGCAACACTGAAATAAAACCAAGGTCTGTTTGTTTATGCTCAGTTTGATCAGAGAAACTGCAATTGATTTGCTCACTAACAAAATTCGACTGGAAAAATTCACAAAACATATTACATATACCATTTACATTGTTAGGTACTAGAAATTCCGTTCAGTGACATACAAGGCATTTCTAAAGATTTCCGTTCAGTATTTAAAAACGACCAGAAAGTTCTTGTAGACGATCATATTGCTTTTTCAAACGCCAAAACAGAGATCGATAGTTTTTACTTTGTTTTCACATCTTATAAATATGCGTAATTCTTCAATCCACATGAACCTCTATTAAACCATGCAGGTTTATTGGATCTTTTTACATGTTTTGTTGGTGCAATTAAAGAAATCGCGCGATCAATTACTTTTTTAAATTCCAAAATCGCATTACTTAAATTAAAAGAAGTGTCAATGACATAAACCCATTCAACACCATTAAGAAAACTATTCATTGCATTATAATCTTCTTTTAAAAATCTAATTTTATATTTACATTAAGTTGATCAGCTGACAGTGGATGCAAGATCGACAGATGAAATGAAATTAGCGATGCATTGTGGTGAATGCTGTTATCAAGCAATGGAACATCAGCTTCAGTGACAGTTGCTTCGAGCTCTTCACCAACAAACGCTAAGTCTAATACATTTCCCACAGTGTTGCGCATTTCATTTAGTTGACGGAAATTACTAGCTGACAAAGTGTCTACCACTTCAACTTCATGAGCTCTGTAAACATGGAATGGGATAGTACATTTATCTTTGTGAGAGAACAACCAACTAATATGAGGCAAATTTAAATCACCTAGCACTATACGGCAAACGAATAAAAGTCATCTAAGTTTTTAACAATCTCTATACCTAATATTTTTCATATGAGCTTTGTAAATTGCAATACCTGAACAAGGTGGAATGTAAGAAACAAAGAAACATAAATGAATAAGATTAACATTTTTGGTATGAAAACCAAATCAAACCTGTTGAATTAAATAATACAATTTCTTCGCTTTTAAAACATGAACGACCAGCAAACAATACTCCACCACCTCTTTCAAACCCTGTTTGAATGGGACATCGATCATTCCGGTAAACATTAAAGTCAGCGGTGAATAATTCAGCAGATGCGGTGCCAAGCCAGTTATTTCTTGTTTTTTAACAATTTCTGCGCATGACTCAGTGTTGAAAAAAAAAAAACAAAATAGCAAAACTAGAAAGAAATCAAATGCTAAATAAGTTTAGTTTGTTTGCTTCAAGAATTGTTTTCTTCCAACAAGACTTTTCTTTCTTAAATCGTTCAATAGGTTTTCTTGACCCAAGAAACTGTTTGCTCAGTCATACCTTTATATTTATAATGAATCAAAAACAATTCACATAAATCAATACCTAACGTATTTCAGATCGAAGAATATAAGAACATTATGTTGAATACGGAATGTGACCAAATACTTTTTTTTTTATTTCAATAACTTTTTTCTCAAATTATGCATTTCTTGTTTTTTCTTTTCATAGATACATCATTTTAGAACTAAACGGAAACAAATTAAGAAGGGCTTGCCGTTTTTACCTACAGTGTGACCCCAATAAAAGCAACTAATAGAAATTTGGGCAGTTGCTTTTATTGAGATTGTCAAAAATCAATTCAAAACATTATAGGTGCCAAAAATGGAAAAAAAAGTTAAAGTTAAATGGGACAGAATAGTCAAAAAAAAACGTGCCTGGCACTGGTAATCCGACCAAAACTGATTTAATTTAATTGATATTAAAATAAAAAAAAACTATGAGAAATTTTTGATTGCGTCTTATTTGACGCAGAATGTTTTTCCACGGCTGACTTTCGAAAGTTTTGCAGATCTTAAATGTTACTCAGTGACGCATCATTTTCTTAAGCCTTTTGAAGGCAAATGTTTAGTGCTTCAACAAATAGCGATCGTAATAAGAGTTCATTAAACAAATGTTGCTTTTATCGAGTCAAATCTTTTTTGAGGAGTTGCAATTACTGAGTCAAAAATGGTCAGATTGAAGGGTGCGGAGTAAGAGAAAGATTTTGTATTCGTCAAAAATTTCGAACTCGAGATGTTAATCAATTCTGACATAACGATGGGTCGCGAAATTCTGTCAGTATGTCCCGAGGCCTACAGCCTAAACAGCCTTCAGTTCGGGGAAGTTTTTTTTTTATGCAAGGTAACGTCAACAATAATGGTACTAAATAAAATATTCATACCAGTTTGATCTGTAAGTAGTTGAGCTTACCATGACTGCATACTCAGTTTTTCGCTAAAAAATCGAACTTTTTGAAATTTGGACATATCTCGAAAACGGTCCATACGATTGTAACGAAAATTTCTGAGGTAATATGGCCATTTCTAACTTAATAGAAAATTCAGCTTTTATCTATATTATCGTACAATGAATTTTTGAACAAGGCATTTTTTTCCAAAATTGGTTTTCTCTAGTTCACTTAAAAACGGCACTAACGATTTTAACCAAAATTCATATTTAGAGTAAAATTGATGTTTTCAAAATTATTGCGTCCTTAATTTTCAATTCGAATCACCGAAATCGGTAATTTTAAAACTCATATCTTGAAAACCCCACTTTCGATTTGGATAAAACTTTAAAAACCAAGTAATGCTTACATTTCAAACAGTATCTAATACTTAGTTTTCAGATAAAGAGTTAAGCAACAGTATTTTCCAAACTACACATAGCAATATTTGTTACTGTTTTGCCTGCCAAATTTTACAAAAATCTCTCTAACGATTTTGATCAAAATACATATTAATGTTTAAATGAGTATTCTAAATAAGATTCCATACTTTGTTTTTCTTAAAAAAATCGAATAAATCGTTTTTTTAATTTTTTCTCCAAATGACTAGGTACCCAAAGTCCGATATGTGTTCATACATATATTTTTGTCAAACCCAATACCGCATTTCTTTTAAAAATGCAATAACAGCGACGCAAAACTTATTTTCAGAAAATATGCACCTCAAAACAATTCCAAACACTTGGAGCCACAATCAGAAAATCCCACTTCATTTGATCCCCCCACATAGTCCATCGGAATGTTTTGTTTGTAACTGCTGTTCAAAACCGACAAAGCAGAAAATATATACAAAACTCACTTTGTAATATAACCTTTCATATTTTCAACTCTGCCGACAAATATGCTTTGCAAAAATTAGTTTGATGCTTAGTTCTCAACAAAAATGCAATAAAAAAATTATAAAGAAGAAATATTTCTTATAGAATATTTTTTTTTTGTAAAAGTACCAAACAAAATATTCAAGGGCTAAATTCAAGTAAATATACAGTCCACCAAACAAATTCAAAACAACACATCTCTGAATTCGTTCTAATACGAACCCTTTCTTTTATCTAGCACTGCTTCCCAGAATTTAGTCTTCCTATCTAATTAAATAAGAAAACAACCAATCAAACTTTTGATCAACGAGAAAGTTTTGTTCGACCCAGTCGTGCACTTAATTTTTTATCAGCAGAATCATTACTTTTTCCCTAAATTCGAAAAAGTTCCCCTTTTTTCCCCTTAGTAAAAAACAACTAAGAATTCAATCATAAAAATTCAGACTTTTTAATTTTACTTTATTTTATTTTTAGAAAATTAAATTTTACGTTTAAACAAGTCCTTCAAATTAAATATAATACATTAAATTTTTGTACACGTACGTAGGCGTTCGATGGGATGTTTTCTTTCATGTTCGATTTAAAAATTAAATTTTGAGTAAACTTCTAAATGTTTTTGTAATGAAAAAAAGTTGTAATTTCAATTTTAAATAATGTAACTCTCACAGACATTTTGGATTTGTTCCCCCTTCTTAAGCTTGACCCTCGTTTTCCCCTATTGCATTATAAAGGCGTCAAAATTGTGCGCTTCTCTCCTCAATCTGGGATCACTGCACAAGATATCATACTTCAATCCACACACACAGGAATCCATCCACCGAAATGCCTCTGTCATCGTAGTCGTGTAAATGACATTGGAAACATTATCTGGCGTCTTTTTTGTGCTGCAGCAAAAATAATTTCCACCGGAACGGCATTAGTGTCAATAAATTTCCCACTCCATTTGCTGTATATGCATACGACCGAGCATTCGGGGCACCTACATATATCCCTGTGTCTGGCAACCATAACAGCCGCTGCTTCAGTGTGGAGTAAAAAATATGGGCAAACTGTCGAACAAGCATAAAAAATCCCAGAGACATGCCGATAATGTATGCTTCTCCCTCTCGCTTTCGGTTTCTGCATTTCAAGGACATTTATCAATTTCCAGATTTCAGCAATTTTGTGAAGAAATAGAAAAAGAAAATATTTTATAGATTTTGGCCCCTTGCCCGCATGCATCAGAAAAATAAAGCCCACCGAGCGCACTAGCCTATATTTCAGGTCAACACATAAAAGGATATTTGCTTAGGTAAACAAGAGGTTGGTATTCTTTCGAATGAAGGCAAAACATTAAAATTGCTCCCAGCTGTTGTTCTTTGCTCTCTGGGTCTGGGTCTGGGTCTGGGTCTGGGTCTAGGTTTGGTTCTGGTTGTGGTGCTGGGCCTGTGGGCGGCAGGAGATGTATTAAAATGTTTTCATTTCATAAAATGGATTATGTACGGCAAGTTCGCATCACTCCCTTCGAGAGCAACATACACTATCTCTACTGAGTCCTTGTCATATTAAAATTTATTATCCTTGTTTCTCGAGCAAATTTCCATACACTGAACTCATGCGAAAGTTTAAACATTTTACACTCAGAGCGAGCGAGAGGTAGAGGGAGCGTCGTCTCCTCATTGTCTGGCGGGCCACTACTTGTTCGCAAATCCCCAAGCTATACCAAAACAAGCGAACAGTCCGACACGATGGCGAGTGAACTCGATATGGACAATTGTGAGACGACGAGGATGACAGCGAGCATGAATCACATGTGAGTATGTGCACAAAAGGGACATGCAGTTCCATCGACCGTTAGTTGAGTGCTTTTGATTTTTTTTGTCGTCCCCTTTCCTCCTCTGTATACACGGCAGATTGTATGTCCTGGAGGTGTAGTCAGTAATATGCTTCACAATCGAAGTCCATTTTTTATGGAGATGGAAAAGGAACTAAAGCACCTTTGGACAGAGGGTAGTTCCCTTGGTCCTGTGACAGAGAGGAGAATACAAAATTGGTAAAACAATTCCTTCACACTTTGTAGATGGAGTTTGTGGGAGCTTGTGTTATGCTTTCATCGGAAGGTAGTTTAATAGTTCCTCGAGGACATGTGTGATGTAATCCCAGGGGGGAGGGGATGAACTATTCGTTTTTCATGAATATACCCTGGAATGCTTTAGAGAGATCCCCTCAACTGAGGCGTGTGGTCGTTTTTACGCTACAAAGCTGGGATATATCCTGGAATTGAATAATAGAACGTGATTACCCCAAGGAGGGTATTAGTGATGCTGTAAGCCGCAGACCATCATGGAATTAGAACGGTCGGTGGTTTTAATAGAAAATCCTCATGGTTGTGGGACAAAAGCTTGTATCCAAACGAACCTAATCGCTGATGCTTGTCTCGTGTGATTATTCTTGCGCATGTAACGCTGTGGGTTGTATTTTTAAAAAATACAAAATTAACAGGTAGGATTATAACCTTAAAGTGGCTTAAGAAATTCAGAAAACCATTCTAAGTCCTAGATTTGAAGGTTGCTTTGAAGGTATCACACTTTGTGTTGAGGACGTCAGTCATTTCAAGCTTCTAGGCAGTAACAAAAAGCCCGACAAGACCTTTTGAATATTTTTGCGCGACTATTAAGTCAGAGCGATGCAGGTGTAGACCATCGGAAGTTACCAGTTCGAAAGTCATAAAGGCGAGCGATGAACACAAAAACCTTCCGAGCACTGAAGCTTCTGAAGACAGATTAATGGACACATGCTTCCTGATGGTTGGTAGGAACCATAAAAGAACTGCGGACTAAGATGGAAAACCCTGCATTGGACAGTCAAGCTTAAGAAAAAGTTCGGCTTAGGCGCCCGTTCTCTTATATCACCAATCGCTTAGATGTCATTTCAGGCGACGATATCCGCTCCTAGACGGTTTTTGTTCGAGGAACTTTATCGTGTGTCAACCAAACTTTATGTTGGGTCCATTAATTGCTGAATATTACTGTTTACCGCCGGGTATCAAGTCTACAACTTTCGAGTCCCAGCAACAGGTCATTCTACTGAAGCTCATATGTTGAAGTCTACTTTACGGGACAGCTGATTTAGTGAGTTAGGCTCTACTAAAACGTGCCCTCAAACAATCGAAATAGACCTGAATCTGTGGTAGCAGTTGTAAACTGAATATCCCGATACTTAAAAAACCGATTTATTCGATTTAAGAAAAACTTTGTATGGAATCTTATTGAGAATACTCATTTAAACATGAACATAAAATACATGATCAAAGTCGTTAGAGAGGATTTGTAAAATTTGGCAGACAACACAGTAACAAATATTGCAATGTTTAGTTTAAAAATTATATTTCTTAACTAAAGGGTGATTTTTTAGCTGGTTTGGTTTTGGCAACACTGGTTTTGACAGCTGACGTGTGTTTAGTACCTTGTGTCACTGTCAAACAGCTTCAGTTTGGTTTGCAATTTAACCATGGATCGTCTTACAAATGAACAACGCTTGCAAATTATTGAATTTTACTATCAAAATTCGTGCTCGGTTCGAAATGTTCATCGCGCGCTGCTTCCATTTTATGAACGGCATTCTCGACCTTCTGAGCAGTCTATTCGGAAGATTGTGACCAAATTTCGCACCAAATTTACTTTGTTGGACATTAAACCACCAACACGTTTACGTACTGTGCGTAGTGAAGAAAATATTGCGGCCGTATCAGCTAGTGTGACAGAAGACCGCGAAATGTCGATTCGGCGCCGTTCCCAGCAGTTAGGCCTTTGTTACAGCACTACGTGGACAATTTTGCGGAAGGATTTGGGCGTAAAGCCTTTTAAGATACAGCTGGTGCAAGAACTAAAGCCAGCCGACCTACCACAACGCCGAATTTTTGGTGAATGGGCTCTTGGAAAGCTGGCCGAGGATCCGCTTTTTTATCGAAAAATTGTGTTCAGCGATGAGGCTCATTTTTGGTTGAATGGGTACGTAAATAAGCAAACTTGCCGCATTTGGAGTGAAGATCAGCCAGAAGCATTGCAACAGCTACCAATGCATCCCGAAAAAGCCACTGTTTGGTGCGGTTTATGGGCCGGCGGCATTATTGGGCCATATTTCTTCAAAGATGATGCGAATCGCAGCGTTACTGTCAATGGTGAACGCTACCGAGCGATGATAACAAACTTTTTTTTGCCCGAAATGGAAGTTCTTGACTTGCATGATATGTGGTTTCAACAAGACGGTGCCACATGCCACACAGCACGCGAAACAATGGCGCAATTGCGAGGCGAGTTTGGTGAACAGTTAATTTCACGTTTCGGGCCGGTCAATTGGCCGCCTAGATCGTGCGATTTGACACCATTAGATTATTTTTTGTGGGGGTATGCCAAGGCTAATGTGTATATAATGTCGATTGACGCACTGGAAGCCAACATCCATGCATTCATTCGTGAGATACCGGCCGATATGTGTGAAAGAGTATGCCAAAATTGGACTCAGCGGACGGGCTACCTGAGACGCAGCCGCGGTCAACATTTGCATGAAATTATCTTTAAACATTAAATTGCAAGGTTCAAACTATCGATTCAAATAAATATTTCATTCATTTTTTCGAATTTTTTGTGTTTTTTTTTTTAAAAAAGTTCTAAACCTCTTAAAAAATCACCCTTTATTAAGCATTAGGTGGTTTTTAAAGTTTTATCCAAATCGAAAATGGGGTTTTCGAGACATGAGCAGTTTCCAAAAATTATCGTTTTCGGTGATTTGAATTGAAAGTTAAGGACGCAATAATCTTGAAAACATCAAATTTAAACATTACCTGTTTTTTTTATGTTTTATCCAAATCAATTTGGGGTTTTCGAGACATGAGCAGTTTCCAAAAATTTTGGTTTTCGGTGATTTGAATTGAAAGGATGCAATAATTTTGAAAACATCACATTTAAGCATTACATACCTGGATTTTAAAGTTTTATCCAAATCGAAAATGGGGTTTTCGAGATATGAGCAGTTCCCAAAAATTATCGTTTTCGGTGATTTGAATTGAAAGTTAATTACGCAATAATTTTTAAAACATCAAATTTAAGCATTACCTGGATTTTAAAGTTTTATCCAAATCGAAAATGGGGTTTTCGAGATATGAGCAGTTTCCAAAAATTACCGTTTTCGGTGATTTGAATTGTTTCTGTTAAGTAAAAAATAGCCATATTTCCTAGAAATTAATTTTCGTTAAAAGCGTATGGACCGTTTTCGAGATATGCCCAGATTTCGAAAGTACCGTTGTTCGATATTTTAGCGAAAAACTGAGTATGCAGTCATGGTAAGCTCAACTACTTAAGGTAAAAGATCAATTTTGGTTGAAGTCGTTAAAGCCGTTTTCGAACAAATCAAACTAGTATGCAAAATTTATATGGGAAGTACCATTAATATTGAGGTTACCTTGTAAAAAAAAAAGTGGCCCCCCAAACTTTAAAGCACAAACTCCAAGGGGACCTTGGAAATATAAATGGGCCTTTACACCAAGAAGATCAGTTCCCTTCTTCTTCTATTGTTACCGTGACCAGTTACACAGCTTCGCTAAATTAATATTTTATTCCTCGAGGGAGCATCGTCAAGGGCTTCGTCTCCACCGCAGCTCTAATTAGTCGCACAACGCTCGTAGGCAATTCAACTCAAAATACACCATCCTACTACAAGATTAGTCATTTAAATCATGTCAAAGGACCTTTAGCGTGTACAATTCTCTAAATCGAATTCGAATTGCTAAACATTCTTTTTTCTGCATTTACACACACCCACCCTTCTGGAAGTGTAAGCGCCCTCAGCCACGTACAAATAAAATAAATAGAACTGAAAAGACGTAAAAAAAAAAACGAGATGAGATGGAACATTCCACCCACGGAAAAATATCACCTCACCTCACCGCCACTGAAAGTCACTTAAATGTTATCCACTACACAGCAGCGCGCGAGGGATGTAAAACACTGCTTACGTGACTTTCTTCCGCCATTAAGGATCTTTTTCCCCCCATTTTTTTTTTTTTCAATTTTATTTAAGGTCTATTACGGCTGTATGGGACATTTTAATCGTGCAATTTCACGGAAAAAAAGTTCGTTCCTCCTCCAAAAGGCCTTCACTCCTACGTCATCATTTGATTTGAAAAACATTGAGAATTGAAGTCCCAAAAACAGGATATCCAGCAACGATAAACCCGACCGAATAAAATAGAAAATTAAATCACAATAAGAACGCATATTGCCCATTTATTCTATAAGTGTGTGTTGGTGGCTTGTATTGAGGACAAATTTGAAAAGGATATTTCTCTGAGCGCCTTCGAATTTCTATAAGGCTTGACATACGGGAACAAACTCCTTGCAGCTACAGAACGAAAATATCATAGAATTCTAGTTAATAGAGTAACGCAAGGGCATTGACAGCGGAAGTGGATGTAGGAGTGGAGGGGGATTTTTTTCTCTCTCTCTTTTTTTTAAATAAGGAAGAAGGAACTGCTTGTGACAGGACAGATAAGGGCGATGCCGTTCCGAGTCGAAAGAAGAAAGGGACAAGGAAGGCAAAGAAGAAAAAAAAGCAGAATAATACGCCAACTAGGTTTCGGCCAAAAATCGAGAGAAAAGGACAAGGATGTGCTCTCCTTCGAACATCCGCATTATGATTAAAAGAAGAAGGAAAAGCAACTCAAACTTGACAAAATTGCGAATATATCCCTGCGGAAGCTCAGACTTGTTATTTGCGATAAGAAATCTCTACTTAAGTTGAAGTTGGTTGAATTTGATCCTGTTCCTGTGATGCGCAACGATGATTTCTAATGCGAAAGCAGTAGAGCAACAGTAAAGATAGAGTATTATTGTTTTTTTTTTTATATGGGGAAAGTGGTTTCGAGGCAGCAAGCCATGAGAAATGAAATTAATTTGAAATTTTGTGAACAAAATTTACTGGTGAGGAAAGCAGCACACCCTTGTGGGCTTGTGAATGAAATGAATTGATTTTAGGTGTTAGCTATGAAGGATTTTGAGCGGGCTCTCGAGGCAGAAGAAAGCCCGGGTCGGCCTTATGCAAGGCGAAACGTTAAAACGTTTTCGAGTGGCACGAACGAAATACTTCTGTAACTTAGAGCAGATTCGCCTTCCAGAATCTGATCCCAGAACTGGTCAATAAGGTTTTGAACTTACAAGTCAACTATTAGCAGATAGAAACAGACATCAGGACAGTCTCACTTGTGCAAACGTCTTCGAGTGATGATGATTGGAGAGATTCGTTTGACTTTTTCGTGAAATAATCCATCAATTCGCCAGTGGACTTCCGCGATTCCAAAGATCTTTCATAAGCTGACAATTTATCAGTGTTTACATGAGCCTAGAAAGAATAGGCGTACGATCTATAAGTCAGTGAAAAAATTCGCCTTTTTAAGGACCATGCTGAAAAAATGCTGTCTTCGACCTTTATGGGAAGATTTCTGGAAATAAAAGGCAAAATGGAAGATCTTACGCAATACTCCCACAATACTTCTGGACCAGGGGATTTTTTGTAGGTCGAGATCATAATGTAGGGACTCTTTCGATTGTACGAGTCCTAATGAAACTCTAGGATCATTTGGAATGCCCATCTATCTGTTCTATTGCTCCACGGTGCGTTTTCCAGTGAACTTATTATCGGTGATTTGAGACTTCGAATTCCTCAATCAATTCTGTGCTTGAGTCGTTTTTAGATTGTCAGCGGTCTTTAAAAGGATCCGAAAATGAAAAACATCAACGCCGTCAACAGTTTGACACCCGCAGGTATGGCACTGCCTCCTCCTTAATTTGTTTAACGCGAGACAGCCGTGAACGTCAAAATTGCTAAAAGAGTAGCGACGTGCGATATCCCTAAATACATGTGCAGAGCCTCGCTGTCTTTGCCAATTATTCTCCTTAAAATTAACAATGAAAACACCTCAAATTGTATGTCCTCTAAGCCGTGCTTTTGCTTATACCAATTTGGCAAGCAGCACACTCATTTAAATCCCTCGCATGCCAATTATGGTACACCCACATTATTAAAAAAAAAACTCCGTTGTTCTCGAGTGTATCAATTATTTCCCATAAATGACATCCTGTCTTATCCCTTAAGACCGCTTTACTCGCGACATATACCCACATGCATTATGTTTATGTACACAGAAAAAAAGGAAAAACAAACACAAATTGGCATTCATATTAATAAGCAAGGACTCCTGCTGCCGCCCCCTTTGGCGCCTAATGTTTTTCGTGAAATCATCTCTACCATGGAGATGATTTAATTTTAATGTACGCGCATTCTCAAACCACCTGCCGGGGGTTTAGGGGTTATTCAAATTCCACACGTGCCGCGAGCACAATCAAAAATAAATAAGCGAAACGTGTGCCAGGAAACTGTAAAACGAAACACTTTCATTAATATTTGCTGGTTTTTATATTATTCTCCATTTGATCCTGGCTGATGTGATTTGGAATGGAAATGGAATTTCCCCTGCTTTATGCGATGTTATAGCTGCGCGCGTATGTGTATTGCTAAGGAGGGAACATGTTTCCATTTCGTCCTGACCGAGCAGCACAACTGATGTGAAAGATAATTAAGACATCATGCCTGTGGTGAGGAGTATCCCAGTTTTGATGAAAATATTCCGCAAAAACTTTTGCTGTCCATGTGCGACAGGAAACGGGAAGGGATTTATCCATGGGATGAAAATAATCTCAATTACATTTTTCTTGTACGGCTGAGGGCCGAGGATATGAGGGTAAGGGTAGGTAGTCAACACTCTTATACCTTTTATTGTATAATATACTTCGGGTGCCATTAACATTATTATGGTTCCGCCCAGAGGACCAATAAATTTTGCAATTCTTTAATAATGCAGAGGGCGCAGCATCACGCCGGGCAAAACGTGAGTATGCGAGGGTCCTTTTGTGCTCAACCTTAATTTCACCGCCACTGACGGTAGATTTTCTTCTGTTTTATTTTTTTTTTATGAATTTAAGTACACACCAGAGGGTGGCACGTAGTTGCCGCTTGACTCTAGCGTCGGGCTATGTTATGTGCAGCGAAGAGAAAGAGCACGAGAGAGCCAGAGTGAGGGGGAATGATGTGACGATGAAGCCCGGTACGAGGGGACCTTCATAATAAAGTTGGAGAAGCACTTTTTCTTTTTCTAGGATAGCACGGAAACGTGATCCTGCAGAAGGGATGCTTAGGTCGGTCATTATATGCTTGAAACTAAGGAACATACCAATTATGGTAATGGTATGGTGATATTGTCACTAAATTTTGTACCTCCTAGAGGGCGGCACATGGGCCCGTTGCACTTTTCATAGAGAGAGATGGACTATTGTTACACTCATGCCGTACTGCAGTCTTTTCTGGATGAAATCTGAAGGCAAACTTTCGAATCAGCTGAAGAACGCTCATTTCCCTAGCCTGCACGACTCTAACTGGAGGTCCTAACATTAAAACGCATGCAATACTTAAGCCTGTATTCTTGATGGCTTTCAACCCCACAAGTCGCCAGGAATTGATGACATATTTTCTGTACGTTGACTTTTGGGCCCTATAGCATTGCATGCAACCACAGTCAAAGTTGTTTAACTTCGAGTCCAACTTCCTTCAGAAAAATTAACCTACCGTCCTATTTGCTAAACTTTTGAGAGGGTCATCGACGGCCTTTCTAGGAGTGTTGCCACAAATTTTCACTTATAAAGGTCGTACCATGCCTACCAAAACTCAAGGTAAGTCCACTGAAACTGTATATTCAAAAGGACCCTTTCTCTCAAGGAATTAACTACTCCAGGCTCTCCTGATATATAGATGGAGCCTTCAGTACCATTGAGATAGAGGACATATTACCCAAGCCTTGCATGAGCTTAACATCATAGAACGCCCATCGTCAGCAACCGCCAAGGTAGCTCTGCTATCTTGTTCTTGACTTGTAATATTCATGGTGCCTTCAGCGTCGCAGAATTCGAAGAGGGCGTAGCCTTATTCCCTTCGAGGGTATCCTCCAAACACTTCACTTCCCAGGACTGCAAACAAAGGTCTTATAACGTCAACTCGAAGAAAACGGAGCTAGCTTTATCTCGAGTTGCTTTGCGTTAACCATCCAAGCTAAACTTGAGTTATCAGTAGCAAATTTCTGCGACTGAGGCTAGATTGGAAGATTCTAAGCCTTGTGAATGCCCTACTGCAGCAAGAGAGAGAGAGAGGTTGAGTCCAAATCGGGGCTTCAGGGTCTCAGTGGTTTTATCCGCCGGTAAAAAGATTGACAATTTTTCACGCTGTAAGGTGGCTGAGGACCTACCTAAGTCTATTCTTCTGCCTACGGTGTATTGAAGTCCAACTTTCAAGTCTTATAAGGAGCCTTGCATAGGTAGATATTGAAGCCAAGAGGTTAGAGACAGGCTATGTGGAATTTTTTAAAGCGTTTCACTCCTGTCCAATATTCATATGTTTGGTTCTTTTGTTCTAAATACATCTGGTCGCTTAATTTCAAACTAAAAACGTGTCTTACAAGTCAATCCCTCTATCATATAACCAAGAAGGTATTACACATGTTCATCCAGAATCCGCTGTAGCATGTAGAAGCCTGGACCTTTTGGAAAACGTAGTGAGACCTTTGGGGAAGTTTGCGGTTAAGATTGTTCGGTTAATTTTCGACTTGAAATGATTGTTGAGTTCGGAGAAGGCGCGGCGTTCTGGTCAAAAAGCTGAATATACAAGGCTGAAGTGGCTAGATTAGGTAACCTGAGGAGTTCCGACAAGTCTTGGAGTCCACCCCTGATGTACAACAAAAGCAGAGGAAAATCTCACATCATGTGGTACGCACAATTTGAGGACGTCTTCAACCAGCTTGGTGTTTGTGATTGTAGTCAGCTAGTTAGGGACTGTGCAGGCTTGTTGGTTCAGGCCTTGGTCCACCATAGACTATAAGCCCCATATAAATTAAAGGAAGGACGTTTTTAGAGCGAGATGACGAATTAAAAATCGAATAATACATTTCGACTGGCAGCTTGAGGGCTAGGACTGTGCAAAAACTAACGATGACGTATCACCTCCGAAAGATGATGGTCAATAGCGAGCAGCATCATCTAGCTACAGCTAGTTCCGTTGGTAAGTTCTACGTTGTTAACGTTGCGTTGCGTCTTTTTAGAACTCCGTCAAATGCGAAACCTTTAAGATAGAAGACAGACTCACAAGCTTCAGTTTGTGGTTTGTAACCTCGGGTGAAGATGGCCTACAGAGCCCTACATCTCGGTTTTTTGTAAGAAAGTTTTTAGAAGTTCCTCAGCGTTAGTATACACCGTAAAATATTTGTCAGATATTCCCAAGAAATGAAGCAGTGGGTAAGAGGCTTCAAGACTTGTATAATTTTTTTTTTTGGGGTCGAACTGCTAATATTTTGTTGCCTACCATTCGTTTTCAAATAGAAACCCTAATAAGTTTTAGGGACTTTTGAACTCCCACCCAAAGATGTCGACACGAAATAAGAAAGCCGCTGACATTGTCAAGCCTGAGAAGCCTGGGAGAAGTGGCATAAAATCGATACTTATGAAGAATCCGTCCCCACATCTCAGAAGGTCATTGCAAATGAATTGGAAAATTCTTTGTAGAACAGTTTACACCACTGAGGTATTAACCACTGGTTCCTGACACATTTTAGCTAAAAATGATGGCAGCTGCGCCATTACAACGGTCCACAGCTTTTTGCACCGTCAAATCGATTCGCAGAATGCCGGCGAACTGAATTCGCCCCAGCTTTCCTGTGGCCAATGATTTTGTTCGAAGAACAACTAATTTTTTATAAGTTCAGCTCTCCTGTCACCAAATACTGTGCTTTTTCTGGCCGCCCACTTAGCCCAGTCAACCTGTGTTTACCCTTGTCACCAGAAATAAATTAAAAGAAAAAATGAAACTGAATGCTATCCACGTCGGACAACAGCTGAACCATCCCTTACGCAAGCAATTTAACTGAATTATTGCACTAAAAGTTTAAACACCTGCCTGCTCGCATTACTGTCGTGTCGGCCTTCAAATAGGCCGAGGGTTTTATTTTTCTTTTATTTTTTTTTTGGAGTGGCAACAAACTTACCCTGGGAAGCCAAGCCGCCCATCGCACCATGCCATAGCACTCGACACCAGTCACCATCAGCATAACGCAGCAGGACTACATCTCAAAATGTCAATTGCACATAAGTGGTATCATATTGCGATGCAAAATTGTATTTCATTGTTAATTCGACAAGGATGCTGTCGAGGATATAAATGCACAGCAAGGATGCCCTCCTGCACGGAATTCTTGTAAATTTGTTGCAGGTGGGTGGGATGGTGCAGTCTCTCCCATCAAAGATTGGTTGCAACGTGTTGTGTTTCTTTTTAGCTGGCGCACCTCGAACGCTTGGTCCTGATTTATGCTTACATCGGCGCTTTCCACCTCTCCATGCATGCTTTGTAGGGATATGGTTTCTTTGAAATATCGTTGGCTTCTCTGTTGGATACCATGCCGACCAGTGTTTATCGCAACTAGCCGAACTCTTCGGTGCACAAGGGTGGATCTGTATGTGTGATGTGCTTAGGACAGGTCTTGGATGTCCTCTATTGTGTAGCCGGATAGCGCATTCATTTCGAGGTAATAAATTGCATTTACACCTATGTAGGTATGACGGTATCCTTCTGGTGTAATTTGCAGAAAATTCCTCTGGATGTGTAGCGCGCCGCGTTCGTAACCATGGCGTACATACTCGTGCAGTTATGACCACTTTGGTGTTTTGTGAAATATTTTGCGCACACAATGTTGAGCGCGCCGTTAGATACAGCAGATTTTGTTACCTTCTGTTGTGCTCGTTGTGTACTTACTGGGGAATGAAAATACAGGATAATAAGCAGGGAGAAATTTAATCATCTAACGTGGGACTAATAAATTTCAACTCTCTCGGTAATAATTGTAAGCGGGGGCGTCGTTACAAAATGTTTCTGATTAATATATTTATGAGCGAGATCCGATAACGTGTACTTGAGGTTGTGCATATGTATATAGAGGGAAATTGTGAGATTGAGCTCTTTTTTTTAGGTTCTTTAGCAGACGGAGACTTTAGAACTTAAGGACGGTCTTTGGGTCAGGGTACCCCAAACTGGTTTTTAAATTCTTCCGAGTATCAAGTTTAAAAGAAATGCTTTTCCATTTTTACTGATTTTATGCGCCGCGGCCCCTTCTTCATAACGCCCACATTTTTTTAAGTAATTGGAATAATTTATTAATGCTGTCATGTCCAAGCGACAGTTCTATTTCATGTTACCTGTTCCTCAAATGTCATATACAATGTTTTGAATTTTTTCGTTGTACAGGATATGCCACGCCCCTTTCTTCTATTTCATCCACATTCTACGAGAAACGCTTTGAACAAGCAATAAACCTCCATTGACCAACATTTTGAAGCAGATGCCTTAAAACACAATATGTAAGTGACTTAAGTGTTGTATGGGAGGTGCCACGCCCCCTAATTCAAAGTTCTTCATATAGTGCTAGGAACATCTTCAAAAGATCCACAGCTGTAAGGAAGTCTAAGGCTAGAAGATCGTATAAAGATTCTACAAACGTATAAAATACAACCCGACAGACAGACAGGACACTTTCGATATTATTTATTGGATGTTCAGCGCCATCTATTACCAATATTTTATACTAAGAACAAATCACGGTTCAAATAAAACAGAATGTAAAAGTTTTGCGAACGTTTTCGATAAATAAATATAAAGTTGATTCAACAGCCTTATACTGTTAGGCCTTCCTTCTTACAGCCATTCGATTGTGAGAGTTCTCGTTTTTGGTACAGTTATAAGGGGTCTACAATAGTTCTGTTCCAAGTCCGAATGGCTAAAGCAACGGGCTCATATTCGCAAAAAGTGTCACAGTGAAAGAAGATGCAATTTTTTTCATTTTTTCAGGGTTCTAACCTGAAAATTTTTGCACAGTGTTAAGACACAATTCAAGAAATTTAAGAAATTACGAATCGTATGTATTAGATATTATGTGTTTTGACATTTTTCAAAGTGACCTCATTCGCCCCCTTTTCTGAGGGGCAGAAACGTTTGTATTGAAAAAAGTAAAGATGTGGTTGACTGTATTTGTTTGGAGACTAATCATAGTAGGTACTTTCAACAGAGGAGCAGTTTTTTTTAAATATATTTCCCCAAGGAGTGCAACAGAATTTTCTTTATTTTTCTTGTTCTTAGAGGGACATTCAACTTTTTTTTAATTTTTTTTTTTTTTTATTTCTTATGTCAATGTTTTGATACTTTTTTTTTAGTTCAAAGTTATTTTTTTAACTATAATTTTTTGATATTTTTCTTGTTTGTATTTGTAAGTTTGTAAAAAGCTGGAATTTTTTAAAGCAGAACTAAAAAAACTGAATTCTTAAACATTTACGTGTGAAACTGGTCCCTATTATATTCGTGTTTCGGTATTTTGGAAAGTGACCCCTTTGCCCCCTTTTTGAGGGTAACATGTTCAAATTATGTACATTTCCTAGGAGCTATGTGCAATTTTCTAACCTCTAACTATTGCTACATGCAATTTGATAGAGAAAAGAAAATAATTCCTCAAGTTGTTCACCAGATTCTCTTATACAGTCTATTTTAGGGGGCAACACCCCTGGGGGGTCACATTTTGCTTTTGTCGGATTTCCTTTAAACTTAGTCATAGTACTCTTTAAAAAGCAAGAAAAAAAAAGTCTTTATAAAAAGCAATACAAGTATTGAATTTAAGGTGAAAATATTTACGAAAGTTGATTATTGCGCTGCATTGTGGAATAAAACATTTCCTTGGTGGTTTAGTGTAGTTTTTGTAGTGTAATGAATCGTTTCAAGTGGAAAAATTAATAATGAATTATAATAAAAAGTGAATGTGCGAAAAGACGCCATAAATATCTGAAGTTTGTAGGGGAAAGTGACTCAATGCGGGATAATAAAAGTGATAAGGAGTGAAAAGTTTCAATAATAATATATAGTATAATATTCAAATTAAACATAAAAATTGCAGGTTTGCTCAAATGACAAGAATACAATCCGCGGAGCAACAGGAGTTGCTTGTGAAGGAGTGCATTAAAATTCTATTACTTTTCAATATAAGTAAGGTTTTAATTTAAGTTATTTTGCATTGAAAACCATCCCCAACTATAGTACCATTTATTATAGTTATTACACATTAACATATTTAGTAATAACAGACATTATTTAAATTCAATAAATCTTTTACTAGTTTTCTTAATTTCAATTTTCTTAAATTTCAAAACATAAAATGTTAATACTTCCTCGGTGTTGTTATATGTACAACCCCAAAAATATTAAATTGAGCGCCAGGATTTTTAACCGTGTATTGGGAGCCTGTAAACATCTGAGGGGTTTTAACGAAACATATCTGTGACTTTTTATAGCTAGCCGATTCAAGTAAAGGGGAAAGAACAGGGCTTAGGAGAAGATGTTTATTTCCAAAATATATTAATGGAATGGAAGTTGTGAATTGGCTATAAAATAAGTGAAATTACTGTGAAAATAAACTGATCGCTTCAATGTTGTTTTCATAGAATGCCTTTAAATATTTACCTAATTTTACTTATTTTTCTATAAGAAAATTATTTGATAGTTACAGAGAACAAATAACAAAACGTTACCATTTCAAAAAAATCTATATGGACAACATTTCTAGCTTTTTTTTATGGCACATTTTGACAACCGAGAAAAGGCGTATGGAATTATTTTTTAAATACGGAGTTTTCGTACTCGTAAAACACTAAAATATACTAGAAAAAGATAAACCACGCAAAAACTTGTTGAATCTGACAAGAAGTCAAGATTTACTGAGCATTGGACTTGCAGCCTTGTGTTTGCAGGTCAGGCAATTCGCTTGTCCTGGATCTTTAAGTGTAGGGTTGTGTTAAAGTGCCCAGATATTTAAAACGCTTAACATTGCAAATTGGCGTCTACTTTAAAATAAAATGAGTGATGAGTGAAGCGTCCTGTGGATGTTTTGCTTTGTCGTCTTGCCATCGATCATTAAATCGACCAACTCTCTCTTTAACTGAAGTGTTGGAGACACATTCTGCTTGCCACGAAACAGATGCAATGAGTTCTACATGTCCTCTTTTCAAATTCAAACAGTTCCCATTCAAATTAAAGTTAAAATTTTTCCAAGTGGACACGATTAAATGCATCCAACCGCTCTTAAAGCGTGTGTCCTTTTTCAACATATATAACTCTAAATCTCTTGTGTAGGTTTTCACAACTCCAACCATCAAAAAGGTCACAGCGATAAAAATGGCAACGAGGATAGCAAAAAATAAAACATGTCAAAGCCACACCTACACAGGAACAGAAGGTGGCATTTGTCACACGTCACAAAAGCAGAAAACTCTACACGCAACAAAAAATACACAAAATATGTTTTAGCTGTCATTTCTGTGTGTTGTACAGAATTTATTTACAATAAAACGCAGTAAAATAAAAAAAAAACAACCGGGGGGGGGGGCGAAAAAACCTTAAACACATGTTACATGCACCTAGGAGTACTTTTGCATGCGCATTTTTCTGTTTGCATTTCATTTCCGTGGATACTTTGATATTTTGACATTTGCAATCGGTCATCGTTTTCATTGAAATTGTATTAAAATTTCACAAAAACCACGCGAGAGAAATCCATTTAGCAATTCAAGTTACATGTGTGGATAGGTGGTCTTCCATTGTTGTTTTTTTTTTTTTTGCTTTTCAAGTCAGCATTCTACGAATATTTCAACTGACAGCATATGACACTTTTGAATATTTTTAAATATTGTGGAGACATATTTTATATTTTCAATAAGCTTGTTTTTGTTTATCTGGATAAAAACGGTCTTCCATCTGGAAGAAAATCCGCAAACAAAAAGTGCAAACATTGGACTTTATTCTCTGGGGCGGCTTTATAAAATAAGAAGCGGCAAAAAGGCAACCAAATGTGAGTGGAAAATATGAATTATTAAAAAAGTCTGTATGTATGCAACAGAGGATATTTGCATTCCAGCCCGATAAACAACGGATGAATATTGAACTCAATCAATTGGGGGGCGGAGTGGACATTAAGAGCCTGTCAATGGATTTCCATTAACAATTTATTAATATCGCCATTGTCTCGCAGTTATCGGAGCCGACTTGAGCCCTTTGCGCGCAAACATTCACTTCCGGTTATTTATGGAGTTTTAATTTACTCCGATAAAATCGTTTAAAATAAATTAAACGAGAATTACGCCTCTTTGACATGTGTAATTTGGATAACCTTTACAGATGCAACGAATCGGATGTTCATTGGAAATATAAAGAAAATGTTATTGATCGCCAAAATGGCTTGTGCTCTTGAACAGGGAGACTTACTACTTCGTTTTTGGTTTATTGAACATTTAATCAATCACCTATGGGAGGTAATGACATTTGAATTAAATCCATGTCACCCTGAGACCTTGCTATAAAAACTGTCATTCATCAAATAGAAGTTCCACTGGAATCGTAGGGTACGATGTGTGCAAGCCCAATGGAAGGCAACTTCTACATATTTGTTGTTTGTCAAAATCTCCGTGGTCGAAGGTAAAATCTCGACTGACTAGTTTGTCTCTGCGTATTTTATTTTGTTGGCGACCTCAATCTTTTCTGAGTTAGACTGATGAGCCTTCTTAATGGAGGCCCGGGTTTAGTTAAAACTAAAGCGCCATCTTAAAGAAAGAGACCAATTTAAGGCGAATGATTCAGTTAAACTTTCAATAAACGAGAAAGTTTTGGGCGACCCAGTCTTTCAAAGGTTACCATCTACCTCAAGACTTAAAACAGATACAATAGACACACCCTTGCAATTCCTCAGTAATCTTATATATAAAGTTCAAGGGATTTGGAGGTATTATTTATGTAAAGGGTAGCAAATCCAAGTCCCTTGGCCTTCTAACATCTGCACAGCTCATCTATCGACTTCATGATCAACATACAACTCATCTACGATACATTTTAATATCTCTGTGTGGATGATTAATAAAAGCAACGATGGCAACTAACACTATTATCCGCATCAAGCAACAGGTATTTCCAACCAGTTTATTTTATTAATTGCTACATTGCAAAAGATGTATTCACTTGTGCATGCCAAATTGGTTGTGGTAACATTTGAAACGGGTGTGGCGATTTAGGTAATACCATCTTCTGTAGAAGCTAGAGTTACAGATTTAAAAAAGGCATGGAAAACAAGATCGTTTTTAGCTAGGGGAGCTTATAATGGCGCCCAAAAATGGACTGTGGATGAAACGTCCACGCATTGATAGTGGATGAAATGTCTGATAAATAAGTTGACGTCCTGTGTATGCCTATTAGAATGTCGTAGATACCATTTATAAAGAAGAACAGGACGGTTGAAGAAGAGCTATAACCTTTTGGCCTTCTTATGCATCCTCCCTGGAGAGAATTTTCCAATTACAGTTGGCTTCTCCAAACCAAAAGATCAAAATTCAAGTTCGATGGTCCCACATCATCATTGTATTGCATTTTCAACGGATTGTCAGCTTACTGTGACTTTTGATAGCTTTACCTGTTCACAAAGACTTCTATTGCAATTGGTGACGATTCACACTCACCTGAAAAGAGAAGGAAAATAATTTTGTTAGCAAAATATTTAAGAGGAACTTTAGCGATGAGGCGTTTTTTATTTTACAAACATGATATATAAAGTTCGGTGATTTCCATGGAAATCTTCAACCTGAATACGATCTGTGTAGATCATTGGGCAAAATGAAAAAGGCCTACAGTTATTGAGGTTAAAGTCGTCAGGCAAACAAGTCGTCTTTTATTTTTTTTATTTATTTATTTATTGATTTAACATAAGAATATTTTTTTTTTTTAGAATAGTAGAGGTTGTTCAATTATATACATTTGACAAAACTAAAGATTAAAGACAATATCCAAATATTATTTAGTTTAAATGCTCAAAGTTAACAGAAAGAAGAGCATTTAAAAAAAAAAAATAAAAAATCCATCCTTAGGCTGTTTTCACCGCAGCACCTCTCGCGAACGTCTGACAAACATCCGGGAGTGCATCTTTCATAAAAGAGCTTCTCAATTAGCCGTGTGGACTCGGCATACAATTGTAGATCCCTTCCATTCGTCCCAAAAATGTAAAACTCACACAAGAATATAGGGTCGGTTATGCTAACTATTTATTTTCTTGACATCTTGTGATAAATAGGAAAAACAAAAACGGCTGTTATGAACTGGCTTTGTTTTGATTTGTTTCCTAACCGAAAGGTGGAATTATACCAAGCACCACCACACCAGTGATGCCAACTAAGGCATAATCACGCCTTTTAGGCATGGTTCCGATGCCTGAAGCATTGAGGAATAATTTTGAGAATAAGAGCATTAATTTGAGTGAGATGTTTTTACATCCAGCATTATTATACAATTCAATTTTGTATTTTGTAAATCTGGTATACTCTGATCAAAGTCGCATTACTCATCTTCATTTACTGTGCGTCATGCTTATTTTGCAACTCTCAACTTTGGCTTTAGCAGTTGATATTGCTTGGCCCTTGTTCATTCTTCCTCAGGACCTTATAGGAAAGTCGAGATAGATATGGGCATCGTCAGCATACATGTGAAAGTTGCAATATTTAATGGCAGATGGCAGGTCGTTTATAAATAAAGAAAAAAGTATAGGTCCAAGAGTTGACCCTTGCGGCACACCACTTCTTAAATGCAAGAAGGAGGAAAGATTCGTCCCTAGTGAGTTATCCGTCGGAACGGAAAACGATCCGATTTTTTACGATCCACAGACCCAGAAGTTTTCATGTGAATGAAATGTCAGAAACTACTAATATTCGCAATTAGGTCTCATATGAATACCTACTCCTTCAGCCCGTTTCTATATAGATGAATGATCGGACGTAGTTAAAATGGAATTAAAAATATAGGTTACGTACTGGAGTATGATAGTAATAAGGATTTCTATAAAGTCGGGGTGAATTTTATCGAGCCCAACACACTTTGACTTGATTGAGGAAATCGCGTTGCCAACAGTGAATATATCCACTGCATAAAGCGTAGATTGAGCTCATGATTTTTTTGAAGGGCGGCAACAAAACAAAAACACACGTCTAGAAACCCTAAGAACATCGATTCGAGACTAAGAGGAGACCAGCAAGTGATCCGTGCCCCTTCGTATCCATCCAACTCATCTATGGGGCAAAACGAAATGTATGACAACTCTTGCATGGACAATTCATCCATTGCTTAGAAGATGGTTTGTAAGGAACAAATTGTCATACAAATATTCATGCAAATAGTCATTCAAAAAGGTGTCAAAAATGTATATACTAGCGAAGTGAGCCGCCCACCCCAAAAGTGCTCGTTAGGAAAATTACCGATAAATGAATTGACCTGTAGTTCAGTTGTATCGTAGATGAGTTGCATGAGAATGAGGTTGCCATGGATGAGTTGTACAAAGGTTATCTCTACCCACTGTTTGTTCCAAAAGACAATAACGCGAATAAGAAGAGGGTCCCGTTTTTAAAGATGAAGCAACTGAACCTTATAGCCAACGAACCATATAACACAAAGAGGTTATTTTTGGCCGGAGGTTCGAACTAATACTTATGAATAGTCTGACGAATGGATTTGAAAACTGTGGCAAATGGTATTTATATAGCACACCGACCAAATCGCTTTCTACTTTGGGACATGCGTTTTACAAGTGCTCAGTTGAACTTATCAACAAGGGGTCCCTATATCCGCGCTACACTTGTAACTTTGTGCAACAAAAGTGTGTAACACGTGTAGAGATAAAGTTGTGATTTCTCATTCCTGAGTTATAACATAAAGACCATGTAGCTGGGTCGAGAAAGGCGCAGTCGGTATAAGAGTATAAGACCGGATGTCAGCTGTTAAATAGGTTGCCGCTGAAAAAGGTGTTGCCAATTCACAAAAACTGAGCTCTATCTAAAAATAATTGTGCTACAAACAAGCTTAAAGTGGAATAGTAAACTTCTAAAACAAGGCAACACTTATAAGCTTAAGTTTCTATGTATAACAAAAGCTATGGATAAAGATGGTTGGAGACCCGCATTGGTCAATGCAAAGGTGCGATCTAGTCAAACATACAAAGCACTTGGACATCTATGCAGCCTTGGTCTTTGAAACAAAGGTTCGATGTTGAATGCCGTTCAAAAACAACTGGCTGGGCTTTGAAGATCCCCGTGGCTGGATTTTTCAGTCAATGTGGACTAGCGAATACTGTCGAATTGATTTTGGCTTGAACTGCGCATTCACATCTTAGTACAGGCAAGGTTATTTATATATTGTTTTGTTTATTTGCAGTGCATGTTACGATTAACCCAAAAGCTTTTTAAGTTAGTTAGATGATAGGTATGTAATTAAGATTTTTTATGTGAATTGTCTTTGTCTGTCTCGTGTAGTTAGAATCAATGGACATTTATATGTAATAAAAGGAATGATTAAATGTGTTTGGTTTTCAAACATCTATGTTTTGTTTGTTGATTTGATAAAGGGGAAATGAATACATCAGATATTGGCTTTCGGTGCAGTTAAGATGTTTAAAGCTAAGATTAGACTGTATGCCAACTAAGCATATGAATGGTAAATGACCAGATTAGATGGATGTCAAATGAACAAAATGTCAGGATTATCAAAACTGTATATTAGACTATATGACCAAAATTACCAATATGGTCATATTTGACTTGATGGTTATTTGAGGCATTTGGTATTTATTACCAAAAAGAGAACGAACATGAAATTGAATCACAATTCTACGAACTCAAACAACGAAATAATTCCTGTTCCGTCAAAAATGCCATAACGAAATTTCAATTAAAAGCTATATGCTGGCATTCGTACTTATTGTCCCATTACACCATATTCTATTTGGGCATTTTTATCTGTCAAAATCAGCCTGGTCATGTGTGGCATTCAGGTCATTAGAGCATATGTGATATGACCATATTTTGACAGGAGAACTGTCAGAAATTGGCATTTTATGACCACTTGGCATACCGTCTAATCTTACCTTAATGTGGATGAGATAGAGGTGTAGAAGTGTCGCTGAATGCAACCATATGAAATGTCCTGTGAAGATGGTCGTGGTTTGATATTGAACAAATGTCAAATGTAATCGGCTCGTCCTTTTGTTTGATATGTTTTTTTATAAATAATCAATTCTTTAATGAAGAAGTGCAAGTGTTGTGAAGGGAAGGAAATTTATGAACGTCCAGTGGTGAGTATAGTAGAAACCGACGGCGACAAACATTTTCCAAAAAAATATTCGTCACTAATCAAGTAACTTTAGAGATGACTATAGTATAAACGATAGATCTCTAAAACTAGCAAGTAAGTGCAAAAGGTACGAGTTTCAGTTTATTCTCTACAGACTGAACGTATCAACAAAAAAAAAAAACATCAGCCGCAACAAAGCTTATTTTGATCATCAACATTTCAAAAACGATGTCGTCTTACGTTATCTGCGCCTAGACTTAGTTTGGGAAATCCTGCTAATAGTGCACCACCGGATCAGTACCTTCGTACAAACAACAGACCTTTTACTGAGTCTTTTAAGTGAAATAAGTTCTTGAATAGTTACACAATTAAATATATTTTCTCTCCCATCATTTTTAACCGCTAAGGGTGTATTTCTCTCATTTTGAGGGTGTCCAAATTGCAACGGGACAGTTTTTCGCCACCATAAGTGAAGCCTGCCTTTCCAGCGGATTGGATAAGCAACCAGAAGACAGTCTTAACCGATCTACATCTTTTTTCAAAGTAAATTTCCATTCCTAACCCATCCGTCTCATCGTCGGCCTTCCTAGAGGAGATTTTTTTAATAGGTAGCATGCCTTAGACCAGGGTTCAACCTGACCTTACTACGGAAACATGGAACGGTCTGTAGCTCTGGAGAAGTAGCTTTTAGCTAATTAGTATGTCACCTCTTTCCCAGACATTCTTCTTGCTAATTTTTAAGTGAAATGCTGCATTTTCTTCACAGAACCTTCCCGTACACTAAGTTTTGTAATCCTCTCCAAGATCGACCCTTCCGCAAGTCAAGGGCGCATCCAAAAACGATTGCCTTTCAGTTTCTGTTCCCACTGTCACATGTAAGCCGCTGATCTGACGTAATTCTTTCATTCTGTACCCCGCTGCTTTGCAAAGTGCACACGTCTCTAGCACTTGTCAGATCTGCTCCTGCAAGAGCGCCCACTGAAAATATGCAAAAAGTCACTCCGACGAGATGCACATCCTCGAGTACCACTAGCTCAGTTTGTGCCTCTTGTTTGTCTGGATTAAGATTCCTTAAATCTTCATGAAGTGGAAACGCTAAAAACGTAATTTGTTTCCCCTTTTCCTTAATTTATTTACCAACCTTGTGTACAAAAGTTAAAACATCAACAAAACAATCAGAATCCCTAAAATATACGCTTTAGCAGTGATTCGTTCTCCCCGCCGGGCTACATGCGTTCAGGGCCAACATTAAATTTGCATTTCCTAGCTACCCCCTTCCAATTAAGGAGACTTTAAGTAGCGGTGTCCTTGAAAAGTATTTCTCAATCTGCTGTGTGTCTCTTTCTTTTGCTAATGTATGCTTCCTTTGTCATATTGTGCATAATGACAGTAATAATCATCACCTAACCATCGTCATCGCTTAAAAATCGTTCAAAGATCTTTGATGTCCTGAAACGTGGTTGATGTATGTACATTTGTCACGCTAACGGCCTCATTTCCCGGCACACTTTCATATAAATTTCGTTTTGTCATGTCCTGTGATTGTCATTCCCACACGAACATACGAACCTACCACCACCACTCACACACTAGTCAGTGTCAATGAAAATATTAACAGATGTTTCCCATCCCTCAGTCGTCACCCCGAAACCAAACCAACCAAAATGGGTGTGTGTGTGTGTGCGAGGGTGGATGAATGGAATATCATGGGAGAGGAATTTGTTTTTCTTAAACGAGGACGCGACATGTCACCCTGAACATATACTGAATACTGCTTCTGCCGAGCTGAGCTGGTGTGCCAATCTGAAACGAGACAATGAATGAAAGAAACGGGAACGGGGACGCGAGCGATTCCTCATCGTCGGATGAAAGGATGAATTTTTCAATATTACCCCGATTTATCATCATCCGTTCATCTGTATATCGCCCACTTGGCTTTTACTTTGCCGAACAAAACGAGTGCGGTTCAGCGGCGGTGGGGGTGTGTCGTTGCCGTTGCCGTGCCCGTCGTGTCGTCTTCGTTGTCGTCGCCAGGGTGTTGGTTGAAGGTATATACACGAAGAAACACACTCGGTGTCATTGTGGATTTAATTTTACCTCGCTCAAGGCGGCAGAATTGTTCTGCGCCCTCGCTTCTTTTTTTTTGTTCAGGGGTGCGGAATAGAAAAACGACGACGCATTAAGATGATGCAGGGTGACGGTTCAATTATACTTTCGTTTCGTTTTCTCTATTCAGTGCGAAGGGATTTGCAAGGTAAATCAGCAAATAATAGGAGAAATGGGAAAACGTAAATCTACGCCAATTTGGGAGGGTTGACTAGAGTTGAGGACACGTGGTTGAAGTTATACGCACGCAGTGCGATTAGACGGCGATATTGCATTTTGAGTTGTAGTAGGGCTCAATAAATCCCGAAGGAAGAATAATAAGGAAATATACAAATGGAGGGCAAGTAATGGCAAATAGCGAAGGGGTAGATGGTGAGCAAGGATCACGAGAAGGTGGGTAAGGGTTTAGGCGAAGCATTCATTCATGTCTATTTAAGGAAACCCATAAACCTCTTTCTCTAAATTCTGCTTACGGCCGTATTGCTTCTCAATTGAAGAGCTTCTCTTAAACCTGTCAACAGAGGTTCGTGCTACATTGACAGAGAAATCCGTAGGAGGAAAGTTATGAGCATAAAAATGAAACGGAGAATATGGAATAAGGTGGGGAAAAGCGAAAGGACTCGAATAACCTAAGTAGACCTTAGAAAAGTGGGATCGCCCGAAAGAAGGTTGGCATACTGTTTGTGTGTTAGGAAGCCCCATCTCGACGTCCGCAAGTGGCGCCACATAGGAGGTTCCTGAAATTCTTTAAAAATTGCAAAATCGACATTTTGTTAGATAGTTCCATAGGCCAATGATCGACACGCCGACCTGGCACTCTCCCAATGGCCGAACACACGTCGAAAATACTCAGCGGTGCTTACATTTAGAGCGGCAAATGTTTACCTTTCAATTGGTGGGACTAGGATAAAAAGTTTGACAGTCTAACAAGAAACAGCCCAAAAGAATGAATTCGACGCTGGGCGTCTCGATATCTACAACTGACAACTGGGTAGCCCCTACAGTCTACAAAAAGAGGCATGAGTTAGAGGCGCTCTTTTCTGTAATGTGGCTTATTACAGTCGCGTACAAGAAGTGGTTTTACTTCCAGTATCTTAGCTCAAAAGCACCGTAGGAGAGAGATCCTGCGGTATGGTGACGAATGTTTTACTAAAAATCGTTGATACAGCATGCATATTTGAAAACCCTGCAGTGGAAAACAAGTGCAAGTAAGTAAGACTATTAAACTGCAAGAAGGGAGAAAATGGAGATCGCGCTTGTAAAGAAAAGGTTCCACGACGGCCGTCTCCCAACTCAAGCAGTCAAAGAATCTCAGGATCAAATCAATCGGTAAAAAAGGATCTCTTTCCAGCTGTTGTAGGTTAAGGAATGGAAGTCCCGTTTATGAAGAACCAATGCAGGAAAGCTTGGCTCTTTATGGTGACGGCCGAAAAGGTTCCACGACGGCCGTCTCCCGACTCAAGCCGCCAAAGATTCTCATGATCGAAATAAGTGGTAAAAGTGTATGTTTGTCCAGATGTTGTAAGTAAAAGAATGGAAGTCCCGTTTATGAAGAACCAATGCAGGAAAGCTTGGCTCTTTATGGTGACGGCCGAAAAGGTTCCACGACGGCCGTCTCCCAACTCAAGCCGTCAAAGATTCTCACGATCGAAATAACTGGTAAAAGTGGATGCACGAGTATGTCCAGCTGTTGCAAGTAAAAAAATACAGGCCCCTTCTAGGTGACGTTGGTCACGAGGACAGTACTTAATATATGCTTTTAACAAAAAAACAAACGTTAGTCGAAGCAGCGCTTTCAAACCCAGTTTCCGGAGCTTTCGGACCAAGCCGAGGTGAATATTTGTGATTCCTATCCGCAGTCGACCCAATTTCCAGAAAGGAACCTATAACTTCATCAAAGAACTTGTAGTACAAGTGAATATCTGCAAAGATGAACCCATTGCAATATGTAGCCTAGAGTTACAAGTTCTATTACTACTTGAATACAAATTTAGCTTGCCCTTTTGGACTGGTGGGCTTGCAGTTTGTGATTGAAAGTGAACTTTTCCACAAGTTGTAATAAGATCTGGGGTTGACCACACCCGTGATCGAGTACTACGTGAACGTGACTGAATTTGTTATTGTTTTGTATGTAAAATACAAAAAAATCACCGACGCAATGATGCGGTTATTCGACCCAAGAAATTGACAAATTTTGACAGACTTATAGAAAGTCAATTGTTCATTTGTGTTTTATGAAAGCGGCATGTTGGGAGGTGATTTCAATAGCTCTTTCAGTTATCCAAAGTAGAAACGTGTAAGACGGTTACACAGGGCAGACGATCCTTCATAGCGACAGTCTTAATTTTTATAAGTGCCTACTTATTTCCGATAACTTTGCGATGTTTTGAAACTTAAGTTTTTTAATTATATTACATAATTAAATTAATTCGAGAGAGTTCCCTTCCGTTGCCTCGCCAGATCACAATTTTCGTAACACCAGTCACCAGTGCCCTTTTTAGGTTTTCCATGCCCAGGGCAGTCATATCATCTTCTGGTGTGCCGCAGGGTAACCATCTCGGGCCTCTGCTCTTTAATTTGAGATTTAACAATGATCTGAGACCTACGCGGATGATATGAGATCCTCTAAGCACAAACTGTCTCTCTCTCTCACTACAAACTGACGTCAACTTCTACACTTGGTGTCGACAGAACCGTCTAGAACTTAAAGTGAACAAATATCAAGCTGTTACTTTCTCTCCCAGAGATCTTATTTTATTAACAACGAGTCTGTCTTCACTGTTAGATCTATAAGTGATCTGGACATTATCTGCGACACTCAACCTAACTTTCGTCCTCATATCGACAACATTATAAGCATAGCTAACTCCGCACTCGGCTTTGTTTAGCGTTCGTTGAAGGAGTCTTCTAACGCGTACGTCCCTAAGTCCCCTTATACGACGTTTTTTCTAAGATCACCTCTCGAATATGCCAAGTCAAGTCTGGTCACCTTACCATCAGGTACATATCTGAGAATCGAAGCTGTCCAGCGTATAGAATGCTTTGCAAAGCAAACATGTCTCCCATCTTGTTTGACCTAAATTGCACCAAAGCAACTCTTAAAAATGCAATTCGCAAATTACCTCGATCTTAAAAATCGTTTGCTTTTATTTAACAATATTTGTATTTAGTCTTAAGTTTCCTAGATTGTTTTAAGTTTTTTGTACGCTTGTATTCAAGAATTAAATTAAAATTTAAAATTAAAATTGCTTGTATTCCCACGGAGATTTTTAACTATGGTCTGCTTTAAGTCGTTAGAGCCTACAATACCAAAACCGAAGCCCCACCCGTTAACCACCCGTCAATAAGGTCGACAGAAGCTAGAAGCTGGGCCATAAGGCCGTAGCCGCAATATTTTATAGACCCTTCCCAGAATAGGACTCTTCTTCACTGACTTCAGAGCTCCCAAAATTTGTCCGTGGGAGATTCATATTCAGAACGGAATGGGAGTCGAACAAACATTCGAATTACCCGACCTTCATAGAGAGTTCTAAAATTGGACTGTGAAGTGCGAGCGGGCGGATTTTCAATGTGGTTCATGATTTATGAAGTAACAGAGACATCTAGTGTCAAGATGTAAAAAACAAAATGCGGAGAGAAAAACAATTTCACTTATTTCTTACGCTTACCAACAACACCTCTGCGAATCTCCGGAGTAAGAACTACCGACAAACGAATATAACTACAGCTCGTGCAAGAACCAGCTGTCAAACTCAGAGCTGTCACAATTTTTGACAGACTCCTAATACGAATAAAGTTGCCATTTAAGACTTGTAGTGAAGCCTACCTTCGGAGAAAAAAAAGAAACACCTCTTACCCATTTCGTTCGAGTGTCACTATTCGAAGTCATAATTTCACAACTGACAGTTAATCTACCAACTGTCAGTTAAATATTCACTCTTTCTCAATTAAGTTTCATCCTGATGTCGTATCCAAGAAAAACACCCAACTTCCACAATGCTGCTGTGCATCTACACATTCGCCGACAATAGTTTTCTTTCAAAGGAAAACGTACAGTAATCACTGTCGCTGTCTGCTATCGCAAGGATTACAGTGAAATATTGTAAAAAATTTAAATCGCTTCCAGAGAGCCGGAGACACAGTAAAAAAAAAAACAAATTTTAAATTTAATATATCGCAAGTTTGCAAATAAACACCTGCCTCCTGGGCAAACGAAGAAGCACCATTCGCAAGGATACACACAATACACACAATAAGTTGTGGCTTTTTCGCACTCTCACACACCGTTAAATCGCACCGAGAAGGGTGAAGTTTTCCGCTCAGCTTTTTTATTGGTTTTGGTTCGTCGCGATGTTAGAAGGATCCGCGCCGAGCTTGTGTACACAGGAGCACAGAGTCGTCCTCGTTTGCAGTCCGACAAGATACATATATTATTCGTCGAGGAGCTGCGGGTTCAGTTTGAATTTTATTACCTGTTGAGATCGCACACATACACAGTATTTTTTTTTTCTTATCTATTTCTCCCGCTGCTGCATTTGTTCATTTTTATTTTCATTTTACTGTTTCCGCAAACACTACAACCCTGGACTACAAATCCTTTTAAATATTCAGACAAATGGCATCGCGAAAGCAGCAACTTAAGTTTTCACCAGCGGGTGAGCAGAGCACGTCCAAGTGGTATCTCTTGTTGCGATGCATTTGCGTATCAATTCCAAGTCGAACCGGCTACTTTGCAGTCACATTTTATGAGTTAAGTTTGCAATTGTACGTGGGATTGGTTTTCGCATCGTTTAGCTCAGAGGTTATGGAGGTACCTTAAAGTTGCTGCTGTTGTTTTCCAACTAATTGGCTTCATTGGTAAACTTTTGCATCAACTGCAAATAAAATAAAAAGGTACTATAACTAATCAAGCTTTAGAGTCGCAGACTAATAACAGACCAAAGTTGGAGGTTCCCATTTGCTTTACCCCAAGCAGACAGTTCATTGTTGCAAAAGTCAAGTAAGAAAAAGAAGCTTTCGACGGCTGTAGCTTTTTTTGTAGATTTTTCTATTTTTTTTTTTCCAAAGGTTTGACTCACGAATTTTTTTTACTAAAATGAGGTATTGAGTCCGAAAGGAAGGAGTGGGGTTTTTAAGGCGGTTTTAATAAGTTGGCAAAGCAGAGTTTCAATAACAATTTTTAGGGTACCAAGATACGACCTTGCAAATGCCTTTAAAGAGAGCTTTAGACGTGTCGGAAGATCTCAAGCCCTTAGGTATATATATATAGTTGGCGCAACAGGTCTGTAGAGACCCAAGGCCTAGCTTCTCACAACCATTCGTTTTGTGTGAGTTTCATTTTTGGAACGAATGGAAGGGATCTACAATTTTATGCCGATTCCAAACGGCTAATTGAGAAGCTCTTAAGACAGTTATACTCTCGGATGTTTGTCAGACGTTCGCGAGAGGCGGCGCAGTGGAAAAAACCCTAAGTTGGAATTTGGGTTTTTGCGGGATTCGAACCTGAGACCCCTCGCTTAGTAGTCCAACATACTAACCACTAAGCCACTGCCCTAAGGTGTGGCTCATAAAATGGTGACAAAGATGTGTAAGGCTGAGGGCGCCCGTATATTTCCACATAGGCCATCCAAATAATTTACTGACCCTTAAACGGGAGACCAGCTTGCAACTTATCCCGGCCATTACAATACATGAATTATTCGCATTTAGGCGGCTACAATGTCCCGGACCGGATGACATCTCGAAAATGACACTCAAAGTGGCCATTAACAAGACGACGATATATGTCAGACTGGTCAGGGGATAAATCGGCTTCGTCGGACATCCAGTATAGATCGGCCTCTACCGCCGAAGCCACAAAGACGGCAGCATTTTGTGTTTTATCCGCGGCCAGGATTGATATGACATCACCATGTCACGAACGACTTGATCAACAGGAAGTTAAGGTACCAGACTGACGATGGCGTTAAGCAACTTATACGAGTATGTTACTGCCATTGTTCCACCAGGTTCGGGTCTTGTATTGGACCCCTCTAGTGGAACAGAATGCATTTGCGCTGTCATTGGAACCTGACTGCAATCAATCAAAACTACGAGATGGATTTCGCCAGAGATAAAGAAGTCGCCAACAGTAAAAATTGGCTAGAGTCGGCCAGGATACAAACCAAGCGGACAACATGATCGAGGCTGAATATGTTACCCGCCGAAAGACTGTGAAATATGGAAACCAAGTTTGGAACAAAATCGTGAGTTTGAATGAGGCCTAATATTCGACAACAGGCTAAACTTCAAAACGCAAGCCCAATACGCGGCATCATAGTTGCAGGCAATATCTACTGCTGAGGGAGAAAAGAACCAGCCAAGCCCGCCAATTCTAATAGACCTCATAATGAGGTATAGCTAATTGAAGATCCGTTCCTACATGTGTCAGAAATATTTAACTACTCAGAGTAAGGTTGAGCTCAATCTTGGACGGAATCGATCTTAGTTATCAACCAGTTTAGGAAGACCAACCTTGGATGATCTGCAAGCCGGCAAGAGATCATCGTGTAGGTTACCAGAGGGGTTTAAGCAGAATGAAGTGCGTCTTCGGAAACATTGTCCCAGCCAGGTTGAATTACAAAAGACTATGTGCCTACAAACTCCAACCGCACCTAGCCCAGCAAGAATCTCTGAGACCTACAAGACTGGCCATAATTCCAGTGAAAAGACAGTTTTGGTATTTTTTAACTTAACTCGATTATGAGAAAGATTTCGTACAAAATTTCGAACTTGAGATCCTAATTAGTTCTGACATTACGATGATAGAGGAACTCAATAAAGTGGGTCTCGAAATTCTGTCCGTATGCTCCCGAGGCCAACAGCTTATACGGCTACCCTAATTTGGTTCAAACTTCGGACTTGGAGTTTATGGGCCTACAGTTCGGGTTTTTTTTTTTTGCAACCTCAATATTAATGGTACTTCCCATATAAAATGTTCATACCAGTTTGATTTGTTCGAAAACGACTGTAACGATTTCAACCAAAATTGATATTTTAGCTTAAGTAGGTAAGGTTAACATGACTGCATACCCAGTTTTTGGCTAAGAAATCAAAAACTGCTAATTTGGGCATATCTCGAAAACGATTGTAACAAGAAATTATTTCTAATTCTCACCAAACTCAGTTTGGTAAAGTGGATTTTTGACAAAATGCATTTTTAAAAATTTGGTTTCCTTTAGCTTACCTGAAAACGGCAAGAACGATTCTGACCAAAATGCATACTTAGAGTAAAATTGATGTTTTCAAAATTATTACGTTCTTAAGTTTCAATTCAAATCACCAAAAACCATTATTTTTGGAAATTGCTCATATCTCGAAAACCCCATTTTTGATTTGGATAAAACTTTAAAATCCAGGTAATGCTTAGATTTGATGTTTTCAAAATGATTGCGTCCTTTCAATTCAAATCACCGAAAACCATAATTTTTGGAAACTGCTCATGTCTCGAAAACCCCATTTTCCCTCGACTTTATAAAATTTGTTTCTATAGACTTCCCAAATTTTACATTATTAAACATCTTTTCCTGGGAATGGCGATCGGACCGCTATGGTTCCTGGTCTTTTGTGACGATTTCCCTGCTCAACATAACCCAACCTAAACCTCTTTTTGTCAGCTTTGAATACGCCGGCCAAGTTTGGTCAAGCGGATGACAACAGTCAAAACCGCATTCTTATCCATTCAATGGTTTTCGAGATTGGCGCTGTCAAACAGATATATGAACTCACTAAAAGCTGAAATAACAAGCGCCACCTATTTGAATTTATTATAACCACTCTGCCGGAGGTAATAGGAACAAACTCCTAAGTTTTCTGCAAAATCGACTGAGACTGCTCAGTCTATAGTCAGATACTGCAAAGCACAATAGATCTTTCAGGTCGTTTGGCGAGTCAAATAAGACATTTACTTCGCTTTGCCCTGACTTCCAACCCAAGTCCACAAAGCTCATACGGATCTATACCCTACCCATCAGCTAGCTCGCATTTCTTTACCAACAAAAATTGCCTCTATCAATGGTCGAAATCAAACTCCTTTGAAAGCACTTCCCCAAGTTACCCAATACCAAACAAAACGATTTCACTAAGCCAAGGGGAAAATGTGACATCTCCAAGCTTCCGTCACTTTCCACTTTACAATTCAAAAAGACCAACAAATTGAAAGAAAAACTCAAAGGCCGCTCATTTATTTGCATTTATTCCACCACACTTACACCCTACTCTTGATCTCATCGATCATGCGAAACAACTTGACAAACTTCCTGTCGACCGTCTCGACGAACGCCTTGATGTCGTTCCGTATGATGGCCAGCTCCAGCACAGACTCGCCGCCCTCCGAGCACTTCTTCGACGTCTTGCTGTTCTCGTACCAACACGCCACCCCATTCACATAGTCGTCCACCATGTCCGGTTCCAGGTCGTCTTCGGCGAACGCTATATCCTTGCGCTTCACAAACGAGCTCATCAACAGCTGCAGGAAGTCACAGTTCCAGTTGTTCTGCTGGAAGTAAAAGTACTGCAACGCCTTGAGGCTGTCAAACACACTCACTTTCAGATTGTACAGCGAGTTGTTCGAAATGTCCAGCAGTTTGAGTTTGGTTTGCTTCTTGAACACACCCTCGGGGAAATCGTGCAAATTCGTCCGACTGAAGTTGAGCTTCGTCAGGCCCACCAGTCGGCGCAGCGACGTCGCCTCCAAACTGGCAATCGGGTTGTGTGACACATCCAGTGCGGTCACATTGGCTGCGTGCGGGAAATTCGGGATATCCTGCAGCGAATTGTTTCTCACTTCGACCTCCTGCACGTAGCCGTAGATGGTCAGTTTGCGCAGATCACAGTCGTTCGCCAGCAGGCTGTCTAGGCTGTCAAAATTGATTGTCGTCTCGACCAGCGGATTACCGGATATATCAAGCAGTGTCAGTCTCTGGTGATGCTTGAAGTATTCCGACTCGAACTTCATGAACCTGTTGTAGGCCAGGTGGACCTTGGCCAGGTTGGGCGTTTTCTCGAATATCCCCTCGGGCAGAACTGTCAGTTTGTTGTGCGACAGATTGAGCTCGATGAGTTTTCGCATGGGCGCAAACAGCCCACCGGGTAGGCTCTCCAGTTTGTTGCGTGACAAGTCGAGTGACTGCAGCTCCTTGAGTGCGTTGAAGCTGTGATTGTGCAGTTGGCGCAGTTGATTGCCCGCCAGCGACACGGTGTTGAGATTGTCGGCGCCGAGGAAGATGTTCTTGGGAATGTCCTTAATCAGGTTGTTGGCCAAAAACAAGCCCATCAGATTGCTGGCGCCTTCAAACTGCGGCTTCTCGAACGTCTCCACGGAGCAGTTGTCCATGCGGAGGATCTGCAGGTCGGGAAACGTGTCAAACATCAGATGGGGGATTTTGGCGATCGTCGAATTGACAAACGTCAAGATGATCTGCTTCGTGATGGCGGTGTTGGACAAAATCGCGTAGTCATCTCGTGATATGGTAACTCCCTGGCACAAACCGTTGACGCAGTGATCCTGCAACCAGACGCGTTTCAACTGGCCACCGTGCACCGCCCACAAAGCGGATGCTGTGAGAATTACAGTGAAAAATGCGGACTTCATGGCACCAACCGATTGCCATTGAAAATAGAATTGAACTGAGTTACGGCTGCTGGCATGGGCTGACCGTTGACGTTTGCTTGTGCGCTGCCCAGATTGATTTGTTTATTGCTGACACACCACACAGGGGAAATTAACGATTAGAATGCAGGGGTGGGTGCACCCCCGAGCCCCCAGCCAGATGCTGGTTCGTTTGATTGAAATTAATTCCGTTTTGGCATTCCAATTGCGAAACAAGTATTCAGCGTAACCCTCGAGTGGATGGTTAATCCGCAAATCAACTGGTGTGCGTCTGTGGACACGCACGCACGCCTGACGAACACAAACAGCTTTGTGTTGGATTTATCGGCTTGAAACGTTTCCACCATAGATCTTGATTTGTCGTCGATTCAATTGACGGGACAGAGGCGAAACCTCATCAAACGCACGATGAATTCAGTTGAACGCGTACTGCATCGCAATTGATGTCAGTTGCAGTGGCGCCGCTATCTGTTGAATCTCTTTGACACATTATATGCTGGGCTGTGTGGTTGTGGCGAAAGCAACAATGTACGTGTATTGTGGGTTGTTGTCGTTGGATTGCGTGTTTGTTGGCAATTAGTAGGCGTCCAGCTGCAGCGTCCTTTTTTTTCGTTTACAAATCATTCGATTGAGACGATGTATGGATGGGGGCGGGCTTAGCTGCGACAAATCGTGCGTATGTAGCGAAAGGTTGTCTCAGTTGCTGGTCATTCGCATCCAGGAAACGGTTTGATTGACATGGCATGTGGATGGGTATCTGTATAGATGTACCCCGCAAAGGAACACTCAATGATGACCAATTCGATGGAGCGGGGCTGTGGACATATGTGTTTTTCGTCCAAAGGAATCCTTTCGAGACATTCACTCAATGATAAAATTCAATTAGACAGCGGGGCTGAGTGTGGGTCGCTGAATTACAACCCAAGACAAAGTATGCAAAATTTTGGCTCAGTCGGTTTTATTTACCATATCAGTTAACCTATCCTATTTCAATTTTAGAAAGAATTGGCTTGGCACTAACCAAGTAAGTAAGAGGTTGTACCGATTGACTGGCGAGGTAGATATCGTCTATCTCTATCGATACCTTGTTACGTACGATCACCTGTGAAGTCACCAGATCAAACCCTCACTGACCGAGACCGTGTAAAAAGTTAAAGGCTTTTGCGGCATACAGTGTGCACCCAAGAGTCCGCCTGTACCTTCAATTTGATTGGCATATTGAGGATCAGGAACAAACAGATCATACGTACGATTGAAATTTTGCAGACGATCTTGAAAGACTCACGATAAATGCAATCTCGCCCACATGCGATCCTTCAAAGCAGTCTCAAACAATTGATTGCCGAACGTAGATCATTTGACAATGAAAGAGTTGGTGATCGGTGATCGGTCGAAAGATCAGTTGAATGATCGTCGTAATCTGGTTCCCTTATGAAAAAAAAGACGTCGTCAAATTGACGAATGACGTTCATCAACATGATATTAATTGATATGACGTACTTTTCACCAATATGATGAAGAAATTCATGGAAACTTTTTGACAATTATTGATGAACCGTTTTTCAATATGAAGAAAGTGCATTCATCAATTTTTTCGGCAGGATTCTGATACGTATTTTCTTATGAACTAAGTTCATCGTTTCATCAAAACATTTCATCAATATGACGAAAACACTTATTTTGATGAATTTTGTTATTTGTTCATCCAATTGATGTTTTATTCGTCTTATTGATGAATGGAATCATCATATTCAAGTAAGATTGGCAAGTTTTGAGTCTCATCACATTGACAACGGCGTTCATCGTATTGATGACGGCTTTCATTATATTGATAACTTCGCTAATCAAAAAACAGAATTTAATTTTTATTAAGGAGAATTTTGATGTAAGCTTTGATCTTATATTTAGATGTACTGATTCGTTATGTTGATGGAAAAATTAAATTCACCGTTATATTCATAATATTGATGAATGTAATCATCACATTGATGATACAGATTCTTAATGTTATGTATGCTGTATGCGTGTGAAGTTGCAACTTTTAATGGATTGTAGGAAACGATTCAGTCGTTATAGTTTTATTGTTCAAAAAAATATTCAAAATTAAAAAAAAATATTCGTTGATTATTAGTTTAAGAGCCTATGTTATTAAGTGGTTTCATCTGGTTCTCAAAGCTTTTATTAGGTGACGGCGAAATGAATTGGGGATGATGGTTCACGATGAGATCTGTCGATGATGGTTGGTGTAATGTTGTAAACGGGAGTGTACATAGTTGTCTTAGGGGGGGGGTTATCGTAATAGAGCGCCGCGATAGCCAAGGTTCCTAAATTTTACATTTAGGTAGGTGTGGGCCAGCTCAAGGAGAGATCTACCATCTAACTCTCTCTTTTTTGGTTACGGTTGCGTTTGTTTCTAGTCCTTTTTTTTCGCAAGTTTTCAGGCATATAAATAATGTAACCCCCGTCCAGGACTTGTGGCAAGATCCTATACTCTTCGTTGAGCTACCGGGTGCAAGATTATGCCTGCACCGCAAGTGGTCTGGACACCCCTCCTTCTAGTCTGCCCGGACTGACCTAAAGGTCCTGTTAGTTTGGGGTCATAAGGGTGGAGGTAGTGGTAGAGGAAGGGTCGTTCCCGGACTCATGCTGTAGTGGTAGGATTTTCGAACATCAACGGTCTAGGTCTTCGCCGGCACGGGAGATAGTGCCGGAGTAGACTTTGTCGATTCCAATTGAGCTATCGCTCAAAAAAATCTGCTCTTCTACATATGGCGGATGTCCGGGGTTCGTTACGGGATAATGAACAATGTCATATGATCATCAAGCGTAAACTATCTACACAGGGTGGCAAGGAAAAAAATTGAGAATAGTTTAACGAAGAACAATGAATATCTTAAAAGTGTCGATACACGTATAAGATTTAGAAATTTCATCACACAGTTACATGTTAATCTTTTAATTAATGTTCCCCCAAAAGTATTTATTTCTTTTTTAAACATTCTATTGAAAATTGCTTGCTGATGAATAAACTTTAGTTGGTTTTTACTACGGGCGACTGATTTTGCTAAATATACTGCAGTAGATAAAATTGAAATCAATTAATGAAGTGTGAAAAAATTCAATATTATCGTGGAAATATAAAAAGCTATAGTCTTTCGATCACTCACATTTGTAAGATGTTATCAATATTTAATAAATAGCATCAATATATTAATATATTTTTAGTATTTATTATGTAATCAGTAGAATGAAACTTATGTCATTCGAAAGGTCGAAAATTTGCCTCAAAGGCTGGTAAAATTAAGTTAAAAAATTCCCATACAAAACGCTTGTCAGTTAATTGAAAGCATTTTGGTAGCATTAAATTTGTCGCCGTAATAGTACTATAGGTATGTTTTCAATCTAAAATCATTTAAGGTTAGAACCTATCTTTCTATATTTATTTTCATAGCGACGCATTAAAATCTGAGTCATGAGTAAAACTTTTTTTTTCGACATCTGGATGTCGCTTTTTCATTTGTAAAAATAAAACAACGTAAATATCGAAAAATGTTTGTTTTTAAGTATACATACTTATAAAAGGGTCGATTTTCGACCACAATAGAGACAAGCATTAAATAAATATGTCATTAAAATAAAGTTAGAATCATCATGACTTTTCTACGCCGATTTTCTTTTGGTTAAAAATATTGCCATGTGGACTAAAATGTTTATATGATATAGCTCGCTATAGATATTTATTATTTTAAAGATTTTCAAAATCAGTTTAATATTGTTATTTAACCAAACTTTTGTTAGGTACATTTTCTCTGATGCTTTAAAATAATAAAATTCAAGAGAATGGATCAATTAAATATTGGTTATGACTAAATAACAAAAAAAAAAAAAAAAAAACACATTTCAAACACAAATGTATTTGCAAGCACCCTGTGCTCATACCTCAAGAAATGCATATGGCAGACAAATTGGCGTTTTCTGATTCTTATTGGGATCCATTATCAAAAAAAAAAATAAAAAATCGTCCCTGGAAAAATAAAAGTACATAGCTTTGAAATAGAATTGAATGTAATAAGTCCTCAATATTTCTTGAGTGGGTGAGTTTTTCCCCTACACCTTATTGACATTCGTGGTAAAACTGATTTTCGTTTGAATATTTTCCTTTCGGAAACGAAGAAATTCAATTATTAAAATCAAAATATTATTGCCTGCATTACGATTTTCATGACATTATATTCGTTTACGTATTTGAGCATTCCCATTAAAGAGAGAAGGTTATGTGTTTACGTTTTATTTCATATCAGTTTGAATACATTCATCACATTGATGAATTTAAAGGTAGAGCTCTTGAGAACGACGCAAAATTGAGACGTTTGGTTTCATTTCTATTAATGCCTCCGGAACACAGGCGGCATGGCTCCCATACGGTCGACGTTATGCTGCCGAGGGTTTAATTTAAAATTTGACATCCGGAAGACGGTACACAGAAAGGATTTCGACGAAAGCTCTAATTGTCTGTGCAAGGCGATCGGATAAACTGGCAAGATAAGAAGTTCGTTCCCTACCACAAAACAAATCCAACTCTTTGTAGTTCCTATTGTTCTGACAAGTTTTTCGTGCAATCCCAACAATCAACCTTGCAATTATCTGAACGCTCGCATAATCTTCGAGCAAGCACTTTGCGAATCCATGACCAAATGCATGCCCACCACTCAAGCAATCAAACAATCATTCAGTAAGACTTTGCAAAAGTATTCGATGTGTGTTATCCCAAAAAGCCAGACACTCCCATGGAGAGCTCCACCAAAAACCACCCGATCAAAAATTGATAGCAAACTTCCAACTGCCATGGACCATCTTAAGACTAGCAGCTCACACATGCGACCAATACTGTTGACTTTTATCGGTAAACAGCGTTTAGTCCCATGTGTCGCTCTTTATTTTCGTTTATATATAGTTTTTCCAACTTCAACCTGTCTGGTTCTCCATGCTGGGGATGGCCACCTACCCCGACGACACTTTCAACTTTCATTTGTATATCTACTCATTAAAAACGACAAAAATAAGCCACCTGTTCGGTGCGATACGATAACTTTTAGCTCCTTGGAGGGAGCATAATCCCATTTAACCCAAAACAAACTTTCACACATGTCCCAACCCATGCGACGATGCATAGAATAGAAAATAACATCTCGAAGATACCTATACAGTTAGCCGAGCAAGATATGAAGCAACAAACCCCAACAGATATGGGATAAGATACTTCCTAAACTTGTTATGGGTAACGAACACTAAACGAACGTATACGTAATGAGATTGTGTGTTGAAGATTGATATATCAAAAAGCACATGCATACACGGTTGGCAAATGAGCCCCAGTGCTCAGAGTCACTTGGAGAAGTTTTCATTCATTTTTATCGCCAGTCGTTGGTCCTTTCGTGTAATCGGAAAATGTGGGAGCGCCCCCCACAACCATACACATACTCGTACCACCATCGACTATCTACGTTCTACATCCTTATCCACTTGAGAAATACTTCAAGTTGCATAAAAGACTGGAACGTGTTTCCATGAGCAGAGCCACCGGCTCTAAACCAATGGAGAGGTAAATTTGAAAATCAAACTTTGAACGCATCTACAAACTGTACGAGTATATCGATCAAGGAATTTTCAATTAAAATTCGATGCCACCGACAACGAGAGATGAAAAAAATCAAACGAGCCTTGCAAGATATTGCGCTTCATTCGCCTGGCATTGGCATACAGAGCAATCAGAGACACAAGCTGCAAGTGATGAACCTTAAGGCGTTCGGAGCCTCTCTGTTTGTGTGTTTAATGGATATGTGAAATGTTTGCCATTGCTATGGAGTAGTGTCCCACTTGAATGGCAATTTAATGAATCCTGTGTTCTGGAGCACCACATGGTAATGCTTATCCGTAAGTCCGAGCTCCGAGGGTTTGTTTACCACTTCATTGACGGAATGAAATTTTTATTTGATTAAGATATGTGTGCATGTGTGACGTGTATCGCAAAGTGGTGTCAGTCACTGTGTCAGTCGTCAATGGATGCTTGTATGCTTGTAGAGCTTGAAACAGTGTAGCAGTTTAAGTGGCACGGACTTTGACAAGCGGTTCTGTCAATACGAGGCAGGGCTAGTGAAAGTATTTCCTAAAGGAGGAACACATGCCCGGGTAGGTGTCTTTGGATAGTTGCTTTAAGGAGGCAGTCGAAAAAGAATGTCGGAATGTGGTTACACAGTTTTTCCGGGTGGGTTTTGTGATTTTAAGCAGACCTACGAAAGGTCTGTCAAAAAAGGAAAAGGGCCCAACTTGGATCTAAGTAGAAGATTATAAGAAGCTTATCTCCCACCTTAAGTAGGGATAAAAGCTAGCGAGTCAGTAGGACAGGCCTACAATCTTCAGGAAAGCCCCAGATGTGTCCGTAGCTAGGTGAGTAGAAACAAGAAAGTCAGTTTGTAACGTAGAGCATACCTTTAAGTTCTATGCAAGGACACAGTGTGCACACAATAAACTGGCTACCTTGTTTCACTATAGACACCGCCCGTGTATTCTCACGCCTTGAAGACCACAAGGCGACCTACACATCTAGAGCTATCCATACCATTTTTAGACCCCTAAAACACGAAATCAAAATTTATAGGCAACTCACCTTCATCGACTTTAAAGCCATCTAAAGTAGTGTAAACAAGGTAAACAAGGACAAGCTCGTATTCGCTAAGCAAAGCGGGAACTTCAAAGCCGCCTTCAATAAGGTCAAACTACTCCTATTCGTGGGCTTAGTGGTAAGTGTGTTCGACTCAGGTGCGACTACCGACGGAAAAAAAATTCACCCTGTAGAGTTCTTAATAGGACACGTCTTTATTGTTCGCTTGTTCACAGTCCATTCAGCTTATTATTGTTTATTCTAGGAATATGTCAAACATATGTAACATATGTAAACATATTCATGTTTGACATATTGATCACACCCATTTTTATAATTATACAGTACAGATTTAGTCGATACTGCACATTCTAAGGCTTGTTTCCACTGCGCCACCTCTCGCGAGCGTCTGACAAACATCCGAGAGCAAAACTGTCCTGAAAGAGCTTCTCAATTAGCCGTTTGAAATCGGCATAAAATTGTTGATCCCTTCCATCCCGGAAATAAAAACATCAAAATTGTGAGAAGCTAGGTCCAGGTCCAACTAAATATTTACTTATTTATTTATTACTCCTTTTCGTTAAATGAAGCTGGAGCTAAACCTTTTTCATTGTGAATTAGGTGAAGACCTGAAGACCTTCAACAACAATCGTTTAGTGAATGGAGGGCAGATATAGCGGGACCCTGTGAGTAAAATGGCGGAAACCGTTTACAATTTTGTTTTGCGGAGACGCCTTTATTTAGGAATACTCAGAGGTATGTATGCCTACGGACTTTTTTGTAAGGCTACCTACAAGATAAGACTTAGATTGTTTGGGAGAGGTTGAAGCAAGTTTCCTACCATATCACTGCGGCCACAAGTTGGCCTGTTGATATTTCAGCCAATTAGAGCTCGCTCATTACACCGCTATTTAGGACAAACTAACAAAACGGGTGGCAACATTTAAGGCAAGGCCCCGTGTGGAAACGTTATCTTGAGCTTGATGAAGTTTCTCAAGAGTATTGTAATGAGGTTTGAAAAATTTGAGAGGGAGAGACATATGTATTTATAAAGAGAAAGAGAGCGGGAGAGAGAGAGACAGAGAGACAGATTGAGAGCGCTAGAGAGAGAGATACAGAGACAGATCGAGAGCGAGGGAGAGACAGAAAGAGCGAAGCAGCGTTGTCGCTAAAAACTTTTCTTAAAGGTGGAGTAACAAGGGGCCCGAACCAAAAAATGGGCTCACCAGTGATGCCAGATCATAGCTAATAACCAATTTCTTGGGCATTTTCAAGATAAGCTAAAATGGCGAAAAAGCACATTTTTGTTGGGTATTTTTGTAAATCGTCGTGGGCAATTCAGTCCGAAAAGTCTGACATCAATGGCTATACTAATAAAGTAAAGGAAAAACAGCGCAAGAACATTTATTAATAACAAAAACCAGCATTCTTTTTCTTTCAATAAAGAATAATATCTTATTAAAACTGAAAAAGAGACCATTTTGATCGTTTTTAAAAAAATTGCGGCCACAGGTCTTGAGGCTCAAAAAGGAGCGCTGGGCCGACGTCTTAAATGACCCAATTCAAAACGCTTGCAGTCGGAATGACGATAAACAGAAAAAGAAGTAGGGAACCTTGATGACTGCCTTGTGGGACACCAGAGGTGGTTATGGTAGGTGGATCACTTGAAAAAATGTTTATCGTACGAGGGGCGAGTGGCGAGGGGCCCCTACCATAAGAGTCGATGATCAAGATCGATCGATTTGGATGTGGCTGAGTAGGGCAAATATTATTGAGAATTTCTCTAGATGAGCAACGAAACCAAATCCAAAACTAGTCTTAAAGCAACCGAAGGGCATCCCCCTTTAGACTCCTAATCCTATTCCAAAACTAGTCGTTAATTTCGCTCTCTCTCTCTCTCATCCTATCCTGATTCCTTAGAGGTGGAATAAGATAAGGTGGATAGCGCCCTGACTGAGGTTCCAGTTTTAAAAAGAGCCCCATTGGCGAGGGGAGTATCCTTCGGATCGTAAGTGGCAACCGTCGGATTTCCAAAGACACTTTCGAAAACTTGCTAAAAGTTTCCGAACATGTGCCGATAGTAGTCTGACTTGGTAGAGAATATGACAGGATGGACTTTAGTCGATATGAGGGTTCTAATTGCAATTTCTGTCTAGAATGCCATTACTTAACAGTTAACAGACTTCCAACAAAACCGAAATAGTTCCGTGGCTTCCACTGAAACAGTTCACTCTGTCACTCGAAATACCATCCAATTCATAATAATCGACTCCCTTAAGCCGGCGTTTGTGGATAAATTCCCATCCAAAATCAAGACCGCAAGGTGTCATCTTCAAATTCCCTTAGATAACGTCACATTTCACCCACCTGGCCGCATTCCGAAAGCTCTCTCAAAATGCACTTCCTCTCGTAGCACAACAGCCAGGACCAGCACCGGGACCAGGACCATAAGCAATCACAACACCCACTCCCACAATACGGATGGCATACATTGCCACAGGAGTCAAAATCTCTCCCTATCGCACTATATACTCCGATGAACTTGATGAAAGGTTAATTCATCGCATTCCGGAACCATAAAGCGAAACGAATCGGATACTCGATGCAGAACAGAACAATACAAAAGCGAATCCAATTCGTCTCCCATTGTGTGCGCTCTCAAGCGTCAACAAAGGAAAATAGAATCGTTATGCTGCACAGCAAAGAGACACGAAGGAGTTCCTCCTCGCATCCTTAGCCGGTGCGGAACGCTTCCATCTTTAGTATTTTATTGTTCTCGAATGTCGCCATCGATTTATCCAATTGAATCCCAAATGCTTTTCACATTATACCAACGGCAACGAGGGGGCACAACACAAATCGAAGGAAATCCATCACAATGAACAAAATTATTCCACTATATACGAGTAGCTTGTGCCTTGCCTTGGATTCGAGCTCAACTCAACGTGAAGATGGGGGAAGATGCCTCACATTTTCAATTTAGCGGCACTCGCCCACGGGGTTTGACAGTATTTTAAAATGGCAACGACGCTATCTTTTAAGCGATTCCGTCGACTTGCCGTCAAGAAAAACAGAAACTCATATCTCTATGTGAAGCAAACGTTCCTTAGGCATATTATCCCCAGGATAATGGAATTTTCTTCGCCTTGCGAAATCCAGTTAACAAAGAATATTCGTCCCCTTTTTAGCATTTTATTGGCGCAGATCATTGATGCTAAATTATTCTTGCGTTCTTTGAATTTCAATCAAAAATCAAAATTCCCGTGCCAAGGACGAACGGAATATGGAATTAAAAAAAAATAAAAAATTGAAGAGTGCTCAGGCTCAGCCGCAGTCAATTGAATAAAAGATGACCCTCCTTCCTCTCTACAAAGAGGAGGCGCTACTTTTTTACAAAGAGCACCAGATGGAACAAATACTACCACACCATTAAAGGGTGACCCAATGAACTGTAAAGGATCAACAGGCAATTACTTCGATTAAAGGGATTTTTTTTTTCAGTCTCTTTGAACTACAAAAGCGGGGGGGGGGGGGAGGCAAATTGAATTATATTTTTCATCGAAAGTCTTTGAAACTTTCCGAATCCCGACTGCCGAACTCCCGCCTTCGCTTTTGATGACATTGACAGGCAATTGTTTCCTGCTGTGGAGAACTTTTTAATTAACTTCCCGCAAATTTAGCTAATTTCCTTTTTATTTTTATTTTTTCTGCTCCTATACACAAATATAAGAATTGCCGGACCAGAGCAACACGGTATCTTGGTATCTTTGGGTGCGCTTGGTGCTCGTGTAGAAGTGCATTTGGAGGGTGACGAATTTGCACCCTCCCTTGACATTTAAGTGGCATTTTATTACGTGATGTTGTTGCTGATAAAATTGAATAGTGCGGCCAGTGGTGTAAGTAAGTTTGGGGGATCGGATGAAATTAATAAATTGCCATCGCTGATATACATGGGGTCACAGAAGGGCGGCACTTTCAAGGTGGACTACCTCCACTGCCGCCATCGCATGAATATGATGTTGAAGCGACTTTTCAGCTTTCATTTCCTTTGCTATATAAGATTTATGACATGCTTATGGGAAAGAAGTTCGTTGTCAAAGCTGGCAACGTGACTTCGAGCAGGGTTTTCGAAATTAAAGGCGGCTTACAACAGGGAGCAGTGAATTCTCCGGTCCTGTTTAATATTCACACAAGTGATCTGGTGGGTTCCCTCAGACATGCTATAGCGTACGCAGACGATTTAGTGGCGTACAAGTCAGGACCAAAAGTCGAGGTCATTAACATCCTTCTGCAGCGTGACTTCGAGCAAATTAGGAGGTATTGCGATGGTTGGAAGTTGAAAATCAATTTCCAAAAATCGGAAACAATCCTGTTCAGAACTCCATTGGCTAGGGTCTCTGGAGATACCAGAAAAAACTGGAGAAAATTAACAATTATTGGGCAGCAGGGGCGATCATTGGCGGTGAGAAACGTGGTGAGGTATGTTGGCATTTGGCTCGACCAGTATCTGTATTTTGACAAACATATAGCTGCTTGTCTGGCTGGGGCTAAGAGGGCCTACGCTCTGACAAGGAGACTGTTTGGCAGCACTCAACTTGATTCCAGGGTGAAGGTCATTTGCTACGTGGCACTTATAAGGCCTATTATCGCTTATGGCTGTCCCATGTGGTTCAGTATAGCGCCGTCCTATATGGAAAAGATTCGGGTGTTCGAGAGACAATGTCTCAGGGCCTGTCTTGGGTTGTTTAGAACTCCTGAATCTCAGTACACAAAATACTATCCCAAAAGGACCACATTGATTTTACATGGCATTTTCACATTAATAATAATAATAATTAGTTGGCGCAACAGGTCCGTAGGGACCCAAGGCCTAGCTTCTCGCAACCATTCGTTTTATGTGAGTTTTTTATTTTTGGAACGAATGGAAGGGATCTACAATTTTAAGCCGACTGCTAATTGAGAAGCTCTTTCAAAACAGATATGGTCTCGGAAGTTTGTCAGACGTTCATTTAGATGACTGATGAAAGACGGCGAGAGGTGGCGCAGTGGAAAAAACCCTAACTTGGAATTTGGGTTTTTGCGGTATTCGAACCTGGAACCCCTCGCTTAGTAGTCCAATACACTAACCACTAAGCCACTGCGCCTTTCACATTGCACGAAAATATTATAAATATTTGGTTTTGAGCAGACGAACTTATTATAAGAGCGTTTTTAAACGTTATAAGATTTTCCTCTTAGAACTAAACGTTTTCTCTCATTTTTTTTTAATGTGTCGAACGCATTTATTTTCAGATTTCAATGCGATTGCACGTGTCGACAATTTCTTTCCAAAATGCTATTTTTTTTTTGAGGAAATTAAAGATACAACGACGAAGCAAATGCTTAGATGATTGCTGAAAGACGGAACTTCAAAAGGTAATCTTTTGTGAAAATAAATTGAAACATTTAATCATTACATATTTTTTCCTCTAAACACTGCATCACATCTGTCCAGCTGCATTCAATGCTTTGACTCTTTCGCTTCCAGAAGGGATACATGGAACAAATAAAGATGCCATTCTTTACAAGGGCGGAAAATCCGAAGTGAAGAATTGTCGTTTGGAGACCAGAAATTCAATAAATTCTAAATATGTACAACATTTTTATAAGATCTTTTTAAGATCATTTAAATATGTACAAATTTACCAAATAAATGTTTAATAAGTTTTCCATATATTTTTCAAGCACTTTTCATATACTTTCGATAAGTTTTCCCGATTGCCACTAAAATGTTTTCACATACTTTTCAATTAGTTTTCGTATTGTTTCAAGATGCCGTCACATCAATTTTGAATAAGATATACGTGGCTTTCATATAGAAAATTCATCAACATTTTAATTAGAATTTCTCTATTGTTTTAATGCGATGAAAACCATAGACCATTCTTTTAAAAAGAATTTTCCATCACTTTGCCTGACCAGTTTTTAAGTTTTCCCTGATCAAATTTTTCAAATGTAGCAAAAAAAAAAAAAAAAAAAAATCGCTGAGCTTAATAAGTAACCTACCTAAAGATTATTTTTTGTTTGAAACAAATCACAATAAATAACTGAATAGGTATAAAAGTAATTGTACGATGATGGCTCAAGCTCGTAAATTCTTTTACATTTTTAATTTTTTTGCGTAGACTGTCAGACTCTGGAACTCTTTACCCCCTCAAATGAAAAATATTTCAAATCCTTCATATTTTAAAAGTGCAATCCTTCAACATTTTTCCAACCCATTCCACCAAATCTAAACCTCATTATCACCTCCCTTACCATTTCTATACTCAACCTCTCCTGCCAGATCTCACCTCTTAGATTAAGATGCATAAATTGTTATTAGTTTTAAGAATTATAAATTTTCCTGAAGTTTAACAGACTAAGTACTATAAAAGATTATATCGTAATGTACAAACCAATTAATAGAAATAAATGAAATGAAATGAAAAAATTACGTGTGGGTAGACTTCAGAGGTAGACATACAAAACTAAGTTCAAAATTTGGTGATGGACTTTTGTACTACCGAAGTGGGACATTGAAAACATTTATGGAATTATGTCCCTTCTAACATGTTTTCACAGAGCTGCCATGCCAGACACTTAAGCATCTAGCGGCCCGATTGTAGTCTGGCCGATGATGGTTCATTTGGGCTATTTTTCATCATTATAAAGGGTTTTCCAATAAGAGGTGTTATATTGGTATTCAAAGAAAAATGCCATTTTTGGAGATAAATGATCGGATGTTTATTTCATAATAAAGAGGAAGGTATGCCGTTAATAATGAAAAACAACATCAGCCAAATGGCCACCACGAGCACGCACACAGGACCATATCCTTTTCATTAAATTTTCCATAACCAAATCGCAAAGTGGCTGCCCTATGTCCTCGATAGCCTCACGAATTTTGTCTTTGGGGTCTTGAATCGACGCTGGGCTGTTGGCGTAGACCTTATCTTTCCCAAAGGAAGAAGTCGCAAGGTGTTAAATCACAAGATCTCGGTGGCCAATTGTGATCACCTCTTCGAGAGATAACACGGTCCGGAAACTTTTCCCGTAAAAGATCAATGCTTTCGTTGCTTGTGTGGCACCTAGCGCCTTCTTGTTGCAAGTAAACGTTGTCCAGATCAATACTATCCAACTCCGACCATAAAAAATCATTAATCATCTCTCGATAGCGCAATCCATTCACCGTAACTGTTGATCCAACCTCACTTTCGAAAAATTAAGGTCCAATGACCCCGCCGGACCATAAACCGCACCAAACAGTCACACGTTGAGGATGGAGAGGCTTCTCAGCAATAACTCTTGGGTTTTCCGAGCCCCAGATGCTCCACCAATTTCTGTATTGCGGTCCGACAAGGTGCTTCACGACGACCAAAAAATGCTTCAGTTTTGCGAACTGTGACTGCATGATTTTCACCATTTTTGTAGTGAATTTTAATCATTTGCGTTGTTGAAGCGTGTATCGTTCCATTTTTAGTAATGGCGTATTTTCTACTTGTCAAATGTCAAAGAATAAAAGCTTCAAAAGTGACAGCTACCGAAATAGCGGGTCATTCACAATAACACCTCTCATACATTTTTCGATAGCAATTTTTTGCTCTAAATTTTCATAGTGATGTTGAATATAAAAATTAGGGTCGAAACTAGTATTAAATAATCTTCCAAAGGTTGGAAATATGTCCCATCTTTGGGAAATAAATTATGGACTTATAAACCACATACAGTGCGGTTCACTTGTTTAGACGCACCAGTTTTTTTTTTTTCATAAATTTAAATTTTTTCTTTGTGTTTGTTTTAATTACAAATTTAAGGCAATTGCAAATATATAAGAAAGATTATTTAGTTCTCAATGGAAAAAAAAACAGAAATATATAGCTTGGTGAGTGACGGTTACTTTGTTCTCTTCCTTCTTAGTCTTGTAAAATCAAGAGCAATTTTTTGGTTCATTTTTTCACCCTCGGGCATAGTTGACATTCGTTTCCAATAATAGCGTTGACCGTCATTCAATTTCGGTTAACTCACCTGCAAAGAAAGAGAACAATATGTAAGAAAACATTTGCAACAGAATAGTTATTCAATTTGAAGTGATGAACCAACATAATTGTCCGTTCCCATACTTTTGTTAAAAAGATTCGTTTAAAATAAGCTTTGAAAGAAAGGGATAGGAACAACTGTCTAGAAAGTGCGGGAACATGCGGATTAACAAATTTTAGAAAACGTCAGTTCAGTGGTTCCATTTCACAGATTTACAAAAGTTTTACCAAACGAAATTTCTTGGTACAACTTCGAAGTAAATCTTCTCTCCCTCTTTCTTTACGAACCGGAAACAGGATTTAGTCGAATTTTGTAAAAAATAATTCTCCAGATTTTGTAAAATTGCAAACAAAATGTCAACTATACAGTGACAGATTGAAATCACAGTCCCGCATTCGGAGCCCCTTCATTTAGAGGAAATCTTCCTCAAAACACCAAAATGAACTCATGCCTAAAATCGTACAATCTCAAAGGACTTCATTGGCTACAAGTAGCACAGCAGTTACCAACGGATCCTTCTGCAATTATCATCACACTCAAAGAGATTTCAGCAATTTGCCAGAGCGCTTACAAGTCGGAACAATGGAAAACTTTAAACATTTAAAGGATGAATGCCACTTGCACCAACACAATAGGAAATCCTTCGCCGAAATCTTTTAATATCTCATAAAAGTTGCCTGAAATACAAGTGCCGGCAATTGACCAAGCTGAACCCACTTATGCACACAATCAACTTCGAAGCGTATACGTTCCAGCAGGGCTCACTTCGAAGCGATGCTTTGAAGATTACTCGTATACCTCTCTTCTTGTTCCGTTCAGCTTGCAGTTATTCATAATTTTGCAAAGCGCACAAATTGCATTCACATCCATGCGCCTGCCGATGGTCATCCTCTTTTATGTGACTGACATTTACTCCACTCGTAGAGGTGGGTAGTCAGGACAACACGATAGTAGAGAAGCATTCCGCAATGTACCTGGGAAATATGAGATACCATCTTCACACATGAGGCAGATATGCTGATGCTTAGCTGTAGAATGTGCAGTCCTCCCCGGACTCTTCTTAAAGGAGAAAGTTTAAAGGACAAAAACACACACACAAAGGACGAACAAAGTTGCATCCGTTAAAATTGGATTTTAAAGTTCCCGCTTGCTGCACAGCCAGTCCCAGTCTATATGGATGCGATACAACAGACGGGTGGGGTTGTTCTTCTTGACACAGCCGTGCCGCCCCACACGCTCGAATGCTTCTCGAGCTCGATGCATAGAAGAGTCTCAATGAAATTGTACTGAACACCAATTAGAGGGGTTCTGCGTGGGGGAAATTGCAAAATGCACTTAGGTTTACTTAGGGATACTTGGTCGCGTGTTTGTCTGTGTCTGTTTGTGTCGGAGCGGAGGTCCCCAGTGTGGGTGCTGTGTGTGTGGTGACAAAACTTTCGCGACGTTGCACTTTAAGTACTCCGAGGAGGTGTTAATGCAATTGCGGATTGACTTCACCCGCCACCCGTAGGTGCAACGATAGATGCAGTAACCTGATGCACCTTTTCGTTTCTGTTGTTGTGTACGAGATTTTGCCCCGACGCGCAATACACTCGACATTAAGGAGCACATTCGTTGGGAATACGCTTGCTAAATGCCACTTTGTGGAGTGCCAGAACAGTGCCGTCGAACAGGGGAGCGAAATGTTTTTCGATTGGATTGGGCTTTTGAAACTGAACAGGTAGTTTTATAGTTTTAGACGTCATTTAGATAGATTTTTGCTTTGATCAAGAGATTCCGAATTTTTTGATCTTCCAGCGAACTGTGGGTCCTGTTGGTGCCCAGGTTTTTAAACCAGTTTTATCTCTAGAAGCAGATATATACTCTTCAATGGATTTTTGTCTTCAAGGACGGCCTTATATTCCTCAATATTCCCTATTTACTTAAAAAGGAGATGACACTTTTCAGGGGGAGCCTGGGTTTTAATCAACAACCATCTCTAGCTGGGCACTTAGTGAACTGGCTCCAGGTGTTTACTGTCAAAGGTCAGTGTTAAGGAATAGTCTGTCAATAGAGCTAATCCCCCGAAAGACTATCATGGCAGGTCCTTATATCTAAATAGGATATTAGCTCGTTCCTTATATCTAAATAGGATATTAGCTCGTTCCTTAAGAAACGAAGGGACATGCGGTTTTAATATGCAGCCAAGTGAGGCAGTTATCTGAAATACAAGGTGTCTCAGCTAAACGGTTTGAACATCAGCTAAGTTGGTTAACTTGGATGAGGAAATCTTAAGCCTACTGACAGATTGAATAAGGAAGTTCTGAGCTGCTTATGATGGGTTAAGTAACGGGTGATTTTTTAAGAGGTTTAGAACTTTTTTTTTAAAAAAAAAACACAAAAAATTCGAATGAAATATTTATTTGAATCGATAGTTTGAACCTTGCAATTTTATGTTTAAAGATAATTTCATGCAAATGTTGACCGCGGCTGCGTCTCAGGTAGCCCATCCGCTGAGTCCAATTTTGGCATACTCTTTCACACATATCGGCCGGTATCTCACGAATGAATGCACGGATGTTGGCTTCCAGTGCGTCAATCGAAGCGGGCTTGTCCCTATACACATTAGCCTTGGCATACCCCCACAAAAAATAATCGAATGGTGTCAAATCGCACGATCTAGGCGGCCAATTGACCGGCCCGAAACGTGAAATTAACTGTTCACCAAACTCGCCTCGCAATTGCGCCATTGTTTCGCGTGCTGTGTGGCATGTGGCACCGTCTTGTTGAAACCACATATCATGCAAGTCAAGAACTTCCATTTCGGGCAAAAAAAAGTTTGTTTGGTCGGTTGGCTTTAGTTCTTGCACCAGCTGTATCTTAAAAGGCTTTACGCCCAAATCCTTCCGCAAAATTTTCCACGTAGTGCTGTAACAAAGGCCTAACTGCTGGGAACGGCGCCGAATCGACATTTCGCGGTCTTCTGTCACACTAGCTGATACGGCCGCAATATTTTCTTCACTACGCACAGTACGTAAACGTGTTGGTGGTTTAATGTCCAACAAAGTAAATTTGGTGCGAAATTTGGTCACAATCTTCCGAATAGACTGCTCAGAAGGTCGAGAATTTCGATCATAAAATGGAAGCAGCGCGCGATGAACATTTCGAACCGAGCACGAATTTTGATAGTAAAATTCAATAATTTGCAAGCGTTGTTCATTTGTAAGACGATCCATGCTTAAATTGCAAACCAAACTGAAGCTGTTTGACAGTGACACAAGGTACTAAACACACGTCAGCTGTCAAAACCAGTGTTGCCAAAACCAAACCAGCTAAAAAATCACCCTTTATATATAGGGGGAAGCAAACCCAATTATTTTGCACAGCAGGTGTCTCAGCTGAGCGGGTTTGAATATATGCTAGGCTGGATTACAAGTCTGGGACAATGTTGAAACAACTGACATGGTGAAGACGGAAGTTGTGAGTGCCTTACCATATGTCAAAAAAGATGGGGCTTAAGGTGTACATAGGATACCGGTATGACAAGAGTTTGCGCCTCTTAAGGTGCCTCAGTTAAGTGGGTTTGTACATAAGCTAAGTGGACTTAGATGGCTGTAATCATTTTAAATCGATTGGCATGTTAAAATGGAAGATTCTGAGCACCTTATGATGTGTTAAATACGACGGGACCGCAGGTTTCATTTGGAACTTAAGGGTCTCTAATTTGAGACTTAAGGGTCACAGATAAGTAGGTTTTTGTATATGCTAAGTTGACTTAATTCGACGGTTTAGCTTCGAACTTACTGACATATTGAATAAGGAAGTCTGGAGCAACTAATGATGCATTAAGTGCGACGGCACTGAAGGGTCACAAGGGGACAAGCAGGCTCTGTGGAACTCAGAAACCTTATTCACAAACTGGATAGCAGGGGTCTTTAAAACAAAACTACAAGTTTGTGCAAAGAGCTCTTAAAAAGTGTTATACGTTAAAATGCTCCTGTTGTACAATCCCCAGGAAAAGTGCCTTGTTGGGCGAAAAAATAGACTTGAGGACAACAACAGGAAGAAAATTATGACCTGCGTCTGAAAACGGAGAAATAGAAAAACGGAGTGCGGATAGGGTAGGACTTTCGGTATTGGGTTTTTTTTTTCACGGCCAAATTCCAAGTGTTAAATCCTAAAACCCAGCAACTACCCATAACTCTCAGCCAAGCAACTACCTAAATGCCAGCATGGGTCTCCCCAGGAATAGAACTTTAAAAAACATTATTAGGGATAGAGGAAAATCCTTATATCTAGAGCGAAACAGCGGGAAACCGCACACCAACTGATCATTGAGGTTAAGAACTTTCCTACACCGCGAAACAAAAATAGAAAAACTCATCAGCAACTTCTTAAAAGAACTATTTCTGGTTGAAGTTTGATGACGTTTTGTGTTCACACGTTGGGGGACAAGTTTTCCCAGCCATTTGCCAGGTTGCGCAGTTATTTTCATTCACATAAAAGTAGCTCAGAGACGGTGGATAGACCGCGCTAACTGAACCCACAGGCAAACAAAGAGCGAATTGCAAAAAATGTCCGCGCTTTCCTGATTTTCTTTCTATTCATCCTCGTTCTTCAAAAAGCGGGACAGAGCAAAAAAGAGAATCTGTTCATCTGTATTCCCAGGGCAAATGAAAGGATTCCTTGCTCTCCATCTGTTCTGTTGTCTTTGCCTGTCTTTTTTTTTTTTTTTCTGTGCTATATTGTTTCTTTCGTTCGCCCTCCATAAAAGCAATCAAGTGGTGCGGAAAATTCAAAGATCCAAGGTAAGTGATTCTGCACGGAGATTTTTTTCTATGTACGAGAGCATGCACACCATCCCATCGACCCACTGTGTGCTGCTCAGCAACGGTATCCTTTCATTTGAAATGGTGTATCGTCAATTCTCATTTTTAAATAATTTTATTCCACCTACTAGGGGGGTGACGGGTTTGCACATTTAGTACAATCCTCACGATTTCACAGATGAAGGACTGGCGATAACAATGTTCAGTTAATAGGGGCTACGGGCGACGGAGACTCAAGTAAAATGTGCATATATCCTTTTTGGTATTTGCATCAAAAATTAATATGGAACCAAGAGAGATAGATTTGCAGTAGGTAGTATCCTTTTATATGCCAAGAAAAGCTTGCATCCTTTCATTTATATATAATTTCAGTTGCGTTCTGTTCCTTCTCGTTCATCCTTGAAATAACGCTGATGATGGTTCTAGGTAGCAATATTGAATTCTGTTTCCAGTTTCATTTTCAATGAAGGCTCTCCACCTTAGCACTTTTGAATTGCTGACCTTCCTGTCGGTGACATGTTAAAGTGAATGAGAAACCGGGCGGGGTTTTCGGTTGCCTAATGCATATCTCTACGCGCTTCGAAATAAAAACAAATTGAGAGGCCGAGGACATGGATCGTGTGCCAAAAAAAAAAGAAAAAACCCACAAGTTGTATTTGGTGCGAGGGGATCCATTAACGGTGGCTGGATATTGTATTTAGATGAATGACAGAGTCGTGTGTATTGAAAGCGGAGCCAAGTGCGGGTGTGTATCTGTGTGTCGAGTGGCCTTCAGGTTTTGTTCCTTTATTCATAGCCCAGCCATCGTCGTATGCATGTGAATGGACGGACTTAACTATGAGGATATTGCTTAAGAAAGCAACAAAAGATACACGCAGGTGGAGGATGAGATACAAGTCGCTTCAAGTCAATGGACAGTAGTTCTTCGGGCGGGGTCTGTATGCATAGTTTAGACTGAATGTCCTTGTCATTGCGTGCTTCTGTCAATTGCCATGTGAATGGCAGCGCTTTGGATAAGGCACAGTGTTTGATTCATGGCGAGAATTACCTGATGCTGTAACCAATCCTGAGGGATTCCGTAACACCTATTTTTTGTCGGTTTGGAAACGGAGGTATGCTGAGGACGATTAATGGCGCACGTCCTAGGGTTTGCAGGGCTCATATCTGCTTCTGGGTGATGTTTCTCTCAGCATTATCATAGGTTTCTCATCCTGCAAATGTAATTCTTTAATAACCTATTGCGGGATGGTGACACATACATCTTCCATATCATTTGTGGCTTCTCCAACAGAGCATGACAATAGGGTGACCAAACCTCAGAAGGTACGTAGTCCCAAAGTACGACACGATGACATCTGTGTCAACTAGAAAGCAACTGCCCGTGTGACGTGTTTAACCAACTTTTGTGGATCCATCAGACTTTGCTAGGGCGGGCTAAACTCTGGAAAAAGCTTGGTGACTCTCCATTTGCGAGAAAGATGATTGATCTTTTTTGATTTGAAATATAAACCTAGTTTTGATCATGATAGATCTTTGGCCTGTAGCTCAGCTTCTGGATAAAGCACAAAGCTGGTTGGGAGCTTAAATAATGTAAAGAAGTGTTGACTCTTTTAGGTGTTCCTTTTTGTTTTGTATTGATTAAGCATTTGTTCACTATTTGGGTAGTGACAAGTTGAAGGAAGTAAAGTTGGAAAAAAATGCATTTTGATCAAAAACGCCCCAAAAAAAAGTAGGCGTGGCAGTGAAAAAATAGCCTGTATTTTACTCATGGTCTTAAGAAACATTTCAATAGAAGCTTCATCGAAATCTGTTCACTAGTTTTCACGCCAACTCGGAACGGACCTTAAAATTTTAAATATTTCTTTATAAAGGTGACTTTCTATGCTTTCCATGGACATAGTGGCTCAGTGATTAGAGTGCTGGACTGCTGAGCGACGGGTCTGGGGCACACCTTTTTTTCCACTTAGCCTAAAGCCAAAGGTTTTTTCCATTTATCCTAAATTTGCAAAGTTTATGAACCAGTTGCGTCGAGAATTTGAATTTTTGGTTAAAATACTGAAACGGGAGAATGGGACACAGAATGGCAACTTGATGTTTCAGAAATTCACACAGTCAACTAGGAACACACAATTTGCGACAAGAACTTTCACCATAAGTACAGTGAGAGTGATAGTCAAATAAATAAATATTCAACAGGGGTAGGAAGCCCAGGCCCAGTTTTTTTACGGAAAGTATAGAAGGAACATTTTATTCCGAATCCGAACATCAGAATTGTCCAGCTGTTCCTGGAGAGTTACGTGTGAACCTTCTCAAGAGGTTGATGAAAAATTTTTTAGACGTAGATTTAGTTTTTCCGGAGACCGAACCTGAGACCCTCGGCCCTCGCTTGCTAGTCCAACTCACTAACCACTCGGCCCCAAATAATCCTCTCCATTTAGCGCGGTCTTTGAATAACTGGCTCCAGTTGCGCACTGCAAATTGGTTCAGGGCCCCTTCCCCTTGGGCGCCACCCAAGACGAGATCTTCCTCTACTGCTTTTTTTGTTTTCGGGTTGGAATCGAAGACATTTCGGGCCGGAGCGTTGGTCCATTCGTTCGACATCTTACAGCCCTCTTAGACAACTGATGGCTACTTTTCTGACCAGGTCGGTTTCGCTGTATAGCTCGTGGAGTTCGCTGTTAAATGTCCTCCTCCAAAACCAACCCGTCAACGCAAACGGGACCGAAAATCACTCGAAGAATTTTGCGTTCGAAGCGACCAAGGAGATCTTCATCCGCCTATGAAAGTGTCCATGCTTGTGCAACATACTACAGGACTAACTACCTACCTACCTACCTATATAGAGTCTTCTTAGTGTTTCTCGACAAGGCCTTACTAATCAATTGCCTCCGTAGGCCGAAGTAACAGCGGTTGGCATGTGCAATGATGTTGCAAAAGTCACACGAAAGCGCGTCACCTTGTCTAAATCCTTTTTCGACAGTAAATGTCGAGCGATCTCTATCGTCATTCATGCACAATCTGACAGGTTTGGCAGGGATGCCAAAACTAGAGATGTCTCTGTACAGATAGCTCTTCTCTATAAATGCTGTCAGATGCGTTCTTAAAATCGATCACCAGGTATCGGCTTGGACTTCATGGGTTTATTCCAGGATCTGCCCTAGTGTGAATATTTGGTTGTGGAATTTCCGGTCCAATCAGTTCGTTGACAAATGGTTTCAGGCGACATGATCTACTATGCGATGTTAGGAAGACTGGTGCCTCTATAGTTGGCGCTCTTCCGACCGGGTCGCCGCCTTGTCGGGGCGGAAGGGCTTGTAGTAAGTCAACGAGACATGAGTCCCTAGACCGAAACTAAGAGCGACCCTACCTTTCCATTTATAAGGTGCCGGGAGTAAACCCCAGTTAAAATCCCACTTTAAGCCACGACGTCAAGGCACCGTGTCAAGGGCTGCATGGTCAGTATGTGGTTAAACCAACTAGGCCGTAAACGGTCCCCTCCGATGCCCGGGCAAGGTCGGTTGTATCAGTGCCCTGTCCTGGTAAGACGGCTCTGCCAGGATGGATTACCCCTTCCGGTCTCACTCGTGGGAATCAAATTTAATAAACTCAAACATGGATAGAAAGAAAGAGGAGAAAAAAACAAGATCAAAAGACCAGCTGAGGCTGCCAGAGGTTGGCACCTCATCGGAGGACGAATTGCTGGCCTCCAGTCAGGAGACAATCGTCCGTCCACCAAGCGGCGAGAGTGCTAAGGCTAGCACCTCGACCGCAAACCAAAAATCAACCAAAACACCCAACAAACATAAGTCCGCAGGGAAAGCTATGAAGAGCAAGTACCAGATGGCCCTCTTCGTCTTAGGCAAGATAGCAAAGAATGAGGCTGCCGGAACGGTCCACGAAAAGGACCAGGCGGATAAAGTCAAATACCAGGCAATCGTTGATGAATACAACGAGCGCCTGAAGAACAACCCAAGGCAGGCAGCGAAGCGGGACAGATCTCTGGAGGAGACCTCCCATCGCCCGGCCCCCAAGAAAACCAAAGTTGCCGAAGGCTCAGCAACCACAACCAAACCAAGCACGTCGGCAGCCAGTGCGATCCAAAGACGACCCTTTACCGAGGTGGTAAGGGATCACCTTCAGGTTGCACTAGTGGATGAACGCTCTTCAAGCGGGAAATCCATAGCCGAGGCGTGGGGGAGCATTGAGGCCAAGCTCTCTGACATGGTGATGGACCACCTCATAAACAACGTAGGGGGACCTCTGCCAGTTTTTGACTCCGCCGAAGTGGTAAGGGGATATCGGGTAATCAAATGCGCCGACCAAACTTCCAAGGACTTCCTTAGTGAGTGCGTTGCTAAGGTTAGCGACGCATGGGATGGCTTGAAGCTCAAGCTTATCCCAGCTAAGGACATCCCGAGGAGACCTAGGGCTCGCATTTGGTTGCCCAATATGAAGATTGAGGGGGGAAGGCTCCTCCAATGCCTCAAGCTACACAACCCGGCGGTTCAAATGGATGACTGGGCAGTCATCAAGGCAGAGGAACCCCATAAAAACACGATGTCCTTCCTGCTCTTAATTAACAACGAGTGCCTGGCTGCTCTCGAAAAGGCAGACTTCAAGCTTCGGTTTGGCATAAGGCATGCCAAACTCAAAGTCTTTATGTCCTCGGGTCCTGAAGACGATGCGGACATCGTCGAAACCGACAAGCTGTTGGAGGACCTAATGATCGCAGAAAAAACCCCGTCTACGAATGTTGCTGAAAGTCATACAGATTAACCTGAGGCACTCAAGGTGTGCCTCCGATAATCTGATGGTTTTTCTAAGGGAGGAAAACATGGACATCGGCCTCATTCAGGAGCCCTGGGTGAGAGACTCGACCATAAAGGGGCTCCAAGACAAACAATACAACCTGTATTACAAGCATCAGGCCACAGGTAAGCCTAGAACATGCATTCTCGCTAAGAAACATCTTAAAGGTTTTCTATGTCCCAATCTTAGCTCAGACGATTTAACAGTGGTTAAACTGGAGTTTGCGAACCAAACAACATACGTGACATCAGCATATGGCTCATGAGAAACCAGCACCGCCAGTGGAAGTGGAGCAACTCATAGCCGTAATGACAGCCAAGGACAATCTACTAATGGGTTGCGACGCCAACGCAAGGCATACAGTTTGGGGGAGCTCAGAAGATAATGAAAGAGGTGAGTCACTTTTTGATTTTCTTTTAACTACCAACCTATCTGTCTGCAATAAGGGGACGACCCCAACCTTTGTCTTCCCGAGTACGGGAACTTTCCGGGGTTGGGAGGAGGTCCTAGATATCACACTAAAAACTAACACTGATAGCTTTAGGGTTGAAAACTGGAGAGTTTCCAATCTGGAGTCACTCTCAGACCATAGATGGATCCTCTTTGACTTGGGTCTCAAGGCCGAGACCAGCAAACCATTCAGAAATCCTAAGAGAGTTAATTGGACCAAGTTTGGTCAAGTCCTCCGGACAAAACTCAAAAACATACCTGAAAGACACACTTCAGCAATAGAAGAACTTGAGGCAAGGGTTAAGACTTTCGAGAACGCAATGGCTGTGGCATACAAAGTCTCGTGCCCAATTAAACGTAGTACAAAAACACTTCCCCCATGGTGGAACGAAGATCTCTCGAATCTAAGACAGATGACCAGAGCAATCTTCAATATCTGCCACAAACACAAGTTCTGGCAGCCCTATAGGGACTGTCTAAGTCTCTATAAAAAAGCCATTAAGGCATCCAAAAAGCAGGCCTGGATGGATTACTGCCATTCAATAGAAACCCTTAAGGACTCCGCCAGGCTTAGCAAAATTCTATCCAAGGAACACTCCAGCCCTTCCTTTCTACGAAAGCCAGATGGAAGTTGGACTGGATCCTGTGCGGAGACCCTGGGACTCCTAATTAATACACATTTTCCCGGATGCAGCGATAATAGTACGGAACCCGGGAGGTCCCGGCCAGTACAACCTGCACTCCATAGTAACATCACTTCAATAATATCCAAGGAAAAGATTTCCTGGGTTATTAACAGCTTCTCTCCGTTCAAGTCTCCGGGCCCTGACGGCATATTACCCGTTATGCTACAGAGAACGCAAGACTTAACAATAACTTGGCTGGCGTCAATGTTTAGAAGCTGTATAATACTAAACTACGTTCCTTACTCCTGGAGACGCGCTAGAGTAGTGTTTATACCGAAGGTAGGCAAACGCGGGCATGAAGCCGCGAAGGACTTCAGACCAATTAGTCTAACCTCCTTTGTACTTAAAACTCTAGAACGTGTCCTAGACATCCACATGCGAAGCTTTCTAGTAGAATCATCGCTATCCAAATCACAGCACGCCTACCTCAAGGGGAGATCTACGGAAACGGCTCTCCACGAAGTAGTGCGGACAATTGAAAAATCCTTACACTATAAAGAATACACCCTAGCCTCCTTTCTAGACATAGAGGGAGCTTTTAACAACGTACACACTGAAGCAATTCTTGAATCTCTGATCGAGCTGGGCATAGAGGAATTTATTAGTCAATGGATAGTCTCTTTGCTCAGAACAAGAACCATTCAGGCAACACTAGGCAACAGCCACTTAACCAAATTTGCCCATAGAGGAACGCCACAGGGCGGCGTTATTTCCCCCCTACTCTGGCTAATGGTTATTAACAAAATTCTTGCAAAACTAGACAGGGAACGAGTGAAAGTTGTCGCGTATGCCGATGACGTGGCGATACTAGTGTCAGGGAAGTTTCCCTCCGTGATTAGCGAAATTATGGGGGCCGCTTTAGAAAAGGTAAACACCTGGGCTGCAAGCTGCGGCCTCGGCGTCAACCCGAGCAAAACTGAACTGATGCTGTTCACTACCAAAACTAAAATACCCGTTTTTACCCTCCCCTGTCTAAACGGTCAACCACTCACACTATCATCCAGCGCTAAGTATCTGGGCATTATGCTTGACACAAAACTTAACTGGAAACAAAACATTGAACACAGGGTAAGGAAGGCGCGCACTGCCTTTTACTCCTGCAGCAAAACCTTTGGAAAGAAGTGGGGACTTCAACCAAAGATGACCTTGTGGATGTACACGGCCGTAGTGCGTCCAATTCTCACCTATGGGTCACTCGTTTGGTGGCCTGCGTTGGGTAAAGGCTACAACCTTATAAAATTAAAACGACTGCAGAGAACAGCCAGTATAGGCACCACGGGTGCAATGAGGTCAGCCCCAACGGATACCCTTACTGTGCTCTTGTATCTCTTACCTCTCGATCTACACACCAAAGACACTGCACTATGCAGCGCTATAAGACTCAGGGAGTCTGGGTGCTGGAGTGCAAGGCCGTATGGCCACAGCAACATCCTGGACTCATTACCAAACGGCATGGTCACGTTTCCAACCGACTACATCACACCACAACTTAATTTTAAAAAAGGCTTCCAGGTAAGTTTCCCCTCCAGAGCTCAGTGGAAAAGGAACGAAGTAGTGCAGGGTTTCGACACGGTCATATACACTGACGGATCAAAGATGAACTGTGGTGTGGGGGCCGGGGTCTACTCAGAATCACCGAATATATCAGAATCATATCGTTTGCCGGATTTTGCCAGCGTTTTCCAGGCCGAATTACTGGCTATCCGAGAAGCTTGCGCGTATTTAGGGCGTGACACAACGCACAAACAAAACATTGCTATCCTGGTAGATAGCCAAGCCGCCATCAAAGCCATTGATTCGGCTACCATATCCTCTAAGCTGGTGCAGGAGTGCCGGAACGAGCTCTCCCGCCTGGGCGAACGTTTCAGTGTCACACTACTCTGGGTACCAGGGCATAGTAACATAATAGGTAACGAGCGTGCAGATGAGCTGGCCAGGCGGGGCTCAGCTCTACACAGCTCACTCGCAGCAAGGGTCCACGTTCCACTAGGAGTTGTCAAGGGACAAATTCATTCGCTTTTTCGGCAGAAAGCCAATCTCCAATGGAAGGGACTGACAAACTGCGTCATATCAAGGAAGATGTGGCCAACATACGATCAAAATAGAACAAGAAACCTTCTAAACAGAACCCGCCCAGATATCGCCAGAGTCTCGGCAATAATCACGGGGCATTGGCCAATTGGAGACCACGCGGTCAAACTTGGGATCCCATATAACCCTCACTGCCGCAGTTGCGGAAATACAAATGAGAAAGAAACTCTCTTCCATTTCCTATGCAAATGTCCGGCACTAGCAAGAGCCAGATTGCGCACACTGAACCAACCTTTTTTCGACGACCTTAGCGACATTTCGAGTAAAGGGATATCAGATATCCTCCGTTTCCTCAACTCCACAGGTTGGATATAAGTACAGAACGCACCACACCCTTAACAATCATCACAAACCAGGTAACACGAGTCGTGGTAACAAAAAGGCACATCATAGTGCTACTTGGGTTCAAAGCTGAACCGCCACTCCTACCTACCTACCTTCCTCTGGACCGGGCAAACAAAGCTGAAGCTCCATTCATCAGGCGTACTTTCCTCTGAACAAAGCTTGGTTACTGGTTGGTTTATCCTCTTAACCCCAGCTGCCTTGAAGAGCTCGACATGTAAGCCGCCTGGTCCAGCGGGCTTGTTGCTATCGGCTTTTGGTCAATTGGTCGGAGGTCTTCGCAGGCCTTTCTGCCTGACAGAATTTGTGTCGTCCTCGCCCTTTAACAGTCTGCAAGAATGGGTTTTCCATGTCCTCAGTACCGACTGGGTTTCGTTGTTCGCCTTGACACGTTCTTTCTACCTTTTGGTAAGACTTCTGTCAGTTCTTGAAGATGGCTGACAGGACTTCTCGAGAGGTTGAGGTATACTATACGCGATTGGCAAAAGTTATGGCGGTTTGTTGCGTTTGTAGCCGTTCAACGTTGAATCTGATAACCGCCATGTTCCTCTGTGAATATTGAGTTGAGGAAACCGTGTGCTGGCTATAGTAACATAAGGTCCCGTAGCCAAGTCAATTAGCCTTAGTCCGTTTCCCGACTTGATGGCGTGTAGGCTGTGAACACTAACTGAGCTCTAAAATACTTCTAAAATTTGTACCACAACGTGTATTCACTCACTCTTTCTCCCTATCTCTCTCCCTTTCAAAATAGGTCACATAATCCACCAGAAGACTTCTATTGCCTTTAAATAATTGAGCTTCAATAAAGTGCTGCTAAAATGTCGGCAACTACATGCACTCACTATATCTTTCTTCCTTTCTCCCCCTCCGCCCCTCGGCGAGGATAGGAGCACTCCCTCTCACCACACAATACGCACCCGAAAAAAATGTCAATTACTTCAATATAATTGACCGTCTTGTAAACTGATTGCTGCTCGGTATGCCAAACACGATGAGTGCTTCCAAGTCCACTCTTTCTTCGTGGTATGAAATCCACCAACATCCTATAAACATACACGAGTACTCGACTCGTATTCAACCGGTGACACTCAAAGTGTCAACAACACTTTTGACCCACACTTTGAGTGAGTTAACTGCAAGAAAAGCCAAGTGCTATTCGTTCTATGCAGTTAGACCCCTAACGCCCGCCACCTAAAAGATAGGTGGCAGGTTTTACAATGCCCCCTGCTCCCCGCATGATGTGGCAAATTCGCAATCCATTCATCTACGTGTCTGCGTCGATGGAAAGTTTAGCACTTTTGTTTCTTCCGTTTCGTCTTAGTGTGCACTTTCGGTTTTTTTTTTTTCTTCCTTACTTCAAAGGATAAGGGCAATTAAAGGATATCCATTATAATGCAGACTTATACAGTCTTATGGGGGTGTCGGAGTGATAGGGATTTTGCCATTATCCTTGCCTGCCAACCATCAGAGTTAATGGAAGTTCCTACGTCCTCGTTCCGTTCTGTGTTTGTTTGTACAGTCCCAATTGTTACTTATTGAACGGATTATATATATTTTTTGCTTCCAACCTGAACCCATACACACGTAGGTGGAGTGTGTTTTAAACTTTCACACTGTTTCACACACTGCTCGGTATGGGATGAGTGCGTCCAACGTCCAAGTGGATGGGTTTCTCTTAACTTGTGCGAGTTCTCCTAATATTTATATGATACCGCACTTTGCGGGTAGTTTTAAGGACTTTAGCACGCCAAACACAACCTTCGGTATCACTGTGTCATTACGGGATTAAGTGTGCTTATGGGTTTTGTGCTGGCGTGTAGGCTTTGGTTGGGGGTCTGAAAATTATGTGCCAGTAAATTCGTGTTAGTTGCAGGCTAATTGGGTTTTCGGATTATCCTAATGAGGTTTTGAAAAACAAAATGTTGTCATTGTAGAGCGCGCAGCATGAAGCGGGGTCGCGTTACAGTGTCGCAAGCTTCTTAAACGTCTATTTAAATGCTGTCATGTTGCGGAATGTTAATTGCCTTTGTTGTCATGTTTATTTGATTGCACACGGAGTACCACAAAGTGGTAGGCACTCCATACATGCCGTCAACACGGAGGAGTATCTAAATGTAAATTGCCGAGGTACCAGCAGCGCGGAGTGTCGCGTGTTTCCCGCTCATTTTTGTTGCAGGAAATCACATATACAGAACAGCCATTTGTTATGCAATTAAGTTAAAGTGTGTGTACAATTAATTGACAACAAAGGCAAGCGTGCGCATATATTAAATCGAAGTTGCTGGTGGGTGTGAGGTGGTCGTAAGTGGATGAGTTATGGGCCGAGGGGAAATGTCAGCTCTGTGAGTGTTGCGGGGGAAAGGATATATACACATGGTTTGGGTAGGTCGAACCCTAGGAGAGTGGAACATCAGCTTAATGCAAGTCTCGCAGCAAGGCCACTGGACGAGTTCCACATAAAACAGATATCAAAGTTCAGCAGTTAGAGCTTGTTAGAGAAGGACAAAGTTGACTATGCAAAAGAATGACAATCCCTTGTTAAATACCGATCAGTTTTACACCATGCGCAGTCTAAGGCTGTCCATAGGAAATCCAACCAATCGAAGAGAAGCAATGAAGAATAGGTGCGAAGTTGTAGGGGATTCAAATCAGCTAAACATGAAAGCATCGTGCCAACTGTACAAATCGGCATTAAATTATTTCGCTGAAAGCAGTCGCTGTCATGAGGCAACGATAAGAGAAGACGCTATCTATTGCGATGAAGTCCCACAAGGATGAGTGCTCGGACCCATTTTTTTATGGTTTTAGGCCTCGCAGTTTGAAAAGTTATGCGTAATGGCCATACAAATGAAGAAATGAAGACTAGAAAAATCCTGACGTGGTCCAACGCCCATGGTGAGAGGCATTTTATTCAACACCATCAAGACCCGGACATAGTTTGTACAGGTTGTGTAAGAGGACTGAAAGGCTTTCGGGAAAAACGTGTAATTGTAAAGAGCTGACTTGAAAGGGCTCAGTCATATACCTTCATAATTATTTTTCTATATAAATAGATGTATTCCATTCTCCTCTTCTTTAAATGCCGCATGTTCTGCCAGTATAGCATGATCTTCAAAGAGCTTCACGGTCTACCTTTTTACGGAAGTCCAGTTCTGTGCTCATCCGTGTACGGGGGACTTTAAAAGCCGATTTCCCCGAGGAAATAGATCCACAATTTAAGGTCTTCATCTTCTTTCTAATGGTTTCTGAACTCTGGGCGTAATTTTGAGCTCAATGCCGAACTGCTTCACTCAGCAAATATCACCTACTGAGGCAAAGGAATAGTTGGAGTTTGCTCAAACCTCTTTGGATATATACGGCGCAACTTCTCCCTATATCTCATCGTTTTCTAGTTCCTCCGACGGAAATTCGTGTTACCATTCTTGGTTTACGCTTTGTCAGGGGACAAGTATTGAGATTAAACTTTGAAGAACACTGAGTGGTGATCAGTTGACAGTTCGACACAAATCATTCAGTTTAACAGACGACACTTACCGCAGAAATTTCTAACAACGACTTCTGCTGAAGACTTTACAAAAACATGAATATTTATGAAGACCTTTGAGTAGAAAGAAGGAGGGAAGGAAAGAAGCAGCTAGTGTGAACTTGGTCTGACAGAAAACGCTGATGGCTGGCTCTCTAATAATGAGCCACTAAGTTTCTTCATTGAAGGGGTCACACAGGGCTGCATTCTTCGGCCTGTATTATTTCACAGACAGTGACAGCAATTTATTCAGTACTTGACTGGCCGTGCGGAGTTGTCAGTTCTTTGGTACGTGACCCAGTTTAATATAAAGAAGCTTGATCAAGACGCATATGGTCTACTTGAGCTAACGTTCTTACTATAAGAATCTATTTTGATTCAAAGTCAAAAACACATCAACGGGCAACACCATGAGCCAATAAAATAAAAGGTCTTTAAGGAAAGTTGAAGAGTTTGACCACCAGCTGTCCCGAGTATTGCTTTGCTGGGCAATTTACATTCGAATGATATTTACGGTCTGTTCTACCCTGCAAGGAAGCTCGTTGTCGGATAGTTTGCAATTCGACTCTCCGACTAAAATATCAGGACCATGTGCGACATAACTTTTCTAGCTTTATGGGGACTAAATGGGGATTAAAAGTCAGAAGCAGAAGCTAGCTATGGAGGAGGGCATGGACAACGGGCATCCTTTACTCGCGACCTTTGAAATGAATAGAAATTATGTTGCAAATGAGGATGATGGCGAAGTGGTGTCCCACAGGGTTGCATGCTTTCACTATTATTCTTATTTATTGTGATAAGTACGAGTTCCAACCTATAAGAAGACCTGTTCTCACTGTTTTTAATGGTTTTTTATTTCCGTTTCAGAAGTTTTAGATATACCTATTTGCAGAGGCTCTAAAACTTGGAAGCTATTCGTACAGCCTTTTAACGTTGGATCTGGGGATTGATATAGCATAATTCATCTGCTACAAACATAGAGATTTATAAAGGAAACGGAATGAATGAAGAAAATTGGCTCACGCTAGACAAGCAAACATAATGACCGACACCACTAAACTTTGACAAACCCTGGTTAGGAAGATTACCATTGGAAATAAAGCATCAGGAACTCTGGGCCTTAGAATGTGTACAAAATCATATCTCATTTCAGGAAGATTACCATTAGATATGAAGCATCACGAACTCTGGGCCTAAGAATGGTTAAAAAATCATATCTCTGCTGAAGAAGATCAGAAGAAAAAATGCTTCCATGGTGACTTCCACACATTGAGCTTGATTTGCTACATCCTAGAACTGGGCTTCATGTGCTAAACCAATCCTCCAAAGCAGCTCCACAGTGCAAAATAAATAGTGCTTTGTGGGATCAAATCAGTATCCTTGGTTCAGAAACTATTGCCATAGTTCTAAGCTGCTGGAGAGACTTAAGAAATGCAATTTCGGACCCTTTCAGTTACACCTCCTATGCAACAAATTCATTTAAAATACTAGCTCGATATTTACAGCTGATCTGGAATTCAAGGGAGCACTGGGTCGAAATGCTGCTTTCTTAATTCTTCTTTGCAAAATTCTATTTTCTCACACATAAAACCAAAAAAAATCTGCTTCTAAAATTTAAAGCGAACAATTCAGCTTACTCAGCTTTTTTCCAAATATATTATGTATGTAGTAGAGTAAACAAAAAAATAAAGATTAAAATTTAAACTCAAAAAAACTAAATAAAATTTAAATTAACAAAAAGATTCAAGTGAATATTAAAAAAAAAAAGTTATGTATTAATTAAAAATAAATAAAAAAAAATGCGAAAAAAAACGAATTGAAAAAAAAAAAAAAAAGTCTGAGAAAAGCTGTTTGCAGAATTTTGTAAATTGTGACCCATCCAGAGTTTTTCAAATTAAATAAAGGGACGGACATTGCCTGTTGAAGCTCGGTACCCATTAGGGAGTGCCATCTAGGTAGGCTGAGGATGAAATACTAACACGAAGTTTAAGATCTCTCCTCACCCGTACGGGTAGATATTTTCCTTGATAATTTAGACTCCGTAGCGAAAGAGCTATGAAGGGTCTTCGTGAGGATTCTACACCGACTTGTTTAATGTAATGGATTAGCGGGAGATTTGAAATAAATGGACGAAAGGGGCCGGTATTGACCACTGGGGCGTCACATCTTGTATAAATTAAAAATATTTAAGACTCCCTACATGGTAGCTTAAGTTGCGAAATTTAAAACAGCAAGGTATATGAAATGCAAGTTGTAGCCGGCATGGTATATGGGGCGTTAGAATTTTACACAAAAGCTGAGCAGCTTTCGAGGCTCTCGTCTGCAGTATTAGTAAGAGTTTTGACTGAACAACTTTTCTTACTTCAGAACCGATAAAACTATTAACGAGTAACTCGCAGTTGGGACGGCTGCAATATGACTCCACAAAGACGGCAACGTATTTATAATCACATGGATGGTCGGGAATAGTTCATATTTCAGTAAAAATGTGCGTTCCCTTAACTAACTACCCAGGAGGCGTAAAAGACATTAAAATACGCTTGCAAACGTACTAGCTATATACTAACGGGTGATTTTTTAGCTGGTTTGGTTTTGGCAACACTGGTTTTGACAGCTGACGTGTGTTTAGTACCTTGTGTCACTGTCAAACAGCTTCAGTTTGGTTTGCAATTTAACCATGGATCGTCTTACAAATGAACAACGCTTGCAAATTATTGAATTTTACTATCAAAATTCGTGCTCGGTTCGAAATGTTCATCGCGCGCTGCTTCCATTTTATGATCGGCATTCTCGACCTTCTGAGCAGTCTATTCGGAAGATTGTGACCAAATTTCGCACCAAATTTACTTTGTTGGACATTAAACCACCAACACGTTTACGTACTGTGCGTAGTGAAGAAAATATTGCGGCCGTATCAGCTAGTGTGACAGAAGACCGCGAAATGTCGATTCAGCGCCGTTCCCAGCAGTTAGGCCTTTGTTACAGCACTACGTGGAAAATTTTGCGGAAGGATTTGGGCGTAAAGCCTTTTAAGATACAGCTGGTGCAAGAACTAAAGCCAGCCGACCTACCACAACGCCGAATTTTTGGTGAATGGGCTCTTGGAAAGCTGGCAGAGGATCCGCTTTTTTATCGAAAAATTGTGTTCAGCGATGAGGCTCATTTTTGGTTGAATGGGTACGTAAATAAGCAAAATTGCCGCATTTGGAGTGAAGACCAGCCAGAAGCATTGCAACAGCTACCAATGCATCCCGAAAAAGCCACTGTTTGGTGCGGTTTATGGGCCGGCGGCATTATTGGGCCATATTTCTTCAAAGATGATGCGAATCGCAGCGTTACTGTCAATGGTGAACGCTACCGAGCGATGATAACAAACTTTATTTTGCCCGAAATGGAAGTTCTTGACTTGCATGATATGTGGTTTCAACAAGACGGTGCCACATGCCACACAGCACGCGAAACAATGGCGCAATTGCGAGGCGAGTTTGGTGAACAGTTAATTTCACGTTTCGGGCCGGTCAATTGGCCGCCTAGATCGTGCGATTTGACACCATTAGATTATTTTTTGTGGGGGTATGCCAAGGCTAATGTGTATAGGGACAAGCCCGCTTCGATTGACGCACTGGAAGCCAACATCCATGCATTCATTCGTGAGATACCGGCCGATATGTGTGAAAGAGTATGCCAAAATTGGACTCAGCGGATGGGCTACCTGAGACGCAGCCGCGGTCAACATTTGCATGAAATTATCTTTAAACATTAAATTGCAAGGTTCAAACTATCGATTCAAATAAATATTTCATTCATTTTTTCGAATTTTTTGTGTTTTTTCTTAAAAAAAAGTTCTAAACCTCTTAAAAAATCACCCGTTAAAAGCATCCTCCTATCCATAACACATCTGAAGCTATCAGCAAAATAAAATTACAAGTTCATATCCACCAACCCTTGCATATCTTCCAAGGGAAAGTGCTTTCCATCCGTGAATCTGCCAACCTCCCCATAAATACTTCGAAAATATGCCAACAACATATAAATCTGCGTAAATAAAAATATTTATCCCCCGCCCATAACTACCTTCATCATCCTCAACAGCGATAAAGGATCAGTGCTCTTTATTCGACCCCGTTTCATTTCTGCCATCAAAGATCTTAAAATATAAACCACGGAAGCACCGGCGACCACGACCAAGGAAGAAATGTCTTTTATGCTCTGCATAAAGTGACTTTTGTTGATACTTTCCGTCATTATAATAAACTGACACAGTTTTATGGGACGGGTTCAAATCTACTTCTCTGTGCGTGTGTACGTCCATAAACCTCACCCTAGTGGCTGCTGGGCCACAATCTATTAATCCCGAGAAGACGCAATTATTTAAATAAACATTTTACGAGCCAGCATAGCCTGTATCCACCTTCTCCAAGGGTCATCAAATGTATCCAAACAAAAAAAAAAAAGCTGTGCCCCTTCGCCCCTATACGTACTCCTGACCATCGCCATCTGCCGCTTTTATCATTTGATTAAAGAAAAAGTTCTACCCCTGCCGCAAACATGCAAAAAAAACATCTGTCTTCGTTTGACAGTAGATTGTATCTTAGACTGCACGGGTGTAGACAGTACTACTCCTAATGACATAGAAACATGACTTTGATGGAGCTCTTTCTATGTCACTTGCTGTGTCTAGGAGATGACAAAAAAAAGTAAAGCAACCCATCTCAGAATATAGATCAAAAAGTCAGCACAGAAGACACAGAAGAATAATCTATAACATCTACAGAGCAGCATACCTTGAGCTTCAATGACGAAATATCGTAAATTTTCTTTGGCTTTTTCCATCGGCTTGGGTTGGTATTTCTTTATGGAAAGCATTTGCTGATGGCAAATACTTCAGCAATAGGTACCTATACAGAATATTCGAAGGTCACCCCACTCTGTTTGAGGTGAAGAGTATTTTTAGAAACCAATTCATTTGCAAAGAAGACCGGAGAGGGATGCTCAAGGAACTTGTTGGTTGTATGGGTCTTTGAATATTTTGATTGCTGCCATTAAAATCAGGGAACCCATAGAGACATCCGCGGTCGTTAAATTAAGGACAGCTTTGTTAATAATTAAGCAAACAACTTTAAGGAAATCGCTGGCATGAGTGTCAGTTACGAAAGTGATGCTATCAATTTCGGAAAAGGGGAATCAAATGCGTGGTCATGTTTGGGCAGATGGAGCTACAAAAGTGGTTTTAAAAGTTATTAACCAAGAAATAAAACTTAAGCACGCAATGATAACTCGAAAAGAATTAGAGTTCCAGCTCGAGATGAAAAGGAAGATATAAGCTCAATTTAAAAGCCCAATCCATGCGGATGCCAGAGAATCCTGAGTCGCTGAGGGGCCGATAAGTAATAAAGAAGTTAAATCGTAGGAGTATATAAAAACTTACACATATATTCACAAAAGCCGTGGAAATTCAATAAACTCACCTGAAAAGAAAAAAGGCAAATAAATAAGTAAGAAAGTGAAATATATTTAGGTGTTCATATTGAAGCAGCATACAAACGACTTAATTGCATATAAAAGTGAATTGAAGAAATTAAAGGGTTTTTCTGGCGTGGAGCAGTATTCTGGAAGAAAATATACAAACGCACATATGATGTGCGCAAAAAAAAAAAACACTCATTTTATGACAAAAAGCAATAAGTAATGAGTTAACTAACATGGATCAGTTTTCCGGAATAAGACATACAACGCACACATGATGTGCGAAAACAGAAATATACAACCCACACATTTTATACAATTTATTACAAAAGTAAACTAAAGAAATTGAAGAGGTTCACAAAATATACAAACGCACATATGATGTGCGCAAACAAAAACACATATTTTATGCATTTTATCACAAAAAGCAATTAGTAATGAGTTCACTAACATGGATCAGTATTTCGTAATAAGACATACAAGGTACACATGATGTGCGCAAACAGAAATACACATTCCACACATTTAAAACAATTTATTACAAAACTAAACTAAGGAAATTGAAGAGGTTCACTATTTTTATTTCCAATTTCCTTTTGGGCCACAGCCAGAACTGCGAGATTTTCAATCACATGCCAACTACCTGACTAAACTACGTCTTTGTCCGAAATGATTGAATTAAATACATAACGGACTGTAATTGTTGTACCATTGCCCGAGGCGCACACTTACTGTGCGATAAGTTGTTTCCCATCACTTCTCAGTGATATAACCAATGTAAAAAACGCTGCCGAAATTAACCTGTCAGCTTTGCCCTTAAATGCTACTTTTCAGTAAATGTTTTCAAAATTACAAATGTAATTGCTTTATTATATCGCGAACGATTCGATCAGTATTTGAAATAACGTTACTAATGCGGATATAAGTAACGTGGAGTAGGCCAGTGAATAGTTGTGATTTCCCCAAGTGCACTCTGGTGTGCGATAACGTGTTTCCTTTGATTTATCTACATTAAACGCATGTTCACGTTTCTTACATCTCTCTCATATTTGCAGCAATTCTCGTAGCATCTGAAACCAATTTCACGTTTCCTACTCTCACTCACTCACTCGTAGCAGCGATATTTCAAAACGTATTCGAAAACATTTTTAAGAATGTGAAGAAATGTTCAAATTAAACGAAATGTGCCTCGGTCCATGGTTGATTTTGTTTTATCGCGTGAAAGGCGGTTTAAACCAGAGCACACTAGTAGTCATTTTTTTAAGCGCACATTTCGTGTGCGATATGGTTTTCTCCTTCATTTCTCAGTGGTTTACGATACCAGCATACGCCCACTTATCTGCGAATTTGGAGAAAAAAATTACCACAACAAAAAAACCGTTTCTTGTCTTCCTAGCTTGTGTTCGAACGTACCAAAGGCAATTGAAATAAAAAATGGGGGGAAAAAAACAGCAGAAAGAAAAAGAAAACCCCGTTCGCACTGTGCACAGCCTTATAGGGATAATAATAGCCCCTTTAGCTCGCGTAAAGTATACCTACAAAATATCGTATCTACACAATTTGCCAAAAACATTTATCAAGCATCCTCTCCTACAATACATAGCATTGTATTGTTCTATGTACCCATCATTTCCCTATGCTTATTTGGTTCAATTAATCCTCTTACGCTGGTTGCTTCCGAAAACTCAATTTAGGCAACCTTCCAATAGCTGATAATAGAAATCCTGTCTGTCTGTGTGTACTTTCATCCTCCAGTGGATTTAAGACAAGACCCAGGACTTTCAAGGATATTTGTACCAAGTCAAATTCACCTGTGCACCACCTTAATTAGTTGCTTTAAATGTTTGATGTGACTGACGGCTTTTCGTTGAGTAAATTTGCCCAGAGGCTTTGTCGAACCTGTTTTTCGTATGCCTAATGGATGTAGTTATAGTCTATTTTTGGGATCAGATGCAAACTATTGTCAGATTAGGAGAACACACACGAATAACATAAAAGCTAAGACTCTCGTTCTTTCAGCCAGCGGCAATTAGTTATGCTGGCGAAATGCTTGCGAGATTGTCATCGCAGTCACGAAGTTGATTTGTTCTGTTTGTTTTGGAATTGACTTTAAATTCTGCGGCCGCATAAGTTGGTTTTCAAGGGCTGCAAATACTTTCCTTATATAAATTAAATAAGTGCTTGGATTTTTTTTAGGAATGGTTTGATTACTTGTCCCGCTGAAGTTTTCTGTGAACGTGTGGCTGCTTTGGTTTCAGTTGTTGCAACGTGACATGACGTGACATGGTGCTTTATGGGAATCACAATGGGCGCTAAGTTTCTGTCGATTTCGAACAGATTTCACAGGCGTTCATAGGTATTTAATCTCCGAAAGAAGTTTCTTTTGACCGATGATGCGAAGGTTTGCTTATGGAGCTATAAGTGCGTGGTCTTTTGTTTGGTGGTATCTTTTTCATTAAATGTAGGCTAAAAAACTAGTGATCAATCACGGAACATCGACAATTGGTCATTGATCACTTATCGGTAATCAATTATAAATCATCAATATTCAAAGATCAACGACTTACGGTGTATTATCAACGACCAACGATCAATGAACAACAGTCAATGATCAATAATCAATTCCTAAAGATTTACTTTTGAAAATGTTGCTACTCTGCCTAGTCATGGTAGATAAAACTTCGTGTTTTGCCAGGAAGGCTTTTAAGATGAAGTCCTATTCTTCAGATCTCACTGTAGTCCGGAGGGTAGTTTCCTTTTTTAAAACATGACCAATGACTGACGATCCCTGATTGATAATCAATATCATTTTATCAATAATCAAAGAGCAAAGGTCATCAATCAACGACCAATGATCAATGATCAACAGGCAGTGATCAATGATCAAGGACAATGATCAACGGGCAATGATCAATGATAAAAGACAATGATCAATGCTAAACGATCAATGATAAACGGCATTGATCAATGATCAATACATATTGATATCTACAAAATGCGGCTTTTATACGAAACAAAACAGGTTCACCAACAAAATGCTCATTCATTGATAGCGCCTTTCGAACCCTGAATTGTGATTTTAACAATATCTGGTATCTGCATCTAGGAGTAGCCTCCGAGGATCGAAGTTACTGTTAGGCTGGTGGTAAACAATTGGTTAACATCGAATAGTCGAGCTCGACAGTTCCCTTGCAGCATTTGCAGCCATAATACTGTGCTTCCTAAAGAAGCACTGCTTCTCAAACCATTTTTATTTTAGCAGTGGTTTTAGCGAGCTCCTAAAGTGAGACTTTCAAGTTTTGTTTGTGCAATTATTAAAGTTGTCTCGCTTTCATTCATCAAATTTTGTACACTGAGGCAAATCCAGCTAAATTCCACCGAATTTCAAGATGAAATTCCCTACCATTGCATCGATTTCAAAGCCGAATATGGTGGCACTCACTGTCAGAAGGTCTATTGACGATGAACAGATTATGGATACCGGGAAAAACGGTCTAATTGTGACGCCCGTTTGAAAAAAGGACAATGCGAAAATTCCCAGAAGCTCTACGCCCTATCTTATTGAGGCGGCATCAACGAGGGAATGGACAATTGTGCTGTCAATTAGATCTTCGAATACCACAGACAGAAGCACTTCACCCTTCCAGACAAAAGGAAAGAAGGGATGGAGGTTGGTGCGTCTTGAATCAGGTCTGAAGTAGACAGATAATGGATACCGGGCTGTCAATAAGATCTTCGAATCCCACAACAGTGGTTAGATGTGAGAGGGAAAACCGAACCTTCGTTTCAAAATCAAGTCATTGTCAATTTGTGAGCGGGATGCTTTTAGCTATCCAGATCAAACGATGACTAAAAGCACCCCGCCCGCGATAGCAGAGACAACTGTCCCAGACAGAAGCTCTTTACCCTTCCAGACAAAAGGAAAGAAGGGATAGAGGTTGGTGCGTCTTGAATCAGGTCTGAAGTAGACATTTTTTCTGGAAATTATTCACGGTTGTCCGCATGATGTCTCAGCCCATTGAATTTGCATTCCGTTCGATCCTTTTCACCCAAGTAGTCCTTTGTAGACAATCATGCTCTTCCATATGATTTCACAAGCTTTATTGTCACAAACAAAAGAATAAAATTTGAATCCCTTCAAACAGATACCAACGTTCAATCAAATCTAAAAATAACTCGAAAAACTCAAAATCATCCTTCATCTCCTTTCGAGGAACTCATCCTACACCTACAATGTCGGTTGTCGCCAAAGCAAAACCAAAAGAATGGAGTCATTCAGTTCTTGTTAATTTTCCGAAACGTTAAACGAGAGCAATTTAGTCAGTCTCTTGGCTCCTTTTAATTATGACTCCGTTCCTTTGTTACACTCATCAAACTGCGACTAAAAGCTGGGATTTAAGTTGTTCTTAAGGAAATGCCCCCGCCTTTCCTGTCTAATGCGTTTAATTAACTCGATTTTTCTTTCGGCTGGCCTTTGCCTGGATGTCCTTTTCATATATGTACACTGCAAACGCACACACTCGAGAAGGTTTCTTTCCGCATTTAACCTTTTAACCCCTTTAAACGCTTCGCAGAACAATGCCCACCCACTTTGAGGATTTACATACAAACAGGAAAGGAAAGAAAAAAAAAGTTCCTTTCACATCAACTACCGTTACTGCGGTGAAAAATATGAGCTGCCTGCATTACAGCCCCCCCCTTCACAAAGTGTTTCGCGAAATTTACAATTAAAACCGTTTTGTTTGCATGGGTGCTGTATTTTTAACAACTTAGCGGCAAACACCCTCGGGGCGTATGTTAGTTGTTTTTAAATTATCCTCGGCGCGCTTCCTGTTGGATGTTGTTACTATGGTGTTTCTACTGCTTGGGATGCTGTACTGTTATATATCTGACGAGCATTTCTCGCCCGCACCTCCTCCCAAAATGATGGCATAAAACTTTTTTAATATCTTTTCACAGAGCTGATGATTAATTTTCTAAACGATTTCGCTGTTCTCCTTGCGAGTTGAGCTGTAACCTGTAAGTTCTTTCGTGCGCGCTCTTCCATTCGTGTCTGGTTCGGTTGGATGCTGGTGCTTCCCGCGACAAGTATAATTTCAATTTCAGGTGACACAAGCATCGTAATGGACTTCTGGAAATGTAATCATCGAATCAACAGAAGAGGTAGCGACGGCGGTAAATTTCATTTTGTTTGAATTTATCGTATAATACGCATGTGGAAGTTGAAATGGGCAGTACATTTTTAATCGGTTCGCTGATTCTGAGTGCGTCCTGGATGGGGGGAATGTAATCTCTCACTAGAAGTATTTCATACTGTTTTGTGTGTCAAATTTAACACGTTTGTCAAATAAATACGATGGGAATCGCCTTAATAAATTTGGTTGGAAGTGATATTTTGAACTGTTTTGAGTGGTGTCTCTATAGTGGGGTTACATTCTACACTTCTCCTTTTTGTGGACAGAAAAGTGAAAACTAACAAAAATGTATCTAAAACTTTGGCGGATCAATTGCACTCGAGAAAAGAAAAATGCGAAGAAAAAGTTTTGAGCTACAAATTCTTGTTTAACTATTATTTCTGATAAGAAGAACTCGTCTTTAAGTTTTTCATTCTTAAATCAAACATTTTGACACTTGAGTTCATTTAAACCAACGAATTGCAGTTCTGAGTTTTGCGAACTTAAGAAGGAGTAAGTGGGCTTAAGCTGGTCTCAAAAATTTAAATAAAACAACTATATCATAATCAATTTCAAACTTTTCAGTACATTCATTACAAGTCGACGCTTTAAAACTTTCGATCTTCTGCAATTCTCCCTTTATCATCAGGTGTAGTCCCTATCCTTCATTCAATTATGTCAACCTTGCCCTTTGAATACTTAGAACATGCCGCACTGATACCACTGATCCTATAGACTTGGATTATTTACACGCTTGAAACGATTCACTATTTCAATTATGAAAACGAAGCATAGTTTCAATATAAGCGCACGCTGGCTTAAGCTGGATTACGTTCACACAAACCCTCTATCAATCCGCCGATAAATTGTTATCGAATCAGTAATCTAGCCTTTAAGATGGCCTGTGACTAGATGTAGTCCTTCAATTGAATGATATTATATCCGCGAATATCTCTCGAAATCTAAATATATATATTTACTTACCAAATCCTTACTAAGTTTTGACAGATGGTGAATTAAAGTCCCATTTTAATGACTACTCACTATATTAACAGATTAAGAGTCACTCGCGGCTTTGTTCAGCTTGTTTTTAAGTTAACCGATTTAGCTTAAGTCATGTAATAAAGGTAATTATGCCAACCCCCCTGATAAAATTATTTGCATTGTTCAAGCGACGTGTACGATTTGCAATCAATCTCAATTTCCGTCTTAAAATACTAAAAATGTGCCCTAAAATGATAGGGATGGTCTTGACCCCTTTAGGGTAAATGCTGAGCTTAATTGTTCGTCACTTGTATCTATTACAAGTTCTACAACAAAATTTCATGTCAAACCAACCAAAAGAAATGTTTGTTCCCCTACACTCCGAAAAACCTGCTATTTTCTAAGTTTATTGATTACATAAAATGGCACACCGCTGTTGGAAATAGTCTGAAGTTTTAGACCCTTAAAAAAGCCCCGAAAAGAGGGGCTTAACTCAACAATTAAGATAAGTCAGCAACAATTCAAATCCTCTTGAAAAACTTGCTATTTTCTAGGTGTTTTGATTACATAAAATGGCACACCGCTGTTGGAAACCGTCTGAAGTTTTAGCCCCTTAAAAAAGCCCCCAAAAGAGGGGCTTAACTCAAAAATTAAGATTAGTCAGAAACAATTCAAATCCTCGTGAAAAACTTGCTATTTTCTACGTTTGTTGATAACATAAAATGGCACACCGCTGTTGGAAACCGTCTGAAGTTTTAGCCCCTTAAAAAGCCCCCAAAAGAGGGGCTTATCTGAAGTTTTAGCCCCTTAAAAAAGTACTAACTTAAAATAGGGGTAAAAAGGGGGCAGTTCGATAAATTTCGTAATACATACGTACATATTTTTAATTCTACGTTATTGGACGAAGTCAAATCATATAGCAATGTAATACAAAAGTTTCTTCGACATAACTGCTGTGTTTCCATTTGATAGCCTTGATTAATGCGAGGGAATATTACTGACAAACCTCTAATAATTTAGAAGCGACTCTAACACCTACCTACAAGCTCGAGACGCTGTTGAAGAAAATAAAGAGAGAGTGCTAAAAACACTGACTGAGAGTATTGTTTTTGGTGAGTTTCTTTCAGTTGATGGATGCGTTCCCAAATGTTTAAATTTATTGTTTTATTTCACCACGAATACGTGTATTTTGCAAAATTGTTAATAACTAAAGTAATCAAGTTTCGTGGAAATAATATAAGAAACAATTCAATGAAATTAATGAAATTACATTTGAAAATAATTTCGGCAACCGAACTTTTTGCCCAACACACCCACCACACTCCGTAACGAAATGATAACCCACCGCAGGCTACCTGGAATCCGGCTGCAACCGGAAGTGTAGGCTATTTTTTCTTTTTTTGTTTCAAGTATCTTTTTGTCCCCTTTGATTAACATGGGCACAAATACATGAATTCAAAGTATGCTGCATCGGAGGTTAAATTCCTCTTTTTTGACCGGAGCTGTCAGTCTATTTAATACTTAGTTTATGATTTATACTCTTGGTTGACGCCAGCCAGTGGTTCCATTTAAAATAGGAATTTTCCTTTGTGGGACACTTTAAATACTCTTTCGGTCATTACAAGTGTTTTGATGCAGACATCTATAAGTTGCCTGGAGACTAATCACCTCATCCAAATCGAGAAAGTAAAGCTCATTTATGCAAAGAGCGATTCGCCCTGACGTTGAAGACAATGACTTGATTTATGAACGTCTGATCGCAGTTCCAGAAATTACTACAGCTGGAAAATGTAGCCGCTCATGGCGGATATATTAAATTAAATTTTGAGATTGCCGATATAGGTAAACGACTTTAAGGATTAAATGCTATATTTTAGCAGTCACAAGAATTCCAAGAGCAGTGTACGTAAACACAAAGATCAATTATAATCATTGATCAATGTATAATGATCAAAGTTCAGTGATCGACGACCGACGATCACTTATTATTTATCAATCTTCAATGATCAATGTTCAATGAGAAGAGTTAAATGATCAGCGCATATTGATCACTACCTATTGATTGATCTTCAAAATAACCATACGTATTTTTGTGAAGCAAGCTCAAACTATAGCTGAAGAGGCTTAAGCTGCTGTGCTCATTCGGCTATTGTGTGCCTTTCTTTAAGAATTAAGTTGCAGCTTTCTGTTACACACAAGATTTTAATTTGTTTTTTTTTTTGTAGAATGTAAGACCAGGTCCAGGCCGGACTGTAGAGACCACATGGTCCCGAAAAGTGCACAAATGACAGTAAGTGCTGACCAGTGACATACCCAAAGTTTTCAAATTAAATCTGACCAGAGTGCTACCTCCATCAGATTAGTTGGAAGGCGGCTGTCACGCCCTATGAAGTTGATTCCCAGATGTCCACTCGATAAACAAACAAATCAATTTAGCTATCCCAGTGGTAACACACAAATTACCCCAAGGAACTGTCAACCTTTGAGTTTTGTTTACACATGCCAGCCACATTGTGTATAGCCTACAACTAAATACCATTATCATAAAGCAAGCCACACATCTCCCCCGATGGGATCTCTTCGACACTTTCGATAATTTGTTCAACTCGATGTATAGAGCCGTCCTTCATTACACACTGCGGAACCACATAAAACTGAAACTTTTCCTCACTTCGACATGTGTGGCCTGCGAAGGAGCCAACCAAAAGAGAGAGAGAGAGAGAGAGAGAGGGAGAGGGAGAGGGACATCAAACCGGACCCAGCATAGTCAAACTTTCAAGGTTCCTCATCATCATCTCGAGTGTCCGCCAGCCAACATATGTGTAACTTCGTTTCGCATCATCCATTCAGGATCACATATCCTCATCACCGTCCTCGTTGCCGTCTCTCAGCGCGCAAAAGTTGAGCTGAACAACTTTCCTTTTGAGGGGATACTAAATTTCATGTGTCCATTGAAAAGAGAGTGAAACTTTCTAACAAGATTTCATGTGCGATATGGTAAAAAGCAACCACACACCATCAGCTCTCGATCGTATCCACCTTCCACCTCCTTTATCAGGTATCCGGCGCCGTGTTCCCAGTGCGCCACACCACTCAACTGCTGCCCCGTATTCTTTGGCAAGTATTGCGTTCATTAGGGATTCCAAGTCACCGTCGCGTTGTCGTTGTCGTCCTTTTGCAGGGGTAGACAACAAAACGCAATTCTCTTGCGGAATGCTGAAGGAGCAGTGGATGGCAGCAGCGTCATGGAAATGGATATTAAATTGAGTGAAACTTTTTTATTGCTTGTGTCATAAGTTTTGTTGTTTCCTTCTTTTTGTAAGCAGTTTGTCTCGAATTCAAGGCGCTGCGTTGGTACGAGGAAAGTTCTACTCCTTGCTGCGTGTCGATAAATTGAAATTTTCTTGGAATAGTCCCCGTATGTGAGCCAATTATAAGGAAGTCTTTGACGAAAAACAGTAATTGCCTGAGTATGGTAGACCCGTGTAAAGCAACGCGTTATGAATTTTAATTAAACGGTGTGGCACACACACACTCACCGACACCCACAAGGTGGGAAAGGATTCATATTTCATTGGCTGCAAGTGGAATAGATGTTTATACAGAGCAGAAGCGTGTATCGACTAAAAGGACGATGCGACGCGGTGGGTTCGTGCAATATTTTCCACTTAATGAGGTTTGCTCAAGTTGCACAAATTCCAATTAAAACCAAGAGTGTATATATAGGTGCTACTGCACAAACGCCTCGGTGTGATACTGACAGCCCTGGCACGTGTTGCCTGCATATATTGTCAAAGCGAGCGAGAGAGAGAGAGAGATGCGACTGGCTTTCAATTTAATTGAATTTTCCAATGTGTATGAGGTATTAATTTTCGGATTTTAATCCCGCGAAAGAGGATTATTCGAACGTGCACTTAGGCAAAGATTTAAGGTGAAGTAGAGCACGTCCGACGAAGGCGGCATCTTGGGAGACTGATTTAATTTTAAGTCAACGGCGAAATGGGATTAAATAGGTCGGTAGGATCGGTGGCAGCTGACAGGTACACATGTCTGCAGCGAATGCTGCAAATTACTTACTCAGTGAATTTCAAGCGCGATTCAAAAAGAGCCATTCCACAAGTATGGCTCAGGGTTGCCAGATCTTCAACCAGTTTGATTGCCCGGTATCAAAATTTTTCTAGCCCAAAATCGGAGCTTTTTGTACCAAAGTTTTCTTTTTCTTATAACTTCAACAAGAATTTAATTTTATTTTAAAACTAAAAGAACATAAACACATTTAAAAAAAAAGCAATAAGAAAAATATAGTTCTGGGCAAAGATGATACAAACTAGATCTAGTCAACTGAGAGCAGAAACGGTTGGGTATAGGATTTCCCAAGTATTCGTGCCTCTTCAAATCAAAGGAGCGCCATTGCTGCCGTACGCATACCTAGAAAATCCTTTGCAGGGAATTGATGTCAATCAGGTGGCCATTTATTGGTGGAATTTTAAGTCCGCCCTGTGTTGTTTTGGTGCCCATTAGTTACACGGCGTTCACATCGCAGTTCTTTATAGTTTATGAAATACATCGAAAAATCTACTACAAAAAAATGTTAACTCACTTGGCTTTTTCTTTTCATCTACTTCGTAATACGCACCCCTATTGCGAAGATCAACAATCAATCTGTTGACGATTACTGTGTGTTTACTAGCAGCAAGAGAATTGCATTAAACACCGGAAAAGGCAACGCAAATTACAAATGTATGTGCGGCATTACACAAAATTTGTGTTAAATTTGCCGTTGAAAGCCCAGAAATTGAAATCGTTAAGGAGGAAAATAATGACAATGCTGTGGACGATATTGTGAACGACGATACTTTTGATGAAGGCAGACGGATTAGAGATTCGATTCTTCGATTTATGTAAATAACTTAAAATCAAGAAAACTAAACAAAGGTTTAAATAAACGGGAAACAAAAGTTTAATTCAGTCTTGAAATAACATTAAAAATAAGTAAATAAAATATATCTATATGAGTTCAGTCTCAAAAAAATAAAAAAATAAATATTAAAAATAAATTAAAAATTGTCTATTTGAAGCCATTGTTTTTCCAGCTCCAGGATTTCAATTTTTAACTTCAGTTTTGTTTTTCTATCACTTTCTTTGTTCTCTTTATTTTCTTTGTAGAGCTTCAATTTTTCTTTTTTGATTTTCAAAATGTCTTCCTTGTGTTCTTTGGCGATTTGAAGTTTCTTTTTTGAACAATTTTCTATATTACTCATAGTTTTTTTAATACCACCCAAAATATTAAGCATATTTTCGTGATACTTAATTTGGTCAACAGTTTGGTTTTCTAGTAACGATATACGATCTTCCTGAAGTTTTTCCTTCCGAGGAGTTTTTTTCTGGGACTGGGTCATCCACAGATTGTTCATTTGCGGCATCTTCAATTGACATATCGTTTTCAAAGTCGATACCAAATTCTCTTCCAGGTGGATTGATGCATGTATTCAGTCCTAACAAACTAACAACAGCTTCTTCTAAATCGTTGAAATGGTGAAGCCTGTTTGGGCCACCACCAGTTGTTGTTACTTCTATTTTGTTTTCTGTTTTCTTCTTCTTAATCTTGCATTTGAGATCGATCCATACTCTCTGCCACTTTTCCGAAGTTCGTTCTGGAGGCCCTAGGCTATCCAGCTCTACAGCAATTCTTTCCCATTTTTTCAATTGTTAATTGATAGTTGATTTTCGCAATAGGGGCCACGATTTCTTAAGAATGAGAATCGTATGATCAAATAGAGACAAACTGAGTTTGCTATTAAGTAAGAAACAATCATTTTCTTACCTTAGGAATACGTTTTTGTTCCAATCGTATGAACCGTTTTCGAGATATGTCCAAATTTCAAAAGTTTTTCGATTTTTTAGCGAAAGACTGGGTATGCAGTCATGGCTGATGGCAACCTCATTTACTTAAGCTCAAATGTGAGTTTTGGTTGAAGTCGTTGGAGCCGTTTTCGAACAAATCAAACTAGTATGAATATTTTATATATGGGAAGACTGCACGATGGCTTTCATTACCATTTATACCATTTCCACAGTTTGGATGTTGAACTCAGCGAACGCGACCTCAATTCTCGTAGGAACACTTCTCGAAAACGGTTCGGTGCTACTGGGCTGGCCCAAGTCCAAGTCAATTTCAATTTCAAAGAATTGTGTGCAATTTCCACAGCTAGGTTTTTAAGAAAAATTAGATCACAGCGACAGTGAATCTAGTAAGTGAACTTGTTGCAGATATTTTCTTTCACAAGACTTGATGAATTGGACTTGGGGGGACATTTAGTTCAGACAGGACATAGCAACGGCTCACACTTCCAGTGCATCGATGGTGACTTTAATCTTGTGGCATTCGTCAAACTGTGCTGGGGTTTCCGGAGGTATCACTATGGAGCGAATGAAAAGGCGGATGCTTTGCCAAGAATTGGACTGGAAAGAAACATCGGTGAAGCGTTTACATCTATACTGACACCGAATTGAAAAATGGATATCACAATTGACGGCATAGTTGAGGCAGAACCCATCCTGGTTATCTATGGAGGGCTCTGCTGCTTCTTGCATGTTAAGAAAAATAAGCCTTTCGGCACTAAATCGATCCACATGATTGGATCTTTCATGGGGTGCTCCACCATTAAAATGGAGGATGAAGTTCAACTATGTACGCAGGAGTCAAAACATTGTTGGTCTTCAATTTGCAGTCCCTCCGCATCTACAGTACAATTTAAAGGAAAAGTCCGACGTAATCAAACGCCGGGTATGAGTTTTGAAATGGCGAAATATCCCCACCCCCTAATGATCTTTCAATTTCCCCGTCCATTTGCTAAGCCCCAACGGTCCCAAAATGCTGTTTGTAGGGGCTCAGCTATGCCAAAATTCGGGAAACATAAATTTCCTGATGCTAATCCGATGCCAGTCATGAATACAAAATTAAATAAATTTATAACCCGCCATGGTGATTCCCATTGAGCCCCTCCCCCCTTCCTCATGTTTCTCATTGTCCAATGGCCGCCAAAAAAAAAGTAATATATACCCTCGCCCTCGACTAAAACGGCTGTGGTGACGACTATCTTACCATCGGCACAGAATTGCTCCGAAATTTGACCGCAAACAGGACCTAAACCTCAACTCGAACTCTTTTGAAACTTTCAACGGTCATACGCTCCCACAGAAACGAGAAGAAAAAAGAAAAACTAAAATTTTCCTGTTTACAATTTGAATACCAAAAGGCTACGTGACCGAGTACACCACGTGACTATCAACGCGATATGGTGGGCAATGCCATTTTTCGCTTACTGTAGTTGCAACTTTGTAGTCTATCCAAGCGACCGAACTCTCTCTTTCACTCGGGTTATGTCAAACTGACATTAGTATGCAACAGAAGTCTGAATAATTTTTTTTTTCTTCAAAATCAAAATGACATAACACCTGACGGGGATTGATTAAATATTCCTCTGGGGCAGTGGGGGTCTAGCTGCTGTTTTAATTAAGGGACCCGTAAAATTTACTCGTACAAAACATGAAACCTGTAGAAGGCGGTCTCGCACATTTCGAAAGTCAATGTCAGAATGGGGTTCGCAAGATTCTTCGTTTTGCTTCTCTTCTTAGATGATTTTTTATGATAGCACAATTTAATTGGCAAAGTTGTTACAAAATCCGTTTCGAAGGAAGTCCAACTGTGGAAGAAAACAAATTTCTGTTTTTTTAGGACTGCCGAAGCCGGCCTACAGTGGAAAACTTCTCACAAAACGAGCGCCGTTTGAACAACAATCTGCTGAATGGTTTTCCAGCTCTTGGATGCGGTCGATGCCTGCCAACGCTTGATCGAAATTTACTTTCAATATTCGACGGATTGGTTTTTAAAAATGCACAAACCACCCGCTGAAAGATAATATTTGCTGAATACCTGGTCCCGAAAAAGAGTCGCAAACATAAAAATACAAAACTATGTCTCACGGATTTATTTATAGAAAAATGCGAAACTCGTTGGGAGGTTTTAAAATTAAAACAAACAAGGAGGGGTTGTTGTGTTTGTTTTTTTTTTTGCTTTAACAAAAAGAAAGTTGATTCATTAAGACAGCAATCAGCAAGGAATTCCAAAACTTACAATCTCCTCTTGATCTTTATTTGTTTTTACTCGTTTTCAAATTCTTGTTTCAGGTTTTTTTCTCTTTTATTCATAATTGAAAGACGCATTCTTGAACGCGTCAGGCGCGAAGGGGCAAGAGGGGAGAAAGTTACAATTGCTGCAAATTTTGTGATAAAAGTTTTTTGTTTTCGAACTCTGTGTTTTGGAAGGAGCTGAAGCCTGGGAATGTAATGTCGTTGAAGTGTTGCAAAACTACTAGGAATAGCAATTTTCCTGTCAAGTAGTTTAGGGGTTTGCGAAAGTCGTTTTCAAATGCGCGATAGGGTGTAGAAAGGGAAATTTAAAAAGGATCTGGTGGCGAGGAGAGGGTGTTTTTATCCAATCTCTAGGCGGACAGTCTAGAAAAAAACCATCCATTGGAATGAATCTCGTTAACCATTTTTCATATACCTGGACCCATGTCTGTAGGCAAATTTAATTGTCGTGCCGGCCGAAGGAGGCCTCTCCTATCCGTGAAAAAATACTGAAAAGTTTTACGATTGGTAAAACCCTCGTCGGTAATTCCGAGGTCCGAACGCTGACACATAGATCAACGATGGCAATTTAGTCGCCATTATTGGTATCAAATCATAGATCCAGCTAAAAAAAAGCCAAGAAGACGTCCTAAACTTAAAACAGTCTATCGCAAAGATTGGTAATCTGACATACAGCTAAAAAATTTTTCCTGAAGTGCGGCTGCATTCACTAGCACCTAGTTCCAATTAGGAACATAAACCTAACTTCTTACAACTATGAGCCATTTTTTTTTTTTGTCGTTGGGCATTTGGAATGGACCTTAAATTTTATACCGAATGCGAACGAATGAACTGAGACCGATTTGGCAGGACAATTCTAGTCTCGGGTGTTATTAGACGTTCGCAATGAAAAAGACCTTCAAGTGTAATTTATGTATTTTTTCGGGGGTCGAACCGGAGAGTCCTGTCGTAGTAGTCCAGCACACAACCATTGAGCCACTGTGCCCAGCTTCAGGTTGCTAAAATTTGAACGCATGCCAATTTGATGCAAGAACGTGCATTACCGATTCAAGCAGTGATGTAGGCAAAAGAGCTTTGAAGCTGCCCAAAAGACTGTGTATCTAGTACAACTGGCCAGAACGCCGGGCATACGTCAGCCGTAAAAACCCGTGCTTGGTTGTATTTAAATGTCGTTGAAATTCAGAAAGTCTGCGATATGGACCTGTGGAAACCAAGCTCTACATAAAATCAGTGGTCCGGGAGGCTTTCTCGTTGTTGATTGGCTAAATGATAAATATTTATAAAAGAAAACACAAATAAAATATTAGTTTGGCTAAATCTCTATTTTATGTTGCAAAAATGAATCGAACAGAGGTTTAAGAAATAAATTATTGTTAGTATTACTAGGTACGCTAAAATATCACGCAGGATCTTTCGATGATTTGCAGGCGAAACTGGTGGATGAAATTGAGTTCGTTTTACTCATCTGCGTACCTCAAGAAAGAAAAGTAAAATCGATGCACCCTTTATACATCAGTGCAGCCTGCATATATGCAATCATTTCTGAAAAAGTTATGTAAACTGGTTATTTGGGTGTCTCGACTTTATTTTTAATTTAGAGTTCTTCTAAATCAGCTTTATTAGCTTAGTTCGAGGCACGATTGCATCAGGCGTAAGGGGAACCGAAGTGAACAGTTCTCATTTGGCTTACTATCTTGTGTAACAAGCTGTTGAATTTTATATTTTTCACCTTGCTCTGTTCATAGCCTTGTAAGATGAAGTCCAACTTGTCTGAGATATGTACTCCACCTTGGAATTGTTACTTTAATTTTCATAGGTCACCGGTTCAACCCCCAAGAAAAAAAAATAATCATAAATTACACCTCAAAGGCCTCTTCCACTGCTCCACCTTTTGCGAACGCCTGACAAATATCCAAGATTAGATATCATTGTCCTAAGAAAACATGTCATTACAGCCGTTTGGATTCGGCATAAAATTGTGGACCCCTTCCATTGGTCACAAACTTATATGGCTGTTATGAGCTAGATGTAGGGTCTGTGGCTCCAAAAAAGCTTCTTTTTTAAGTTACAAATTGTACCCAAAGGGCGCTAGGAGTTTAAGCGAATATTTGGGACCAGTCCCAAAAGATCTAGCAGAGAGTTGCGAATTGTTTAGGCTAGCTACACAAAAAAATAAAAAAAAAATACTGTGAAATCAACAGTCTTATCGCTTCAGATTTTTAAATTTTTATAATTTTCAACTGAACGCTCACTTTTTGGGGCGACATTTTGCGAATTTCTTATTTTCCGGGGCCGTAAAAATATTTGCTGCCTTTCGATTTGTATTTGTGATCCGGAGGAAGCTTATAAGATTTATAGGTGCAAAGGAATAGACCAAAATTCCTCGTCATTAATGTTACAAATTGTATGTACCACGCCCACTTTTTGGGGGCTGTTTTTTTCGCGATTTTTAAAAGGCACAGACAATATTCTGCTGAATCTCGTCATCTATTCCTTTTATTTGATAACGACTGAAAGATGGACGGAAAATTCTGTAATGCATCCTTCATCGGTCTGGATTACGGCCAATTTTTGGGGGCGTGGACTTTTTTACTTGTTGCTATATACTTATTTGTCGGCACATTTTTGTTTTTCACTTATATGACGTAATACCGAAAGATGGAGAACTGATTGCACTTAACGAATATCCGCATGACGCCCATTTTTTGTGGGCGATATTTGCAAATCTCTTGTGAAGAATAAGAGCATTTTTGGTCAATTTGAGTTTTTTTTATGTGGAGGAAGATTGCAAAAGACACTGGCATAAGGACTTTTTTTGACAATTTCTTCACAACGCCTACTTTCTGGTTTCTGGGGCCTTTTATCGCGATTTTTTAATGGCAGAAACTGAATTATCTCTCGATTTGTCTTCCTTATTTCAATGATGTGGAGAACGACTTGAAACACTCAGAGAAAAAATGTAAACAAAAATGTAATACGACCTATTTGATTTTACGTTGAATAAACTTTGATAAAGAATATTTATTTTCACGTTGAAACGTATTTGATATTTAATACGTAATGTTATTTAAAAATAACGTCACCCTAGATTCAAAGTGAATTCACTTTTACATTATGACAATTTTTTTTTTATATTTGAACTACTCTTAGCGTAGTTTTTAAAGTGCAACATGATAATATTTGTCCAATATTAAGTTTCGAAATGCCATCTACGTACATTCAATTATAAGTCGTTTTAAACGCCATCCACTTGAAAATGTTGCGTATTTATTTTTTTGTCCAAATTCCACGGTACAACTATAGCTTCAAACTTTGATCAACGTTAATTTAAAATGTTGCATGTTGTTGTTGATTTTTAGGGACAATAATTTAGAATCAAATTAGAATATGTTCATTCTTACATTGATGTTATTCTTTTAAACAACGATCAAAGGGAAACATGTTTATCCTTAAGTTCCGCTAACTGTCGCGACGCGAAAGCAATTGTCTTTGTTACTCTCGTTTCCCTTTTAATTGTACAAAGATAGAAAAAATCACTCTCGTCAACGAAGAAACAAATTTTAAGTAAAAAGCTTGTTTCCAGTGCTAAAATTTGAGTTTTGTGTGACTTTATTTAATTCCTCGTATGTATTTAAAAATTAAATTCAGTGCATTGAATCGTAGACGAAACCTTCAAATGAAGTGTAAAGTTAAACAAGTTTGGAAATAATTTGTTAAGAACATTTTAACATATTAACTTGATATTCATTGACCACAGGATAAAATTACGTGTAAATGTTTAGGTACCTTCCAACGAAAAAACACACTTGGTTACCTGTGCTCGGTTAGAAATTGATCCATTGGATACAAAAAGGTTGATTAGTGCTGACATGATGTAAACAAAAATTATTTCCATATTAGTCGTCTTTGTTTGTAATTGCTTTTTCCTTATTAAAAAAGAATTTTATGTCAGCCAATAATGAAACATTTAAAACATTTTTAACAAACAGCCAGAGAGCTGAATTTAGTGGAGAACAAGAGAGGTAAGGATTATTATTACAAAAATTAAATTAATAACCGGATTTTATATCAATGCATCATAGTATCCAACTGAAGATGGTTCGGACTTCCTCAACTCGAATGTCCTGAATTGGCAGAAAAAGAATCTCAAGCCAAATTGATTAGTAGTCCAAGAGTTCATACATTCTTTAAATTTATAGTAGGTAAATAATGGAAAAACATATTTTAAAAATAATTTCATTTAGATAAAAATAAACTTTTTTGAATCTTTAGTTTAATAAATGATTTAATGTTACTGAAAATAATATTTTTAAATTATTGTATGGTTTTTTTTTATTAAAAATAAATAAGAAAGATGTGTACTCAATGTATCAAATAACAAACCTAATATTTTCAAAGTCTAAAGAGATTACGTCTACGAAGCATCATAAATTAAAGATTAAAGTTAAAAAATGCTAATTCAAAATGGGTTCACTTTGAATCAATACCTGAACGAAGTTAAATTAAATTAAGGAACTTGAAAGTTGGATTTGTTTGAATACACGATGCACAGTGATTACTTCAAAATGTATTCGTAGTGCTTTTAACAACAAATACATTTGATTGTACTATGAGTCACTGTCAAATTAAAGTTAAAGCATAGTACTTTAAAAGTTGAATGTGTTTAAATCTACGATGCATTATTGTTGGATTGAAATTCAAAAACACCGTTTTACAGATGGGTGAATTTGATTCAAGAATGATTCCACGTCAAATCGAGGTGAATACGTGGTTTGATCAAACTACAAATATATTTTTTTTAAATTACTGAAACACTTTGAATTAACTTCATGCCACTTTGATTCAAAAATGTTCGTGGTCGTAGCTAAACCATTCCTAAAAATATTTTAATCGAAGTGGTTTTCTTTGATTTCACGTTGATTTTTCTCAGGGTGAATAACATCGTTCTGAAGGAGATTTCCTTAGAAATCCACTCCTATTTACAATTTACAGTCGATCTTCTTCACCACAAGTGTATGTAAATTAATGAATGCAAGCCCGCTTCAAGTACTAAAAATTCATTCGCTCCAGTTGTCCCAC